>JALMGF010000033.1:55000-1262500 GCA_023333645.1 Sceloporus occidentalis
AGAACACCAAACCTTCTGTCTACAAGAAACACATTACATTCAAAGCTATTCCAAAGTCGCACTCCACCATGGGTATGCCCGATTAATTCATCCTATGTTAGCCCCCTTGAACCATAGGCCATGTAACACTTACATATACTACGACAGCATTTTAATAACACTATGCAATACGACCTGCACTGATTATATTTTCACAGCCACTGCCCATGCATATAATACTGTGGCACAAAATTAAAAATAAATGAATAAAAAGCACTTGTTAAAAGAAACACTTGTGCCATTTTAGATCAGATAATGAAAGGGTGCATCATGAGAAGAATGCCTTTGTGGTTATCGTGTACAATTGTTCTTAGTCATAAGAAAATGTTTGATTTAGATGGTGGGCGTTCAAACCGCTCCCCTATCCCCACACACCCACACAGTGATTAGACTTATGTACACTATGTGGGGAAAGTTTGGACACCGTCCTCGGTGACGCCACACCCTCTGTTTGGTATGGAGGCTCCCTTTCTAGGCAAAACTAAAAGGGGTTCACACCCCTTCCACAAACAGATCATATCAGCTTGTAACACGTGTACCAGCATCATACCACCGACAGCTTTATCCTGCCCTTGCTACTCGCCTATGCCCCTGCATGTGACTCCCACTCCTGATTTCCAAAGTCATCTTTTCTATGCATTTGATTTGCAATATGCTGTTCGGCACTGAAGGGTATATGAATATCACATTTTCTCACCAATCAGCACTGCTAGCACCTGGTCTCTCTTTTCAGCAGATTTCTTTATAGGTTTAATTCCCACTCTTAATACCTCCACGAAGCCTATACCTCAAGCGCAGTTTGGTTATGTATCAGGACAGCGATCCAAAGCACACATGCGAGTCAACCTGAATTGCTCAAAAAAGTGGAGTGGCCTAGTCAAAGTTTTGACTTGAATCGCATAGAGATGCTGTGACATGACCTTAAAAATGCAGTTCATGCTCAAACCCCTCCAATGTGCCTGAATTATAACAATTCTGCCAAGAAGAGCAGTCCAGAATTCCCCAACGGTGCTGTAAAGGACTCATTGCAGTTGTTGCTGGGAAGGGTGGCACAGCCAGTGATTAGGTTAAGAGGGGCAATTACTTTTTCAGATATAGGTTTTGATTAACTCTTTACTTTCAGTAAATTAAATTATTTTTAAAAAACTGCATTTTGTGTTTACTCATGTTATTTTTGTCTTATGGGTGATCTGAAACATCTGAATGTAGCAAATAAGCAAAAGTATAAGAAATCAGGATAGGACATACGTGTCAGCAATTTATCCATAGAAATAACCCTCTTATACAGTAAACCCAAAATGCTAAATTTGCAGTTCGAGGGTATATAAATTTATAGACACACATATATATATATACATACATTATATATATATATATATATATATATATATATATATATATATATATATATATATATATATATATATACACACACATATACACACACACACACACATCATACTATTTATACAGTGAAGGAAAATGGGCTGACCAGAAACGTTTCTTATCCGCCATCAAATTCTATGTTTCATACATATTCCCTTAAAAGGATTAACTGTATGGATTTATGGACTGCTATTTTCTATATGCCGATTTAGATGGACACCTATCTTTCCACTGTGTATCAGCTATAAGTCACCCTATATGTTAGTTCTTACAAGACATATTACCCATTTGATTCCTAATTTGATATTTAACATTTATGCTAAACACAAAATTACATATAAAAAGAACAAGTTACATTTTAACATAAATTTAGTAAAATGCCTCTTGCTACAGTCGAACATACAAAGATTTCCAGATTTTTTTATCCACATAGAAATTCTCTTGACAATCTTAAGACTGATTTTCTTTGCAAACCTCTTGCAGAGTAATAAGTCTCTCCACGCACAAAGCATGCATCAGCTTTGTTTTGTACCATAGTGGCACTAAACGTATAAGCCCACGCATGTTCCTTGGCAATATGTTTCTGTCAAATGCTAATGGTGACATTACAAAGCACACTGCGAGAAGATTAGCCTGGCTATTTTAGATGCTAAGGTGCAGGACGAAGGATATGATGTAATTTTAATTGTACAGGAAGGAATGAGGATATGACGTTACTTACATAAGATCACACACTGGCATGTCAATGGATGTTGCACTTGACTCTGCATACCAAGCACGGCTTTCTTGACGTTAATAGGACACTTCCTTTGACATTCTAGCAATAAGAAACAAAAATGAAGTTATTTCTGACATGTTCAACCTCACCTGATTGAGCTGGAGGACTTCACAAAAACATTTAGTTCAGCTTCACAGGACAATCTCAATCCAAGGTTCATGTTACTGATAAAACAATGCCACACCTTTGCAAGTTGAAAATGTGATCGCGCTGGTTTGTAAGAGGACATTGTTGCTTGAAAGATATGATTATCTGATTATCTCAGTCAGCTAACTTGACACTTAAAGATGTTGTTTCCTCTCCGGCTACAATAAAGTAATAACTGCTAATTTTACAACCTCGTTTAAGAAAAAACAAACATAAAAACTACAGATAGAGGACACGTAATCTTAATCCTAGCCACAAACAGAATCTCAGAGTATATATACAAAAAAATAAAATAAAAAAAGTAAATAAATATATATATATATAAAATTAGTGTTCTAGAAACACCATTTAAAAAAATTTAAAATGTGAGTTTAAGAAGTTGAACATATAGATATAAAGGCAGTGGTAGCACAGGTTCTTGAGTATATTTTTCTTAACCAAACTTCCCAGTTACATCAGTAAGGAAATTCATTCAATTTTATCAATAGCAATTCTGAAACTTGAATGGAAACATCTAGAATGAATAACCCTATAGATTTAACTCTTTCAGTGTCAGATGCAGTATAATACATGTCTGACTCAGAACGGATTAGTTAAGTATATTGATATGTTACAGCTATTTAATTACAAATGCATTGGAAATACATGGTGCACATTTACCATTCTACAGACAACACGCAGGCACAACCACGTGTAATAAAGTAACTCTGGAATCCATTAAGTTAGAAAGAGCAGGTCAACTATTCAAAACAAACCAAGAAAATTAAAGATAAATAAAATAAAGAAAAAAATTCAAACAAAATTATACACTGCAGTCACTCTACTTTTGCAGTAAGCTATAGCAGTCAATGGACACATTTAAAGTGTATTAACTATCAAATTACACCATTTAATTAGCAACATATGCAAGTGAATAACTTACCTATAAAAAAAAGAGTTTGGTAGTCAGTATTTGCTCGTGCTCTTGGTGACAAATTGCTTCAATGCTAAGGGGGAAAAGAAGAGGAAAAAAAGACAAAGAATTTACGGAATTGCCAAAAAAAACCACTTGAAATTCAATCTGATTTTAAAACAAAGACAAAAATGAGTCCATACAGGTTTTGCCAAAAAAGAAGAAAAACAAAACAGAAGGAAAAAAATAAAGGGAGACTTTCAGCTGCATTCTTCTTTGTATTAACCAGCAAACTCCCAGAGAGGTTGATACTTGTATAAAACCTTGAATTTGTTATTAATCCCAGTCTCGTGTAGGGCAAAAAAAAAAACCCCACGTATGTTAAGTATTATATACGAGAGTCTGACAAATCCAGAATCGGTAATTTTGTGTCACAAAGTCCTTAATCACAGAGAGAGAGAGGGAGAGCGCACTGCCTGACGAGCTCGAGAGAAATGCAGGGACAAGAAAGCCTACTTTAACTCAAGTACCAGGATTTCTTATAGAGAACCGCCAATTAGACACTGACCAATCGCAGCCTGCGCAGAACAACTAATCACATAACTGGGCAGTCCCCAACTGAATCAAAGAAAGTTCTCAATTACTTGAGGTTACACAAAGGACACTCATTCAGAAAAATAGGCAGAGCTTTGGAGCTGAAAAACGCCCAGGCAGAAACTGCAAGTACTTTAAATGCAGGAAACGCCTCGTAGAGACAGAAACACTGTGCATTCAGCTTTAGCCAGTATCCGAACAGGAAACATGTCTGGCACATATAGTGCATTAATGAGACGAAACATAACTACACACAGTGACAAAGAGATGCTAGATACTTTAAGAGTTACCAAGTTTTCTTAAAAGGGCAACATAATAGCTCTGCGACTATAAGAACAAAATATGGCAAAACAAAAAACTTTTATCATTCACAGTCAAAAGTTAAAAACAAAAAATCCATTGATCAGAGAATTTAATGTCAGTTCAATGTGGGCAAGTCACCATTCCTCATTCTGTATTCAGCCATTGTAGAGTTAAAAATGGACCATTTTTCTAGGCTGTGATGTCATGTAAACATATTAGAGTAGCTGTGTAATAGGAGACTGCAATGCACCGTAGATTTACACATCGCTTTATGCACACTGTATTTTGCGGCTGCCTGCCCAGGCTCAGTGCTCTACTACTACCGCTGCACCTCTTTGATTGTCCTTACTCCGGGGGGAACCTTTCTTTAAAAAAACATTCTATACTATTGGGGAAATCCAGTCCTGCTCCACGGGGCTGCATGTGCCTATGATGTGCCAGTGTCTGCCTGCCCAGGCCCAGTGCTCTACTACTACTACTGCTGCACCTCTTTGATTGTCCTTACTCCGGGGGAACCTTTCCCTTTTGAGAACACCCGCTGAATGTCGTTCTGAATCAAAAATGACCTCATAACTTTTGCCCAAAACCGAACACAGCAAAAACAAATCGTCTGAAGCGATTTTGCTCACCGTGCAGATGTCTAATGTCTGTATTAAATGGGAAATTATGTATAAAAAGCCAACCACTTCAAAAGCAATGTTATCACCGTAGCAACCAATGAAGTGTTTCTGACTACTGTCCCATGCTATGGCATTAAGACCATATTTCAGACACTTTTTGTTCATAATCCCCAAAGTCATATCTCATGTTAAACTGAATGCAAAATTCCAAATAATCTAGTAGTCATTAAAAAAATACATTAAATCTATCAGTATCCAATACCAATTAGCAAAACCTGTATTTTCAGATAGCTATGCTTGTAAGAACACCACTTGCATTAGGTTACATTTTCTTACAGGGACAGTCCCTATAAACGGCAATTGTAAGCAGTCTCTTGCGTTCACATGAGCGATGGCTTATTTTTTTCCACATGAAACTAGTTGAGTACTCCTGAGTAGAATAGATCACAAGGGTGACATTCAAAGATGTCCTTGCTAAAACAATGTACTACTTCATAAATTTCTCTTCTCTTTGAAGTATTATTAAAATATATGAATGGATTTAACTCAATTTAAGAAGAGAGTGGGGGTGAGCGAACATAAGTCAATAAACTAAGCTACAGGTACGTCGATAGTACTGGTTATTCTTTTAATACTGGAGTCAATTTGAAATCATATTCTTATTTTGATGTAGTCTTTTGTTGAAGTTGATACTTTTTATTGGGCCAACATAAAAAAAGTTGCAAAGTTACATGAGCTTCCGGGATCTAGGAGGTGTTTTCTTCACATGCTTCCATCCATCATTTCAAGATGAAAGAAACATCTGAAGAGACCTCTGAGGTTGTTGTGCTGAATAAAAGGCATCAACTTTACCTATAGACTCAATTTTCCCTTAATACAGCTTTATAATGTTTATAATGTTTCTTGTATTTTGATGTAGTCTTAACTACTTTTTAATCATTTTCTAAATCTTTATTAAGGTCACAAATCTGAAACACCCTTCTTTCTTAAGACAACATTCTCCACCACTGTTTGGTGCAGTTACATTGTTGACCGGGATTTAGTAACTTTGACTTAAGGATAGTCACACAGAAATAATAATAAAAAAAAAAGGTCTTCATCATAACCCACAACAGAAAATTGTTCTAACTTAACATCAAAGCAGTTAAAATATGAAGCTATCATATGTTATAACATGCATAAAAAGTGTGGAATTTTAATGAGGTAAACATTAACCGATTATACATTGGTGACTCATGGGAAAAGAATGTAAAATGTGTACTTTAGCATTGTATCAATAATAAAATTTAAAAAAAACCACACACACAAACCAGAACACACCTAGCATAAAAATGTTTATAGCAATAAAACAGAACTTCATAGAGAAGAAGTGTGAACAGTGTTAGCAATGGTTATAAAAATAATCTTGCAACGGGTCAAAGTCTAAAAAGCCGCATCTGTCTGCCACTTCAAATGATCAATTAACTGCTGATGGGAATCTAAGGTTTTGATACACAAACTCTTAGAGGAGTATGATGAATAAGCTACGGCTTAAGACAAATGAACAGCCCACTAATGTGAGGTATTTCACTTTAACAAAACGTTGACTGCTATCTAGCATGTTCAGCAAATAGACCTTAGACGATCTACCATTTTAGTCTTTTCAGTTTCTATGGTAACAACCTATCAGTGCCCCCTTTTTTTTCATGTGACGAATAATCGTGCAAAATAATGAAGGAGGGAAACATTTTACGTGACTAAAGAATTATTCCTGGGAATAGTTTGAACGTTTCAAATGAATGAATGAAGTTGAATGTTTCAAATGAATAAAATTTCTAATGCTGCACAAAATGATAAAAAGTGATTAATCCAGCTGAGTATGTGGGACAGCACCTTTAATTGTCCGAAGCAAAGGGTCAGGCAACCCAGTGCATCGCTGACCATACCTGTGCCACTAAACCACCTTTCCTGCTTTCAGGAAGAAAGCGACCCAAATTTGGTCTTCTAGATAGCAAGTTAATGTAGTACTAGTGCTTAGCTATTTGCTACCAATTTGTGCTTAAGAGACGGTTAATAATATGGTTGGTTCTGTGCATTAGGTAAATGGTCGTTAAATAATAAAATATTATTGAGATGTAAACCCTTTTTTTCTGCAGAACAGTGTCATGTGCACTCAGCTCAGATACATACTTTACTAAGCAGGTACTACTCTGCAGAAAAAACGCTTGAAAAACAGCTTTACATGCTGCACCCTCACTGGCTATGTCAGGGATATTGCTTATTATGGACTACAAGGCCAACAGGACCCCAACGAGGTGATAAGGAGAAATTTCTTTTTATCAATATCTGAATTGTAAATCCATAATAACATCAGCAACGCATCCATTGGGAATACAATCTTTTTCTTAAGCACACTGAATGGTGACACTAAAAAATATACTCAAAGGGGAGCACACAACCTAAGAAGCATAAAAGAGCTTACACATTCAGATTCCCAGGTTGTTACTAGAATAATAATAACCAATAAGTACATAATACAAAACAAGAATCCAGAGCACACCTTTCAAAAAACACATGTCTAAGGCATAAATATTGTAGATTCCGTCACACTAAGAGGCCATATATTGCTTTGCCCGCCATTACGTCAAAGTACTCCAAGTTTGGCAAGTCCTATCTAATTTTTAATGGCTATATTGCTCACCAAGGAGCAGAATCAGTGGGACTGCATTGCATTTTTAAGCCAATGAGACTCTTGCCAAACTTGAGGTACTTTGACATAGTGGTAGACTAAGCGATATATGGCCATTTAGTGACGAAATCCCTAATATTTACAGCTTATGTGTTTGAAGTCCACAAAATAATGAATCCATATACCGTAATTCTGTTTTCGTTGCAATAAACTAGAAATGATATTTTCCAATAATCATTTATGAATCTCAAACGTGGCTACACATCTAAACTTGACATGCTTTCACGTCTTGTGTAAGTATCTAACAAAACGTACAGATATTGGTAAATTATATTATATTATATAAAGTGACTTATTGGACATCTCACAAAATTACTGAAAACAGACATAGCTTTATGTATCAGTGGAAACACTTCAGGTTTGAAAGTAATAACTTTCTTAATAAATATCAATTACAATGACTAAATTCTTAACTGTCATATTCTTCTATTGAATTTTGTCTTCTGTAATTATATCCGAAGCTGGAGTGAAAAAGTAAAACCTAAGAAGGAGGACATGGATGTGGCAGAACTGAATCATACTCTGATGACTAATTTCTAATGTATTCCCCCCCCCCCTTTAAAACTGTAAGTGTTCTCAGTGCTAGCAAAGGAAAAAAAATAAAGATTATACAGCATTTGAATCACAGTAATTACCTACTCATTCTGACATACACTAAATGTTGTTAAAGTCCTAACATTTTTTAAAATGAACAATATAAAAACTACACACATTATGGGAATGAATATGTGTTTGCAAGTAAACAGAGCTTGCTGCATGCCATTACATTGTACATAACCACCTGTACAATGTTCTCAAAATGAGTCTGTCACTTTATATACATTTTGTTCTACCTCCGGGAACAATTTAAATGAGAAAAAAAAAAAATAATCTATGCACTCAGCACCCTAGGAGTTTTTTGCAAATATGGCTTTTCACACTATGCTAACACCTTAGAAACATTCTTCACAGTTCCAACCAATCCTTTTACCTGTACTCTTAGTATAATCTGCAAGTGAACAGCCATAATCACATAGCAACTCCGTCTGAGAAGCCCTCTTTATTTTTTTCAGTCAAATAAAGAACAATGAAAGCTTTGCGGAGCAGCAGAGCAAATCCTTGTCATGTTCTGTTTTGTGATTTAAACCCCTACAGGTGTCAATTGGATAAAGGGAATAAGATGACAGATGTGGGTACTGAGTGATGTATTAAATACGTACATTGCAGACCATGCATCTTGACTACAAAGTGCACATAGAAATTTACACACAGAGCTGGGAAAAAAAAAATCTATGTACAATTTAGAAGTGCAGCAGAAAAAAATCAGGAGCCGGGATGATTTATTAGGAGCCAGGAAAGGAGGCATCCATAGGGGTCAATAGCATGACTAGTTAGGGGCAGCAGCAAAGTTTTAGCAATCATAGGTACTTGGCTCCTAAGAGATATACACCCATATAATTTATTTATACACAAACATACATGCAGATGAACCACGACTTACATAGTGCCTACATTCGTAGACTTGAAAAAGGTAAAAAATTTGCAAACTGTATACAGTCCTTTATTATATTGACCACTATGGAATTCACACTACTTTTGCACAGAAAAGAAGCCTTGATGTAAACCGGAATTTTAACATGCTACCCAACAGGTAGTCTACCCAGCAACTCTTATTGTTTGTTTTGCTCTTACCAATAAAAAAACCTATTCTTTGGGTAAAAAGTGGTAATTTCTTGCACATCTGAACGTTTCTATCATTCCTTTCTTTTTCTTTAATAAACCTATATTAAAATAAGTGCAGTAACTAAATTATTATGCCTTTTAAGAGAAACCATTTTTGGAGCTGGATCTTGCCTCAAGACAGGCTCCCGCAGCATATAAAGTATACTATTAACATATATTGTCAGGATGCTATAAAAAATGCATGGGTTACCCTTACATGATTGTACATTCAGTAGTATAATTATATATATATATATATATATATATATATATATATATATATATATATACACATACACACAGCAAGAAAAAGTTAAGTGAACCTTTGGAATTATGTATAAATTTGTATTAAATAAGTAAATATAGGATCTTTATCTAAGTTACAAGTTAAGGTGTAGAAAGGGCACCACATATCCACATGAAAACATCCCAGTGGTGAAGTATGGTGGAAGGGGCATCATGATTTAGGGCTGCTTTGCTGCCTTAGGGCCTGGACAGCATGCCATCACTTAGGAGACAATGATTCCCCAAGTTTTTCAAGGTATCATACAGAATATCGTCAGGGTGGCTCTCCAACATCTGAATCTCACTAGACATTCGATGATACAGCAGGATAATGACCCTAACTATCAAACTAAATCTACTACAGAGTTGCGGTTTTTTTTTTTAAAGAAAAAAAAATCCACCTTTTTGACT
This sequence comes from Sceloporus occidentalis, assembly GCA_023333645.1. Taxonomy (NCBI): domain Eukaryota; kingdom Metazoa; phylum Chordata; class Lepidosauria; order Squamata; family Phrynosomatidae; genus Sceloporus; species Sceloporus occidentalis. The sequence continues at coordinate 64,885 of JALMGF010000033.1, forward strand.
GGCCCAGTAAGAGTCAAGAACTTTACCCATTAGAAATACTGTAGAATGCCCTCAAGAGAGCCATTCATACCAGATATCCTAGGAATATGGCTGAGCTTAAGCAGCTCCATAAGGAAAAATAGTCTAAAATGAACAATGTGCAGGTTTAATCTGCAGCTACTGGAAGCGCTTGTTTGAGTTACTGCTGCAAAATGAAGTTCAATTAGTTATTAAATCTAAGGGTTTACTTACTTTTTTTCACTAGTACTGCGACTGTTTAATGGGTGTATTCAATAAACACATGACACATTGTGTGTGTCTATACTTGTGACTTGGGTGTAGATCCAGTCATATTTTATGAACACGTAATGCAGAACACCAGATATTTCCAAAGGTTTCGCGTACTTTTTTTTTTTGCCACTGCAATACGTAATCATTATATACGTAATCATTATATATATATGTAATTATTATATATATATTATTGCATGTGGAGAAGAGTGGTTGATTTTCACACTATATGAGCAGTAAGCACTACAAATGGCAAGAATATGGCAATATCTGCGGTTATCTGAGCAAATCACTTTAATGATAACCCCAAAGTTCCTGCTCTACAAGCTAGCTCCCATAATAAACATATCTAAGAATTATACAATAGCCAAACATATCACAAGAAGCATTATAAAGGGACATGGAATGTTTACATAATATAACTAAGGCAATGGAACTAATACGACCTCAAAATCTAGAAACCACACATGTAATATATGAAGATATTACTAACACTTGCCATAGGGGATAAAAAATATGCTGCCTAAAAATTAGGCAAACGATTAAAAAAATGTAATTATAAAATTATTTCAAAAGTTGATCAATGAAATCACTGATATTTGGCAATCAAAGGTGATCGCATGAAGTATAGTTTGGCAATCAATACGTCTTTTCTTTTTTAATGAAAGAAAAAAGAAAGAAACGGAAGTGCAATTTTTAAACTGATTATTAGTTCCCATGGTTACATTATGTTCCATCAACATGTAGTCCTAAAGTTATCCTGAAACTAAACTAAGACTGATTAAGGATTGAGCCTTTAAGGATTGATTAAGGTTTGAGTCTTTACATCAGGAAAAATGAGCAGACTAGATTGGCCAAATGGTTCATATCTGCCATCAAATTCTATTTTTCGATGTTTCTGTGTTTAAGAATATAAAATTGCTCCAGTAGTTCACATTGGCAGCCTGGTCTCCCTTTTGCCCAAGTACCATTACACTGAGGGGATTTAACTGTCCAAATGGATGTAATCAGCCAGCAGGAAGATGAGAAAGACTTGAGACGGAAACAAAGTTTTTCCCTATTCAAAAATAAATAAAAAAGAGGGTTGGGTTGCACGGAGTCAACAAGGACCCCAGAAGGACCTTAAGTCATACTGTACTGCTCTCCTCTAAAATATAAACTACTTAGCAAATGTGCTGAAAGCGCTTCAGTCCTTACAAGGGGACTTACAAATAATAAAAATACCAAAGTCCGCTAACATGTTTATCCATCGCCTTACTAACATTTGTTGTGCAGATTAGGCTTCTATAAAGCTGTTGGGACAAGTCACTCTTACAGTGGGACTAAACTTGTTTTAACAATAAAGTAAACCCTAGGTATTTTAGCCATATATTCTGACAGTAAGTTCTGTCTCCAAGCTTTTGCAGCTTCACTTCGCTAGGCAATGGGTGATGAAAGTCTTTCAGAAGGGACTACAGACATACCCCATCAATGCATGTGGTGCACTACAATCTTCAGGTCATTTCCACCACTAAACGTGAAATGCTCGAAAGACGAAAAAAGATGAACAGACGTGCTGCCGTCATGCTGTTATGTGTCTGGTGAATGGTTGCACTGCAAGGGTATTGCCTGTATTGAAATCCCAGAGAATTTCATTTGTAATTACTCTACCTCCAGAAATGCCTTTTAACCCCCTATATGCCACTCTTGCGTATAGGGGGTTAAAAGGCATATCATGGGACACATTGGCATATAGGGGTTAAAGGGCATTTCTGGAGGCAGAGTGGCATACAGGGGGTTAAAAGGCATATCATGGGGCAATCTGCCTCCAGAAAAGCCTTATGCCACCCATACAACCCCCCCCCCTCCCGGCTTACCAGTGCTTCTGACTCCCTGGTGTCTGGTCAGGGCAGCGGGCGTTCCGCATGCGGGGAATTCTCTCTGGCATGCTCGATGACAACCTCCGCTGCTGCTGGCACTCGGTGATGGACGCCCGGTGTAAATGCCAGCAAGAGCTGAGGTTACCAGACAGGAGGATAAAGGTCCCCTGCAGCGCTGCGGGGGATCTGGATCTTAGTCTCAAAGTCAGACCTCATTTGAGGTCTGATTAGAAGACGACCTCGATTATAAGACGAGCTTATAATCAAGCTAATACGGTACATGGAGGTTCTGTCAAAGGAGCATAGTCAGGGTAAGACCTTAAGTGAGGTTGGAATATATTTGTAATGACCCGAATTTAGTCCGAAACAAGTGTATGTCAGTTTTTCTTGAGATAAAAAATTTGGAATACTCTCACTCCAAATGTTGTTTACAAAGAGATCTTTGATATGTAACAATTATCCCGTCCACTGTGAACACGGTACCACCGGCTTAATTATCTTGTTATAGGATAAGGGCTACAAGAACATGGGATGCCAACCCACAGATCCTTATGTGAAATGCCGGCTCATTTTTGCCAGGAACACAGTCAAAACAGGCACGGATACGTTGTTGCCATAGAAACAGAAAATAATTAAAATACTTTTGTTTTTATGTGACTAAACCTTAAGTGGAAAGCGAGAAATAGAAGATCCATTAAGGCTTATTTAGCCAATGTACAAGAGAATGCAATTGAAAACTTAACAATTTAAAAAGTGTATTAAAATAATAAATGACGTAGCTTGGTGGCATCATTTGCAACACAAACGCATTTGAGGGTGTTTTTGTTCAAGCTTAAAACCGATCTGGAACCTTTGCTTGCCACTATAAAATGTTACTTTAACAAAGGTCCTACCTTAAGCTTCCTTAATAAACTGACCCCTTTATGATTATATGATCTATCTATAACCACAGATTTTATATCTTAAAAAATATTTATACTGTCCTCTAGAATGGTGTGCTGCACCATTCATGGTTGCATCCCTGGCTATTTTATAATAATGAACTGTAATGCTTCATATCAAATAAGTGGATTTTTATCTTTTTTAAATAAACAAAAAAAGTCAATTTTAGTTAGTTAAATTATGAAATGCAGTTTTTTATTTATAGAAAAATATAAAAATATAAAAAAATATATAAGGTACATCTCAAGAATTCTGACACATACAGGATTTCTTTTAAACAAGGCAGCATAGTGTTTCATAAAGAAAACTCCTGGTGTAGTGAATACACTCCTCCTGTGATGCTGCTGTCCAAACAAATCTTATGTCAGATATATATATATATATATAAATAACCAAATTGATGGTGTAAACAACACTATATTAATCAGAGCAAATCTGTGTAATCTCCATTTATTATATTAGAAATATAATGCTTTTTGTTGTATTTTATTTTTTTTAAGTACTGAGAAGGTGGAACAGCCTCCCAGCAGAAGTGACAGGGTCTAATACAGTGAAGAAATTTAGATGTGGATGGGACAGACATAAAACTATCCTGAATCTAAGAATGTGATTAAATGTTGAGTCTTTACAGCAGGAAAAAGGGGCAGACTAGATGGGGCAATGCTTTTTATCTACCATCAGATTCTAAGATTTTATGTACTTGAAATCCTAAAGCGAATGGTTACAGCTGTAGCCACTGTGATAAACATTGGTATTTGCCAAATGGATTATGATTAGTATTCAGAACTACATTTCTTAAGGTGTGAGAGGGGGAAAAAAAAAAAATAAAAAGAATGAGAAGTAGCAGTCCCCACCCACTGTCATTTCAGAACAGCAGCCCACGCAGTCCACACACCCAGCATCCTGCAACACACCCTAACCTCCACACTATGAGTTCAGCAGTGGAAACTCAGGATATACGACCACAGTATCCCAGATAAATCTATGCTCAGCCTGCCACAGAACATCAGTATGACCTATACCTCCCTTGGTCATATTTCCTCTGTATTCTGTGAGTGGGCAGTCTGATATTGTCAGTACTTCCCACAACCCCACCAGATGGTAGGAGCCGCCCTGATCCTGGAAATGACAAGCCCCCATACTTTTAAACATTCCATTCTCAGTGAGCACCAACAGGGTTTCCTGCTCCACTCCCTTCACACAGGTCCTTTAATAACCCCGCTCTGCCAGAGCACCTTTAGCTTTCTGTTTTAGTAACCCTTGCAAAGCAAGTTAACGTTAAGTATGTTTAATAGATCATCTTAAGATTTGTAAATCACATAATATTGAAAACCGAGAAATAGGAATATTTATCACATCATGTTTTAGATTAGATTATTTTATTTATAGAGCACCAACAGATTCCATGAAAATTCTAAATAATAATTACAACTGTCCATTTACAAAATTGCCAATAACATCAACCCACATTAAGACATACTGGAGCAGAAGGAGAAGAGGACCATGCTCTTGCTTCAAACTGAGTATTAGAATGAGGAAGAAAGGGGATTAAAGTGACTTTGAACGTGGCATGGTTGTTGGTGCCAGACGGGCTGGTCTGAGTATTTCAGAAACTGCTCATCTACTGGGATTTTAACGCACAACCACCTCTAAGCTTTACAGGGAATGGTCCGACAAAGAGCCTTGTTGATATCAGAGGTCAGAGGAGAATGGGTAGACTGGTTCAAGATGACAGAAAGGCAACAGTTAATCAAATAACCACTCATTACAACCAAGGTATGCAGAATATTATCCTTGAACGCACAACACGTTGAACCTTGAAGTAGATAGGCTACATCAGCAGAAGAACACACCGGGTGCCACTCATGTCAGCTAAGAACAGGAAACAGGCTACAATTCGAACTCACCAAAATTGGACAATGGAAGACTGTTGCCTGGTCTGATGAGTCTCGATTCCAGCTACAATATTCAGATGGAAGGGACTTTGGGGTAAAGAACATGAAAGCATGGATCCATCCTGCCTCGCATCAACGGTTCAGGCTGTTGGTAGTGGTGTAATGGTGCAAGGGACAGACTTGGCACATTTTGGGCCCCTTACTACCAATTGAGCATCATTTAAACATGACAGCCTACCTGAGTACTGTTGCTGACCATGTCCATCCCTTTATGGCCACAGTGTACCCATCTTCTGATGGCTACTTCCTGCAGGATATCGCATCATGTCACAAAGCTCACATCATCTCAAACTGGTTTCTTGAACATGACAATGAGTTCACTGTACTCCAATGGCCTCCACAGCTACCAGATCTCAATCCAACACAGCACCTTTGGGATGTGGTGGAATGGAAGATTTGCATCATGGATGTGCAGCTGACAAATCTGCAGCAACTGCGTGATGCCACCATGTCCATATGGACCAAAATCTCTGAGGAATTTTTCAATCACCTTGTAGAAAGCATGCTACGAAGAATGAAGGCAGTTCTGAAAGCAAAAGGGGTTCCAACCGGTACTAGCAAGGTGTAACTAATAAAGTGGCCAGTGAGTGTATATACACACACACACTGATCAGACATAACATTATGACCACCTGCCTAGTATTGTGTAGCCTCCTTTTTGCCACCAAAGACATGCCCTTCCAGGCATGGACTCAGACCTCTGAAGGTGTGCTGTGGTATCTGGCTCCGATTCATTAGCAGCAGATCCTTTTAAGTCATGTAAGTTGCGAGGTGGGACCTCCATGGATCGGACTTGCTTTATCCAACACATCCCACAGATGTTTGATTGGATTGAGATCTGGGGAATTTGTAGGCCAAGTCAACACCTTGAACTCGTTGTGTTCCTCAAACCATTCCTGAACCATTTTTTTCATTGTGGCAAGAGGCCAATGCCATCAGGGAACCATTCCATGAAAGAGTGTACATGGTCTGCAACAATGCTTAAGTAGGTGGTACATGTCCAAGGTTTCCCAGCAGAACATTGTCAAAGGATCACACTGCCTCCACCAGCTGCCTTCTTCCCATAGGTCATCTTGTAGTCATGTGTTCTCCAGGTAAGCGACGTACACGCACCGGGCCATCTACGTAATGTAAGAGAAAACTAAATTATAAGTATAGATCACAGGTTGCACACTCCAAAGGCCAGCCCTGGCATCCACATAGAACTTGACCAGCACCCAGATTACACACAAATTACAGCCCAGCCTGAGCCAACTTTGTCCCCAAACAGCCCATCGTAAGACATCTTTGTCCGCAAACAGCCCACCCTTCGCCATCTTTGTCCCATAAACACCCTGCATGTGCCATCTCTGCCTTTCCCCAAATCACTTAAACATCCATGATACACACCCATCACTTACACATATTCATTAATGCATTCTCAAGTAATTCATCCACACATTAATTCACTCTCTCATTCATTCTCACTCTTTATTTACTTCAATATTCTTACTATCCCCTTTCTCACTATCAACCCTCTCCCCCTTCTCAGTCTACCTCCTCTCACTATGTACCCCCTCTTCCCACTTCTCTACCTCAATTTTCATAAAATTCTAATTGTGCAGTGCTAAAATCAGGGCATAATAATGATGTCAAAACTGTATAAGGGCATGTTATGTTAATGTGCCTGCTTCCTACAGTTATTTTAAATGTGGAGTATACAGAAAAAAACCCATCACACTATGTCATACCACCCAAGTGTCCTGGGACAGTTACAGTTTTCAGGCTCTGTCCTAATTAAGTAACCAAGTGTCCTGCTTTTGCTCATGGGGTGGTAGGGGAGATCCTCTGATCTCCCTGTCCAGCTCAGAGAACTGTAAAATCAATGGAGGTCAGGACTGTTGCATCACAGGCCTTGATTGCAGCTCCCTTGCAATGCTCTGGAGAATGGTATGAGGGCCTCCCCGGGTAAAGTGGGTGGGCAACTATGCCTGCGACCCCATCCACTCCCAGCTTGAATACATCAATTGAAATAATTGACGATTTTATCGTTGTTGCAGGCCTAAGTGATACCATCCACGCATAAGACTGACTGGTTGTTTGGGGGCTAAAAGCTCACATTCTTAATTTTGACACCTGGTCATCCTGTTCCCCTCTCCTGTTTGGGGCATTTCAAATAATCATATTTAACACTTTCAATGCATTAATTCTACTACTAATACCACCACAAACTTTGACAAAGACTGGTGGTAGTGCATAGAAAGTTTAAAAATATATGGTTTCACTGGTTGAACTGAATAGGCATACAATTAACAAGGCTTATATAAATGATCATGTTATAAATGTATACTTCTAGAAGTCAGGTAGCACTCAGGTATACTCAATATAGTATAATACTCATGCAGCACTCCATAAGAGCAAAACTGCTATAAACTATAAGAACCACCAAATGTTGCAGGGTCTGCCTGTTGCATTGCTTTTCGGTATGTATATGATTTTGCTTTTTGGTATAACCTTGTGATGATTTTGCAAATTAAAATTTAGTGATTATTATAATCTATAACAGTTTGGCTCTTGTAGCATTCAGCTTGATTATTAGGACACCTGATAAATGTATCAATAGTAATACATTGTGGAACCTAGGACGTCTTGCTAAACATCTTTTTACTTTTTAGTGTCTCCGAACAGTATTTACAGTAATGATCAGTTCCTTACCGAGTGACAGGGCTAAATTTTCCGTGGTTATGCGAATCGTGTAACTTGGCTTGGACGAAACCTGAAAATGGAAGTGACTAGAAAGTGGAAGAAAATATTTCATGGGCCATTGAAACTGCTTCTATTCAAGTCTTACTTAGCATGCTTGTTTGTAGCCAACAAATTCAGGCAGTACTATAGGCAAAAGTAATACAGATAATAAACATTGGGCTAGTTTTGGAAGCAAAAATAGCGTTATTGGCATGGCTACCCAAATACATAAAGCACCAAGCCAGATTTGTAAAATATTTATATTTTAGCGGGGAAGTTAATGAAATTGGAACTGGGATCAAGTCCTAGCAATAGAAACAATGCTTGCCATAGCAAGATTATATCCAATCAAAGGAATCCATATTCCTAACACAATACAGATTTACAACAAAAGACTAGATATGACAGAGGGGGCACAGGGGAGGGGGCTCTCAAACATAAGGGAAGGTCAATTCATGTACAGCAAGAAAATTCATTAAAGGCCACTCTAATAGCCTCCAAAGTGGTATTGAAAAACAGTCACCTTATAAAATGAGATGCATGATTAGTGTATTAATTTTAATTCCTCCTTTATGTATTTATTTTTTGTTTATGTTCATATTTAAGTTACTAATATCTCAAGCAAAAAATTCACAAGCAACGTGGTATACGCTGAATATTATACAGGCAAATAAAATGAGGGTTGTTAATATATTGTTAACTGTATACAACTATATCAAATGGTTATATATGTCAAATGAAATCTGTATGACAATGTATACCAAACCATGTCATGCAATGTTGAACTGTATTCGAACATACAAGATGCACAAAAATATTGTTAACTTTTTTGAAAATAATAAAGATTCTAAAAAAAAAAAAAGTGCATAGGGTGGACCCAATATGTTGGTCGCTCTGGGTGCATATGTATAGTATGTATAACATGCCATTAAATGTTAAGTGCCAGATGTAAATTGGCCAAATCATTGGGCACCATCATTAGTGAGACAGTGATTACCAGGAATGGTATGGGAGCCTAGCAATTAATCAGCTGCTTCATTAATAAACTCCATGTCATGTCTTGTTTCACTCCCACACCTTGAGTTCTTAAGGGCCAGGGTGGAGGGCCTGTAGGCAGGATTACTCCATTTGCCAAATGAGAGAGTGCAAAAACAGTCAAAGGCTACAATGTCCTGGGAATATTACTTAGCAGAAAATATATTAGTTTATTTAGAAGAACAACATAAGGCAACAATAGTAAAAAAAAAAAGATTTAAGTGTCACCCTTCTGCAGGAATCGATGGATGAGAGTGCTCTAAGGTGAACTCTCGCAACAATTGGGGGGCAGGCATGGTGTGCTGCTCACTTTAAAAGGACATTCCAACCATCATATGCACTTTAATGCGCGAGATGTACTTCCCACCAGTTAGATCTCTATGCGAGCGCCAAGCATTACTGTTGGTTTCAGTGGGAGCACTTTCCCACCACTTCGGACCATGGAGAAAGATAACTGCTGCAGCAACAGTGCCTGATTTCATTTTTTTTGTTTTCAAGAATGTTTTTTTAAATACTTTACTGTGCATTCATGTTTTAAAAGGGTGGCATGGTCACTAAACTGTCATTTTTAAGGGTTGCTTTATTTTAACAGAAAAAATAAGTAATAAAATAATAATTTTTTTTTGTAGCTTGTCATAATGGTAACCTTGCTGCTGTTCTGTCTTTAATATTGGCACTTTACATTTGCTCGGTATGTCATGAAACAAAGAGATCTAGAAAAAACCTTAATCTCTAAATACTCTACTGGCTCTTGATGGGTTGAAGCAAAAGTCCATCCAAAAAAGGGAAAATAGTGTTGGCTTCAGCACTTCCACTACGCCTTAAGGATTAGGGGGATTTAAATTTACCTTTTTTATTTTCCTTTTTACATTTCATTCTTTACTCGTTTAGGAGGTTCATCAGTGTGTTGTCTCTTTGGGTCACTTTTAATCAGCTCACTATTATAATACCACAGTATTGTTAGTCATGTGATCCTGCTGGTGCCGCCACATGACTATGAATATGCTTAAATGAATAACTGTGTTACCATAGTTACAAATAACCGGTCAGAATATGTCCTGATTTTACACTTTAGGTTCTTTGCTATACTAAATGATTCATTCTATTTACCATCTCAATTTTTTCTATGTTGCAAACAGATTTATGTATTATACTGGTTAAAACAACACTGATTATATTGCACAGCCCACCACTTGCCAACTTATAGTTTAAATGTAATTCTAGTCCCTGTATGTCTTGTTAACATGTGTCCAAAGTCTAGGGTCTATTCTATTCACTAGAATATATAGATATATATATATATCTTTCACTAATAAAATAGAGTATATAGTAGTGTATATAGTGGTGTATTCTAGTGTATCACAAGCAATTACGTTGACCCTGCCATCCTCTATACACCTGGTGCACCTGGATATGACTGTATATACCTACCTTCCACCTGCATGGTACCAAGTAAGATTACTATGGTGGCTGTAGCCACCACAGTGGAACTGGACCATTTACAAGGGTGATCACTCATGGAGCACACCGAGAGAGCCTCAATAGAGCAATCTGTCCCTAATTACACGCCACTGTGACTGAATCTGGGTCCTAGGCAAGAATGCACCACTGGAAGTATATCCATGAGACTTAAAGAATGAAGACACTTTGGTACTTGTATATAATGTCTTATTCTGTTGCAAACTTATAAATTTTATACAATTGCCAATGGAATGGGACAAAGTTGATGAACGTTTTCTTCAGCCAGCGCCATACACATACACAGTAACTGATGTAACAATTGATGTACACATTGTTCATGGTTATGTGTGTCGTAGTTTGAAGATAATAAAAATAAGGTACTGACAAAACCTAGTCACATCACGTTAACGTGTAAAAATCTGCACTATAATATATTATCCAAAGTCTATGGATAATATATACTGTATATTTTTTTTCTGTGCTAGAACATAATTTGGTCTGTTTTAAAAATCACTTTTTTCAATTCACTAAAACCAACAGTTGGCTGTGTAGGCTTGTAAAAAATATGTGACGATGAATGTTGGCCATGAGCACATTGTGTCCCTTGAAGTCTCTGAATGAAAAGTGTTATTTGGTGGTATTTCTGTTTAGTTTGGCTGAGATTGGTGTCTGCACAACTTTTAGAACATTTCTGCTCCACTTGACATCACACCTTCCACAAGAATCACAGTGACCTCTAGCCCACTTTAACCCTCACACAGCATCTCTTAAGAAAATTGGGACAGTAACACAATTTACTATATAATCAGTATTTCACCCATATTCTGCATCTGTGGAAAAAATATAAATACAATCTACAAGTCGGTGCCTCACATGAAAACCCATGGTCATGTCAATGTACACAATTACTTAATAATGATCACATGACAAAATTAATAAAAACCTCTGAAATTACGTTGTTTAAACTTTCAATTTGCTCTCTGTTTAATGTTTTTGACCAGTATCATTAATAATTCAGAAACGGCTGTCTATTCTTTCTGGGAAATTTAATGTTTTAACAGGGGGTTCCAATAAAAAAAAAAGACCGTACAGGCCTACTAAATTAGTTTGTTCCTGTAAATTATATGGTTATCGCATTATGCAATGAATTTGCATCCGTCACCAAACAAGACTCTAGGAAAACACATAAGAGTCACACATATGTCAGTATGAACTGGAGCTGTTGGAATTCAGAGATGAGAGCTTTTCAGCTATAGTATTAGCAGTCACAATGAAATGCTGTGAGTTCACTGGTGGCAACAATAAAGCAGCTATACAGAGAAAGCTTGCATTACTTGAGGAAAAACCACGACTGGAATTCTGCTTGAACACATTCCAAACGTATTTTCATGATGTGGGACATGACAGAAAGGCTGGTGGAAAGCTGCACAAAGCCGCTTCTCTTTTGAGAAATAGTTGTAATTCGCCATGGAAAGTGCAGCCGAGGAGAACTAGGTTTAGTCAGTTTAAATATATACAGTATACATCACGTGACTCACGTTGTTTTTTTTGTCTGTACAGTCAGAATATATTATTTTGACAGAAAAAACATTTATTTATTTATTTTTTTTAGTAAAGAAGGTGGTTTGGTCGAGCGTTTAGTATTCCTTTTTATGTGTTTTGCATCATATGAATAAGAAAACAATAGTTTCTATTGGCCAAACCCACTGACGAATGAAGGCAAAAGTTGGACATTTCGTTTTTGAACACGTGTTGCATTCCTATATTTGCCTATACTGAAATCTGTTTTTTGGGCATCCCTTAAAATCTATAGGCAAACCTGATTGACTTCTGGGATTGAAGACTAACCATACGCTAATGTAAAATAATATACTGGTTTTCATTATAAACTTTGGTGCTAGAATCAATTAAAGACACACTTTTAAATTATAAATAATTACAAAAACCATAGGCAACCAATACCGCTACACAGAGAAGGGTATGGCATTACATATTAAGGTTATAAAAATAATGATTTCAAAAAAGTGGAAGGATTATCCCACTTAAACATATTTATTCTAACTGTGCTCATTGTTAAATTAAAATTATTCCTCAACATAAGTGTTAACTACTAAAATATAAATATGGAAGAGAGGGTGGTACAGTAAGCACCACTGTCAACAAGACTACAGTTGTAGTATGTCCTACTCATACGTCATATCTGTAACTTTGCTTTAGTGACAAGCAAAAGATGTAATAACCTTTACTAACGGTACTATACCCTTGCTGAGACATTTTGACATTTTTTGCCCAGCTCATCTTAAAACACTAGCTGGGAGGAAATTCCACCCAAGGCAGCCTCCCACAGATACACCCTCGTCTATGAAACCTTACAACACAAAAGGATTTTGATTATGTCCATGCAAGCAGTCATACTTCGAAGTCCCTGCCAAAAACGATCACAAGGGCTCACTTAAAGCTTTACCACATTCTGTGACAGATCTTGAACATATTATCCAGGAAAAGGAAGTTCAAAACCAACAGAAGATTGTAGTAGCTCTCACTGTGTGACTGTGTGACTCATACACATGACTAAGTCTGAGGAAAAGCAGCATAATGAGAACAAGCCATTGCTATTCATATATATATACCGTATATACACACACATACATACACACACACACATATATATATATATATATATATACACACACACACATACATACACTAAGGGTGACTTAGTTGTTTTCATCGAAAACAAGGACATTTCTAGCTGTGTTAACAACTGCAAAATGGGTTTCTAATGATCAATTAGCCTTTTAAATTTAAACTTGGATTAGCAAACACAACGTGCCATTGAAACACAGGAGAAATGGTTGCTGATAATAGGCCTCTCTACGCCTATGAGGAAATTCCATTCAAAATCAGCCGTTTTCAGCTACAATAATCATTTAGAACATTAATTTCTACACTGTATATTTGAACCATTTAATGTGTATTTGTATGTATCTATTTATATTCTCCAGGTCAGCAGATAAGGGTTTTCCTAAAAGCCCACCCCCCTTGTACCCTAAAATGCCCACGTAGATAACAGAAGACAACATATTGCACAATTAGGCTAAAGTAACACCTGAGTTAAAAAATGTGTATACATTCATGAGACATTCCCCGGCTGTCAAAGATCAGAGTTCCCCGCGCCGGCGCCGGTGCGGGGAACTCTGATCTTTGACAGCCGGGGAATGTCTGCGCGATGCACGCAGACAACCCCCGCTGCTAGCCACGCCTCCTTCCGGCTGCAGCGTGAGTCTACACGCTGCCCCAGCTACATGACAGCTGCACACCGGGGACTCTGAAGTACCAGTAAGTGGGGCGGGTGGGTTGAGACAGGAGGATCCAGGTCCCCTGCAGCTGCGGGGGATCTGGATCTTAGTCGTCTCAGTCAGACTTTGAGGTCTGATTATAAGACGACCCCGATTATAAGACGAGGGGTATTTTTCAGAGCATTTGCTCTGAAAAAACCTCGTCTTATAATCGAGCAAATATGGTATATGCAACATACTAGACACTTTATGTGGCCAGCAAATTATGTGTGCTCTGTGGGGGGGGGGGGAGACACTACCTTTATACATACCGGTATATTGTTTGTTCTAAGGTTTTCTGAATTTAAAGCAAACAAATGTGTTGTAATACCACAGTCGGCCACTAGAGGACAATTACCTTGTAAACAGTTTACTGTCATACTTCCAACATTATGCCCTGTGAAACACTTGTCTCCCTCTTCTTAGCATCCATAGAGACATAGAATGAAAGCGTACCAGAAACATATACAGCCTACTAGTGTATGCTAGAAAATTACATTTTTAGCATTCTAAAATCCCGCCACTTTCATACTTAACACCTTTAGCATTGCCTAACATTCACATAGTTAGTCACTTGAAGATTTTCAGCTACTCGTCTAGATTATCTCTTGAATAGCATAACCTTTCTCATTCTATATATAAACGCTGAGGAATTTGGTGAGGTTTCTGTATTTTCAGTCTGTCTATTTTCAGAAAGTTAAGTTTCTGCTTTAGGGTATTTCCAGGAAAATCTTCATTCTTAATCTTAATCTGCATTCTGAAAACTACAAAATACAATAACCTGCAATGCCTACAGAAGGAAACTCTGCAGCAAATTCATAGTTGTAGCCACACCAACTCAAGATCAGATTACAATACAAAAGAAAAAGTGCATGTGAAACTGAGCTGTGACGCATGTTTGTGCTGGGCAGTTCATGTAAAAACACCATTTCAGATGGGACCACTTTTACTTGTGTTCTTAACTATCTTTACAGTGGTTGTGTAATTAATCAGAATAATGAGTCTAAATATTGCATTGAAAGCCAACCATCCTGTCTGGCGCAGATCAACTGCATGTTTCCAGTGTTCGGGCATGTTAACTGCCATACCATAAGCTGTCAACGCTTTAGCAATAATAATAATAATAATGATCATAATAGGGGATTTGCCTCGCCAAGGTCACATCTTTTCCTCTGATTTTCTAACTTTTCCTACTTATTCTCTCAGTAATTCATTTAAGTATGATGGGGGTAGAGGAAGGCAGAAGAAGAGAGTTCTGAAAAAATAATTCAATTTACCACGAAATACAGCATGTGTGAATAGTGCGTGCAAATTTATAGATGTAATGTGTGTGTTGAAAAGTAAGTTTTCTGCTGTATATTTCAGACTAATCCTTTGGTTAGTTAAAATTACAGGAGAGGGAGAGGGAGAGGGAGGAGAAGGGAACAACATTCCTCAAATCTCAGTCAGACCAGCTGGCAGGCTGTGAGGTATTTTCAGGCAGTGCATAAATGCATTAGTCAGACTCAGAGACCACACACTACACCACTACCATACTCACAGTGGAAGCAGAGAAGAAAGTCCACGAGGGGTCCTGTTCCACATTCTAAACATTACACATAGACCGCAAAAATATATATAATTCCAGCATATTCCTTAATCGGTGGGATTTAAGTTTCACTACCTTCTCAAAATTCTTCATATTTTACTTTTATAAACACCAAATGACAAAGCCTAAGATGTACATGCCCTAGTGGCATGAGTAACCACCTTCTGCCACAGCAGTCAATGAATTCTGTCCCATAAATTACAAAATTACAATATAACACATCATAAAAAACTCCAGTTTATATTCATTAAAAGGCATGAAAGACAAAGTTACATGATTTGCACTGTAATGCTAAAGAACAAATATCGCAATATTAAAATGTTAGCAAAATGCACAGATCTGGTGCTAATACAACTAGTAATTGGCATTGTTATGGATTTACGTGACAATTAAAAGAAAGTTAAACATTTTTTTTATAATCCAATACACCAGGACCTGGTACAGCTTGGACACCTGTATTTTATTTTTAAAATGCTCCTCTGTGGGTGACCCTAAATTCATCCAAGCTCCCATAAATGATTGAACAAAAGTCATTAGATGCAACTAGTTTTTACTTTGATCACTTCACCCCCCTCTCCAGAATTATTTTACTCCAAGGTAATCATTGCAGGACTGGTCTTGACATTCTGACCCCCTCTGTAGATGTGAGGGGGAGGCACAGTCCACAGCAAACAAGCATGTCTCTTAGACCCTCCATGTGTAATTATTGCTAGATTTTTATTTCAAAAATAGGAGTGTACTGTCTTAACACAATATCCCTTCCATTACTGATGGTTACTACATGATCAATACAAAAAACTAATTTTAATTCAATTTTTATCATATTTTTTACATATCCAGATGTCAAGACATGTTCTCTAAGGATGTAAGTGGTGTCACTCTTCAGGTGCTTTATAATTATGGTCCTGAATAAAAATATATTTTTGTTAAATTATGACTATTTTATATCTAAAACATTCTTTAGTATACCATGTATATACGTTAAAGGTGCAACTGTATTTATAAAAAAACAAAATGTATTATCAAGGAAGTAAGCAGATCTGTAATTTCACTATTTATGTAAATTGTTTATGTGAAGATTTTAGGCATTAACTGTACAAGGATTTAAGGTCCATCCAAAATGTCCTGTTATAAAATAGCCCCAAAGACATTTGACAGATGTGTCGTCAAGATACACACTATCCAGTTCTGTCTAATACGCATTGACACACAGCCAAAGGCTTCTTCTAATGGTTCACTCAAAGCTTAGGGGAAAATTCTCCCCACGGGTCCTCCCCTGATTTGTTTTGGTATTTAGAACTGTATCAGGATGCAAACCCCTAAATTAGAACTCAAAGAGTTAAATAGTACACACTCATGTAAAACCCCTTCCCACAAAAACAACCAGGAGTGAATTTCCCGCCTTGTTAAGGGACTGCCCCAATATTTGTGTAATTTATCGAATACAGCAGTGGGAAAACCTAACGTCTATGCTGAAAGTCCTTGCTTCAATTAAAAAAATGCCTGATATTAGATATCACAAAGACACTTTTATTTGTGCATACTTGTGACTCATACCCAATGTGTACTGTGGGTTGTGTGGTTTGATTTTGTTCTACACACAAAAAAAACATTTCAAAAAAGTACAACAAAGGCATTATTCTGCTTATGAATGTACATAGCAGGAAAGCAAAACAACGTATTGCTTATAGAATAGGCTTTTTGATGTTTATTTAGGTTACGTAACAAAGTCACTATATGTTTTTCCCCAAAAAGTTTTATTTTCCTTTGCAAGTTTACATAGTGGAGTCTATTTGAAAGGTTATCAAACTAAAAAAAAATATAAGGTGGGGTCAAATACTCAGCATACTAGATGTCAGACCCCATAACCTGGCTTCGTGAAAAAAATTTGGTAATTTGGTTTGAATTTTTTAAATACAAAAAAGTACGTGTTTCTGCCACACAATATATCTTCAGAGTCTGTAGCACCTTCATGTTCAACTCTAAATGGGAAAAAAGCCACAGATGCAGAAGATTGATATTCATTCTATCTTTACAAATTAAAAAACCAAAGTGAAGCATATTTCTCTGGAATAAATTATTTTAAAAATAAAATTACCCATAGGAAAGCCATTGTGTTCGAAGAACCACGCAACCTTCATGCCATCATGTCCCTTGGCAGCCATTGTATCTGTACCCTAGATGTTATTCATATATATCTTTATATAATGGACTATTTATAAAAACGTGAGTTGCTTGTAGACTCCAAAGACAGATGTACCTTGAAAATTGCCTGCTCTCAAAGTCCACTTCTCTAAAAAGATGTCAACGTTTTATGTAAACCAGGCAAATATAATGAGATTACACTAAACATAGTAGATATTCCCCCATTGTCCACAAACGGATTAATAGTAATTTTCTAGGATACGCTTAACATTCCATAAATACGCATAATGCATAACAGAGTTCACCTTCTACAGATCAGTTCCATACTGCCTCTTGAAGGATCAGCACCACAAGCACTGTATGTCTGGAGCATCATGAAATGGGTTTCCATGGCCAAGTACTGTAAATTCACACAGATGCACCTAAGATCACTATGTCACTATATCGCGATCTCAGGCGTAGGGGGTCTAGCCACCTGCTACACTAAGTAAACTACAAGGGGCCAATAATTCATGATGAGTTCAATTAGCAGAAGTATGTACATTCAGTTCAAGTGGTCAATAGGTTCACTATCATTAAATATCGTATTAGGTGGGGGAAAAAAAAAAAAAAAGTCAAGAAAGAAAAAAAATCCCTGAACATTTAATAGTGACTCATGCATCCTTTCACACGTCAAAATGATTTAAATTTCAATTGATGACAAAATCAGTGTGAGGTGAAGTGGCACTTGTTAAGAGGAAAAAAAAAGTCATTCTCTATTCAGCACAGCTAGGATGGAAATTTATTGCCATGGCAACAACTTGATAAAATAAAAAAAGATGCACAATAATACTTTAAAATGCCTTCAAATCCTTTAGAAAAAAAAAAATCAAAGGTTGTCTACTTAAATAAACATCATAATTTATGGTACCTGGTAATTTAAGTATTGTCATGTTGTTTGAATACACAATGCAATTTTGTTAAATTCCCAAATAAAGTTCTATACACTCAATAAATCTAAGTAGTTGTGTTTCTAATGCTTAATTTACTCCTCATGAACAAATGTATGTGGACGCCCTTATCAAGTTTAGGTGTTTCAATCACACCCCTTGCTAACAGGTGTATAAAATCTAGCACATAAGCAGCCATCTCCATAGACAAACATCAGCAACAGAGTGAGCTCAGTGGCTTTAAACATGGCACTGTCATAGGATGCTTCCTTTACCAAAAGGCAGCTTGTGAAATTTCTGCCCTGCTAGGTATGTCCTATACACTGCAGTCATTTGATTGTGAAGTGGAAGTGTCTAGGAGTAACAACAGCTCCGCGAGGAAGCAGTAGACCATGCACACTGATAGAGTGGGTCCTCAGAGTGCTTAAGCAGGTAGCACATAAAAAATTCCCTTTCCTCTGTAGAATTACTCACTACATGGTTTCAAATGGCATCTAGTAGGAACATCAGCACAAGCACAGTGCTAGGCCCCTTAGTTCCAGTGAAGGGTAAAGTTACTTGTACAGTAAACTTGAAGTGGGTTTGGTGTGGAGGAGCTCGAGTGGCCTGTACAGACCCAGACCTTAACCCCACTAAACATGTTTGGGATGAGTCGGTATGCCAATTATGAGCCAGGCTGTCTCATACCACATCTCTGCCTGACCTCCCACATGCTCTCATTGCAGAATGGGCACAAACTCCCACAGACACACTCTAAAATCTTGTGGAAAGCTACTTGCAAACTGCTTTCCCTCTCCTCCTCTCTTGGACTCTCAAAATGGATTACCTTCCCCAAGCAACTTGACGGTCATCAAATCAACCTAGTGTCCTCCCACCTTTGTTCAACATCTCATTTCACTAACTTTCCCTTCTCTCTGTCTGAACAGACCGCTAACCTTGACATGCCTCCCACACCTCCTCTACCAATGACACAAACCTACCAAAACCTCTTTGACCTCAACACTCTACAGTTTACAGATACACTGGGGCCACCTCTCTCAAGTACCTTCTCCTTCTGTCCTGATGCAGGTACAGCTCATTCTAGATATACACTAGCATCAGGCCTAGATATGACGTGCACCATTTCCATCTCTCCAAACAAACCTATTTTATTTCATTAATCTCCTCTTTCCCATAACCCTAAACATCTATTTTCCACCTTTAACACCCTTCTCTGTCCCACAACACCTCTCTCAACCCTTCAACTTCTCCAGGCAAGAGCTTGCCACCTACTTTAAGAACAAAATTAACACCATCAGGGATAACATCCTCCCTCCATGGCGTTAATCATCTGGTATACCTTGATCTCCCTCCTCACCACAAGCCACCCTTACCTGCTTCAGTCCAATGACCCCTACTGAAGCTTCTGAGGTCCTCTCATCCTCCTACTTCACCACCTGTCCCCTCAACCATACACCCTCACATCTACCATCCCTCTCTAATCCTTACCAACTTTTTTAATATCTCATTTTCCTCTGTCTTATTCCCATCCTTATTCTCCCATCCTAAAGAAACCTTCCCTTGATCCCACATGCCCATCAAACTATGTCCAGTTTCCCCTTCTCCTGTTAGTCATTCCACCAGTTTGAATGCTAACGTATAATCAAGTATTCTCCATTATTTCCTCTCTTGGAACGTTATGCTTGACCCTTCTAAAAACCAGTTTCCGTCCTAGGCTGCACTCACTAAAATTACTAAATGATCTCCTTGCAGCTAAAAAATGTCCAATTCTCACTACCTCTCTGCAGTCTTTGACACAGGTGACCCCCTCTTTCTACAAACCCTACATGCTCATGACATCCATGACACGGTTCTTTTCTGGCTCAAATCTTATCTAACCATACTTTTATTGTCTCATTCACTCGAACTTGTTCCTCTCCCCTACTGCTATCTGTTGGTGTCTATCACAGTTCAGTTCTTGAGCCTCTACTATTCTCCATCTACATCTCTTCCTTCGGACAACTGGTATCTTTCTTTGGGTTCCAGTACCACCTACATGCAGATGACACCCTGATCTATAGTTCCTGCCCTGACTTTTCACCCTCTCTTCTAACTCACCTCACTGACTGAGAGGAATTGCATCATGGATGGCATCTCATTATCTTAAAACTGAATTTATGGTTATCCCGCCATCTACTGTGTCCACAATTGTGGACACATCTCTTACTGCTGACAACTGCACCATCCAACCAACAGACCAAGTTTACTGTCTTAATGTCACACTTGACTCTACTCTCTCCTTCATCCCTCACATCCAGTTCCTCACCAAATCCTGCTTTCACTTGAAAAACATCTTCCAAATTCACCCATTCCTTACACAAGAAACTACAAAAATATTGACCTACTCCCTTGTGATATGCCATCTGGACTATTGCAACTCCCTACTAAAAAAGAATATAAGACTACCCTATAAGAAAAACGTTTTACTAGTAAATATTAATTCACATGTAAACTATTTTTTTCATATTTAATAAAAACTATGATTGAGAAAAATGCATTTTTTGTTTTTATCTCCTTTTACTTGCCAACCTGCCCCCAGTTATGCACATCTGCCCTCCAGATATGCCTCATACCAACTTATATGCCACTCTGCCCCCAGAAATGCCTTATACCCCTATATGCCACTATGCCCCCAGACATGCCTTATACCCCTATATGCCACTATGCCTCACTGATATGGCTCTTGACCCCCTATATGCCACTCTCCCAGATATGCATTATAACCCTCCTATATGCCACTCTGCCCCTCAGATATGCCTTAGACAGCCCTATATACCAATCTGCCCCCAAGATATGCCTTAGACAGCCCTATATACCACTCTGCCTCCCTGATATGCATTATAACCCTCCTATATGCCACTCTGCCTCCCAGATATGCATTATAACCCTCCTATATGCCACTCTGCCCCCCAGATATGCCTTAGATAGCCCTATATACCACTCTGCCTCCCTGATATTCATTTGAACCCCCATTATGCCACTCTGCCTCCTTGATATTCATTTTAACCCCCTATATGCAACTCTGCCTCCCTGATATTCCTTTTAACCCTTTATGTGTCACTCTGCCTCCCTGACATTCCTTTTTACCCCCTATATGACACTCTGCCTCCCTGATATTCTTTTAACCCCTATGCTACTCTGCCTCCAGAAAGCCATTTAAAGCCCCCCCCATAGAACACTCTTACCCTCCACTGACTTACCAACACTTCTTTAGACTTCTCCCTGTGCTCCAGATTCCTTAGTGTCTACTGGGGCAAGCGGTGGTGGTAGAGCTGGTGGAGACAACCTGAGCTGCTGCTGCCAGCACTTCCGCCGGGGCTTCTATGAATGAGCTCTGTCATAGAAGCCCCGGCAGAAGAGGAGGTTGCAGATGCCCACCGGCTGCCGGAGAGGAGGATCCAGGTCCCCTGCAGCACTGCAGGGGATCTGGATCTTAGTCTTGTAGTCAGACCTCTATTTGAGGTCTAATTAGAAGACGGCCTCCAATATAAAACGATGATTATTTTTCAGAGCATTTGAGATATATATATATAGGCATTCATAAAATAAGTGAATATGTTTTGAGTTATAACCTGATGCTCTGTGTTCAAATTATAAAACGGTATTTTTCAATTCTTACATGTAAATTTTTTCCTAAACACAGAGTGAAATATTAAAACATTATCCTGTACCAAGAAATAAGCCCTACTTATTTCTCTTTCCAAGGTGTAACATCCAACGGGTCCTGAAATGGTTAAATCTGAACTCCACCCAGCACAAACTGATGTAAACAAAACCAACAACTCTAACCTTAAAACCTTCAGTTTGTTGAACTTGGTAGGAACTGACAGCTAGTCTGCACATTTCGGAAATGCTTAAAAACCTCAAATATATTTATCGACTCCACAAGATTGCCTGGCACCTATCCCTGCTATACTAAATTACATTCCAGTACCAGTCCTCGTAATACATATATGAAAATATATACTGACTCTTAATTTATCTACATAAAATACATACCTGCTAGTATACTGGATTACTGTGCTTATGCTGACCAAAAAAAATGGCAAAGGCCTCCACCATGCAATAAAATCAAACACAAAAAGGCACACATCATTATAGGCATGTCTAAAAACAATTCTATTCTCATCTGAAGTTTCCAATTAACTTCATAATAATTCCAGGCAAGGACGTGTAGATAAGGACACAACGGACGCAACTTTTTGATTCCTAGCCTGTGGTTACATCCACATAGATACATCCACAGATGCATGAGCCTATTACATGGTACAGAAAAGGTTAACAATGCATTTACCTGTCCATCTAGATATATAAGCATCTTAGATGCATCCAGTCAGGAAAGCTTTAGTGGTTACCAGATATGTAGTTCTGAGCCATAAAACTGCACAGGGACCTGGCACTGGCTCACACATAACATGTTCATAGATAAAAAGTAAAACATGTGATAAAGGCTTCATATTAGATATAAACCATGAATTTGGTCTATTTGATGTAGCTGAAGTTGTGTAATGTATGAGATACCATAATAATCAAGGTTTTGTCAAGGTTTGGCAAAATAGTTTATGACCCAACCATTGAAAGCATCATACTACCTGGGCTTCACCAGAAGACCGCTCATTTGGTGTCCCGTAAAAGGAAACAAAGGCTTTTCCCATAAAAGATGGGTGATTGAGAGGGAACATTACATTTATTCATATAACACCAGCAGATTCTCTAGGCCTTTACAATCAAAGTCTGTAGGATAAATTAAAATCAACAATAACAAACTGGTACAAAAAGAGAGAAGAACAAAATTAAACACTTGGAAATTCCAGTGCTTATTATAAAAGTTATCATTATTATTATTATATATGTGTCTGTGTTTTGTCCCTTTGGTTTTAACGGTTTTGTACTTATTACGAGTATTTACATTTTGTCCCATTTTAAGTACAATGGCGATTAATCAGCTTAAACAAAAAATGTTTACAGTTCTGTCTTGGAAGCCTACTTAGATACATTAGCCTCTGTACTTTTAGTACATGAAAGGGTTTAAACATAAAGTAACTTGGTGGTCCTTGACAAATGGCCCCCATGCTTGTAACTCTGAAGCAGAGCAAGCAAAAAATCCAGTATGATTATTAAAAGATTCTCCTGCCTTTCAAGAATCTCCAATCTTCAGTTGAAAACCATTGCATCGTAAATTTAGCTGATTAATGTTTCATCTGTATGAGCAATCTATCCAAATATTTCAGTGGTTTTGACATAGCATAATAAAATAGTTCACATAATATTCCACAAATGTATGGCAAACCTCTGAGCATAAATGAGATATTGTATACAATATAACCTAGTAACAGACAGCACATCAGCTTTCCTAAGGAAGCTAGGAAAGCCAAATGGGTTGAGAAGAAAGTGATGTTAGCCATCCGAGTGGTATCATGTAGATAACTGCTATCGATCACGAATGTTGGAAGCTGGAAGGCTGCAAAGTAAGCAACCTCATCCATGCCAATTTGACTGATGGACAACAATCGACAGCTTGCAAGTCAGTTATTTTAAAATAGATTGTTCTTCATACTGGTGCGCTTAAATGTAGGAACTTGAATGCAAAACACACTTCATGTACATAGGGTTAGTTTCATTGTTAGAGCCCATCAGAACTGGAGTAACTTTGACAGGTAGAACATTGTAGACATTTATCAAGAGTCAGACCTACAGAGTCACTCAGCTACTCATGCATATGTTGTATTTTAAATATGCTAGTGATTGAATGAACTTTTATATATCTGTATATATCAAGAATAGTCTTGGAAGCATCCAATGCCTTAATACATAAACTGGATTTAATATTAATTAGCACACTGACAAATGTACTAAAAATATCACAATAAGCCCTTTAAGAAAAGCAGCAACAGAGAAGCAGAAAAGAAGAAATCGCCATTTCTGAAACCAAAGCTTAATTCTGATTGGCTTCTTTCATTTTTGTTCATACGTGTCTGATTGTGACCTTTTGAAGCATTATTGTGTCTTTAAAATAAAAATTGTACTAAGAAAGGCAATTACTCATTCATTATGTGTTACAGGTTATCTTTAGAAGAAAATGTGTCACAAACTGGGGAAAACATGAAGTCTGGAAGTTACCATATGTCAATTTTAAGTCATGTATACAGGAACTAGAAACAGCTGGGGGTTTACCTAAACAACCACAACCTTTCCCCATTAAGTTCTTAACTTATAAAATTACTTGTAATTTATATATATATATATATATATATATAAAATTACTTGTAATTTATATATATATATATATATATATATATATATATATATAAAATACACACACTCAACGTTCAAACGCAACAATGTCATAATAGAAGTTTCCAGAAAAATATTAATTACTATTAACTATATGGGGAAGTGTCATTTTTAAAATCAAAAGGGTACAGTAATTTAAAATAATGTAACAGACTTGTTTTACACTTTTTCAGGAGCCAGAGTAAACTCTTTACCCACAACAACATAGTTTCTATATTCTAAAGACAGACCCTTTCTTGGGCAGAAGGGGCAACTGGAGGAATGAAGGAACACAGTTTTTTTAGAATATACTGTAACCTAGCAACAACTTGCAGGATGTGGCACAAATAAATAAAATGGAGAAGTATAAAGCATTTTTAAAAAGGAACAGCTTGCTGAAAATGTGTGTACACTACCTAAAACAATATGCAGCTTTCATGAAGTCTCTGCATTGATCTGTGTTGGACTATATTATAAAATCATTATGCATTCCTATTATTCAGCCCTATCCCTTGTGAGGCAAGTCTACTTTACCTCACTTGCCTGCTTGTTGTCTTATAAGCCTAAATGCCTATTTGTTACCTAAATTTGCCACTATGGGTGGTAACTACCCTTCCATGAACCTTAAAGCTTATCTGATACTGTAATAATAAAATGACACAAATCCCTGCCCACCCTCCCTTCAACTCTCCTTTACCCTCAGTAGCTTCTCTACGGTCACTGAAGTCCCACACCAGTCCCCTTGACCCTATTCCCTCATCTTATATGGTCTCTCTCATTCACTCTTCAATCTCTCTTTCGCTACTGGATCCTTCACATCTTCCTTCAAGCATGCCACCATAACTTCCATTTTAAAAGGCAATGGATGGACCATACCAGTCTCTCTTCAAAGCTCATTGAACAGGTTGTTTAAACACATATATGACTTGCTTGATTCTAAACTTTATTCTTTTCAATCTGGATGCCACTCTCAACACTCTTAATGAGACTGTCCTTACCAACTGCTAAATCTAATGGCAACAACCCTATCCTTCTCCAAACTCTTAACAAGTTTGGTACATGATACTGTACTTTCCTAGTTCTCGAGACACCTCGATGAATACACTTTCAGTGTCTACTTTTCCAGAAGCTTATTCCTCTCCACTTCCTCTCTACAGTTGTACTCCACAGCTTAATTCTATGTTATGTTTTTTCACTTTACACTGCCTCCCTTGGCAAACTTACTTTGTCCTTTGGCTTACTGTACCACCTGTATGTTGATGATACAGCTTTACCTCCCTGACCTCTCTGATCATTTCACTAATTGCCTCACCTCTGTTGCTTGCTGGAGGGTCTGCACAATTCCAAAAAACAACATATCCAATCTGATTTCCTGGTCTTCCCTCTGCCTCTTCCTTGTTAAGGATGCAACTATCATCCCTACCCTACAATGTAGTTGGCAGGAGAGTTTGTGGAACAATTGTGGTTTTAACTTTCTCACTTCACTGTTTAATATTAAACAATACATTAGTTGGGAGTCAGCTATGCTCCTCCTGCAGCAGACACTCTGTGGGGTGGTTCCTTATAATGTACAGTAGATCAAATAAGTTGAAACACAACTCTTTCGCAAAACTTTGTTAATGTTACCTTCTCAATCCTCACATTTCATATGTTTCCAAAAATCACATCCTACACCTTAATTAATTTATATAACATATGCCCCATCAAGTGTCATAACATGTGATCAATTCTAAAATACCATATTTTCTTGATTATAAAACAAGGTTTTTTTCCCCAGAGCAAATGCTCTGAAAAATACCGGTTGTCTTATAATCGGGGTCGTCTTATAATCAGACCTCAAATAGGTCTGACTATGAGACCCAGATCCTCTGCAGCGCTGCAGGGCACCTGGATCCTCCTGTCTGGTAACCCCCCCCCAAAAAAATACTTACCGGTGCTTCTGACTCCCTGGTCAGTCTACAGGCAACTTCCGCTGCAGCGGGGGAGGGGGGGGGGGTCTGCATCCATCACGTAGACCTTCCCAGGCTGTCAGAGGTCAGAGTTCCCCTCACTGGGGAATTCTCTCTGACAGCCGGGGAAGGTGTGCGCAATGGACGCAGACAACCCCCGCTGCTTACCGCACCTCCTTCCGGCTGCAGCGGAAGTTGCCTACGCGAATCACGTAGACATCTATACGCTGCCCGGACAACACACCAGGGAGTCAGAAGTACCGGTAAATTGGGGGGGGGGGGTAAATGGGAGGAATAAGGCATTTCTGCAGGCAGAGTGCTCTATGATATGCCTTTTAACCCCCTTAATGCCGCTCTGCCTCCAGAAATACTTTTTAACCCTCTATACACCACTCTGCCTCCTGAAATGCCTTATACCTGCCTATATGCCACTCTGCCCCATAATATGCCTTTTAACCCCCTGAATGCCAGAGTGGCATATAGGGGTATAAGGCATTTCTGGAGGCAGAGTGGCACATAGGTGGTCAAAAGGCATATCATGGGGCAGAATGGCACATAGGGGGTCAAAAGGCATATCATGGGCAACAGTGGCATATAGAGGGTTAAAAGGCATATTATGGGGCACAGTGGTATATATGGGGTATAAGGCATTTCTGGGGCAGAATGGCAAGCCTGAGGGCAGGTTGGAAAATAAAAGTAAATAAAAACAAAAAACATTTTTTTTCAATCATAGCTTTTATTTAAAAAAAAATAGTTTACATAGTTTACATAAATTAACATTTACTAGTAAAACTTTTTTCCTATAGGGTCATCTTATAGTCAGGCTTTTTTTCCTAAATTAATATTCAGATTTTGGGGGGTCGTCTTATAATCATGACGGTAATACATTATGGATGTTTACTTCTGTCAGACATAACAGATTCTGTAAGATGATATTTAAGCTTACAGATATCCTATAATAATAAGAAAATATTTTAACAGAAGACCACTGTGGAATAATGGGTTACAGAACATGGATCATTGTCCGTTTCTTTAAAAATATATTTCTGAACTATTCTTATACCTAGCAATGAAATAATTACTTACTGTTGCCATGAAAGGCTTTAGCATAACTAAATTATTTTAAAACCATATAAAACGTATGAGTTTGTGGAGCAGTGTAATTGTTTTGCAGATATTTAGATTTAAAAAATGCAGGGTTCAGTCAATCAGGCACTTTTATTTTCTCATTGTAATAGCAAAATTAAATCTGTTAATTTCATGTTAGCATTTTAATATTATTTAAAATGTAACTATATGGAGAACACATTATTTGCGTATCGTAAGGGTTTTTGATGACACTGTTTATTTTATGGAATGATTTTTAATTATGAGATGTGATTATTAGATGTGATTTTTTGAACTTTACTAAATCTATTATATCTGGTTAAGCAGCTTATCATGTAATTATCTAGGTAACTGCACTACATTTTACCTACCAAGGTGTTATAACAAGTGTTATTTCAAAACAAAATATAATGAAACTAATTCAATAAATTTAGGCAATTATGCCATTCAAATGACCTACCAACTGTTAACCATAAATTAGGCAAAATAAACATTGATGAACTATCAAAAACTAAGCTCTTTTTTAACCTGTTAACATTTAGTTATCAAAAGACGTAATACACATTAAATAATTTTTCTTTCTGGTAAAAAGTGTATTTTATGTTTTGTCTAGTATAGCTGTGTTAATTTTTTATAATTATACATAATTTATATAATACAACTATCAGCCAAGTTGTGGTAAACATATATTCATTCCATGAAATGTATATGAATTTCAGTAATGAAAACAGTATTTTCAGAAACATTTTAAATTATTTTCCTAATAAAATATACCAGAGGATCATTATAACTCTAATAACTCATGATTACATAGACAAATCAATTATTCTACTAATCAATTTGCAAACATATACACAGAAACATTTTTAATTACCATTCTCCCTCTCTAATCTAAAATTTAAATTAAGAAATGTGACCACTTGGAACGGTATGTATTACTTGATAACTATTTATTATAATTATCCTCAAGACTCCATTCAACCATATTTTTATATTATGATTGTCTGATGTCTTTTCATTGCTTCCCTTGCAGATTCCCATATTGACTTTGTCTAAACTAACTGATTTTTATTATTATCATTATTCAATTTTATCAAAGGAATGTAAAAGTTTGTAGGAGTCTTAAGAAATATGTTGTGGTCACTGGTCTATTTATCTGATTGAAGATATAATTAAAAAAGAATATTATAATTATGAATTAAGAAGTTATATGTTAATAACATATTGTAACATGAGATTAATGCTAAAATGAAGTCTCGATTTCCAATTGGTGTATTTTTTTTTTATTTTTTTTTTTACGTAATGGTCAGTATTTTTTTATGTCTTTAATGTTTAAATAAATTTGAACAATGAATTTAAAATGTTACGTTCACTTTTCCAGGAAAAAAAGTTGATTTATAATCTTACATGAAATTGAACAACAAAATGCACTGTAGTTAAATTAAGGGCAAATCTTTGCCTTATCTTCTGAGGGGGCTCTAAGCAGCTGTTCAATCTGTTTTTATGATAGAGACACCCCAGGGTCAATATAACTATATCACAATTAATGTGGTGTTGGCAGAATATGAGTTACCCACACTTAAACATACACAAGTGGATTATATATGATATTATAGATTATCTTTCTTTTGGAATCTTTAAAACGGTAATAGAATCTCATTAAAAGAAGGTTGAGTGAACCATTAAAACCAGCATGAATACAACTGAAGACTAGTTTGCAGATCTCCCATTTGTAACAATTGTTTTCAGTAATTTTCCATCCTTTTTTTTTGTTTTTGTTTTTTAAACCCTTCCTTTCATAAACCAACAGCATTTTTTACTTGACAAATGCAATTACCGTATTTGCTCGATTATAAGACGACCCTGATTATAAGACGACCCCCCAAATCTTAATATTAATTTAGGAAAAAAAGAAAAAGCCTGAATATAAGACGACCCTATAGGAAAAAAGTTTTACCAGTAAATGTTAATTCATTTAAACACTTTTTTTAATAAAAGCTATGCTTGAGAAAAATATTTTGGTTTTATTTCCTTCTATTTTCCAACCTGTCCCCCAGTTATGCACATCTGCCCCAGAAGTGCCTTATACCCCCTATATGCCACTGTGCCCCATGATATGCCTTTTAACCCTCTAAATGCCACAGTGCCCCATAATATGCCTTTTAACCCTATATGCCACTGTGCCCCATGATATGCCTTTTAACCCTATATGCCACTCTGGCACTTAGAGGGTTAAAAGGCATATTATGGGGAAGAGTGGCATATAGGGAGGTTTAAGGCATTTCAGGAGGCAGAGTGGCATTAAAGGGGTTAAAAGGCATTTCACAGAGCACTCTGCCTCCAGAAATGCCTCAAACCCACATTTAACACTCCCCCTCCCTCCTCCAAACTTACCGGTGCTTCTGAGTTGGGGGGGGCGCATAACACAGGAGGGTCCAGGTCCCCTGCATCTGAGCCCCAGGTGCTTAGTCCGGGCAGCATGTAGAGCTCCACGCGAATCGCGTAGAGCTCTAAGCACCGGGGACTCAGAAGCACCGGTACGTTGGAGGGGGCATAACACAGGAGGATGCAGGTCCCCTGCATCCTCCTGTGTTATGCCCCCCCCCCCTCCAACTTACCGGTGCTTCTGAGTCCCCGGTGCTTAGTCCGGGCAGCGTTTAGAGCTCTACGCGATTGTATCGTGTAGAGCGTAGAGCTCTACACGATACAATCGCGTAGAGCTCTACACGCAGCCCGGACTAAGCACCGGGGACTCAGATGCACCGGTAAGTTGGGTCGGGGGTTAACACAGGAGGATCCAGGTCCCCTGCATCTGGGTCCCCAGTGCTTAGTCCGGGAAGCGTGTAGAGCTCTACGCGATTGTATCGCGTAGAGCTCTACACGCAGCCCGGACTAAGCACCGGGGACTCAGAAGCACCGGTAAATTGGGGGGGGGGGGATTAACACAGGAGGATCCAGGTCCTCTGCATCGCTGCGGGGGATCTGGATCTTAGTCTCATAATCAGACCTATTTGAGGTCTGATTATAAGACGACCCTGATTATAAGACGAGGGGTATTTCTCAGAGCATTTGCTCTGGAAAAAACCTCGTCTTATAATCGAGCAAATACGGTACATAAAAAATGTAATCATTTTGAAAAAATGAAATCAGAGACTATGGATGTAAGCATTAAGCTCATATTACCAAAAAATTTATTGGAATTATGCTCTTTAATAAAAACGAATATAATTAGGAGTTGGTGTTCTACCTGCTATGTTGAATTTGACACTTTTATAACTAAATTCAGCATTACAAACATCTTTCCTACTATGGAATGCCCAAATGTCTCATTCTTATTTTCCATGTGACACAACATGGATATCACTAGGTTGTTTCCATACAAAAATTTTTTTTTATGACATTAAACATCCAGAAAAAAAGAGTAATCAAGTGTAGTACAAGTGCTAAGAAAACAGGCTTATTTTAAACATTAAAGGTTAAGTTTTGCTGATAAAAAAAAGAGTTTCCTAATCCCAGCAATTTTAAAAACCATAGTTAGCTCAACAAACTATTTTGGAAAATGCAATAAGAAGTATTTTGCACCACTATACATACAGTTTACATTTATTTCTCAAAAGCAAATCTGTAGAGAAGTATTCATAATGTAATACTTATGTAATATATAAAAGTTAAACCAACCATTTTACAATTTTATATATTGGATGTATGCAAATTTATCCTAGCAAACTAGATTAAAGGAATAGGTCTAGGCAAATAAATAATAAAGCACTTAATATAAAGACTAGTAATACAGAAAGTTTTAGACTTGCTTCCATACATTGGTCAACTTCGCTTTATTCAAGATAAACAAGATGAACAGTAAATCTACATTTATAGGAATCTAAATCTTTAGCCAAGATAACCAAAATGAATATATAATCACAGCACACTTAATCCGACATAATGCATCGTTAAGTATATTATTTACCATCATACACTTAATGATAAAATCTGTTCTTCAAGAAGGCCACTAACACAAATCCCTGACAGTCTAAGCTCATTAAAGTACGTGTACAGCTATTTAGTAAGAGCTTAGGCATTTAGTAATACACTTACTAAATTGAAAGTGGATAAAACAGAACTGAAATAAAGAAAAAAATACTTCGATTCTAGTAGGATTAAGCAACTAGTAAAAGTTCCTACTTTAAAGGAAATTTGATAAATTTCAGAAGACAATATTTTAAATCTAAGAGGAACTTCAGAATTCTTGGATATTTAGGTGACTGTGCTTTAGACCATCTTCTTTAGGACCGATATGTAGCACATTTTGTTTATTTGCTTGCTTGCACCAGCTATAGCATACTTCTCAAAAGGTTCTATCTGATATTTACCCATTCCCATATTTCAGGGAATGGGCACAAATTTAAGTCACTATTCCTGGTGTTAGAATTGGTCTTTTTTTCTTTCTTTGCAATAAGGTTCTGCAGGGTCATGGGTTATACATTCATGGGTGGTATAAGTGTGCTCTTTGCCACCAAGCATGGTAACGTTCATGCATTGGAGACAGATTGTATATTAGTAAAGTTGTTTTGCCAGTATTAATGTGTGAGGCCATGCAACTTTTCAAGCCTTGTGAGACAAGTTAACCCTTAACTTGGCTGAACACCTTGGAATAGATCCAAATACGAGTAACATTGAGCCCTGAGGTAAATATCAAAATGTAAATATAATCCACAAAGTTTTTAGCTTTGGGTAGTTTTAAATGTATAGCAACATCATGTCATGATCCCCATAGAATCACATGATCGCTGATTGGTTCAGGCGTAGGACTGAATCCTGACCAAAATTTAAAAAACAGGGAAGAGTAATTATTTTACAAAAAAAAGTTTATAAAAAAAAAAACAAAACAAACAGTGCTGACACTTGAAAACGCATGAAAACATGGCGAAACTACATAGCAAATCATAATAAAGAGATATAAATATCATAATTTAGCAAACCATGTTAAGAAATAGATACATTACAATTTGCTTATCAGATGTATTCTGTGTCCCGCCATATCACATACTTACAAACAGTAAATCTGTACATAAAAGATTTTACCACAATTACTGTTATTATTATACATCGGTTATAAATTCATAGGTCTAGTAAAATTGAAAGCCATTCTCCTGTTCCACTGTGAAGAACACCCACACTCAACATTAACTAGTAGAAATGTTGTCATTGGGAAAGTTGCATTAAAAGCCAATTATGAGCAGGCAGTGACTAAAAGCGAGATTCCAAATATGCTGAGAAATGGGGAAAGCAATGTTAGTATTTATATAGGATATAGCCATTAATTACAAGTGAACAACACTGCTGGCAACACTGCCAGTTGTGTGAGCCACTTAAGTTCTCATTATTATTGGACATAGGAAAATAGATTATAGTAGTAACAAAATAATACTGACCCCCCCCCCAGAAAATATTATGCAAGAAGGTCTTTCTTGCATCCCCACAATCTATCATTAGTAACAGTCCGCTAAATCTGCTCAAAATGGGCAAGCTATTGAGCCATATCCAATTTTGCATGTTGCTTTTTAAGCTCATTGAGAATGGTGAGCCATATTTCTATATCTATATTGGGCAACTTGGCTGAGTGGTCAAATTTGAGTGCGCATATATTGGATATGTGCACTCAAATTTGACCACTCAGCCAAGTTGCCCGATCTCTCCCTCTATCATATTAATCACTGTCTCCCTGATTCTCTCCCACGCCAACAATTGATTAACTCCTATATCTGTTTACTACTAATATTTATTTGCTCAAGGGACTGTACTGCCTACACCTCTACATATCTGAACTTCTCTTACCAGCTTCCACCGCTCCAGTCAATTCAGAAAACATATACCAGATGTCTGTCCCACAGGCCCTGTATAATGCCATAAGATTTATTAATATATTAGTCAAAGCTTAAAAGACACAGACCAGCCTTCTCCTTTCACTAGACACAGAGAAGGCATTTGTTTGCTTTAAATGGAGCTATGTGCAAGAAGCGCTACAGCAACACAAAATCCCCAACACCTTTATAAGAGCAATAATTGCCCTGTATTCTTATCCAAAAGCAAGAGTTTCATATGCTGGGATCCAATCAAGAGTATTTTTCAAATTACAATTGGCACAAGTTAAGGGTGCCCACAATATCCATTAAACTTTATACTAACTTTAGAACGGTGTCTGAAAGCTATTAGAAATTCCACCAGTATTCAAGGCTTCCATGCTAAACGCAGAGAACATAAAATTGTACTTTTCATAGATTATATCCTTTCAGCAATATCCAACCCCACGGCAGCTCTGCAACTATTACAGGCACAGATAATTGATTATGGCAAAGGATCATACTATAAAAGTAACACTTCTAAAATGCAGCCGCTACAATTTGGGATACTTCTCCACGAGGTTGATGCCATAAAATGTAATTATGAATTTGACTGGAAGATGAAGCTATTCTATATTTAGGTATCTATTTTACAAAAAATACACAAAAATCTGGTGAAACACAATTAAAAGAGATCTGGGGAGGTATTGTGGAAGGCATTCAGAAATAGAGTATATTTAAACGATCCTGGTGGGGCCCAATCTCTAAAATTTGCTAAAAATGATGTGCCTACCGAGATAATGTATCTGTTTAGAACCATACCGTTATACAAAAAACAAAAACTGTCTGCGCTTCTTACCCTAATAAAGTTGGCAACAAATATATAAACATAATATAAATGAGAGGTTTTGGTTATATGAATTGGCCAAAGCATAATTAAGCTCACCCGCCACGTCAAGGCACACTCTCAATAGGGTGAGAACCTACGCTCACGTCCTACATAGTGGGCACACAAAGCAGTTTATACTGCTACCAAAACCTTATTAATGTGTTGGGGGAGGTGCAATTAAACCTCCTCCCTATGAACCCCTGGACAGCAAGCTGCAACCAGACTAATGAGGAGCCAACAACCTCAAATATGTGCAAACAGGGAAAAGAAAAAATGTCGGTGCGCTAAGCTAGTCACAGGCCCAAATGAACCATACCGTTCCCTGTTCTGAGGGAACACTTAACAGTGTTCCTAATGGTTACACAGCATTCTGAGATTTTCAAAGAAAACCTTGAACGCTCTATTCTTCCAAGTAAGCATGGGTGCATCTAATATACTATTTTAACATAATGCAGCCAGATTCTCTCCAGGTGCAATTTGCAAACCCATCCCCTGTGTGGGTGGCACTAGAAAATGACTTGATGTATCCATACACTTATCATCAGATTCTTTGGTGATTTCAAAAAAAGAAAAGCCTAAGATGTCCCATCTAACAGAAACAACAAGACACGCTTTTAATAAGATATGACACCAAAATGCTTCCCATTCTGAGTCCACAATGTATAGGATCCCATATGCCTGTTGCCACCCTACAGCTACAGATGTGGGCTGACATTTTTAAGCTTCTACCAGTTGGACTAACATCCACTGATACATTTCTCCACCACTAAACCCCACTCAGATCACCTCAGAATTCTATCATACGTTTCTTCAGAATCAGTTAGAAACCAACCATCATTCTATGATATAGTGGAAGAAATATTTAGGCTCCATTTTTGAGCCAGGTGAGTGGAGCAGACTGCTGCTCAACTTGAAGGGGGTGTCACATTGCTCATCACACTGGGAGGTGAACAGAAAAGTGTAGCACGTAGTCCTTGCCAAATGTTCCCAGGAGCATCGCCTGTTTGTTGGAGGTGTGCTCATTTGACAGAGACAATGTTCCATGTTTTGTGGGGCTGTGGTAGGAATCATCTATTTTGGTAGGAGGTATTCAATTTAGTTAATCATTTACTTACAACACCAGTACTACCGCACCCAAAACTAACTTCTGGTTATATTACTGGAAGAAACCAGAAGGGCAGTTAGGATGTTAGTCATGCACATCCTTATAGCAGAAAAAACGCTGACCTCAAAAGAGTGCTGACAAAACAGCAGTTAATCTCCTTGGTAAATGAGAATGAAAAATTTCAATATGCAGCTCACTGGGCTTTGAACCAGGTAGAGAGCCAAAATAAAGCTTGGGTGATGTGGTGGCTCTGCGGGGCAGTCATAAAATAGAGAGGAGTCGACTGGACAATCAGGAGCTTAGGTCCCAACAGTTTCTGTGGTGATCCATATTCAGTACAGTAACGACATCATTTTTTGTTTGTTTGTATTTCTACCTTTATTATACATTAGTACCTTGAAGGATATTTCTTCTAAATGCAATAACACAGAAGTCACATTTGTGTTTTAGGTTTTTATTAACATGTATAAACATACTGATAAATGGGAAAAGGCTGATAAAACCTGTTACTAAGCATTGTATTTTCTTTTTCATTTCCCTAAAGCATTTGTTATATTGCAAGGTCTTTATTCAATCCACATGTGATGCTGCTCAAGACTAATAAAAATATTAATGATAAACAGAATACCCGTGTCAGTCTGTTCTTCATATTCTGTCCCACAGTGCAAGTCCCTTCACCAGCTACTAATACCCTCCAGACTAAAATATAAACTCCTGACCCTTGCATACCCCAAGTATTTATAATTTCGAAACTATCCTTTTTCCTCTGTACACTAATTGCATCTCACCTCAATTGTTACGTCTTCACACTCATGTGTCCACAATTTCCCTCCTTGCCACGTTTCAACTCTGGAAGTACTCACTTGTTCTCTGAGATTGTCCCCCTGCTTCTAAATTTTAACTTTATTTTTTAACTAATTTTACTCTTGTTCAGAAAAGCATACATATACATGCATGCTGTTTTCACCAACTGGCTTCTCTACATGATCCTGATCACCTATGCAGTCCCTTAACTTATGTCTCAGTCCCACTCAAACTCCTAATATATGTAGAAGAATATTGATTTTAGATTTTTCTTCTGTTCACTCACTTTGCATTTTGTTAAATGCTAAAAATAAAATATTAACATGTATATTTGTGAAACCATTCTTACTTTACAGCATTTTATACCTGGCTAAAACTTTGCTGTACTGTATATAATCTAAAATCCAAAATAAAAACCTTGGCGGAGTACTCTCTTTTGAGTGTCACTTCACTAAAAAACAAAACAACAATGTCTATGAAGATTTCAAATAGAAAATGCGCATGGGGCATTTAAGGCACATTCTGGTTCCTAAATATGGTTATTTGTAATGCACACCAGAGTTCATTGTATATGGACACCAATTCCTACATGAAAATACAGATATCAGATTTTTTTCACTAGTTGGAAAAGAGGGACTCCTGTTTCATTTCCCTCCTTGCGTCTACTGAAAAGATCAGCATACTTAAATATGATTTCTGAAAGTGTATAGTAGTCCTTGACAGTTCCACTAGTGTACTTGTTAAAGTACACTGCATGTAGGAGCAGGCACAGCAGAAGTAAAAACGAGACAAAAATAATGGGTCCATACAAAATGGACTTTACAGTGTTCCTTGTGTGAAAAAACAGATCAATTAAGTAGTTTCCCAAAATAATCTAAATATGTTAAAGTAATTTTGCTTGTAACTTCACATCCTTCTCCAGGATGCCAACAACACAACCAAAGCCAATCAAAGCAGTGTTTGGTTCTCTTGTGGTTAACATTACCAAGGATTGGAAAGAAGCAAAAACTGCATACTCATCTCATTACATTTAAGTGCTATATAGAAATTTGACACAAGAGGTCAGCATCTAAGTGCAGTGCACAAACTTTAATATAGTTCCTTCTTTTACATATGCATAATGGATATGCAGCAATTCACAACATTTTCTCATTATCATAACATCTTTGTAGTATTCACAAGGTGATAGACCATTCACTTACTGTGATGTGCATGACTTGGAAGATGTTGCAAGCAGCTACTTTAAATATGGGTGCAAAGGCTCCCAGAGCTCTATCACATGATGTTCATTGAGAAGGGGCAGCTTTAATATGCAGTAAATATAAATAATTCTATCAACAGACATCATCTGCGGACCCTTGGCCACATCAAAGTTGATTGACCCATGTTTTAGATTTTTAAATTGGATCACCCAGTGCAATATAATGAACATTTATCCAGTTTTGTTTGGCAGTAGGATGATATCAAAGAGGAAAATTACATAATCTAGGTCAACAAGGTGATATAGGATAATAGGGGATCCAATCCTACATTTGAAGGGCAATAAATGTCTTGCCTTAGGAGAGATGCACAAGAGATTTGACTTAAACCTTAGAGTCCCTAAAAGGTTCTGATATATACCCCAAACACCTAAATACAGAATATAGTTGTTGGTGGGGTCATGCAAGTTGAGTGCAACTTGCTAAATTACTAAACACAAAAAGAAAAATCACATTTTGATCATTTATAGCCAACAACTTCTGTTGCTTCAATTCAAATCAATGAAGAATGCAATGCATCCAATACATTCAGCAGTTAAGGTACTTTGACACTTTAATTGAATGCACTTAAGAAATTAGATGGTTTGCTGCATTTGTGCCCTCTGAGCTAAATTGCATATCCGTGAGTATGTTTTTTTAGACCTCTAGTGGACAGATCCTTTCCTTTTAGGTAAGATGAAAACCTGAAGAGTTTGAGTCTTCTCAGATCCTGAACCATTTTTTCATTCAATAGAGGTCAATAGAGGCTCAATGTCAAAAACTGATACCTTTTTAAATGGAAACATCCAGATGCTAGTATCGCATTTTGAAAATAGTTTAAAAAAAATATTTTGATTGAAAACTATTCTAGTTTTTAAACAAATCAAAAATACAGGACGTAGTCAGCGAATACTAGTCAAAAAACACAGGCATACATTTAAGGGACTGTCAAACTATATGGTCATATAGTGCTTAGCTCGCCACTATGTGAAAGCACCCCAATTTAATGCCTTCTCTGGAGACCATTAATTGAGCACCACCTGCCACACAAGTAGACAAGCTCATCATAATGCCTTGAGGTAAAGACAAAATGTCTCCTCAATCACTCTGGAGAGAGCCTGTGATTTATGAATATTTTACTACATTAATGGAACTTCGTTAGCAATGCCATAATCAGCTCCATTTGGGGTTTTTTGGAGAGGGAGAAGGGATGGGTTTAGTACCAGAGTAGTTGCTGCACAGAGGTGACAAATTATTAGTGGCCCAAAAGATAATATTGTAAGGATTGTTTTATTACTTATGTTCATACCTGGGAACTTATGGGCTCCGGCTATCCGGAGCCTTCCCTTGCGGGACGTGGCCACACTGATGTCGGTGGGCGGTCCTGCTGATGGCAGCGGGAAACACCCCCATTTGAAGGAACAATGGGCGTGTCAAGACCCCGCTCCCGCAACCTGGAGGTTGACCCAGAGAAGCAGCGCTCACAGGCAAACCCGGAGAGTTCACAGGTATGCTTATGTTGTGGTTGAGGCAATTCATGTTTAAACAAATAAATAAGATGTCTATTAGACTTTATCTTTACCTTCTAAAGGGACAATTAGCAAAAAAAAGTGTCAAGTGCATTATTCAAATACATTAATTTGTGTGGTTATGTTTCTTAGGTCAATAAAGCTTCCTACCGCCATACAACTGGTTTTGGAAAAGTAGCTTGCTCTATAGTGTACAGAAAAAAACACACTAACCAGATCTCTAAGGGCTGCATTTACAGATATGTTAAACTGAAATTAAAATGTTCAGTTCACCAACAAATACCCTGTTTAGTGAATATACCTGTAAGCCACAAGTTGTGTCCCAAGTGATGAACTAGGAACAGCCATCAAGCTCTATTAAAAATTAGTATTGGGGGGAATACAGGCACAGAACTCTAACAACAAAAAAATGTAATATCTATAAGACTTGCATACATAAAAAGAAAGAAAACACATTTTGGGGATACATTTATATACATGTTGGAGTGAAAACCACCAGTTCTTAATACACTGTTTGGGGAAAAGGATCTTATTTTTCCTTAACGTTACCTCCTACTGGACTGAGGTGATCTATTAGTTTGGATTCCAGACATTACATTTGTTTATTTAGTACCAGCAGATTCCGTAGCAGAGTCAGTAAAATAAATTGAAAAATATTAAAATCACAAATTGGTCCAGAAGGAGAAGAAGGCACTGCTCTTGCAAGCTTTTAATCTAGTGGGTGGTTGAGGGGAGGTGAAGCAGGAGAGGACTCCTTGAATGGGGATGTGGTAGTTCAGCGAGGATGATCTGCAGATACTGTTGGTCGTTCAGACTGCTTGATTAGGATGTTGGCCGAGAGTGTTATAAATAGAGGTCGATCTTCTCAAAAGAAGTCGGTTTTCTTTGAAAGTCGGGTACTAGGGAGAAATTCTGATAGCACAGAGAATGGAATTCCAGAGTGCGGGTACAGCAGGGGTGAAATCCTGAATGCCGGAGTGGGAAGAGGTAATGATGGTAGAAGAGAGATGCATGTCATGAGAGCAAACAAAGAGGGCGGATAGGGGTGTATTTCAGGGCTTGACAAATTTGTATTGAATCTAGAAGCCAGGATTTTATTTAGACTAACAAGGTTTTATTTTCAACGACAAAAATTACAGATCTTAAATTTACACGTAAAAAAGACTAGAACCAAACATCATGGGCATTTAAGTTATGCAGATAATTTTAATATATTCTTATGTTTCACACCACATTTTCTATATGATTTTTTACTGTCTTTCAATTGTTTTTGTGGCTTTTTTGTGTCTGCCACACAGATACGCAAACACACACCAGGACAGGCACTGCCACACACACAAAGATAGGCTCTTTCACACCGACACCCATACACACACACACACATCAGGACAGGCTAAGCCCCTACGAAGCATAACAAAATGCATTTTCTACACACTGCTTTGTCAGTGCTTTGCCCCTTGTGTATTAATGCCCCAGCCAGGCCCCCCTTTAGTATTGGTTGTGTTCCGCCCCACACCTTGTGTATTGCCCCCCTTTGTGCATTTATGCCACCGCACCCATACACCCATGTGCATTGATTTATGTGTTGCCCCCTGCCAACCCTCCTCCTGTGTATTCATGCTCCCACCTCTTTTAGGCTAGGTTTCCACTTGGGTTTTTGTCTTTTTTTGTTTTTTTTCTTGATGAAAAACGCCAAGAAAACTGCCACTGCATTTTTCTGCGTTTTGGCGTTTTTTTCTGGAGTTTTTTCTGGCGTTTTAGCCTTTCTGTGGAAATTGCTTTTTTTGACCTTAGGCAGTTTTTCCAGCCTTTACAAGTTAGAAGTTTCACCCAGCTAAAAGGGATTAGGATAAATGGCAAGTATCTGCCCCCTGATGTCATTTACTTGGTAGAGTTCTACTTAAACGCCCCGGCGGACCCTTTTGTCACTTTTCTGTGGTTTGTAAGGCATGCTTTATTCCGAATGTCTGCTCCTCTAGGAAGATTGGCCCCAAATGATGGTGCAAATTGTTTGCTGTTGCTTTTGGCACACAGTTGATGTGTCGCGTATGTTTGTTTGTAATGGCATGTTTGTTCCAAATGGTATATTTCTCGTAGGACACACAGATACTGGGTCCATCCTCTGCATTGCAACTGTGGAAAAAAACGCCATAAAAAACGCCAAGGCAACAAACCCACATGGCTTTTTCATGGCGTTTTGTCTCTCCCATAGACTTCTATTGGAGAAAAACGCCAAGATTTCCTTGCAAAAAACGCCAGAGTGTCAACATGCTGCGATTTTGAAAAACTGCCACAGAGCCCAAAAAAGCAGAAAAACGCCAAAGAGGACTGAAAAAACGCCAAACAAAAAAACGCCAAGTGGATATGGCATTCTGCGATTTCCTATTGAAGAACAGCTAACATCTGGCTGCTGCGTTTTTTCACTAAAAAAACGCCAGGTGGCGCTATTGGCGTTTTTATGGGCGTTTTTAGCTAAAAAAAACCAAGTGGAAACCTAGCCTTATAGTGGTTAATGTGATGCCCCCCCTTTAGTATTCATTTATGTGATGCCCAACCACCCTTTTGTCTATTAATGCCTCCACTGCCATTTGTATTAGCCCCACCCACACCCCCCCCTGTTTATATTGATTTTGTAATTAACACCCAGCCATCCCCCTTTTGTATTATTTAAGTCTTAATGATGTCCCAAGGGAATTCCCCCCCTCCCTTAAATATAGGTCTACTTTCCTCGAACCCCCCATTTAAAAAAAAACAAAAAAACCCCAAAAACTTACAATTTCGGTTTTCTTTTTTTCCCTCTCTCCTCCGTGACGATCCTCTCCCCGTCACAAGGAACTTTTCTGTGAGCCCTGTGAGGCACTGCTATTTAGCAGCACGGTGTGTGCAAGCTTCCCGCCTAAAAAAAAGCGGCGGGCATGCACACTCGGCGGTCTTACCACCTCACCTCACGGCCACACTACGTGAACGTTGGTCTGCCAGCCCACCAGGTGGGCCGGTCTGTGGGCTGGCAGACCAACGTTCACGTGGTGCGGCCGCGAGGTGAGGTGGTAAGACCACCGTGTGTGCACATTGGCCGCACATTGAAGTCCGGCGGGCCGCACGTTGGATGCCCCTGACCTAGACGCCAGGGCAAAATTATCAGTCGCCATGGCAACCTGGGATTTGTCAAGCCCTGGTGTATTTGGATAGGAGGATAGAAATATAAAGGGGTGCAAAGTTTAATAACAGCTCTGTAGGTAAGTATCAGTAGTTTGAATTTGATTCTGAAGCGTATGGGGAGCCAAGGAGTGATTGGCACAGAGTTATATCAATACTAAACAATTCATATAAGTGCAAAACATGTACAGTACATATTTGCCTTTTGTGACCCCGCTTAAAACATTTTCAAGATTTTGTAATGCGTGCAATAGAGAAACCACATGCATTTTTGTATGCGTTACTCTTTAAAATCTGAAAGCAGAACTTTTTTTGTTTTTCTTTTGTATTTAAGAGTTTTGAAAAATACTTGTTCCATTAAAAGGACTCTTTCACTCTTGTCATAGTAGGGGGTCTTTTGATGTACTGGAGATTTTAAAGTACTGTTGGCTGTTTGGGTGACCCAGTATATA
This sequence comes from Sceloporus occidentalis, assembly GCA_023333645.1. Classification (NCBI taxonomy): domain Eukaryota; kingdom Metazoa; phylum Chordata; class Lepidosauria; order Squamata; family Phrynosomatidae; genus Sceloporus; species Sceloporus occidentalis. The sequence goes on from JALMGF010000033.1 coordinate 107,512, forward strand.
GAATTTCTATAATTTCTAAATACTTTTTAAAGTGTAAACATATAGAGCCGCTGTGCTCAATATTAGAAAAAAACAGGACAACCAAAGAATACAATATATGCTGGCAATTTACAATCTAAAAGGAAGAGGAGGGAACATGGTACGAGGCTGTAAGCAGTGGCGGAACTACCGGGGTCGCAGGGGTCGCGACTGCGACCGGGCCCCGGCGACCCAAGCCAAGGGGCCGTCCGAAATCTTTTTTCCGTTGGAATGAGTGTGTGTGATTGAGGGAATGAATCTGTGAATGAATGATTATATGAATAAATGAGTGTGTGTGTGTGTGATAGCATGGATGTGTAAGTGCTGGAACCTAGGCATGATGGGACTGTGACTACTGTTAGCAATCACACTCCTATCATGCCAAGTCAGCCAGTACATGCTGAAACCTAGCTAGCTGCCCCCCTTGTGTAGTGATGCTGCCAGCAGTATGGGGTCTGCACATCACTTACAGCCACCCTGTACCAGCATGTACTGGCTGACTTGGCATGATAGGAGTGTGATTGCTAACAGCAATCACAGCGAGCACAGTCCCATCATGCCTAGGTACCAGCATTTACTGGTTGCCTGGGTATGATAGGAGTGTAATTGCTGTTAGCAATCACACTCCTATCATGCCAAGTCATATTGCTAATTTTGTCCAATTGTGTGTTACCTACTTTTATTAAACATGTGAGTTTTTATTATTATTTTTAAAGGTGGGGGTCATTTTCGGTTTTGGCTAAGTGAACCCTGAATGTTTTGGTCCAGAATTTATATTTTAGTTCATCCCTAGAATAAATCTAGGGAATCCTGAATTTGTAGTCGCAAAACTTTCAAGGCCCAGAAATCAGTGAGAGGAAGAGTAAAGGTTTTGTGTCATTTTACTTTATTTTAATCTGCATATTTTATTAAAGGCCATATTTTTTGTCACAGTGAAAAATGAGTGCGGCCCGCGCACGTATACAATTCTGATGAAGTGGCCCACTGCAGAAAAAACTTGGACACCCCTGGATTATGCCCTTTGTACATGCGCCCCTTTTTCTTTGATTTTTTTACAGATATGATTCAATATGTAAATTGAATTTGTTGAATTAGTTGAAAAAAAATTGTTGGGTAAAAATCATGTTTTTTTGGGGGGGGTGAGGGGGTGGGGGGGCCCTTAACAGATTCTCGCACCCGGGCCCTGAGGCGTTTAGTTACGCCCCTGGCTGTAAGAAATAGAATATTACCAGCAATGTAAATAGAAATGCTTCCAAAATATACCATGTATCATGCATTGCAATGTTTTGGGGGGTTTTTTTACCATAAATTATTAATATTAAATCAGAAAAATGTCTTGGGTACTATATTTCTGGGGTAAAATATTTTCTTATTTTGCAGTAAAAGAAGTGTTACATTTTGAACACCTCCTAAACATCTGGTGAATTATATTCTTGCCAAGTTTGGGTTATATGGGAACCTTATAACCAAGTTTACAGGGCAGGGTTCTCAACACCTGATGTGTCTATATGTATTAATGTATATTTGTTATGTATGTGATAACTGCCCCGTTTAAATTGTACAGTGCTGGGTTGGTGCTGGGATTTGTTGGTGCTTAATAAAGAAATAATAATAATAATTTAGGGCTGAAACAACGAATCGATAAAATCGATAATAATCGATAACGGAAATCGTTGTCGACGATTTCCGTTATCGATTAATCGAGTGATCGATTCGTCGTTGGCTCCTTTTACTTACCTCCGCGAGCGTTCCCCGCTTCCGCTACACGCTCTGCACTCTCCGCCTTCTTTTAGTTGCGTGACGGATGTGACGCGTTCCGGAGGTAAGTATTCTTCATGTCTGTGCGAGTGGCTCCGTTCGCACAGAGCGGTTCGCTCTGTGCGAGTGGCTCCGTTCGCACAGAGTGGTTCGCTCTGTGCGAGTGGCTCCGTTCGCACAGAGCGGTTCGCTCTGTGCGAGTGTCTCCGTTCGCACAGAGCGATTCGCGGGGTGGGGTTTCAGGGGATGCAGGGCAGAGTGGGGGTGAGGATGCAGGGCAGAGTGGGGGTGGGGATGCAGGGCAGGGTGTGAGTGTGGGGGCAGGGCAGGAGACTGAGTGCAGGGCAGAGTGGGGGTGGGGGTGCAGGGCAGAGTGGGAGACTGGGTGCAGGGCAGAGTGGGGGTGTGGATGCAGGGCAGGGTGTGAGTGTGGGTGCAGGGCAGAGTGGGTGCAGGGTGTGAGTGTGGGTGCAGGGTGTGAGTGTGGGGGCAGGGTGTGAGTGTGGGGGCAGGGTGTGAGTGTGGGGGCAGGGCTGGGTGCAGGGCAGAGTTGGAGACTGGGTGCAGGGGCACAGTGCAAAGTGCTGGGTGCAAAGTGCCAGGGCTGGGTGCAACGTTCTGGGTGCAAAGTGCCAGGGCTGGGTGCAAAGTGCTGGGTGCAAAGTGCCAGGGCTGAGTGCAAAGTGCCAGGGCTGGGTGCAAAGTGCCGGGTGCAAAGTGCCAGGGGTGGGGCAAAGTGCCAGGGCTGGGTGCAAAGTGCCGAGTGCAAAGTGCCGAGTGCAAAGTGCCAGGGCTGGGGCAAAGTTTCTTGAACAGCAATAGTCCACCTCTTTTCAGAATGTTTGGGGTTATTTTGTTTCATAAATATTGTGTTTGGGTTTTTGTACTTTGAAAATATTGTTTTTTTATTACATCATAACAAAATAAGAATGTTAATGTAAATTTTAAGTTGTTTAACATCCAGTTCATTAAATTAAAACTAAAATAAACTAAAAATTTGCATATTGTTTTTTTTTATCCGATTAATCGAAAAAATAATCGGCCAACTAATCGATTATTAAAATAATCGTTAGTTGCAGCCCTATAATAATTTGATAAATATTTATTTTTAGTATCCCATGTTGGAAAGAATGTTACAGTGTAGATAAAATTCTATTCTGATTAATGTGTTACCAGGATTAAAAATTCCTTTAAATAGCAAACTAATGGGAAATGGGGCTTCGTGTGTTTTGAAACAGGGAATGGTATGGAATGCTTGGTCATTTTTTTTTGCATCTGAAAATAGTATCTGAAACAAGATTTTGTAGAAATACAATCACAACAAAAACAAAGTAAAGACAAAATTAAAAAAAATAAAATAAATAAAAAAAAAATACAATGACGTAACCCTGCAGAATTCCTGGCTAAAATATTTCGGAAACGTGCCTGACTTTAGCTGGATGTCAGGCAGTAGTGTTTTATTTTGTACACTGAAACCACGTTGCCCGTTAAGTGTCACCATTGTGGATGGTGTCAGTCACAACGCAGGTACGGGACCAACAATATGGAGCAGTAGTGGAAAAGTAACAAAAGGCTTACATACCATATCAATAAGGAACATGATACAATAACTTTATTTTTCTTGGTTTTCACCAAATACTTTGGATTTCCCAGTTTACATTTTTTTTAAATAAAGTGTATCATTTAACAATTTACTGGCATAAACTTCATTACAGGTAACGACAACACAATGTAATGCAATCTACGACTGGCAGTTCTTCCTTGCAAGAGGTTCTGCAGAAGCTGAGCGTCCGATTGCATAGCTTGATTTGTTTTTATAAATTAAGGACTTCAAACAGCCATCCAGTGCTCTTTTCAATGGCTCTGAATCCTAAATAGTTAACTAATATGTGCAAAATGAGTGTAATTCACAAAGATCTTAGAATGTCCGGGGTTGAATGAAATGAATCCTAAATCGGTGAAGTCGTGACAAACTTATACATTATTCTTTTTTTATATTCTTTATGTTATAGCTTCTTTATGACATACAGCGCAAGCGACTGCCATCTGTGCCCCGTACCATATACTAAAGCCACTTATTAGTGTGCAACAACAGGGTAAATACACAATTGCCATGCAATTGCTAATGATCTCTCTATTCCTGTTATTACACCTGTGGGTTTAACTAACATATGTAACTGGGGCCCCAGGCATCAATGCTTTGCAGGAAGAAAGGAATGTTAAAACAATCCTAACATAGCTCTTAACGATCAAATCCCCCTGGCATCAGACACACACGAAACAACATGTGTAAAGTGGCCACACGCCTACCTGCTGCTGTTGCTCCTTCTTAGTAGTAGTAGTAGTGCGTCAGGGCTCTGCTTCCAGGCGCAGGGGGTTAGCATGCTGATCCCCTGTGCATTTGCTTGCCTTTGCAGTGCACAGCTGCAGGGCTGCTGCCAGACTGCATTCTTTCCAATATTCCTAAAGAGCGTTCAGCACATTCTCTGTGCAAAGCACATATTCCCACAGCAGACTAAACAATTACCTTGTGAATCCCTCCTGTGTGCTTACTTTCCCCTCACCTGCCTTTATAGACATTTTATTTTTGCCCCCGCAAACTACTCTTGCTCCCTGCCAGTACTCTGCCTACAACTCACTCTCCCTCCCACTCCTTCCTCTGTGTCACATGGCGAATGATGAAGCGGGGCGCCACACTGCTTCTCCCTTCGGTGTTTTTTTTTTTTTTTTTTTTTAACCGACCAGCCCACACAGAAAAACCGCCCACGGCTGCAACCTGACAAAACCTGACCACTGTACGCACCCTCCACCACCGCCTCTGTCTTTACACCCACAGGCGGCCCACCTGTCAAGAGTTCCCTCACAAAACACTCTCTCTGCTTCTCCATTCCACCCACTCGCTCTTCACTCCCACCATCCTTGTTCCTCCCTTCGTGTGCGTGGAAAGCTGAAGTATCTGCTATAGAAACGGCATCGTTAACTCGCAGGGTTGGAAATAGCTTACTCTCCCCACACACGTTTCTTTTAAGAGACCTTCTAGTGCCTCCCCAACTTTTAGAGTAAAATGTACGAGTCGCCCCTGCTCATTGTGACCGTATTTAAAGCCGTGAGCTTCTCGCCCACGCTGTATGTGCTGTGGGAGTGGGGGATGGGATATGGAACAGATACTTATATGAGACTATGTGCTGTGGAAGAGAGAGACAGCTTTCCTAAGGACGCCGAAGTTCAAATGTTTCCTTTTTTTTTTTGGCTGTAGAATTAGTGAAGAGTCTCTACCTTTCTTTATTTAAAGAATATTTGCATTTTTTTGATTAAGTAGCTTGAGGAAGATATGTTTACCCAGAGATGGAAAATATTGTAATATGTATATTTAGAAATATTTACTGGATTCCAATTGAATGTAAAAACATGATTTTTAAGGGTAATTAGCGAAAGTGTATTTTGTTGTTTCAGGTTATTTCTGAGCATCCCGAAAACCTACGTGGTCCATTCGCTAAATGTTTCGGTTGCCGTTTGCTCAAGTTTGACCAAAGTCACTGACATATTTCCAGAAATATTTCGACAAGAACTTGGACCCATCCAATTGCTTGATGGTTGTCTCAAGTGGGAAAAAACAACTTGAGGATCATTAGCTGCTAGTGAGTTAAATGAAATAATTCAGATTAACATTAGTCCCAACTGTAAAATGTTATATCATCCCACTGCCACACCTAAAAATAAGAAAAGGACTCATCACCCCGTTACCTGATGGGAGTTGGCAGGTGTTCCCCTCTTTGCTTTCACACTGCCTGTGGAAGTGGTTTCACAGTCTCTTTAACCTGGCAGGGACCTTCCCTATTCTTTGACCTCCTTTCTCCAGTTCAAGTGTAATGGGGTGGGGGTAATACGTAAGCAGACTGGTTGCCCCTTTTTTCCCATGCCCTTTACTATGGTATGGGTTAAGTATATTTTGTGCTTTAAGATTGTTGTTGGGCAAAGGTTTATGAACTGAGCAGGGTACAGCTCAATCCCCAACTGTCAAGAAATCATCATTTAGGCAGTAAGAAAGAACAAACTTTGCCCCGGAATTCAAAAGGAGCAAAAAAAAAAATCTTCTGGTATGGTTCTGATATGGTAATCCAGCATTGTTTACCAGAGCCTTTGAATTCTTATTTTTAGGTAATGGTGCTGTGCAAAAATAATCAATAATAAAAGTGAGCGCTGAATTTATTGAGGGAGAAATTAATTTGGCTTTACCTTTTATTTTTAAAGTATTTATAAAAAAAAAATAAGTAATTGAAAAGTAATTTATTTTTTTATTAAAATTAAATTATGTATTACAAATATATTAATCATTTCTTGGAATTATGCAGGCTTGGGTAAGATAGCATGTGTTACATATTAGAGGGCACCATCAAGTAGGTACCTTCTAAATGAAGGATGTATGTGTTTTGCTTACTGACATGCTTGCAAATGTACAATAATAGTCATACCTGAATTGTGTATGCTGATGGGTGCACTTCCACTCACTGACATCCTGATCTATATCTACACTCACTGGCCACTTTATTAGGCACACCTTGCTAGGACCCTCTTTTGTCTTCAGAACTGCCTTGGTCCATATGGACATGATGGCATCACACAGTTACTGGAGATTTGTCTGCTGCACGTCCATGATGTGAATCTCCTGTTCCACCACGTCGCAAAGGTGCTCTATTGGACTGAGATGGTGACTGTGGAGGCCATTAAAGTACAGTGAACTCATTGCCATCTTCAAGAAACCAGTTTGAGATGATATGAGCTTTGTGACATGGTGCATTATCCTGCTGGAAGTAGCCATCAGAAGATGGGTACACTGTGGTCATAAAGGGATGGATATGATCAGCAACAATACTTAGGTAGGCTGTTGTGATTAAACAATGCTCAATTGGTACTAAGGGGACCAAAGTGTGCCAAGAAAATGTCCCCCACACCATTACACCACCACCACCAGCCTGAAGAACCATTGATACAAGGCAGGATGGATCCATGCTTTCATGTTGTTTACCCCAAAGTCTGACCCTGCCATCTGAATGTTGCAGCTGGAATCGAGATTCATCCTCATCACACCATGCAATGTTCTTCCAGTCTTCCATTGTCCAATTTTGGTGACCCTGTGGGAATTGTAGCCTCAGTTAACTGACAGGAGTGGCATCCCGTGTGGTCCTCTGCTGCTGTAGCACATCTGCTTCAAGGTTAGACGTGTTGTGCATTCAGAGATGGTACTCTGCATACCTTGGTTGTAACGAGTGGTTATTTAAGTTACTGTTGACCTTCTGTCATCTCGAACCAGTCTGCCCATTCTCCTCTGACCTCAACAAGGCATTTTCGTCCACACAACTGCCGCTCACTGGATATTTTCTCTTTTTTGGACCATTATCTGTAAACCCCAGAGATAGTTGTGTGTGAAAATCCCAGTAGAGCAGCAGTTTCTGAAACACTCAGACCATCCCGTCTAGCACCAACAACCGTCAAAGTCACTTAAATCCCCATTCTGGTGCTCGGTTTGAACTTCAGAAAATTGTCTTGACCACGTCTACATGCCTAAATGCATTGAGTTGCTGCCATGTGATTGGCTGATTAGCTGTTTGTGTTAACAAGCAATTGAACTGGTGTACCTAATAAAGTGGCCAGTGAGTGTATATGCCAGTGGTAGCCCTAAAACTAAAATCTATATAATATATTCAGTATTATATAGTTGGGACGATTACATTAATTTAAATACATCTACATGCAATTCAGCAGTGAGATTTCTTTGGCTCAACTTGTCTACCTCATATATCTAATTGGGAGCCACTGTAAAAAAATTTCTTGTCCCCATTATCCTGAATCTATGACGAGACCAAGGACTGATAAAGGTTTGAGGGTTTAAAGCAAGAAGATATATGCTGATTAGATGGGCAGAATAGTTCTTATTTGCCGTCAAAAATACCCCTCGTCTTATAATTGAGGTCATCTTATAATCAGACCTCAAACAGAGGTCTGACTATGAGACTAAGATCCAGATCCCCCGCAGCGTTGCAGGGGACCTGGATCCTCCTGTCTGGTAACCTCAGCTGCTGCCGGCACTCCCACCAGGGCTTCTATCGCTGAGCGCCTCTGAAAGTGCAGACAGCAGAGTAGGTTGTCTAAGCGCATCGTGCAGACCATCCGGTGCTCAGTCATAGAAGCCCCGGTGGAACTAACGGGGAAAAGGAAATAAAAGCAAAAAAAATATTTTTCTTAATTATAGCTTTTATTAACCCCTTAAGGACCGGGCTCATTTTTTCTTTTTGTACCCTGTGGGACCGAGGCTGTTTTAATACTTTTGTGGTGCTTGTGTTCAGCTGTAATTTTCTCCTCACCCATTTAGTGTACCCACATAAGTAATATATTGTTTTTTTCAGGACAAGATGGGCTTTCTTCAGATATCATTATTTTGATCGTATCATCTTATTTACTATAAAAAAAATAAAAAAAATATGGTGAAAAATTGAAAAAAACACATTTTATGACTTTTATTTGAAAAATCTTTTACTCACCTAAAAAAGCAAGTAAAAAAACTAGATAAATAGATTCTACTACTTGTCCTGAGTTTAGAAATACTCAATGTTTTAATGTTTTTTTGCTGATTTTTGTAAGTTATAGGGCAACAAATACAAGCAGCGTTTTATGATTTCCAAATCTTTTTTAACAAATCTGGTCAGTCTGCCTCCATCTCCTCTTTGGAACATCTTTGAAGCCGGTTTACTCAATTTAACCCCAGTAAAAACCATATATTTTTGAAAACTAGACACCCCAGGGTATTTCAAATGCTGTTATTTTAACCCTTTCCATGCAACAGTTATACAACCACACTTTGTCAAACTTTGTAATAGTTTTTTTTTATTTTTTTTTTACACAAATTGTATTTTAGTTATAGATATACAGGTTCTGGTATATGTCACTGTCAAACAACACCCCAATGTGTGTTCAGGAACATCTCCTGAGTACAGCGATACCCCACCTGCATGGGTTTGTTAGATTGTTTGGCTGGTAAAGGGCTACTTTTGAGGCAACACAGACTTTTAGCATCTGGTCATTCTGCCTCCATCTCCTCTTTGGAATATCTTTGAATCTGGTTAACTCAATTTAACCCCGTCAAACCATATATTTGTGAAAACTAGACACCCCAGGGTATTCCAAATGCTGTTATTTTAACCCTTTCCATGCACCAATTATACAACTACACTTTGTCAAACTTTATAATAGTAATTTTTTTTATTTTTTTTTCACACAAATTGTACTTTAGTTATAGATATACAGGTTCTGGTATATGTCACTGTCAAACAACACCCCAATGTGTGTTCAGGAACATCTTCTGAGTGCAGTAATACCCGACATGCATGGGTTTGTCGTGTTGTTTGAGATTTAAAATGCCACATTTGGGAAGTGCGCTGTACCTATGCCCTATCTTTGAGCTCGGCCACTCCAATTTACCCCATCAGCCATTTTTTTTATATTAGACACCCCTTGGGTATTTGAAGTGCCTTTATTTTAACTCTGTGTATAGATTTTTGAGAAATTTTAGCACTTGCTCAAAATAATAAACTTTATTTTTTTATTTTATTTTTTTAATACTTTTTTTATATTTTTTTTTCACATTTTGCTGGTACTGGATGGTTCATCTAGTGACATCACTGCATAATTATTTTTAAATGTTAGCACATTTTTTTATTATTTTTTTTCCATTTTTTTTTTTTTAATATTTTTTGAATATTTTACTAATCACATTGTGATTAGAAAGCTGGGCTCCATTGACTTGCATGGTTGAATGCAGTACCTGTATTCAACCTGCAAGTGGAGCCAGAGTTCTCTAGAGGGTCTGGAGACCATCTAGCGAACTCTTTCATCTTTATTGTTTTTTTTCCCGGGCCGCCGCCATCTTGCTGATGGCGAAGATCACTGGCAGCTGCGGCTGTGACGGCTCTCCGGAGCGTTCACAGCCCATCCAGAGGTAAGTGTTTGGTGTCGCTGATCGCCTCCTAAACGCTTTTAAAACGGGCGTCCGCCGCCATACAATGTATGGGGACTGTTGACGCCCCGGGGAGGGGCCAGATATGGCCCCCGATGCCGATCTCGGCCTTGCTGAATGCCTCGACATCGAGGCATTACAGTAACGCCGTTTAAGCGAAGAAAGGGATCGTTGATCACTTTCTAAGCTTATTTCATTTTTTGACGGTTCAGGACTGTCAAAGGTCATTAAGTGACGGTCCTGAACCAGCAAAGGTTGTTAAGGGGTTAAATATGAAAAAATTGTGTACATGAATTAATATTTACTACTAAAACTTTTTTTCATATAGTGTCATATTGAGGCTTTTTCTTTTTTCCTAAATTAATATTGAGATTTTGGGGGGTCGTCTTATAATCAATCAAATACGGTATATCATTTGATTGCAATATAAATGGTATGGAGAGCAACAGGGAAGACTTAAGAAAGAAATAACCTGTCATTTAGGTTCAGGAGTTAAATAATGTAGGAAGATGGTATATATATATATATATATATATATATATATACACATAACACAGCACAGCAATTTAGCTAAAATGAGCTGTCTAAGCACTCATTTTTACAATGCATATTATTGTCAAGCACAGAACTTAATTTTTCATAAGGTAATCAAGTTGTATAAATTTCCTTTTAAAGTATTTGCCACACAAATTTAAAAATTATAATGAGTATATTTGTGCTTACAATAGAAACTATAAGTTACAATGGCAAGAAAAGGTACCCTCTGGAGTTACCAGTATACATTTGTCTTTAAATATATACTAATATTTTATATATAATATTATAATGATCTTCATCTAAGTAACAATCATACTCAAATACAATCTGTTTTAACGAATAACACACAAACCATTGTATTGTTTTGTCCATGTTTAATACATCATTCAAACATTCACAGTGTGGGTAGGGAAAAGTATGTGAACCCCTAGGCTAATAGCTTCAAAAAAAGCTAGTTGGAGTCATGAGCTACCAAACCTGGAGTCCAATCAATGAAATAGGATTGGAGGTGTGTTTTAGAGCTACTTTGACATAAAAACCACTCACATTTTTATTCTCAAGAAACATCTGCTCATGTAAGCCATGCCTCACAAAAAACTAAATCTCAGAAGATCTGCAATCAAGAATTGTTGATTTGCATAACAATGGAAAAGGATTCAAAGTAATCTCAAAGAGTTTATTCATTGGCCCACAGATAAAAAAAAACCTGTTTATAAATGGAGACCATTTAGTAGACTTGTGCATTCGTCTTCGGGCGAACATGAAAACGAACACGAAGAGTGCGTTTTCGTGTTCGTTCCGAAGACACGCCGAAGAGAAGACGGTGGCGGTAAAACATAGGCGAAGACGAAGACACACACCACGAAGATCTTCGTGATTGTCTTCGTCTACCATTCTCCCCCCCCCCCTTCTAACTTACCTTGTCTTCGCGGCATCGCGGCAGTTCCCGGAAGTGGAAATCCGCAGGTTCGCCGTCACGGGTTACAGGGCAGTGCGAATGAGCCTATTGGTCGCCTACAGGGACCTCCTCTGGCATCAACCAATTGGTTGCCAGAGGAAGACCCTGCAGGTGACCAATAGGCTCACTCGCACGGTCTTTGTAAGTTAACCCCTGACAGCGAACCTATGGATTTCCAGTGGCATCTGCAGGGTAAGGTTTTAAAACCCCAATGCTGCAACTTACCCGGCACATCCCACTGGTCTCCCTCCCTGTTCAATTAGTTAAATGTCCGTATGAGCGACTTTATTGGTCGCTCGTACGGACATTTAACCCGGCACAGACTAACTAATTGAACAGGGAGGGAGACCAGTGGGATGTGCCGGGTAAGTTGCAGCATTGGGGTTTTAAAACCCCAATGCTGCAACTTACCCTGCAGATGCCACTGGTCTTTAATTGAACAGGGAGGGAGACCAGTGGCATCTGCAAGGTAAGTTGCAGCATTGGCGTTTTAAAACCTCAATGCTGCAACTTACCCTGCAGATGCCACTGGTCTCCCTCCCTGTTCAATTAGTTCAATGTCCGTACGAGCGACCAATAAAGTCCCTCGTACGGACATTTAACTAATTGAACAGGGAGGGAGACAAGTGGCATCTGCAGGGTAAGTTGCAGCATTGGGGTTTTAAATGCAACTTACCCTGCCGATGCCACTGGTCTCCCTCCCTGTTCAGTTAGTTAAATGTCTGTACGAGCGACTTTATTGTTCGCTCGTACGGACATTTAATTAATTGAACAGGGAGGGAGACCAGTGGCATCGGCAGGGTAAGTTGCAGCATTGGGGTTTTAAAAGTCTGCACGGGCGACTCTGTTGGTCGCTCGTGCAGACTTTTAAAACCCCAATGCTGCAACTTACCCGGCACATCCCACTGGTCTCCCTGTTCTATCAGTTAAATGTCCTTACGAACGACTTTATTGGTCGCTCGTACGGACATTTAACTGATAGAACAGGGAGACCAGTGGGATGTGCCGGGTAAGTTACAGCACCAGGAGCCTAAAAGTCTGTACGAGCGACCAACAGAGTCTGTTGGTCGCTCGTGCAGACTTTTAAAATCCCAATGCTGCAACTTACCCGGCAGATCCCACTGGTCTCCCTGTTCTATCAGTTAATAAATGCTAGAACAGGGAGACCAGTGGGATCTGCCGGACAAGTTACGGCACCAGGAGTTTAGCAGTCTGTATGAGCGACCCTATTGGTCGCCAGCAGGGGGCTCGTCTGCCATCAACCAATGGCAGACGAGCCCCCTGCTGACGACCAATAGAGTTGCTCATACGGACATTTAAACTCCTGGCGCCAGAGCGGCTTTAACCCCGTATTAACCCCTTAACCGGGGAAAACGAAGAAAAAACGAACACGAAGAATGTCCACGAATATTCGCCCGAAGAGAAGACAGGACCAGGCGAATATTCGCGGAATACGAAGTTTTTTTTTTCCCCGAAGACCAACACGAAGAGCCCCTTGGTGCCCAAGTCTACCATTTAGTACTGTGGATACTCTCCCTAGAAGTGGGCACCCAGCCAAGATGACTCTAAGGGCACTACGCAGAATGCTCCATGAGGTAAAAACCCCATGGTAACAACTAGATGCTTGAAAGAATCATTAGAACTGGTTAACATCTCTGTTCACAATATGCAAAACATTGGATAGGCATGGAGTGCATGGTAGGACACCACAGAGGAAGCTGCTGCTCTCCAGTATAACATCACTGTTTTCCAAAGAGCACAGATGGCAGAAAATAGGAGTTCGTCAGTTTAGTATCAAATGAGGGGTCTTCCTCAATTTCCTACAATCAAGTCTTTGTACCCTGTTCAAGTCAAAGGGGGCTCATCCAAGTCAGCAGAGGATACAACCACTTGTGGGTGCTTGGTGTCAGGAACCACAGGGACTCAAAACAGCATTCTTGGGCATGATAGGTAAATCACCTATCCATTATGCCACCAGGTGGCTTTTGGTTGCTGGTTCTTTCGACCCATCTATGGACATGTTATGCCTGAGTACCTATATAAATTGAGCATGTTCCAGGCCTCAGTGCTAGTGCATTGTGTTTCTGGCCTTCTATACTGAGTTTGTGATTTGCTGCATCTGGTCCATCTTCTGTGTTTGTCTTTTGGCTTTGGACTTAGACCTTGTTCTAGTGTTTGTCCTTTGGTACCTCACTGATTGTGATATTCTGGTTTCCAATCTTTCGCTTGGACAGTGACTATTTTTAGAATCAGTTTCTGTATCATGTATAGTTTCATCTGGAGCATTCCTGCCCACATCCGATGTCGGCATACACTACCGTCTGCCTGCTGCCGTCTGCCTGTTTCCTGCTGATGTGCTGCCACCTTCCAGTCTGCTGCTGTCTGCCAGCATCCCTGTCAGCCTCCACTGCTGTGTGTCCAAGTGCCCTGGTCTGTCCTGTTGTGTGTCCTACACCCTGTCTGTGGGATATTCTGCAGTGTGTCCAGTGTCCTGCCTGAAAATTATTAACCTCCCTTGACCCTGCTTGAACGCCTTTTGCTGAAGGCGGGCCCCTGCAAGACCGATCACAGAGAGTGGGCCCCCAGTCCAGCTGTGTGCCCACTTCATGGGCTATCCAGCCGTGGGCTTAGTCCGTTGACTATCTAGCCACAGCGTCCTGCCAGAGGACATTTCAAGCCATGTGTCCCTAGCTACAGTTTGTGTCCTGCCTGTTATTTCCTAGCGATGGTTCCTAAATGAAGACTAAGGCTTTAGCTGGCAGCAGTTCTGAATCGGACACCATGCCATCTGTCTGCCTTCAGCCTGCTCCTGCATCGCGACTCCAACCTGATCTGGCACCGTTTGCCATTACACTGGATTATTGGAATATATATATGTCTCCTCCCATTTAACAATCCGCTGCCATCAGGCATGGAGAGGACTAATATACTGATCATCCATAACATTATGACCACCAGCCTAAAACCCGTTGAGGGATAGACTCCAATAGACCTCTGAAGGTGTGCTGTGGTATCTGGCACCAGGATCCTTTAAATCCTGTAAATTGTGAGGTGGGGCCTCCATGGATCTGACTTTTTTGTCCAGCACATCCCACAGATGCTTGGGATGAGCAATGCCATAAGGGGATACCATGTCCATAGTCTACAACAATGCTTAGGTAGGTGGTACGTGTCAAAGTAACATCCACATGAATGGCATGACCCACGGTTTCCCAGCAGAACAATGCCCAAAGCATCACACTGCCTCCGTCAGCTTGCCTTCTTCGCATAATGCATCTTGGTGCCATGCAACGCCGGCCTTAGGGGTGTGCGGCTGTACAGGGCGTCATGGCTACAGGGGCGCCATGTGGCCATCCCATCACCAAGGCCAGGGCCACGCCGAGGCGGCAGGGAGAGGAGCAGAGAAAGGGGGCACTGAGTGGTCACACATGAAAAAGTTTATAGCAACTGCTCTGCCCCCTTTGTCTCCTCTGCTCCCTACCGCTGCCCTGACTGCGGTGGTGGAAGCTTGAGGCCTCGGTCATGGTGCGGCGCTTCATGATGAGCGCCGGAATATGACGTCATATCCTGACACTCAGTGGTGAAGCTGCCCGCGCCACGGCAGGACAGCAAGACTTGCGCTCCCACCACAGGACTTCACCAGGGTAAGTGTCTAGGGGGAGGAGATTGTGAGAAAAGGGAGGAGAGGGGGTAGATAGTGAGAAGGGGAAGAGATCGTGAGAAAGGGGGGTAGTTAGAAACTTGAAACAAAGAGTGAGAATGAGTAAGATAATGAATGAAGTAATGTGTGGATGAATTGTGTGAATGGGTGAGGGAATTAATGAATTAATGTGTGGATGAATTGTGTGAATGAGTGAGAGAATTAATGAATATGTGTAAATGATTTGTGTAAATGAGTGAGAAAATGAATAATTGTGTGAAAGACTTGTTTAAATGACAGAGTGAAAGTGTGAGTGACTGTATAAGTGTTTTGTGTGTATCATAGATGTATAAGTGATTTGGGGAAAGGCAAAGATGGCACAAGCAGGGTGTTTGAGCTGTGGGGACGAAGATGGCACAGGCAGGGTGTTTATGGGACAAAGATGGCACAGGCAGGGTGTTAATCGGACACAGATGGCACAGGGCTGGCTGTCTGGGGACAAAGATGTCTTATGCTGGGTTGTTTGGGGACAAAATTGGCTCATGCTGGACTGTTTGGGGACAAAGATGGCTAAGGCTGGGATGTAATTTGTGTGTAATCTGGGTGCTGGACAAGTTCTATGTGGACACCAGGGCTGGCTTTTGGGTGTGCAACCTGTGATCTATGCCTGTAATTTAGTTTTTTTTAATCTACATAGTTTATATGTGATTTCCAGTTGATCTATACCTGCAAAGCCGGATCTGTGTGTTATTCTGTTGATCTATATCTGATATGCTATGTTTCCATACATTATTTATGTATACCTGGGTTTGTATATCTTATTTAGTTGATCTATACCTGCAGTGCTGTTTCCATGTGTTGTTTATTTGATCTATACCTTCAGTGCTGAGTTTACATGTGATCTATACCTGTAAAGCTGGGTTTGTGTGTTATTCTGTTGGGCTATACTTGCAATACTATACACGCAAGTGTTGTTTACATGTTGTCACAAACTCTGGGTTAATAAGTGCCGTTTATAGTAGTTATTGTTTGTGATTCCTGTTCCCCTCATGTATTTCCCAGTGTATGTTGTAATTATAGTTGTGCTTCTTGTTCCCCCTCACGTATTGCCCTGTCAAATGCCCCGCCCACAGACTTTAACCCCTCAAAACCATCGACTTCACCGGATCGCTCTTTTGTAGAGTTGGCCCACGCATGTGGGGTGCAGACCAGGGGTGGTTCAGAGAGGTAGATGCCTGTAGATTCCCGACCGACGACTCACTCCCGGGGAAACTTAGAACTGCTGCAGCTCGGGGTCCCCACAGCAGATTGTGATGCTTTTTGGACAGGATATTCTCAGGGCCCCAAGCTACCCATCGGTTCCCCAGCTGGGAACAATTTCCCACTGATGTTACCATCAGGGGAACATTTCAGTTAAAAAAAATGTATAAAAAAAGTCCAAATGTATGTATTTATATATAAATATACATTTCACAAAAATTCTCACATGGATATGTTCTTTTGGTTTTTCTCTTGTCTAGTTCATCGGGATTCATAAAGAAATTGAGAATAAGCTTGAAAATCATGGCTTTATTGTGAGTGAAAGGAATGATTTATATTATTATTGAGAAAGTTTACAACAGTCTACACTATTATTATTTTTTCATTCATTGGATCTTATATGAGCGCCCCAAGTGGAAGTATTCTGATATTTTTCAGCATTTGGAGAGTGTTGTTGGGTGGCAACTGTAAGATTGGAAAGCAAAGTATATTTTATTATTATTTATCACTATCGTTTTTTCGGTGGTACTTTTGTATATATACACATAACCCCAAAATTATAAACATAAAAAAATATGCAAAGTAACCAGCAAACGACAGTGTCCTTAACACAACACATTAAATGCCATGTTTATTTAATGGCACCCTCTGTGTGAGTTCCTAGAAAAAATCCACACATGATCTGAGTTTATTTTCTAGAGATCTCAATAAAGCCTGCGCAAAAGTACATGTACTGCCAGAGTACATGTAGTGAAGTCTCCACCACTATGATGCACTGTGGGCATGGCCACTCATCCAATGTCCTTGGGTATATAGGTAAACCATTTTAATGCCACGTTAGTCCAAACCATCTCTGCTGTGAAATTAGGGAGCCCAGGGATTTGCCCCACGATGTCCTTGGCTCTGATGAGCTTATTGGCCACCCTAGGTGACTACATGTCTGGCTTCACTCCCTCCAGTTAGTTTCCCCACACTAACTTGATAACATCCTGGTAATACAGGGTGTATTCCAGTTGTAAGGGAAGTATTGCCCCACTTGTCCTAATTCAGACTCATCCAATTATAGTTTTGTTTCAGAGATGGCAGTCTAAGTTTAAAGATTAAGACAGAGCTCTTCTACAAGTATCTACAAAACGGTAATGCTGCTTAGCTACAACATTGTGTAGAGCTGCAGAGCTCCATCTTTTGAAATAACATGGTATTGCAACTTTCCCTTTATGACCCATATGGCAGGATTATCAGTGTTTAACAAGATAATCTTCTGTGTGTGCCAGGAATGTCCATTCCTGTGTTTGAGAGCTAAAAACTTGACGCGGTTTTGGATTTTTTCTAATTTGCATTTACGGGTACCACTGTGAATCATTGATATTTAGACTGCTGACAATAGTAAATAATATATTTGAGCACATGCTTCTGTTTAAAATAATGCAGAAATAGACAGTATTTGAACTTAGGTTTCTGTGAACCTATAAAACCATATGAAAAACAGAAAGCCTCTATGTGGCAGCTTCAGGGACCCCACACCTAGGTGCCACTAGAATTACAGGTTTTCCTCTGACCAGTCGACAATCAAGAAGGTTTGCAAGGTCTGTTTCCCTACCAGCACAAGTCTCGCTAGTGACACTCATCATTGTGATGTTCTGCAATGGTATTTGAAATGCAGTAGTACATTGCTCGGGTATGAAAGCTTCTGTTGATAGGGAAATAGAGCTTGCACTCCCTCTTGATTGTCGCCTTCAACATTTTAAAAAAATAAACATATATTTTAAATGTTATTACTATGTTTTAGGACTAAAACACCACTGAAAAAATTTCAGAATACATTGTATGTATTTAGAACAATACATTATATTATTTTATATTGCTTCTACATCAATATAGCTTTAATTAAGCAGACATAGCCACAATGTGTTATCACGTATTTTAATTTGACCAACATGGCAGCACTGTAAAATGTCAGGGATTTAAGAGAAAGAGAACTATGATTTATAGAACTGCAAGTGGTCAGTGTAATGACACAAGAATCAGTGCATTATTTCATGCTAGATTTCAAGATAAATAGAATTATACAATGCATAATGATTTTTTATTGAAGCTGGAATTTGAAAGAATGGTGAATGCAAATTTTAAAAAACATGTAAGCCCAAAGAAATTGCCACACCCTTTCTCAGTATTTTATATGGAATGTGAAAAATGAACAAAGCCTGCACCCTTTCAAAAATGGATTATATTAAACTTGTTCCTAACTGCAGCTACGTTTAGTAACTTGCACTGCATATAGGCAAGATTTATTTTGAGGTAGTGTGTAGGAATGTTAAAGTAATATGTTAAAATATGTGGCCATGTTTGAGCTTGCTTTTCTATATGTTGGTATTTTTATACTTCTGGAGTAAAAAAAGATGATTTTTTTTTGTTTGTTTTTATACTTGTGAAGCTCAATTTATCACCATTTTTTTTGAAGATGCTCTCCTGAGAGATGAACGAGGACCCATAGATGCAGGAACGGGAGATGGTTTAGCAAGTTGTGCACTAAATACCCCCGTACCTGATGAAACTGTCTGAGATAGACGTTGAGGTTAAACTGACAATGAACTCTAAATCTCTAAGCTACACAGACCCTGCTATTTATACTATACCTTCAGTGCATTAACAGCCATTACCCACCCCGGTGCTAAGATGGTTTTCGGCATTTTGGTGCATCTCACGTTTAAACGCGTTTAGAAGTAAATTTCTTGGGAATAAACTATACAAACCATATATTGTTTTTTTCAGCACACCCAGCAGATTCCAAATATACTATTTTTATATGTGTATGTCTCATTAGGTTTGCAAAATAAAGCCAAAAATGGGAAAAAAGTGTAATTTTACACTTCCGACTCAATAAAAACTAATTCGTAATGTTATTTTTCTAAACTATAATATCAAAAGCTGTGTTGCTAAATATTTGTAGTAGGTAACCGGTCTAAAATAAACAGAAATTGAGAACAGTAGACTGTGTTTTTCTAATATTTTATAGCTAAAAGTTAAATTTATTAGACTATCACAAAAGGCATCTTTAAATTTAATGCATGGCTGCCGTCAATTAAACAGCTCTAGCTGCCCCGGGATGTTAAAATATGCCAACAAAACTATATATTTTTAGAAACTACACCCCCAGCTGCAGCAAATGAGGTCTTAGTTGTATTTGTATCACAAATCTGAATATCACACTTCTAAAAAAAAAAAAAAAAAAATTAAATTAAATTAAAAGCGACAAGTTCATTTATGTCTTGCACACTCCAGTCTTGTGCTACGAATACATGCATCCCCTCATTTGATGCGCCAAGGGGTGTAGTTTCTGAAAATATATACTTTATGTACCATAATTTAACTTTCCAGCTGTCTAGAGCTGTCTAAATGCAGGCAATTTTTTAACAAGATTCTCCAATCTGCCATATCTGAAGTTAAAGTGGTCTAGACATCTGGGACAAAATATGGCACAAAAAGTACATATTTGCAAAAACTACACCCCTTGGCGCATCAAATGAGGGGTTACATGTATTTCTAGGACAAAAGTTGAGTGCACAAATAATGATGGAATATGTCGCTTTGGCTAGAAAATATGTTTTTTCTAACCATAGCGACATGTTCATTTGTGTCCTGCGCACTCCAGGTTTGTACTAGAAACACATGCAGCCCCTCATTTGATGCGCCAAGGGGTGTAGTTTTTGCAAATATGTACTTTTTGTGCCATAATTTAACTTCTTACGTGAGCAGTAATGCCACGTCAAGGCTTAAACCCTAATTACTGACCATTCACACGCCTTTCATATCTCCATTCACTCGCAGAAGCACACACCATACTTTCCATACATTCACTCACAGAAGCACACACCATTCTTTCCCCTTACAATCCCAAAGAAATGATGATAAAGGGAGAAAAAAAAATCACTTTTACAGCAAAAATAAGTTTTGCAGTAAAAATGCAAGGCGCTCCAGTGATGAGATGGTTACTCACGTACAGCACAGGCTAAATGGCTGATTTTAATAATATTTGCAGTTCATCAGGATTTCAAAAATTGCCTTCCTCTACCATTGGCTAAATTTAACCCCAAAGGGATCATGGGGTTAAAATTTTGTATCGGCCATTTTTAAAAAGGGAATGTGACTTTTTCATAGCTATATGATCACTGTGGTAACATTGGCTACCACAGTGATCATTTAGCTAGAATACTTAAACTTTTATTTTTTTTTAAAGTTAAACTAGTTTATGTTTAGATAATTTAATTTGGGGGTCTCTAGGCAATTTTGATCTTTATTTCAGAGGCGTATATAGGGTATGGCAGCCATGGCACGTGTCATGGGCGCCATCTCAAGGGGGGCGCCGGTGAGCGGCTTTTAAATGCCGTTTTTTGATGCGGAGGAGAGAGAGGGGCGCCTAGCAACCGCTCGGCGCCCCTCATTCTCCTCCACGAGCCCTCTACCCCCGTCCCGGTGCCTGCATTTCATGCATGAAATGCCAGCGAGCGGCTTTTAAACACTGATGCGGAGGAGAGAGAGGGGCGCCTAGCAACCGCTCGGCGCCCCTCGTTCTCCTCCGCATCAAAAAAAGAAGACAGCGTTTAAAAGCCGCTCGCTGGTGCCCGCTGCTTCACTGCTGGGCGCCGAAATATGACGTCATATTACGGCGCTCAGCAGTGAAGCAGTGGGCACCAGCGAGCGGTGCAGGAAGACAGCAGCATCGTGCTCCCGTCGCTGGACTTCAAGGTGAGAGAGGGGGGGGATATATAGTGGGTAAGGGGGGGAGGATATATAGTGGGTAGGGGGAGGGAGAGGGGTTAGAAAGTGATAAGGGAGGGAGAGGGGGGTAAAAAGTGATAAGGGAAGGAGAGGGGGGTAAAAATTGATAAGGGAGGGAGAGGGGGGTAGAAAGTGATAAGGGAGGGAGAGGGGGTAGAAAGTGATAAGGGAGGGAGATGGGGGGTAGAAAGTGATAGGGGAGGGAGAGGGGGGTAGAAAGTGATAGGGGATGGAGAGGGGGTAGATATAAGTAAAGAGTGTGCATTAATGTGTGGATGCATTGAGTGAATGAGAGAGAGCATGAGTTAATATGTGAATGTATTGTCTGAATGAGGGAGAGCATGAGTTAATGTGTGGATGAATTGTCTGAATGAGGGAGAGCATGAGTTAATGTGTGGATGCATTGAGAGCATGAGTTAATGTGTGGATGAATTGTCTGAATGAGGGAGAGCATGAGTTAATGTGTGGATGCATTGAGTGAATGAGGGAGAGCATGAGTTAATGTGTGGATGAGTTGTTTGAATTAAAGTGTGAATTAGTGAGTGACTGTAAAAGTGTTTGTGTATCATAGATGTATAATTGTGGAAGGGCAAGGATGGCACTAGCAGGAGGTTTGAGCCTTGGGGACCAAGATGGCACTGGCCGGACTGTTTGGGGACAAAGTTGACTTGTGCTGGGCTATTTGGGGACAAAGATTGCAAATCTTATGTGTGTAATCTGGGTGCTGGCCAGGTTCTATGTGGGCAGTGTGGACGCCAGGGCTGGCTTTTGGGTGTGCAACCTGTGATCTATGCCTGTAATTTAGGGGGTTTTAAATATACCTTTAATGCCGTGTTTTTATGTGAATTCCAATTGATTTTTACCTGCAAAGCTGGGTTTTTGTGTTATTCTGTAGATCCATATCTGCTATGCTATGTTTCCATACATTATTTATGTGTACCTGCAAATACAGGGTTAATATGTCTTATTCAGTTGATCTACACCTGCGATGCTACGTTTCATATATTATTATTGTATACCTGCAAATACAGGACTTGTATATCTGATTCTGTTTATTTGATATATACCTTCAGTGCTGAGATCACAAGTGAATTTCAATTGATCTGGGTTTGTGTGTTGATCTATACCCGCTATCGGCAGCAGGGACTAATATTTATATATATATGGGCAGCAGGGGCTAGTAAATGGGTTTTAGATATTTGGACAGGGGCGCAATTTCAGTGCTTGTCATAGGCGCTATTTTCAGTAGATACGCCTCTGCTTTATTTATCTGCCTTTAGAGACCCCCAAATAATTTTTTTTACTTTTTTTGTACATTTTCTCCGTAGAAAAAATGTCCTCCATAGTTTACCGGGGCCAGTTACAAGGGACATATCTGCTATCCTACCCACTGAGCTAGTCTGATCACTCCAAAGAGCAATCTGCCCATGGTTTTCTGGCAGGAGGTGAAATGTGTTGCTCGCCCTAATGTATTTTATTTTCATCTAAACTGGAGACTATGAGATCCATTCCCCAAAGAAACCATTACAATTATTTAAATTTCATTTTATAATAAGATGTCAACAAACATGTTGCCAAGGCTACCTAAATGTTTGCTTACACTGGCTATGTACTGCCCTTTTACACTCACCTGCTAGGCACCTCAGTAATAAAAATACAGATTTTCAATATTCAATATATTCAATATATGAGAAATGGCTATGGGAAATAATTAATGTTTTAACTAGGAAGGAAAAGAGAAGATAGGTCACCATTACTGGAGTTTGATCCTTTGATTGCATCCAATTGGTTAGCTCCCTGGCACTCAAAGTTGTAATTACCTATGTGAAAGCTATGAAAAATACAACAGTATTATAAATTTATGTGGGAAGATAGCATTTGTACCCACATCAAAAGTGAATGATAAAAGTGCAATAGCTTTTGCTTTAGAACAGGCAATACAAATGTGCATGATATCGCCTCAGGGGTAGGACTTGGGTTACTGGTGCCTGAGTGCAGTGTTTTCTTCGAGTGCCTACCTGTAATTAAAACACTCCCCCTCCTCCTCCTCTCACTTGTAAAGCCAATCCTTGGGTCACCCCTGACACTTTTAACACCAATAAAATATAAATTCTTCTTCAATTTAATATTTCTTACATATTCAACACAAACCATAAAAAGACGTTGTTTTACTCTGTAGCATATAATAACTATACTAGAATAGACTTCATACTAGTAAAGCTCACTTGAAAAATGCAATCCAATATGTATTGACCTCTCTCTCCGACTACTGCCACTTTGCAGTCCTTATTCCCTACAACCTTATTATCATCTCCCTTTTCATGACATAATTTAAACCAGGGCTGCATAACTCCAATCCATGAAGAAGGCCAACAGGCCAGAAATTCTGTGAATCCTTTACTGAAGACAAGTTGCTTAGTACATTTTTCATTGAGATGTCCATCCTCAAGATGGGATATAAAATTGTGGCCTGTTTACTGTCCTCAAGGACTGGGATTGTGTAGACCTGATCTGCATCAACTTCCATATTTTCCATATCATGTCCCCTACTTCCAACATATAAGCAACAGCAGCCTCTGTATTATCTGTCTTCCACCAGTTCACCTAACACTAACCTCTGTATCAGATCCATTTGTGCATGAAACCTATCAGCATATTTCCCTTTCACCTGTGGATTGAAGCTTTGTCATACCAGCATCAAACAAGCCACAATCCCCAGCTTACCTAAGACAACTGCAGGGGTTCCCGCAGCATGGCAGGCCTTGGCACAGTTATTAATGACCTATGACCTATGGCTATGTGCGTACCAGTCAAGTTCTTTCATATCCAACTCATCCAACCATGTCTTTATGGACTTTGCATTCTGTACTGGGGCACAGTCATACTGGAATAGAAAAAGGCCTTCCCCAAACTTCCCCAAACTGCTAAAACACTAATTGTGATACTTTGAAATATTACCATTTATATATTTGTCAAATATAGCATATTTGTCAAATCAAAATTGTTAATTATATTTGCCTTTTATCTGCTTTTTTTTTAAATATTGATGTACAGGCAAAGGTCCTGTTTAGTACTTGCAAAGTTGTGATAAAACACATTAAAAAAAATGTTTAAAAAAGGGTGCATTTTTTGTGGATATACTTGTACATCCATAGGAGAGTGAAGCCCTCAAAAGTCCTGGGGTGCCTGAAAAATAGACACTATGTAAAACAGAACATTTGTAATGACCTTTTATTCTCAACCAGAATGACAGTCCAAATATTGGACTGTTTTGTCCAACACTAGACCCTTGGCATAACTGAAAACATTAAATTGTTTTCTTAGTCATTCTCACTGATCAACTTGAATATCAATTAGCAGCTAACTAGGACGGCAAGTCAGCAGCCTTCTGTTGGTGAATCATTTTGAACTGAGTTGCACATTTCCCATGACACATGCCAAATTGCTTGCTCAGGACACATCATTTTTAAGTTGGTTGAATCAATAACATTTTATAAAACTGCTGTGAAAGAAATTCTGACTGGAAAGTACTTAACTATCAATATGTTTATTACAGTGCAGTTTTTACATATTTAAGACCATCCTCAGCATCATTCAGTCTGAACTCTGTAGAGTAGGTATACTATAGGTTTACCAGACCTTGCTTTTTGATACAGTGTGAAAGGCAAATTTGAGCATTTTATCTACTTTTGCTTGTACCAATTCTTTTTACTTCTGTTTACGTATAACTGCTTTTACAAATATTTAAAAATAGTGTTGCAATGCCCACTGTATGCAGCTCCGCTTGCTTTTTCTCACATTTGCTGTGTCATCTTCTTTCTCAAACATTGTTCGAATCCCACATTCAGATTGACAAATATTGGCAAATGAAGGATACTTACTTGTTGAGTTTTGGTCTTCTGTAGTGGGTACGGCTTTAGCAATCATAACGATTATTATTGTGTGTGAAAAGGGCATCTTATTCCATCGCTGTTTACTTATCTTGACAAAACTTAAGATGTCTTAAGAACTCTTTCCAAGTTAACTATTATCAGGAAAGACTAAGGGAACTGAATCTATGCAGCTTGGAGATGTGATACAAGTACAAGAGTGAAGTTTATTTCAAATGAGAAGAACTGTTAGAACAAAAGGTCATAGTCTAAAACTAGGTTAAAGGTTTATATAATGTTAGGAAGTTTTGTTTTACTAAGAGAGTGGTAGATAAACAGAACGGCCTCCCATTAGAAGTAGTAGGGGCTAATACAGTAAGGGAATTTAAACATGCATGGGGTCGGCATAAAGTCATCCTGAACCTAAGACATGATCAAGGGCCGATTAAGATCTGAGTCTTACATCAGGAAAAATGGGCCGACTAGATGAGCTACATCTGCCGTCAAATTCTGTTTCTATGTTTCTTTCTGTCAGCCTTCTGCTCTATCCATAGAATATCCACTAATATGTTGCAAAATCACAAATGATCCTGTCCCTAGCTACATCTCTAAAGAAACCCCTAAAACAAAAGTATTATGGCCATCATTTATCATTAAAAATAAGCCTAAAATGAAATCCAGAATATGTCTATATAAAATTCCATTCCATTGTGAATGAAAAACAGTTGTAAAAGACATTGGCACATATAGCTCTATTTGTCATCAGGCTCCTTACTAAAAATAAGTGTGATGCCCCAGTACATGGACATCTATTCCCTTCTTCCTATTTTATAAGGTGTACCTACCAAAAATGCTAATCCTGCAACCTGGGTTGACCCTGCTGAAAATCAGCATTGAATGCTGGAGGAACTAGATTCTTTTAAAGTGTAATGTTTATAAGAATTACCGTATTATGCAACATCAAATAAATCTAAAGATAATAAGCACCTTCATATTTTATACATGCTGACACATGGGTGGAAACATGGTGATTTCTTGCAGTTTGTCTATTTATTGGCTACCTTAGAATAATCAGTATCTAGTCTACCTAGCATCAACAACCATACAAGATCTGTCTGTAGGTGGAGAAAAGGCACCAATATATGCCACAAAACATATATTATTATTATAGTTACATTTCAAGCAAAAATCTATTCATCACAAATAAACATAAAACATTAAACATATTTAAATATAATGAGTAAAACTGTGAAATGTGTTTTTTCAGTTTTTGCTAACGTTTTAATGCTAGGTTTATACTAATGTTCCTTAAATGTGCCTTCTGAATTTCACACAATCAAGCCAAACCTTACATACAATAAATTTATTTTTTTGTAAAAGCAATAAATTATTTAACACAAGATGGAAATAAGTGGAGATGTTCCATTTGGAACCATCTGGTCTCATTTTCTTTGCCACAAACTAATCGTTTATTTTCTACCACTGTCCTGTTTTGTAGAGTTAATTGGATTTAACAGATTTTCAGCATTTTGCATGAACAATTTAGTTTTTAAGCTCTGTTCTAGTCTAAATATAGTAATTACCAATGATGTATTTAGTTTGTGAACAGCATTAGCGAAAGCTAAATTATTATGCTCAGAGTTGGATAAATCCGAGGGGTATTAAATTGACTCATAAAATCATTGTGTTCGATTTAAGGGAAAGTGTCACCTTAAAAAAAGTATTTTCAATAAGAGGCACATCACAACATATAGTAATTTTGTTATACTGTATGTGTCAGTGTATGTATGCATATGTACACACATACAGTAAATACAGTGGTAAGAAAAAGTAAATTAACCCTTTGGAATTACCTGGTTTTCTGCATTAATTGCTCATAAAATGTGATCTGATCTACATCTAAGACACAAGTATAGACAAACACAATGTTCTTAAATTACTAACACACAAACAATGATAATCCCTAATGTCTTTATTGAACACATCCATTAAACATCCCTTGGATTTAATAACTGGTCGAACCTCCTTTGGCACCAAGTGAGCTGGCCTGCTATGCAGGCGGGCAGCTGCCCCCTGGGCGGGTCCAAAACTCTTCAAAAGGTACTGATTTCTGAGGCAGGAATGCAGCAGGGTCACATAGTGTGGTGTTATATGACCCTGCGGTAAAATGAGGCCGCTCGTACAGCGTATGTGGAAAGTTTGAAAAAGGTAAGGAGTGAGGAAGGGAGTAAGAATGCAAGAAGGTAAGGGAATGAGGAAGTTACTAAGAGAATGAAAGGGTAGGGGCGTTGGAAAGGTAGTAAGTATGTATGTTTGTATGTTAGAGTGAGTGTGTATGTGCAAGTGTGTCTTAGAGGAATTATGTATTGGCATTAGTGTGTTTGTGTGTTAGCACGAGTATGTATGTCTTTGTTTAACTGTCAGGGTCCTGGTACAAGACCCCAACGCAGTCACTCACCTGAGTACCCGCCACCCGTGGTCCAGCGTTGCGTCTCCTGCTTCCGCCTCGTCTGCATCCTGTGTGGCACGCGCTCTCACTCAACTTTATGCGTTCCTGCACGGGAGCGGGTATCCACGAGCGGCAAGTTTAAAACCCAGCACTGAGTAGTACTATAGTAATAACTAGTGCTCAGTTATTGTGCCGTTGTTCATTGCTTTACGTGTTTGCTTTACCAATTGATCTCTGTGTACTGAACCTGGCTATCTATTTGAACTCCACTGACCTCCGTATACCTGACCTCGGCTACTATATTGGACTTGTTGTTTCTTGTGTACCTATATGGACGCCTGATGCTTGCTACGCTCTTGAATCCGGCTATCCTGTGTCCTGCACTCACAGTATTTCGTCTATGCTATCCTGACAGTAACTCGTCTCATAACAGCGCTTTGGAAAATGATGGTGCTATATAAATCAATATATAATTATAAATGTAATGTTTAGTTTAGACTTGGAATAAGAAATATAGAAACAGCTAGCATTATGTTAAGCGTGATGGAAAATGGCGACTGTCAGAACTGTTGCCATGCAACAACCATCTCCATTTCTTTCAAATAAAATGAAGTATTACATGAAGCATATATGTGGAAAGAAAAAGAAAAAGAAACCAAAACCATTATACATTATGTTTAATAATGCAATGTAATTGGTTAATTGTTTTCCCGGCACATAATTAGCACTGAAATAATTTATAATTACATAGAAACTGGCAGCAGATATGAAACATTCTGCCCATTTTTCCTGATATAGAGACTCAGATGTAATCAGTCCTTGGTCTTGTCTTAGATTCAGGGTAGCCATATGCATACGCCAATGTTTTAACTTCCTTACTGTATTAGCCTGTACCACTTGGAAGGCTGGTCCATTTATCAAGTACCAAAGCATTTTTTTTTTTAATCAAATCTCCGTTTAATGAAGGAAAAGAAAGTGATGCAATAAACACAAGGACCGGTACACAGGGCATCGTAACAGAGCAGTATACATCAGGCAAGGTATACAGACGAGAAAACAGTTCACATGTGGAAAAAAAAAAACGCACAACGCACAGCAGATACCTCCAGAGCTTACAAGAAAACAGAAAAAAAAAAAAAAAACAATAACAGGCACAATGCATACAGGTCCAGGAACAAATGCCCCACCAGGGAGGCAGTACAGAGGACTGTGATATGAGGAGCACCACAATGGAGATAAGAGCAAAAAAAACCCACCAAAAGTAAACAAAACCGAACAAAACAATGCACGGAAAGAAATGGAAGGTAGGTTCGCCAGGTAGATGGTATCCCAGAGGAAAACGGGAAGGGCCAAAATAGACAGGGGCCAGAAACTGGAAGGGTGCCAGGGACGGGGGAGAAGACCCAGTCGTCACACGTCCAAGTCTAAGTCAGGGGGTACGTCAAGAAAGCGACCCAGAACAGTCTGGAAAGTTGGGGAAGCCAGGAACTGCCTCCAGGGAAGCCACTTCAGGCCGTTTTTATAACCAAAGCCCCTAGAGGTCATGACTAGGTCCTCCATCTGGCAGATAAAATTGACCCTCCGGAGCCATACTGACACGGGAGGGGTCCTGGGTTGCCTCCAAAACTGAGGGATAACAGCCTTGGCGGCAGTAACGAAATGGATGGACAGAGATCTCTTGTAGGAGCCCACGCTGGAGGACGTGTGATGCAGCAAAAACAATTCAGGAGTGGCCTGGAAGCTGGGATCGTCTATGGCCCGTATGACCGCGGTTACAGCCTCCCACAGAGGACGTATCAGAGGACAGGTCCACCAAAGATGCAGGTAAGTACCGACATCGGACCCACAGCGCCAACAATGGGGAGGTACGTCCGGGAGGAATTGATGGAGATCAGCAGGAACCCTATACCATCTCGTGAGGAGCTTGTATGCAGATTCCTGTAACCGACTAGACGTAACCCCCCGCAGCGTGAGAGAGATCATCTGATCCCACTCATCGGCCTCGAATGTACGGTTCAAATCCCTTTCCCATAAACTAAGGAAGTAAGGCTTTTTAGAGGTACGGTGTGCCAGCAGGAGTTTATAAATGATAGAGAGGAAATGTGAACGACCAGCGGAGTCCGAACACAGAAGTTCGAACGGGGTCAGGGGCTTGGTGGCGGCAGAAGCGGGGGACAAGGAGGATAGAAAGTGCCGAATCTGATGAAAGAGAAAAGTCAGCCTAAAGGGCACGGGGGTCGTGAAAACAAAATCTGAGATGGAGCGAACAGAGTCCCCTGCGTATAGGTGAGTGACGCGGAGTACCCTCTCCCCCTCCGGGAGCAGGGGCGCTATGGCAGCACAGGCCAAGCCGGGAGGAAATTCGGGGTTGGAAGAGACTGGGGTAAGGGGACCAGGGCAGCTAAGAAGGGGATACCTGGCCAGGGACCTGGAGAGGACACGGAGCGTCGACCTGACGGTCGGATGCCCCGGTTCAGTTAGCCTGCGGTACGCCGGCGGGAGCCAGGGTATCGCCGCGATATCGGTAGGAAAGAGGGAGTTCTCGATGCGCACCCACTGTTTGTGTGGACATGAAACCCACTCCACGACCCGTCGCAGGTGGGAAGAAGTCCAATACCCCTCCACATCCGGGAGGCCAAGGCCAGCTTGGTCCTTAGTGCCAATTAGATAAGAGTGCGCCAATCTAGGAGAGCGGTTGGACCAAACATACCTAGTAAAAAGCCTAGTCCACTGCTTAAGAAGGGATCGGGAGAGGAAGACAGGGAGGGTTTGAAAGAGATAGAGAAGACGGGGGAGGATATTCATCTTTAGCACACTCACCCTGCCGAACCATGAAATGTGACCGAATGACCACCTCCGAAGGTCGGCCGTGACAGAGGACAGGAGCGGAACGAAGTTAACCTCCACCAAGGAGGACAGATCCGCCGGGAGGCGGACCCCAAGGTAAGTTAGAGAAGAAGCAGCCCAACGTAAGGGGTATGTGCGAACGATCTGCGTCTGCAGAGGGGGAGGGATACGCAAGCCCAGGATCTCAGATTTTTGCAAATTTATCTTATAGAGGGAAATGTCTTGGAACCTACGTAATTCGGCAGTGAGATGTGAGAGGGAGGTTAAAGGATCAGTGACCAGGCAAAGCATGTCGTCCGCATAGATGGAGAGTTTATACTCCTCACCCGCGACCGAGAGGCCAGAGATGGATGGGTTAGCCCGGATAGCATTGGCCAGGGGCTCCAGCATCAAGATGAAAAGCATAGGGGAGAGCGGGCATCCCTGCCTGGTGCCATTGGCCAGGGCGATTTTATCAGAAAGGGTCCCATTGACACGAACATGGGCAGAGGGCGAGGAATAAAGGGCGCTTACGAGTTGTAAGAACCTAGGGCCCATGGCCAGCCGCTCCAACACCTTAAACAAGAAGGCCCACGACACCCGATCGAAGGCCTTCTCGGCGTCCATGGAGACTAAAAGCAGAGGAGTGCGGCGTGACTGGGCCAGCGCCATCAGATCAAGGACCTTGAGGGTATTATCTCTGGCCTCCCGGCCGGGGACGAAGCCGACCTGATCACTATGGATAAGACCGGGGAGGAGGGGATTTAGCCTCGAGGAGAGCACTTTGGCTAGAATTTTAAGGTCAGTATTGATGAGCGATATGGGACAATAATTACCACATATCTCCGCATCTTTACCGGGTTTTGGGATGACCGTGATGTGGGCGGTGTTGGTGTGTGGGTCTAGGGGTGCCCCAGTCGCCAAGGCGTTAAAAAGAGTCACCATGTGGGGGCCCAGGGTTGCAAAGAATTTACTATAATATAGCGGAGGGAAGCCATCCGGGCCCGGACACTTACCCTTCGGGAGAGACTTGATAGCCCTACCAATCTCCTCCAAACTGATGGGCGAGTCGAGACCGGCCCTATGCTCGGCAGAAAGTCGCAACTTCAAATGCTCGTCTAAATAGGCCACCATATTAGATACAGTCGACTCATCGGGGCCCACACCCCCCTGTAGGTTGTAAAGCTTACTATAGTATTCTGAGAAACAGCGAGCAATGTCTTTAGTGAGATAGTGCAAGTTGCCAGAAGCATCCCGAAGCTTGGGGATGTGCGTAGCAGAACGTTTAGCCCTGAGCGCCCTAGCAAGCAGCTTCCCGGGTTTGTCCCCGAGCTCGTAGAAATGCCTTCTGGTGAGAAGAAAATTCCTCTTAACTCTAGAGTCCAGGAGAGACGAGAGGCGGGTACGTAAGGCCTGAAGTTGAACCAGAACGTCAGGAGCTAGGGTAAGTTTATGTCTAAGTTCGAGGTCGGCTATTTGGCGTGTTAAGGACATCAAGGACAACTGGTCCAGTCGCTTAAGCTTGGCGCCGAGCTGGATCAGATGGCCCCTAATCACCGCCTTGTGGGCCTCCCAGATCGTCGGAACAGAGGCCCCGCAGGAGGAGTTATCAGAAAAATAATTTCTGAGGTGTGAATCGAGCTCCGGGAGGTAGGTGGGAGTGTTGATCAGATTGGCGTTAAGACGCCAACACCATACTTTGGGGGGGTGGAGGGGAAGGCGAAGAGTCATGTGTACAGGGGCATGGTCACTAATGGCCTGAGCGCCAATAGTAGCCGAGTGGAGGTACTGGAGGTGATGGTGGGAGAGGAAAAGGGCATCTATGCGCGTATAACGCCTATGTGGAGGAGAATAAAAGGAAAAGTCAAGGGTGGTAGGGTGCTGAGCTCTCCACACGTCCACCAACTGGTTAAGGAGGACCATACGTTTTACCTTTTTGATTTGCGAATAGGGGAGGTGAGACGTACCTGTCGAACAGTCAAGTCTGGGGTCAAGCACCATGTTAAGGTCCCCACCAAAAATCGTCAGACTCTCCTGACAGTCTGCCAATCTGGAGAGGAAGCGAACCAGGAAGGGTATCTGGTCCCTGTTGGGAGCGTACACAGTGGCAAGCGTAACTTTATGCGTCCCTAAATAACCCTTAACTATCAAGCTTCTACCCTCCCTATCCCTCCACGTATCGAGAAGTCTGAAGGGAAGACTTTTATGCAGGAGTATAGCAACCCCTTTCGTCTTAGAAGTGGGAGAACTAGAAAAGAACGCCGTCTGGTAGCGCCTGTCCGTCATCTTGAAGTCCCTAGTGGCTACAAAGTGGGTCTCCTGAAGGAATGCAATATGGGATCTAAAGGAATGAAGGAGGAGAAGCAATTTGGACCTCTGCTGAGGTTTATTTAAGCCTCTGACGTTCAGAGAGGTACATTTAAGGTGAGTAGTAGCCATGAGACATCAGAGGCCAAAGGCCAGGAGGGGGCAGCGAACCATACCTGTCGTAACAACTCAAAGCATTAAAAGGGTTACAGAAATCCGTGCATAAGAAAACAAAAACAAAACCGAACTGGGCAACGAAGAGCCCGATGACCAAGCATCGAATAGTGAGCCGAGTGACCACGCGAGTGGTCGTTGACCTATTACCCCAGCCCGAAGGACAGGGTAGGTAGGCTCTGGTGGGGGTGAAAACGCGGAGGAACTGAAAGTGTAAAAGTGTAGGTGTGTAAGTCATAATGTGTGGTGTATATGTAGTAGGGATGGAGTGCGAAAGCACCTCCCTCCCCGTGTCCAAGATAGGAAAGGAGCTCTAGGAAAAGCGTGTGGAGGCGCATGTGTGTGACTACGGGCGAGACGAAGAAGGAGGCATAGGGGAGACTACAGGTGGCAAAACGGTGGAAAGCCCTGAGGACGCAGGGCACCGCCATAATGGCCCGGGGGTAGGGGAAACGGAGGACCAGAAAGGTCATGGGTCGTGTATGCAAGGTAACCGCGTGTGTCACAAGGGACGGGACACCAAAGCCGAGGTAAGGCTAGGTGTGTACAACATGGGGGAGTTCAAAGAACAAATGAGGAGGGAAGAGACTAGCAGCGTTAAGGTGAGTAGTCGGCAGGCAAAGCCGACGCTGCAGAGAGTGGACACGTGTGTGTGCAAGTGCAAAAGGTAGTAGGACCGGTGCAGGGAAGCCAGGTAGCCTAAACGGCAGTGAACCCACAGAAAACCGGCACAGACAGGCACGTGAAGGCGCGACCGAGGGGGAAACACAGGAGTGTGCGGGGCAGGACGGCAAGCATAGAAAATAAAAATAAAAACAAACTACAGACCGTACAGAACTAGGTGAGATCAGGCGTATTAGGCACGACCTGCAACACAGGACCACCAAGAAGCAAGTCCGAAACCAGGACAGCAGCATCAGGAGAAGCTCCACGCCGCCGGGATGAGGAGACGCTAGCGGCGAACGGCGAATGGAGCCCCGCGGAGGACGAGACGAGGTGCAAAACCTCAGGAGTCCACCGAGGTCAGGCGACAATCCCGGGAGCTGGGAGCGACGAAACCGGAAAAAAACAAACAAAAACAACAAAAAAAAAACAACCCCCCCCCCCCCGAGCGGCGAAAAAGAGTCTGAAGTCCGAACGGCGAAAAAGAGTCTGAGGTCCGAAGGCGGGCGAGAAGCGAAGGAGGACACATACCCACAGACCGTCAATAAGGCGACGAGGCAGGCAGTCCAGGACACCACGGCGGAGACGGACCGGAGAAGGCAGAAGTGAAGATCCTGGATGGCACTCCGGAGCGGAGAACCGAGGGACAGCAGGGAACCACAGCCTTAGGAGGCAGGAAGCTTCGGGCGCTTGGCCCTGCGAGGCTTGGACGACCAGTCTCTAGAAGGGTCCCGAAGGTGAGTCGGAGCGTAGAGGGTCGTTTCCCAATCCGGGACCTCGAGGAGCGGTAGGCCCAAGCTTTCCAGGAAGGCAGGAGCATCCGATGCTTGACGGAGGGCAAAGGTCTCAGCTCCCTTACGGGCAATAAGGGCGAATGGAAAGCCCCATTGGTAAGGGATCGAAGCCTCTCTTAAAGCCAACGTGAGGGGCTTCAGCATGCGGCGGGCCTGCAGGGTAGCAGGAGACAAGTCAGGGTATATCGAGACAGAGTGGCCGTTCCACAAGACGTCTCCTCTCGCCCTGGTAGCTTTAAGCACGTCCTCCTTCACGGAGTAGTAGTGTAATCTGCACACAATGTCCCTGGGAGGACTAAGGGTGTCACCGCGGGGTCTGAGGGCTCTATGGGCCCTATCGAATTCAATGGGCGAGTCCGCCGGCCGTTGCAAAAGGTCATTAAAGATGGCCTGTAAGGTCGAGATGAGATCTGGCTGGAGTATATCCTCCGGTACACCGCGGATCCTTAAATTATTTCTCCGCCCCCGGTTGTCCAGGTCCTCCATCTTTCGAGCCATGAACCGGAGCGTCTGGGAGTGTGCAGACACCTGCGAGGACAAGGTATCCACAGCGTCGGTAAGTTTAGAAGTGTCCGATTCAACAGCTTCCACGCGGTCCCCGAGTTGCTGCATGTCGGCCTTGAGGTCTGAGATCGCATCACGAATGCCTTGGGTGGCTTTTTCAATGATTTGAAACATATCCTCCTTCGTAGGCAGGAGCCGTAGCGCCTCTTGCAGCGTAGAGTAGTCCCGGGAATCAGAACAGGCGTCTTCGGGACAATCAGTACTGGAGCCGGCGGGAGACGGCGCCATCTTGGAGAAAGAGTCTCCAGAGTCCGGGTCGTGGGATCCTTGAAAATAGGACCGGACCGAGGTGAGAGAGGACTTCTCTCTGCTCCCCGAAGGTTTAGGGGTGCCAGGAGCCTTATTTGTTTTACCCATCGCGGGCAGAGAAACACGCTATAGCGGTAGGACACGGAGAGAGGCTGCAGAGCAAAAAGCCTAAGCGCCCATCTTCTTCAGTAGCTAGCCACGCCCCCCCAGTACCAAAGCATTTTAACTGAAATTATCTTGTGACAAACTTGAGGACCTGTCCTTGTTCCCCTTTGCGGTTCAAACATTGGTATGTCTAGAGTTGAAATATTCTATCTCTGTAGTAGTGAAATGCCCTCTTACATAGAAACATATATTTTACACAAATAACAATAATGCTTGTAATAATAAAAATATATGGCAGGGTACAAAACTATATATAATATAGAGTAGAGTAGAGGTTGTAGCCGTATTAGTGGTGTCAATATCAAATAAGAGAAGGAATAAGTATCTTGTGATAATACCTTTTTATTGGACTAACAGAATTTTGGAATGACAAGCTTTCGGGAGCTCTTCTCCCTTTCTCAAGTCTAAAACATTTCTGAGCAAAATATCTATAATAATATAGATAGATATTATTATAAATATAAATGTGGATTTATTTAGTATAATCCCACTAATAATGAATAATGTGAGTCCAGTTTAACAAAAAAAGGCAAATTCCACAATTTTCACATTAACATCAGATACAAAAGAAAAAGTTACAAATGAACGGTTAGTTAAAGTTGTTTATTGATGCATGGTTTACGACTGACGTATCAGTCAAATGTCACACATTTCGTTTCTTGAATTTGAGAACGTTGTAAGGCAAAGCTTTTCTGTAAAACATAGATGTGTACTTGTAGTGAATTTATTGTAAACTACCATCAGAAATTTCAACTGTGGCTGATCCACAATGAAGTCCAGTATAAGAAAGATAATTATTAGTACTGTTTAAAGCCCAAACCCATACCACTAATATGTATTTAAACCTTTAAAGGAAATTAAACCTGTGATTAAACCTTTAAAGGAAAGAATAAAATGCCAAAAGAAGAAAAAAGTTATAGACCCTTTCTAGATGAAGTATACAATGATAGTGTTGAAGAATGGTGTAATATAAGCACACACATAAATATAAACCGTGAAAATAATTCAAAACTTATCAATAAGAGGTGCTTCCAACAGAAGTGTTACAGAGGTAGCTTGTAAATGATCCTAGAGGAGATAAAACAAACGAAGGCAGAGGCGGGGATATAAGAATTTGCTCATTGTAACAAATAAAGAATTAAATATGAATCTCTGCTAAGATTTTGTGATCTACAGCGTTAGATGCTCCAGCAAAACTTCTGTGTAAGCATGAAGGATTAATCAGAGGATTAATCAGATGCATAGTTTCCAGCTTCACCTTCTTCCTTCCATCAGTTTCATCAATGGTAAGTCATTGTCTCATGTCCTCAAAGAGGCAAGCGAGTCCAGCACTGTGTGCACCTTCTAAAACGCTTAGGCTGTATGCTGTGCTGCTTTAACTCACTGGGCCAGCTCTGATTTGTTACTGATCACTACCCTGCATCCTTCTTTTTGTATTCCCTTTCTGAGATACCATTATAACTTATATAAGTAATAAGTTGCAAAGTAGATGTGCGCGATAACTTTTTCTTTATATCATATCATGTACAAATGAGTAATTGATGCTATGTTTGTTCTATATGGCATCACTGATGACATCAATGTACACCACCTTTGATGCAATAAGTAAAACTCATTTCGTTTCTGCTAATGCTATTTTAACACAGCTAATCTATTTATACTTGTAAAGTGATGTCATTATTAAAGTAAAGCAGTATCAACTGTGATAAAGTAGGGTTCAAAAGTTCTATGCTGATGTCAAAAGATTGATATTCATCAAGGCAATTTTGTGCATAGTTGCCAATTTTAAGCAGATACATTCAAATAGCTTTTATAGGAATCTTTCGAAATGTAACATATTGTTCCCAAAATATTCAATTTGTATGGTTTCTATGGAAGTTGCTTCATATATCTACATTATTTTAGGACATATTTCATTGTTGTTATTGTTTTTTGGGTTTTTTTCCAAATATGGCAGTTTTCTCATTAATGTTTCTAGTTTTGCTTTGTTAAATTCAGACCCTTGTGAATCAATCTAAATCTTTGCCATAATTACCTTAACATGATTTTTTAATCAGACCATAACATAGCGCATTTTGGGGTTGTTCATCGGAAATGATATAATTTTGCTATATATATATAAATGTTTAAAAAATCATATTCTTTAGCATTCTATCCTAATTTTTTTCAAATATTCTGTTATCAGAACAATTAATATTGCAAATCACAGTCTTATATGGAACAAACTCAGTGTGGGTCTAATGCCGAT
This sequence comes from Sceloporus occidentalis, assembly GCA_023333645.1. NCBI lineage: Eukaryota > Metazoa > Chordata > Lepidosauria > Squamata > Phrynosomatidae > Sceloporus > Sceloporus occidentalis. The sequence goes on from JALMGF010000033.1 coordinate 144,781, forward strand.
TTCCAAAAAGCCACTTAATTAGAGTCTACTGTGGATCTAAAACAGCTAGGATGCTGTTCTTAAATAAAGCTTTTTCAGCTTCAAACAAAAGCTAATTTCGAAGTAATATAAAATCTCCTTTATTGCTGTTTTTCAGCTTATTCTGACATTGATGGACCCATTCTGGTATTTACAAACTGTTTCTAGGTAGCCGAATCAAATTAAAAACTAATAACAACTTTGCTTGATATTGTTGATGAAAGAAAGTGAGTGGGAGACTCCTTTATATCTGATTTTTTTTAGTCTTAAGATTTCTGGGTTTTTTAAGCCTCTTCTTTGTGTTGGTGTGATTGCTGTATGTGGGCGTTAAAGCACTAAAGCAAATGATTCAGCCGAACTACTAACAATACATATACACTGTATGGTTAGAACTATAACATACGTAAGACAATTTCTATATTATACGACTATTACATAAAATTATACTCAATGAGATGGCTATGTGCTTTTTTGTTGTAGTGTACTGCTAGGCTGTCCATTGAGCGAACGCTCATTTAAAAGGAATTAACTTTGCATCTCAGACAAAGCTATAAAGTCTGTGATCAAGTAAGGAGTGTTCCACGTTGTCATTAGTATTTTGCACCTGGAACAGCAATGAATCCTTAAAATGGCAAGGTCCTTAGGACTGGTAAGTGTGACTCCTTGGAAAAATTAAATGTTTATATATATATAATAATAAATACAATAATAATAGACCGTAAGGTTGTGAGTAGCGTCCTCTTTGCCTAATGTATCAGTTTGTCTTAGCCTTTGAGTTCTAGTTTTTGTCATAGCCCTTGTATGCATGTACTGTAAGAAGCAATGTGTAAATTGTTGGCGCTACATAAATAAAAGTTAAAATACAAATTCATGGACCACATTAAGTCGACAATTCTATGGTAGCATTGTAATTGTTTTAACTTTCTAATAAGTGACTAACATTCACCAATTTGCATCTGCAATTGTCTCTCACACTGCTATCTCTGTCTCTTTCCAACTCATGGAGGAGACAGGCAGGGTTTAAGGTCCTCTTCATTATTTGTCCCAATGGCATTTACTCTTTGAATGAGGCCTAATTTTTCACACATTTAGAGACCCTGTTAAGGTGGTCTGCTTCCAGGAACTACCAGAATGTTTGTTTTATGCATTTGATTTCCATATTCCAGGAACACACTGCCCTTGCAAAGCACTGGGATAAAGTCCCCATTACAGGTTTTTACTTAGGCTGAGCTTTTCTGAAGTTCTGGCTTGTTCTTCAGTTGGTGATACTTGCTCTCAGGCAAGTTAGCTTGTGGACCGATGTCTACGTTGTAGGCAATATTATTTGTTATAACTTTAATGACCCACTCATTATCTGTAGCTTTGGGTGAGTCAAATATTCCAATAAATTATTTTGATTCTTTGCCTTCTGATTGTAAACAATGTTGCCTGCTTTTTTAACTTTACACTTTGTGAAAGTGATTGCTTTTTCTGGAGATTTGCTCATAAGCACGACATTGTTTTATGCCATGTTGCTTTTTAGATCTGCTGCATAGCCAGTATGTTACTGGCTGTGGATTTGCTGCTTATGTTTGTTTCATTTTTTTTCATACTGTGTGGATTCCCTTTGGTGTTCCCCAATATAACTGCCATCAGTTTCATATAATTAAATAGTCCATTTTTCATTCTGCATTCTGCATCTAAAAGGATTCCTTTCATAAGTATTATTACATCACATTACTGATGTCTAGATGTCTGATAATCACCCCTTTCTTCATCTGTAAAGATGAAGGAGTTGTATACATCTATGGCTGCTGATCCTACTACAGTCAACAATAGTGCAATATTTTGTTCATCATCTTGTGCCCGTGCTCCTATAGCTCTCACGTATAGCTGTAATCTTTGCTTAAACCACAACCATTCATCTTCCATATTGCCAGTCTTTTTTAATTCTGAAGGATGATTTACCTTATCCATCATTATTTTACTGACACTAGATTTTGCTATGACTATTGCAGAATTAATGTATAAGATTGTTGTGTTCCTCTGCTTGGAGTCACAGTCAAATGTGCATGTTATTTTGCACTAGATTCATGAGAAGCTACTGTAGTAGTCACTCTGCCAGGGCCTTGGCCCAGTCTCCTTTTTTTCCTTTGCTGCAAAGATTTCTTGTGGTTTCCTTAGAGTCTGGCTGCAGTCATTTCAGTTCTGATGGAAGCAGGGACTCTGACACCATGTTTTATCTTATGTATCAGGAGATCAGCAACATGTCACCTAAGCTGTAAACTAATGCCCCCACACACCCCCACCCGCCATGCACACAGTGTAAGGGACCCTGTTTTCTCTACTATACCATTGTGCACATAACAGTAGGTTGGCTATTGATTATACCAACTGATAATCTTAATATCACACAGGAATCAATTACTCAATTATATATCCCACATGGTACCAGATAGCTTTTACATATAAATAAAATGGCTGATGTGGTCGCCCTATTCTGCTCCATTATTCTTAAAAAGGACCCCTTCAATAGCGGGCCATTGGCTAATGTTTACATTTTTAACTAAATAAAACATTTCCTTATTAAACTAAGTCTGTCTCAACATGTAATAATAATTAATAACAACTGGAATCTGTATCCTCTGGTAATGAGATACTTTCCTATGAGTAATACATTGCATGAAAAGTTGCTTTATGAATCACATACTTCAACTTGCCACTCCTAACTCCATGCATGTTCTAACTTATGGCATGTGCCGAAATGGAAGTTTGTTTGCCAGAAACAAGACTACAACACATTACCCCCCAGGTGGAACATAGCTAAACACTAGAATGCATCTGTGTGAAAGTAGATGTATTTTTCTTTCTTAAGAATGTCAAATATGTCAAAGATATTTAGCAGAAAATAGTCATATTCAAAACAACAATCATGTACTGGAGAGAGAGAGAGATTAACAATGAAGTCACACACCATTTAATTACATGAATGTGTAAAAACATTTTAACTTTAATCAGAGCTTCACATCAACCTATATCTCAGCTTTTATCCGGACACCTTGTGTTGCACCCACTACACTCCAGGCTAGAGCCCTGCGAGGGACTGCTTTTTTAATCCCGCCCCCGCTGATTTTTTGTCCAATCCCGCCCGCTCCCGCAATGTGTGTGTTCCACTCCCACCCACTCCCGCAACATGTGTGCCCAATTCTGCCTGCTCCCGACACATTTGTGGTCAATCCCGCCCGCTCCCACCACAAATGTGTCCAATCACGCCCACCTCCTTACCTGAACTGCAGATTTCCCGCACAGTCCCACAAGGCTGCCCTCGAGTTGCTCCCTCACAGCGTCTCTTCTCTTGCTCCGCCCAGGAACACAGCGGAGTCACGGGAAGTGATGTCACATCAAGTGACTCCGCTTTGTTCCTGGGCGGAGCAAGACAAGAGACACTGTAAGGGAGCAGCGCAATGGCAGCCTTCCGAGACTGTGTGGGATTACCGGGACCTGCAGGTACAGTGCCTGACTGCCCGCTCCTGCCTGTAACACCAGCAAGACCGCCCGCGCCCGCATCCCAATACAGTCCTCTACTCCAGGCCTCCAAGTATTAATTCACGGTTGAGATACAAATAGCACAGTGAATGGCTACTTTAGTTTGTTATTCAAGCAGACAACACTGGGACCAAATATGTTTTTCACCAATTAAAAAAAACTTTGAAAGAAGTGAAAGCTATCGTTAAGATACCACTGGAATTTTTGAGAAAACATGGTGTAACTTAAAGTACAGTGGATATTCCTCCATAAATGCATAAAACACAAAGAAAATGCCTAATGTTGTTCTTCACATATGTGAACATAGTCATGTTCATGAAGAGGTCAGTCAGTAGCCTTTTTGCAGGTTGCTGAATGCTTTGTGCTATTATATGCCTTCATGGAATATTAATACATATTTTCTTCAATTTGCTGGCCTCTGATTGTGTCATTGTCCCTCTGTGTGTCATTTTATGGGCTATATCATCTTCTTCAAAAGAAGCCAGTTTTTTAGTATCGCTTTAACACTATTTCTGGCATGTCCATGCATACTTAACAAATTTAAAATGCCCTACATTGTAGTATTGGAACTCAAGTAATGTCCCATCATTTTTCACATGTTGACAGTGAGTGCTAAACTGACGGCAGTCACAGGAAACATTTGCAGGACAGCCGGCAGCCAGGACATTAGCCTAGTTGCCAGATCGTGACAAATTCGGGACTGTTGGCAGCCATGTATGATTGTCCCTTAAAAGGCAAACTATGGTACACAGTTGCCCTTCTTGTATTATTGCAGCATCTTTCTCGCAAAATAATTATTCAGCCATGTTTTATTCAAGTGAAAATGAACCACAAGAAATTAGTGAGTTTTTTCAAATATCTTAGCACAATTAATGCAGAGGTGAACATTTTCTGGTGAAGGGTAAGCAATTGCCTCACTATTATTTTTGCTTGGAAAAATATTTGAAAACCTATTTTGCTTTTTATTAACTGGTAAGTGAATTTTCCATTAGTAAGTTTAGTGTGTTTCCTGATTCATAGTTCCCAGGTCTCTGTTACACAAACAGATGTGTATGTCATCTCATATGTAGTTTTACCAACAGGAAAGCATTCACTATGGCTAAAGTTTAAAGGAGAATTCTGGTGCAAAGTGGTCTTATCACCAACTCATTGGATCACTCCATTGAATATTATAGGGTGAGATTACCTGTAAAATGTTGCTTTATAATTTATAAAATATTATATTATTTATTTTATAAATAACCTTCACTTTGGTTGTCATAATCCACTGCGTATAATCAGTTGGCACATTGGTTGGCTATCCTGCGTCAATATGCGAAGGTTTAGATCTCAGTGTTCCTCTCCTAGACCACCAGACACAGGGGAACTGCAAAGTAAGGGCCACTGGGATGCTGAATCCATTCATGTATTTTCTATAACCCCCATTGATATCCTATAGACTATAGGAAGAAAGTGACCATGTGCAAGGCACATTAGTAGATTTACCTAAAAACCTAACTACTTACTATTTTTCATTCTTAAACTATGTGATGTCTAAACCACAGGAATTTAAAGTCATCCTTCCCGGAAGGATTGTTTCTATCTCGGAAAGTAGTTAATCTTCACTTTCCCACGCTCCAAGGTTAATAAATATAGTTTCGATTAGTCATTTGGGTTAGGTTTCTATTATCATGACAACCATTGAACCTTATCCACACTCAAACAATGATCAGTGGAATTCCATGAATTCTTATTATAAGTACAGCAAAGGCTTACAAACAATGGCTATGGCGTTAAAATTAGCTACTATTCAAGCACAAAATACTGTTTAGCTGTATAGGTTTGCCCTATAATCATGACTTGTATATGCTTGTAAAAGTATTTTCACCTTTGTTAGGGTAGGGATCATAAGTGCTGCTACACAACCAATTAACTAATTAACTGCAGTCCTCAAAGTTATACTGATTGACAGCGTGCCTTGGAGCAATGAGTAACATGCATCTTGTAAGACAACTTATTTAATATGTATAAACATTTTTTAATGTTGGGGAAATGGAAAAAAAGTTTTTTTGCATTTATTCTCAGTTTTTAGAAAGAACTATTTCTACATAATATGGCCCAGAATTTCATATATTGTCTTTTTACATGTATGCAAGGTCTGGCCTTTACTGGTTCAGCCCTCTGTGAACAACTTTTGACTGGCCCAGGGAGGATGGAACACAGTGGGGTCGCGTAATGCAATGTTAGGTGACCCTGCGGTAAAAGTGACGCTGCTCGCACAATGTGCAGGCTGCCAAAGAGAAAGCTGCGGTAAAGGGGGGGGGGAGTGAGTGAACATGTAAAGGAGAGAGTATGTCCTCATGTATGCATGTATAAGTGTTAATGCATGAGTATGAATGTGTGTGTGTGAGCATAGATGTGTACATGTGTTTTCAAGCATAATTCCATAGGTATATATTTTCTTACCAGGACAAGTATGCCAGGACAAACCATTGTGAAGAATATTTTATTTTTTAAATATTAGAAAGATTATTCATAAAAATGATTCCTAGATAGTGTATTACATTATCTATTATACGTAGACATATATAGATATATTTGCATATTTTCTTAATTTGGGAAACACCTCAAATGCCATAGTTAATCATGGTTTTCTTTGATGTAGTGAGCTTAATATTGGATCACGTACATATATTTTTTTGTTTAATTATTTAATCAATGGATCTGCACTTCGAAACTTCCTAAGTGTAACAAAAAAATAAATAACAGCTCTTTAGGGCTACAAAAATGGGTAGCTGTACAAAGACGGATAATCTGTTTATTGTAGAGTGATCAAGCAGCTAAAAAGACACATTTATTTTTTCAAAAAATTATTTTAATTATGTTGACAGAAATTGCCAATGGCAACTTGCATGTGAATGGCTTTTCTAGCAATCACATGCATGGAAGTGTCTGCTATTGGCTACTGCAGGTCTGTCCTGGTTCTCTGGGTAGCCAGCAGCATTGGTCCTGTCACTGATTGCAACTGCAATTGGCTGATGGCTGAAAATACATACAATGATGAAAAATCTCTGCACTAGAAGCAAAATGGTAATACATTTTGCATATTTTGATAGGTGGCATTAGAAGAAGTAATATTATGTCATCGTTATGTTGTGGGAAATATATTTTATCTCTGTCTTTAAGGGGTTAAGTAGACAGTACATTTTTGTGATAAGTAAACATAAATTAAAGAATTTTCTTAAAAACTTCCACCCCCTGCAACTAAATATTTCCAGTATATGTGGTTGTACATTGATTGCACATGCAGCCCATATAGTATGCAATACAATGCAGGTTGAACACACACAACAATGGGTTAAGTATAGGTAGAAAATACAAATTCACACACATATGACACAATTTTTGCACCTGCTTTTGAACTCCCATCAAGTGTCATATGTCTATTAAAAGCATATTTGTTATTTTTATTTAAAAATATAACAAAACATGTATTTAGAAAAGTAATGTGTCTGTTTTTATTTTATTCATTTCTAATGACACCTCTGAAGTCACAGTTATGATCAGCAGGGATCAGACATTTTTTCCTGCATGTTGCTGCTGGCCAGCTGATCTTAGGGTCACCACATGTCCCAGATTGGCCAGAAACATCCCTAAATAAAAGTAACTGTTTCATGGCTTAGGCAAACAAGGATATTTATGTATGTGATTACATATTTAGATAAACAGGATAAAATGCTTTCTCAAGATTCACATGGGAAAGATGCAGGGACTGTCAGGTTGCTGATATACAAATTTGTTAGGCTGGTAAGTACCAAGTAAAGATTAATTTGGGGTACATTACTAGATTGATAAATACATTATTAGTTTTAATCATAATGCTTTTATGATGAACAAGTCTTGCCAAACCAACATCTTGGACTTGGCTACTGAGCCACCATTGATTTTGCCTATTGGAGAAATGGATTAGGGGTGGATTTGGGCCTGTTTCCCAAGTGTTCATAGATTTTAGGGGATAATATGTATTTAAGTTCCACGATTAATGAATAATATTCTTGTTATAGATTCTAAAAATGAAATACAAATTCTGTCCACTAGATGGCACAACTGCTATGAAATTGTTTTTGCTGTTTATAACAGGTTTACTGTTATCTTTTCTTGTGAAATAATTACATTAAACAATTACAGATAAAGGAACTTAATTTTTTTTTTACTATTGTGTGAAACTCAAATTTCTGGGCTGAACTACCTTTGCTGGTGTCATATAGGGCAGGGGCAGCCAGGGCAACCGATCTTACGCGGGCTGCACCTCGAGCCCTGCTACAACAAGAGCCCTGCTACTTACCTGTGGGAGGGTCTTCTGTACTGCATAGAGGAAGCAGAACACAGCAGAGTTCACGTGACATCACACGACTCTGCTCCATTCCTGCTTCCTCTGTACAGTACCAGAGAACGCAGAGGTAGGCCGCGACCCCTGCTGAAGTCTGTGAGCGGCATCGAGGGAGCTGCAGTGCGGCTAAGGGGGTGGGGAGGGTGTTTGAATGAGTATGAGTGATTGAGGGAATGAATCTGTGAATGAATGAGTATATGAATGAATGAGTGTGTGATAGCATGGATGTGTAAGTGCTGGAACCTAGGCATGATGGGACTGTGATTGCTGTTAGCAATCACACTCCTATCATGCCAAGTCAGCCAGTACATGCTGAAACCTAGCTAGCTGCCCCCCCCTTGTGTATTGTGTATGGGATCTGCACATCACAGCCACCCTGTACCAGCATGTACTGGCTGACTTGGCATGATAGGAGTGTGACTGCTAACAGCAAGCACAGTCCTATCATGCCAAGTCATATTGCTATTTTTTTTGTCCAATTATGGTATGTTACCTACTTTTATTAAAAATGTGAGTTTTTATTATTGCTTTTAAAGCTGGGGGGTCATTTTCGGTTTTGGCTAAGTGAACCGTGAATGTTTTGGTTGGATGTGTAAGTGCTGGAACCTAGCCTAAAAGTAGGTAACATACCATAATTGGACAAAAAAAATTAGCAATATGACTTGGCATGACAGGACTGTGATTGCTGTTAGCAATCACACTCCTATCATGTCAAGTCAGCCAGTACATGCTGAAACCTAGCTAGCTGTCCCCCTTGTGTATTGATGCTGCCAGCAGTATGGGGTCTGCACATCACTTACAGCCACCCTGTACCAGCATGTACTGGCTGACTTGGCATGATAGGAGTGTGACTGCTAACAGCAAGCACAGTCCTATCATGCCAAGTCATATTGCTAATTTTTTTTGTCCAATTATGGTATGTTACTTACTTTTATTAAAAATGTGAGTTTTTATTATTATTTTTAAAGCTGGGGGGTCATTTTCGGTTTTGGCTAAGTGAACCGTGAATGTTTTGGTCCAGAATTTTCATTTTGGTGCATCCCTAGAATAAATAGAACTATTTCATTTTTAATTATCCTGAATTATCCTGAATCCTAAAATCAGTGAGAGGAAAAGTAAAGGTTTTGTGTTATTTACTTTATTTTAATCTGCATATTTTATTAAAGACCATATTTTCTCACAGTGAAAAATGAGTGCGGCCCGCGCACGTATACAATTCTGATGAAGTGGCCCACTGCAGAAAAAACTTGGACGCCCCTGCTCTATATGTTGATCTGACAACTTCCCTCATTGTGTATTCCGTACAACAAGGTGTGTACACATGTATAGCACCCCCTCTTCCCCAGGATGTCTCTGACTCCTGAAATTCATTGATATGAATTGGGTGGGGTAAAGCTCACAAAACTGAAAGATTCAGGCTTGAAACCATTATTCCTGTCAGAAGTACATGGGCACACAGTCCGGCCATAGTGTTCAGTCTTGTTGTGGATATTTCTTCTATGTAATAGCACAAGTGAATGAAAACATGTTATAATCAACCTTCAAAGTGGATACTTAAACAAACAATGCTGGGTAATATGCTCTTGGCTCAAGACAGATAGTATCGGTCAAAGTATCTGAAACATGTCCACGGAGGACATGTGAGATTATATGGTCTGTGAAAAACAGCTTGACCATTAGAGGCTATTTACATTATCTCTGTTTGCCTTGTAGTCAGTGTTGGCTAGAAGAGAACTTCAGGAAGGAATGATTTTGACAACATGGTTGTTTACATAGTAACTGCATCTGCTATCCTAACAATTGCATCCTGCACTTTTGAATAAAATTATGAAAAAGTACAAGTACTAGCTGTAAATAGATACTCACATGCTTTTCTTTTTAGTGTTTTTTTTCTTTTTATGACATTCAATGCTTTTTTTTTTTCAATCAATGTATTAAAACAAAAAAAACAGTATTGCAATTGATTTGATTAAAAGTGGGGTTAAAACTCATTAGTATAAGTAAATGTTGAAATTCTTGAAATATATTAATACCCTAGAACATTAATCTCTGAAATAAAGGAACACACATTTTTTTAGAAACATTAGAAATCATATTATAATGTCTAATATGTCTACATAACGGTCCATCAAATCCTTCCAAGACAACCAAACGTTTATGAAAGGATCTTGGTTTCACAAGATTTCAAAGTTCCTATGTACTCCTTCAATGCTCATAATTTAATTAAAAATAACTAATTTCTGAAAAATGGGCTTGTTCATTCATTTGTTCTTATATTCGTCTTGATTGTGGATTTGATTGTATGTGAAATCTTTTACAACTGAAATAATTTACAAATAACACTACACTAGTGCCACCTGTTGATCACATATAGTCATTGTGCTGAATGGGGCAAAAAAAGTTTCCCGGTATGGCTTACTTAAATTTTATAGTGCAGAGGGCCGGCACTAGACGAAGTGGCACCCAGGTGAAAATATTCTCTTACCGCCTATTATTTTCCATAGTAATACTTTTGTGTATTTACAAACCTATTCCTGCTGTGTCCACACACATTAACTTGACATTAAGAACATTCTGATACACGCAAGAAATGTGAGTTCCCAAAACATAAGGAGATTGGAGCAGATGTATAGATTTAGCATCTTAAGCTGTTAGTCTACTCACCCCCACTTCTGTAAGTGATGTGGATGCCGCTTCATTACCGTGGCGCCTAGGTACCCACTGCACCTGCCTCCGTGCACATTTGAGCACTATGGCGCCCGCCAGATTCATCTTCCCTGCCTGAATCTGGCTAAAACCGTCTCCGATGGTACATAACATTATCATCTTTGAGATACATTTTCAAATGAAAAGAGAGAACATTTTAAAATATATAATTTAAATTGAATAGTGCAATGAAAACCTTTGGTAATTTTGATAAAGGTGATTCCATCTGTATCTTTTATGCTAACGATCTCAGCTCTGCAATAAATATGAATCCTCAGCTCATTGGGACAGACATCTTAGAGTTACTATGAAAACCAAAATGTTAACTCCTATGCATTTCAGTTTAGTCGTTCCTTTAATGTGGACAATGCAAAGCAAATGATGATTCCTAGCATCTGGTTTCTGATGTTACATTGCCTGATCAGTCTATGCACAAGTGTTCAAGTTAAAGAGATAATTAGACTGTTACAATTCAACATACACACTTGAATACCCACATTCAATCAGCTACTCAAATATTCCATTAAAGACAGTTTTTTTACTGAAAATTAAAATTATAATACATAATTATTATTAATTATTAATTAGTTAAATGTCCAGGTGCAAAGGACATTGTAGTGGCATAGGGACTCATATGGACTCTTTGTAGGGACTCTAGTAAACATAGAAAAAATAGAGAAGGCAGAGGGGTTATTAATTATTCCTCTTATCTGGTGGAAATATGTAAGAAAACACGTTTCAGCGCTTGTCAAGAGAACAATATAACAATAGACTCATATTTAGTCCTCAAGGCAAAACTGCTTTAATCCAAAAGGCCTCACACTGCAATAGCAGGCGAGACCCATCACCACCATTGCGAAAGGGTGGTACAGTATCAGTCAATAATTTAAAAAGTGTCCTGCTTCCCAAAAATGTTTTCCTACCGGCTCATCATTTTGTACATCTCTATGACCTGAACAGTTCCCTCTTATGCAGTCCCTCATAGTTAATTCAGTTTTACCAATGTATACTAATCCACGGGGACATGTGATTTTGAAAACCGCAAACATGCATAGAATACGATTTTTAGTAACATAAAATTTGCCAATATGTGGGTGTACAAACAAATTAGAGGGTTACAAATATCCATGTGACACAGCCCATCCACTTAGAGGATCTGTTGCTATATGTTGTTAATATATTTTAAGTCCTGTAAGTTGCGAGGTGAGCCCTCCATGGATGCATCCTGGCGCCATGTGTTCTCCAGGTAAGCGACACACTTGGCCATCCACATAATTTAAAAAAAAAACATAATTCTACAGACCAGGCATCTTCTTATATTGCTCTGTAGTCCAGTTCTTATGCTCCCGTGCCCATTGTAGGCACTTTCGGCAGTGAACAGGGGTCAGCATTGGCACCCTGACAGGTCTGCGGCTATGCAGCCCCATACGCAACAAACTGTGATTATCCAAGATTATAAGTGTTATTCACTTCACCTGTCAGTGGTCATATTCTTGTGGCTGATCGGTACATAGACCTCTATAATGGTTTCGGGTGGAAACTGGATGCATGTGTTTCTATCAGTGCTTTTACTATGTAGCATGTATAAATGATCCCTGTTTAGTATATATGAGTAACTGAGCTCTTGTGGCATGTATGAGTAAACTGTATGTCTCATAAAGAATTCAAAGCTAACATCATATTCTTAAAACTTGTCTGGTCTACCTTTCAGATCATAAATATATCATCTGTGAGTCTGGTGAAAAAGTTTATGTTCACAGAGTACTTATCCAAGATATATATATTTTTTTAAATTTGGTATTTTTTTTTTTTACCACATACAGAACATAAAAAACTATACAGGTGGCAGAAGACATTGGAATGTTGTATCTCAATAGCCACATTCATTTTACATCCAAAATAATTTAAGAAAACCAATAATTAGAAAGGGGTGCTCCTGAGAGGGAAGGGTGGCCACTAGTGACTGCAGGTAGACATGACAATGAATACTTACCACATAGTCCAGGATGGCAGGGTGGAACCCTCACACTCTAGAAGAGGTAGATTTTGTTCCTTCCTTTTCCATTTCATGTCTATTCTATATGCTCAAATAGGGATACTTTTGGGAAGTGTAATTATAATAGGAGTATTTCCGGTCTAAGGGGGGAGTATAACTCTACTAAGGTCATGCATTTTATGTACAAGACCTTTCCAAAATCTTCCAAATATGCATTAAGTGCCCCGTTTGGCACTTACATCGCCAACAGCTATTCGAGTAATCTGGGTACATTTTAGCCAACTGACTTGGGACCAAATATATGCGATTAATCAGTTTGAACTGCATCTCTACTAGATTCAAGCACCTCACATTTTTGTAATTTATATGAAAAGCAGCTGTCCAGTCTTTTCACGATATTTTTATTTCTAGATCTTTTTCCCACTTATCAATAACAGCTGGGTGAGTTAACTCTTCTTTGCTTCTCGGTATATCAATACATAATGCTAATAAACCCTTCGTTGTATTGTTGTTTATTAGCTTTTATACCTCAAAAGATATCATTTAATACGCAGATAGCTAAAAACTTCCCCCCTTAGTCACGTTTTTTTCTTTATATAGTGATGAAAAAGGCTTGATAGTTTGTCCATCAAAAAATATTGGTAGTTTCATAAACATACATAAAGGCGTTTGCATACCCCGGGGCCATTACCACTGCTGTAGGAGACTCTTGGAACTCCTTGACTTGGCTGGGTTTGCATTTACAATCCAAGATACAGAGTCTGAGTACCTATTTAAGGGATACAAGGGATGTGATTGACAAGTTGAAGGCAATACAACTACCACATGACAACTTGTTACTTGTAACCTGTGATACTTCTAGTTTGTATACAAATATCCTAAATGATTTATGCATTACAGCGTTTTGAAATGTATTTAAGTCATCTAAAGTGTATCAAGGTCCCCCAATAGAATTTCCTTTGCTTTTTTTGGACTTGACAGTAAAGATGAATAACTTTCAATTTGAAAAAGAGTTCTTTTTAAAAATCTCAGGAGAAAGGTACCTTAAGTCCAACTCCACAGCCTTGCTCTGATCTGGGTGCAGGTCCCTGAACCTGACCACTGAAGCAGTACACAATACACAAAAGATTTAATTGCCTGGAATATGTCCACATTTGTATCACAAGAAGACTACATGCTCTGGGTTAATCTGTAAAACATAGCTTCTATTCCATGGGTTTAATCCAGCGGTTAGACTTGATTGTAGCTTTGGCTTTAAAAACAGCATGCATCCTGTAGCTAAATGCTTGGGCCAAATGGTTCTTATCTACTTTCTATGTTTCTAAATATGGCACATGCGTAGCACAATTGATCAAGTATTTAAAAATTGATAAAATTAAAAGTGAAAATACCTCTAAAGGATTAGAAACAAAATACATTAATTGCAAATACATGAACCTTTTCATAAATCGCACCACTGATGTCTAAATTCTGTCTTTATAGTGCCCTAAGCTGAACTATGTCTGTGACATTACTGGACCCTAGCTGCTTGGCTTGTAACAGTATTTTTTTTAATACCATCTATTGGATGAAGTCAGAAATGGTCTGTGAGCTCTGCTATTGGCATGCATATGCCCGTTTGATATTTGGCTTCCCCCTCACAACTGGTGTCTGAATTATTTAAAAAAAAAACAAAAACATAGCAGGCAATAAACAAACTCTGGTCCTGGGATTTTTGATGAAGAGATATGTCATCCTGTGTTCTGAGTTAATGGGTGGAAATGCCAGACAAGCAAATGAATACAAGAGAAAAATGTGATAGGAGTCCAAAGCTTGAGAAACACACCAAAGGATTATGTAAAAAAAATGTACAGAAAATGAATCAGAAACGGTAACATGAAACGGAACATCCAACCGATTCACGTGTGAGCTGATGCTTAAATTAGAACAAAACACAAAGAACTTTACATAGGAGAATTCATTAAATAGCCAAAAAATTTGTAATATAAACATATATACTCACTGATCAGCCATACCGTTATGACCACTGACAGGTGAAATGAATAACACTGATAATCTTGTTATCATGGCACCTGTCAGTGGGTGGGATATATTAGGCAGCAAGTGAACATTTAGTCCTCAAAGTTGATGTGTTAAAAGCAAGAAAAATGGGCAACGATAGCGGCAAGGGCCAAATTGTGATGGCTAGACGACTGAGTTAGAGCTTATGGGCGGCCAAGGTTCATTGATGCATGAGGGGGGCGAAAGCTGGCTGGTGTGGTCAAATCCAATAGATGAGCTACTGAAAAACTCAATGCTGGTTCTGATAGAAAGTTGTCAGAACACACAGTGCTTTGCATTTTGTTGTGTATGGGGCTGCCTAGCCCCAGACCAGTCAGGGTGCCCATGTTGACCACTGTCCACTGCGGAAGGCACCTACAGTGTCCACGTGAGTATAAGAACTGGAACATAAAGCAATAGAAGAAGGTGGCCTGGTCTGATGAATCACATTTTCTTTTACATCACGTGGATGGCCAAGTGCGTCGCTTACCTGGAGAACACATGGCACCAGAATGCATCCATGGAGGCCCCACCTCGCAACTTACAGGATGTAAAGGATCAGCTGCTAGCACCTTGGTGCCAGATACCACAGCACACCTTCAGGAGTCTAGTGGAGTCCATGCCTAGACGGTTCAAGGCTGTTTTGGCAGCCAAAGGGGGACCTACACAATATTATGCAGGTAGTCATAATGTTATGGCTGATCGGTGTATATTCACATAAGACTCCCAGATCAGGGGATAAAACTAATACCAAAATAATTAAAATGTTGAATAGAAAAGTTTAATAAAATATTTGGTAAATTTGCAATTCTACCAATCCAAATCCTTTACCTGTCCTTACCTGCCTACCTGCCCGTTCCCTCTACCTGCTGTGTTCCTGGCTATTCCTCATCCCCTTCGCCTGGACCACCCATTGTGGACCTTGGCTAGTTATTTGGATTATCCATTATAACAGCCTGTTTGCTGTTATTTGGCTTATACTGATTCCTGAGGTTGGTGTCCAGTTTTCCTGGCTCCTGTCTCTGTTCACCAGTATGGGCCATGTGCTTCTGGTCTATATCCGTGGGTGATGGCAGGTGGTGGCCACTTCTACTATCATGGGTGTGGGGAGGGTAAAGGGCTTCTAGATACTAAGTTTAATGATTTTTTAAGGAAACAAGGTTTGAATAAGAATTTAATTTTCTCTCTAGGGCAAGTAGACTTTTTGTTGATATTATTTATACCAAGGCTCATTAATTAGAGCGGTTTAATATTCTACTGCACTGGTTTTATGATAAACAACAGATTTGCAAATAACATTCATAGCTGAGAACATGTGGCAATTTTACTTTATGAATGTGTAAAGTTAAGAAACATGTCGGATTAGATGACATATTTTCATATGTTATCTTAAAGAAATGATTGGTTGAGTCTTGGACTATGTGTAATAGTACAAGGTAACTGTACGCAGGCCTGGACTGCCCATCTGGCATAACATGCGACAAAGTCCCATAGACACCTGATCTGCTGTTCTAGTAGCAGTGAGCAGCCACTGTCTGGATATCTATCTACCAGGCTTGGATATATTTGGACACTAGTCCCATATATTTTATTGCGTGGTCGAGCTCTTTGCCCACATGCCACACCCCTTATACATACCTATCTGAGTCACACTATTTGCCATCCAAATAGCTATAAATCACTCTTTTTATTTTCATTATTACTAAAATCCCAGGAACCAAACATGCTAAAAGGCCCAAAAAAGTACCTGTGGAAAAGACCCCCTCCCCCTGACTTCACAAGCAAAATGTCCCACAGTGCCAACTTAGCCCTCAAGTTAAGTATCACCTTTGCCCCCAAAAAACATTTCTGTGCTATCTATTCACCCAAGCAGCTTGTCTGTGCCATCTTTGCCCCAAGTAGCTTGTCTGTGACGTCTTTGCCCCCAAGCAGTTTGCCTGTGCCATCTTTGCCCCACACAGCTTCACAGAGCCCCCAAACAGCTTGTCTGTGCCATCTTTGTCCCTAGATTGTGTGTGTCGTTTTGGCCCCAAACAGCCTGCTTGTTCCATATTTGCCCAAAACATCCTGCCTGTGCCATCCTTACCCCCAAACCACCTGTCTGTGACATATATATGCTCCAACCAAGCTACATGTGCCACTTTTCCCCCTAAGCAGCCTGCCTGTGCTATTCCCCCCCACCCCAAACAGTCTGGCTGTGTCATCTTTGACCCCTAAACACTTATAGATCCACATCCATATACAATATTTCATTCATAAATTAATTCAACGTTACTCTGCTGCATTCCTGTATAAATAGCTCCGAAAATGTTAAAGTTGATGTGTTACCTTTAATAAGTCAGTCAAATAAACTAATATAGTTGAACTGTATGCAATCATTTTAAATGTGACAATATTAAAAAAAATCAAATGATTGTATTCAGTATAAAACAAGAATATGGTCAAATTCAAATAATAAAAATTTAGTAGCAACGTCTCTGTATTCTTCTATATCAATGTGTAAGAAATTATGCACTTATAAATATACTCACACTAAATCGCTCCTACCTGGCTCGCCAAACTGTAAGAAATTATGACCCTCTTACAGGGATATTCTTTTAGGGAATGTGTGACGAATAAAGCACAAATACAAGCGTATAGAAAAATGTATATTGATATTGAATTAGGTCACTGTTACAGGTTATAAAACATATAACATACACAAAACATTTGATAATTATCCAAAACAAAAGGGATACTTAAACAAATTCTTGGGAAACCTTGCTCAGCTCACAGGCTTCTCCCGAACGACATCTTGCGCAGTTTCGTTCTGAGTCTCCTGACCCAGGACACTTCTGTTCACTGCGCTCTTTCTCTGTCTCTTCTTTCTCCGACTCTCCTTTCTCTCTTACTCAGACTCTTCTTTCTATTGCAGCCCCTAACTAGTCATCCCAGAATTCCTTGTACCTCCCAGAAAGTGGTTCACCCAACCCCTCTTTCCAGAGATTTCCTGTATGACCCAATTACGGAGGAGACAGGTAGTCTATGCAAACATGCACACAGTTATGCTAATATACATCGGATTCAGTTGTCTGACCCCCTGTGGGGTATCCCACCTCTGTTGGAGCCTTTGTTCCAAACCCTTTGTAATGCATTACTATGCAAGTTACCTTACATTGTAAAACCAGATATCTCACCTTATAGAAACCCAAATCGTCCCCAAAACATTATGCAATAAATGTAATGTCCCATTTTAAAGGCACCCTTCATTTCTTACAAATGCTAATTAGAAAGTATATTTTAAGATAACAATTTTCTCTTGGAAATTTACAGCTCTAAAATGTATTGCTCTTTCAGAAGAAATTTGGACAGCAATAGTTCTGCTGCAATTGCCAGGACGCTTTGAAATTATTTGACCAGAACCACAAAAATGTTCAAAACAAATTAGAACATCATGTGCCATGCATATCCTTCATATATATATATTTAGCTACATCTAAGCTCTGGCAACTGATAATGAATAGTTGCTGTTTATGTAAGTTATTAAATACAAATGCTAGATTTTAAGAACAAAAACAATTCTTCCAAAATCTTCCAAGTGATTATTTATAGATCTACTTCACATTATAGACAATATTATATAGTGCAATTATGATAAAATGTATCACATTTCCAGCTTTTAGCATAATTTTTTATGCAACTTGTTTAGCAATGCATTTATGAAAACTACTAATTTTGTTGTTCTGGATAAAAAGTAAGCTAATGCAATGTATGTGTGTATCTAGTGTATGTGTGTATATACTTCTTCGCTTCAGCCAGATGTTACACTATGTACACTATGAGCAAGGGCTCTGCTGAACATGTCAGCATGAGATAAAATCAACTCATGACTCTTAAGGACATGTGGCGCGGGCACAGGACTATGTGGAGGGCCCATGATGCATTTATTTTAGGGATTGCGACAAAGCATGACAAATTAATATATGTAGGTATACTTTGTGTATAGTATATATATATATATATATTGTGACAGAAAGCAGGGGATGATAATGGAGGGAATGTATATATCCCCTTATATTTTGCAGGGTGGTTACCCACAATAGTTTCTACCAGCCCCAGGGAGATGTCTTGTCAAATAATGGAATTGTTGGATGTCTGTTATTTGTGTATTTTGGGTCCCTGGGGTGGAGCATTTGGAGAGTAGGACGGGCCAGTGCTCCACTCCACATTTTGTGAGCAGCCGAAGACCAGCAGGTGGGAATCCAGTCCGGAGATTCCTGGATACTCTCCTAAGCACTCACCTGTTTCTACTAATTAATAGGAGAGGCAGTTAAGTAGCCTCCTGATCTCAGAGCAAGAGAGATCATTTGGCTCCCTGAGAGAGAGAGAGAGCTGCCAAAATACTGAGTGCTGCCAATATTACATACAATTTTGTTATTTTGTTTTGTTGGAACGGATAAGCCGTCCAACTGCAGTTAGGTTGGAGAACCGTGTATTAGTTAGTGCTCACAAGAGCAAGGCTTTTTGTTTTGATTTCTTTATTTTCTGTAATGCCTGTGGTGACAAAATAAAACAGGCCCAGCCTTTTATTTTACCCTCCTCGTGTCTGAGCCGTCTCTGCAGCCTGATAGATTGTGTGTAAGTAAAGATTCCCGAACAGAGTACCAAAGTGAAGGGGTATTGTGTCACAATATATATATATATATATACAGTATACACTACTGACCAAACGTTTGAGGTCATTTAGAAATTTCCTTGTTCTTGAAAGAGATTAAATGGATCATGAAATACAGTGAAGCAGAGGCATTAGGGAAATTAGGTTAACAATGATCACCTTTTAGGATATATATCCACTTGATACACAGACTCCTTGGAGCAAATGTCCGCTGTACTAGACAGAATTTATACAGAGCTCGGGAGAGAGGTACAAAAGCAGATCACCACTCATGGACCACTCGTAAGTTGTGGTGGGGTTATTTAAAATGAAGAGGGTAGCAGAGGCATTATTAAACATGTCTGCCAGCATTTGCTTTCATGGGACATTGCACCTACAATAACTAGTTAGGAATCTAAAGTCTCTTGCAAAGTATACAGACAGCAAAGTGTCTGCCACAGAAAAGAAAAACAAAACAGATTTTGTGCTGGGCTATTTTCCCAACGTAGCTGACTGGGATAACCCAGTGACTAACAGGCAATTCTACATATTATTTTACTAACCTTAGGTATAAATTCCTAGGAAAAGCAGTGTTTAATTAAATAATAAGAGAAAATATCTGGGGACTGGGAATTACAATTGGTGTTGACACTTCAGATCAGTAGCTGATAAAATTATGCATGCTACTTTTTCCGAAATCAAAGTTTATTGAATTTTGTAGTAATTTTATGGGAGTAGGGTGGGGGAGAGGATACAGAAGGGAAAAAAAGGGGGATGGGGAGGGGATAGGTATACATGTCCATATACGGCAGCAGAGCATCAAAACAGAAAGCGCGTAAAAACCCGCGCAGGGGTTACATCAGAAACGACAATCACCAGAAATGCGAGAGGGCACGCAGACCCCATGATAAACAATGAAAAGAAGAGTCGTACACACGGTGTCAGCGAGAACACAGAGGATAACAGGCGGACGCAGGAGAGGCCCAACTATATGTCGTGAGGGGGCACAAAAGAGAGCCAGTGAAACCAAGTGGTCGTGTACCTCTCCCTCTGCTTCAAAGAAACAGCGGAGAGATCCTCGATCTTTCGGACATCCTCGACCCTGGACATCCATTCCCGGATCGGCGGGGAGCACGCTTGCTTCCAATACAAAGGAATGAGGCCCTTGGCCGCGTCAAGGAGATGACGCACCACCGAGCGTTTATAGTGTGAGAGAGAGTGAGGAGTGTGGTGCAAAAGCATCGACAATGCATGAAAAGGGGGAGGGGAATCTCCGAGATCACACGGTGGACCTCCTTCCAAAACGGCTGGATCCTAGGGCAGTCCCACCACAGGTGCAGCATCGTACCCACATCCCCATCACATCGCCAGCATCTATCCGAGGAGTCGGGAAACATAAGGTATAGCCTCTGAGGCGTGCGATACCAGTGGGTCAAAATTTTATAATTTGTTTCCTGCACTCTAGTCGCCCTCGAGCTTTTGTGAGTGAGAATGAATACCTTCCCAGTCCTCATCCGTAAGAGTCTCAGCGCTCAAGGACTCCCAACTCGAGCAGAAGGAAGTCCTCGTGGTGTGCATAGAGGTCAGGAGCAGGGAGTAGAGCAAAGAGATGCCACCTCTAGGGGAGTGCTCACCCGAGCACCAAGTCTCAAAACAGGTTAGGTCCCTGTGTAAACGTTGGCGGTTGGGAAGGGTGTTGAGGCAGTGCGTAACCTGGTGGTGCGCAAATCGGTCAGACCAGGAAAATGCAGTGTCCGGGCGCAGGTCCCCAAGTGCCGACCCACCCGCCAGCAGGTCCCGAGCCCGGACGGGCAGGGGGAGTCCCGCGTACCCCTCAGGCCCCCAGAGCCGACCCGGAGCAAAGTCCGGGTTGTCCCAGAGAGGCAGCATAGGCGATGGTGACGAAGAGAGACCGGCCCTACGTCCCGTAGCCCTCCACACCAACAAAGTCGCCGATACAGAGGGCATGTAGGACTCGGCCCCGGAAGTCGCCCAGTTCCAGCGTGACCCAGGGCTTCCGTCCTGGACCCGCCACATTCCACTCTACCACCCGCAGCAGGTGAGTAGCCTGGTAATATCTGTGGAAGTCCGGCAGCGCAAGTCCGCCCGCGGGCTTTGGCCGCGTAAGTTGTGAGAACCTCTGCCTCGGGCTCCTGTTACCCCAAACAAACCTAATGACCGCAGAGCGAAGAGAGGTAAAAAAGTCCCGGGGAAGCCTGATCGGTAAGGTCTGAAACAGGTACAAGACCCGCGGGAGCAGGTTCATCTTTACCACATTCACCCGGCCCTCCCGGAGGTCGGTCGCTAAAGTAGACAGTAAAGGAGCAAAATTTGCATCATACAGCTGGGAAATGTCAGTCGTCAACCAAACGCCCAGATATTTCATCCTCCCGGGACACCAGCGAAAGGGAAAGCTGGAGGCAAGGGCCGGGACTTGCTGCGGAGGCACCGAGATATTTAAAATCTCGGATTTGGAAAAATTTATTTTGAGGTTGGATAAATCGCCGTAGGAGCGGAACAGCGCGAGAATGCTTGGCAAGGAGATCCCAGGACGGTCCACCACAAAGAGTAGGTCGTCCGCGTAGGTGGCAACCTTATGATGTCTCCCTCCTTCCTGAAACCCCAGGATATCGGGGCACGCACGGACAGCGTCCAAAAAAGGGCTCCAGGGACAGAGGGCAACCCTGCCTGGTGCCGTTGCCAATCGACACAGGTGGCGACAAAGCACCATTAACCCGTATACGGGCCGTAGGTATGGTGTAAAGAGCAGCAATCCATGCGAGCATGGAAGAGCCGAGACCTTGATGCACCAGGGCGGCACGCAGAAACCCAGTCCACCCTGTCGAAAGCTTTTTCGGCATCGGTGGAAAGGAACAAAAGACGACGACCCCCCGCCCCCACCCCGTGAGCAATGTTAAGGAGCTGGATAGTATTGTCGCGTGCTTCACAGCGAGGGACGAATTCCGCTTGATCGGGGTGCACAAGTTGGGGGAGAAACCCCGCAAGCCGCATCGCCAGGACCTTCGCAAAAAGCTTTAAGTCCGTGTTCAACAGAGATATAGGTCTGTAGCTCTGACACAAGCAGGGGTCCTTGCCCTCCTTATAGATAACAGTTATTGTGGCCGCCAAAGTCTGGGAGGGTAAGCTGTGGCCCTCCAAGAGCTTTGTGCAAGAAGGGAAGCAGTCTATCGGAAAACGTCTTATAGTAACCCAAGGGCAACCTGTCCGGGCCCGGGCATTTGCCCGTCTGCGAAGCCCTCAGAGCAAGGGCAAGCTCCTCAACAGAGATCGGTTTGTCAATCTCGGCAGCCTGCTTGCTCGTAAGTTTGCGTCGTACGTGTTGGGCAAGGTAGCGGTGTATAAGCGCGCGTCTGTCAGACTCCGACATCCGGTGGTCCCCCCGGGGCAAATTATAAAGATCTGTGTAATAGGAGTGGAAGGCTTCAACAATTTTAGAAGGAAAGGAGGACACAGTATTCACAGCCGTCCTTATCTTATGAACATGGGTAGCCTTTTTGTGGGGATTTATCATTTTCGCTAAGAGTTTACCACATTTGTTGCCGTGTTCATGAAAGAACCGGCGGCTATATAGGGAGGCTCGCCTGAAGCGAGAGTTCAGGATGTCGGACAGTTGGCCCCTCAGGGACAACAGCTCCCTATGAATGTCGTCGGTTTGGGATCGTTTATGTGTGGCCTCTAGGTGTGCGATCCGAGACGTCAACCTGTCTATCTCCTGTGTGCGTAATTTCTTCCGCTGCGTGCCCTCCCGGATAAAGAAACCGCGTATGACACTCTTATGGGCCTCCCAGACAACCGGGGGAGGTACCCCCTGTGAGTCGTTTTCCGAGAAGTACTGTTCCAACTCCAAGCGCACACGAGCCACCAGCTCCTCGTCTAACAAAAAGGAGTCATTCAATCTCCACGTCCACTCCCTAGGCCTATACAAAGGGGACGTCAGGGTCAGTGTCACAGGGGAGTGGTCCGACCAGGTCATCGGCAGTATCCAGCACGTAAGTATGAGGTCGAGATGGGACTGGGAGAGGAATAAGTAATCGAGGCGTGAGTAGCTGTTATGAGGTGGGGAATAAAACGTGAAGTCACGATCCGCGGGGTGCATGGACCGCCAACAATCAATCATATGTGCGTCGGCCAACAATTTGCACATGGAGCGCAAATGACCGTGTGGGACACAGCATGACCCGGCTGAGGTATCCAGTTCGGGGCACAGTGGGACGTTCATGTCACCGCCCAAAACAAGAAGTCCCTCCGCAAAAACAGAGAGGGAAGTCATAATGGAGTGCAGGGCAGTGTGTTGACCCCTATTGGGCAGATAGATGCTGGTGAATGTGTACAGAACCTCGGCGACAGTGCCCTTCACAAAGATAAATCTACCGGACCCATCGGACAAAGTGTCTTTAACCAAAAACGGGAGCGACTTAGCTAGCAGAATAGCAGTCCCCTTAGTCTTAGCGTCGGGGTTATTGCTAAAATAACCAGTGGGGTAGTGAGAATCACAGAAACTGGGAGCCAGTCCCTCCTTGAAATGTGTTTCCTGGAGGAAGACAACGGACGCTTTATGTAAACCCTAAGGGCCCTAGAGCGCTTTTAAGGGATGTTAAGGCCCTTGGCATTCACAGAGAAGAACGTCAGGGGGGCCGGTTGGAAGGCCATCTAGAGCGGTGTTGGACCTGATACCTAGGGAAAGAAATGGGAGGGGGAAGAACCAGGGAAGTATGGAACAGGAGGGCGGAGGAGAGAAGGTAGGGCAAGGAGGGCAGGGGAATCTCAGGGCAGGTGTGTCGTCTACCGGCGGGAAACCCAAACCTCGGCCGAGGCGGAAAGGGCCACCAATAGAACACTGCAAGGACACTAGAACCCACGTGGGGCAGAGAAGTTTGTAGTCAAGGAATGTAAGATTACGAAGGCAACAGTATAACTGTTTATAGTAGTAACGTAACAATGACAGAACAATAACAGAGTGTCCCACCACCCGCTCTGCCAAAACAACAACAAAGAAAGAGAGCACCATGGTAAATCACAGAAAGGGTAGTGCGAGCAACAGCATAATGAAAGCAGCCACCGACCCAGAGTAAACTCATGGAGAATGATATGCGAGGAAAAAGAAAAGAAAAAAAAAAAAGACAAATAAATACATAAGCATAGTAAATAACAGAACAATCCATTCAGGGAGACATTCCAATGGCTACTAGTAGCCAAAACCACTTCTCACAATTTGTAACACCCATGGTATTGATAGCCCCAATATTTCAATGTGGTCCTGTTAAATACAGCAAGGGCTGAACAAATTTTGTAGAAAAGATAAAATCTTAATCATACCCTTCGTAGCTGAAAAAAGATAATATGTCAAAACCAAAAAGATCTAAGAGCCGTGTTGTTACACATCTACGGTATTTGTAATGTCTAATGTGCTGACTGGTTAGGTTTTAACAATGGTTATTTACTGGCTGAATATAAGGAAGATAGGATGTGGAAGAGCGAACATCCATTTCGATATAGTGTTAGACACCACTTGCTACCACCAAAATAGACAAATGTTTTGCACTTATTCTGACTGAACTCCCAAGCTGACCAACAGGGGTTTTGCTTGGTATAAGTTGGTGACAGCATGAACAGTCTGGATATTGGTCCAAGAGCGTGCACAAAAGGACCGATCTGGCCTGGATGCTGTGATCCTTCCCAGAAGGAACAGACCTGAGTCGTGTAACACACAGTTATGTGACCCCCATAGTGACAGGGAGGCAGAGAGAAAGGTGCAGGTGAGGTAATGGGGCGAGTATGGCAAGAGTGTAAGTGAGAGTGTAAGGGATGGTGTGTGTATGCATGTTTCACTGTCTGTATGCTAGAGAGTATATGTATAAGTGTTTGTGAGCATGTGTACATGTGTGAGTTAGCATGATCAGGTATATGCAAGTGTGAGGGAGTATGTGTGTCAACATGAGAGTGTAAGCGTTAATGCAAATAAGTGGCAGCATGAGTGCAAATGTGACTGTGTGTAAAAATGTGACAGAGCCGTAAGAAAAGCCCCAGGCAGGCATACAAAGCGGAGAGGGGCGGAGCAAAAGGCTCACCCGGTGCGGCGACCAATAGGGAGCGTGTGTGGGAGCGCAACGCCACTGAAGGGGAAGCGGACCGCAACAGTGTAAGGTGTATGAGTGTATGAGGGAAGGGTGAGGGGCACACACCGCACAGTATCACCTCAACGGCGTGAAGCCCAGCGAGGGCCCAGACAGGGCTCATAAGGGGTACACCGCAGTAGCGGTCACCATAAAAGTGCCTAAAAGGCGGGTACGAAACAATAATAAAACAGAAAAATAAAAAGTAATAACAGAAAGCAAAAAAAACCAAACAGAATAGCTCACGTGAGCCATGAATCCAACATGGCAAAAGCAGCAAAGTCAGTACAGGGTCGAGAGGCGGAAGGCACTGTATCGGCGACTGGAGATGTCGGAGAGATGCAGGCGTATAGCTCCACAAGCTCGCCTGCGCGGCCAGATCGAAGGGGTACGGTGCGAGGTAGTCAATCCTCCCGAGGTAAGTCCTGGGCATTCTTAGCCGCGTCACGACGAACAGGTCGCGGTCGACGATCACCTCGGTGCACCATCCCAGGGCTCGGATCCCTGAAAAGCCAATCCTCCACTTCCACGGTCGGCAGATCCAAGGCGCGGAGGAAGAGGCCAACATCCGCGGGAGTCCGGAGCGTGGCAGAAGCGGTGCCTCTGCGCGCCATCAGGGAAAACAGGTATCCCCATCTGTAGGTGATGTGGTGATCCTGCAGGACTGCCGTAACCGGGCGGAGCGCACGCCGAGCCTGGAGGGTAAAGCGGGAAAGGTCCTGGAAAAGGGAGACCCTGTGTCCCTCAAAGGACCAGAACCGTTGGGCACGAGCCGCCCTCATGATTTCCTCTTTGAGAGCGAAACTGTGCAGGCAACAAATAATGTCCCGGGGAGGGTCCCCTGAGCCACCACTGAAGCGCAAGGCCCTGTGGGCCCGATCGAACTTGATGGGTTTCCTCCCCGCTTTGGCCAGCCAACCCAGGATCGAGGAAAACAGGTGGTCCAGTAGGCCCCTGAGGTCTTCAGGGGGCTCGCCCTAAGGCATACCTCTCACTCGTATATTGGAGCGTCGGCCCCTGTTATCCAAGTCCTCCAGGTGATAAAACAGGGTGGCGAGTTGGGAGGAACAGGTGCGCTTAAAGGCAGAGAGCTGTCGGTCCACGTCCCGCGTCCTGGTTTCGGCAGACAAAACCCTCACGTCCAACCTCGAGATGTCCGCCCGCAAGGCTGTAACCTCGGCCCGGACTGTTTGTTTCACCTCCGTAACAAGGAGGCTAAAGTCCTCTTTAGTAGGCAGCGAGGAGGGTTCCGGAGGGCTCTCAGGGCCACGCTGAGGCGAGTCCTCCCCTGAGGCCTGCGAGCACGCGGGGGTCGGCACCATTTCTGGTTCCTCCGGCTGCGATTGTAGTAAGGCCGGTGTGTGAAAGTATTCACGCAGAGACGTCACAGGAGCCTTGCTCCGATGGAGCCCTTTTGGTTCTACCCATATCTGGTTTAGCTGGTGCAATTCACGATAATTAGGAGCGGGTGGCGAGGAGCTCTCAGACTAAGCGGCCATCTTCCTTGCCAGGCTAACCACGCCCCGCATGCTACTTTTTAACCATGAGTATCCATCCAGCTGCCACACACTAAAGGAATGGAATTGCTGCA
Organism: Sceloporus occidentalis; assembly: GCA_023333645.1. Lineage (NCBI taxonomy): Eukaryota > Metazoa > Chordata > Lepidosauria > Squamata > Phrynosomatidae > Sceloporus > Sceloporus occidentalis. The sequence continues at coordinate 171,793 of JALMGF010000033.1, forward strand.
GAAGGTGGGAGGTGGCAACTTGCATTTTTCCCTGTTTGTGTGATTACCGATTCAGAGATTATTTTGACTGCTATTTTTTTCCCTTATATGTATTATTGTAAAGTGATATGTTGGATCTTGGATGACACCATGTAACGCTGAACAAAAAGGAATTGACAGAAAGTAGACTATTGCAGTCCCCTGCTGCCAAACTGGGGGGGGGGCAGATCACGCTGCTCAATGGGCCGGTTACAGAAGAGCTCTCTGATGTCCTCAACCGGCTGATATACACTATGGAGGCTGTGTCTGCATAACCTGCATTAGAAGGCTCTGTGTGCCTTTAAAACACCAGAGCGCAGGGAAATTACATCATATCCAGGCCCTTTGTGCCCTTTTTAAGTTAAATGCATAGCTGAATATATGTACCAACCCTCTTTGAGATCCCAATCCCTCAGTCCCTCTTTCCTACCTTAATGTGGATATGTTCTCATTGCTTTTTTTGTAGGTATGAGGGTATCACTGTGTGCTACAGAACTAAAAGTCACAATAATCCTTCAAAATGCCATACTCAATTTCATAAAGAGCAAACACTATATCATCACAGCATGGATATTTCCATATTGGTCCTAAAACAATGAATCAAATAGGTTTTATGATGTCTTTTAGTGCACTGATGTTTACAGATTAAGTTGTAGAGTCACCTGAATTTAACCAGGTGTATTATCTCTCCATAAACTTTATGATGACAAGGGGTAGAGACCCCTGATAACAAATGTTTTCAGAGAGATACCTAATTGCAATTACCTTGTGAAAGGTCTCAATGACCCAGAGACATGAACTTCTGGTCAGGTCACCAAGACATTTAAATTGGACAGGAGTAAAGTGAGCAGGATATACTTATATACTAGGTATACTTATCAGGTGGGTTTTTAATGTCTGTAAATCACCTCTTTAATATTTTTTAGATTTTTTTTTTTTTGCTTTTGTAGGGCACATAGCAAGGTAAAAATTGCTTTGAAAATCTGAGAATACAATGAAGCCCAAGTTCTGATCTTCCAGCATGTCTTGTGTATCCATCTCTTCTCAATACTAACCTACTTTACCAAAAAGTAAGAAGCAGCAAAATATAAACAACTAAACCGAAAAAAACCAAAAACATTAAAAACATGAGATGTTAAATTAACATTTACTGAAGAGAAACTTTAATGTGCTATCTGCTCTTTCATCTACCAGAACAAAGAATGAAAGAAAATAAAGAAAATCATCTGACATTATTAAGATAGCTGTGAAGAATCTTGGGAGACATATTGAAGGCGAGCAGTTTTTTTTTAGAAATTTTGAAATCAGTGATATTAAAAAATTGCATTTTTTGTGTATTTTTTATTTCTGACCTAGGGTGGCAGCTCCATGAGAATGGCAGACCCTCTGCCATTAGTCCATGGCCCGGTTGGGGAGGTCTGCCTTGTAACTGGCCTATATACTCTATGGACTACTGTGCCTTGCCAGCACAGCCTCCATCTTACTCCGTGCATGCAATGTACCGGAATAGGACATCATATCCTAGTGCTCAGTGTAAGAGACAACAGGTCGTGGAAGTATTGTGGGGGACAATGTACTAGAGAAAATATCTCTTACTGGCTTACTTACTAACAAGTCTTAAAATAAAGAGCAAAGGGAGCACTGAGATGAAGAGAAATGGAAGAGATAATGAGAAAAGGGAGGATCAAGAGGAGACCTGAGACTCTGAGAGCAGACCACTGTGGGTGCAATCTGGGTGTGGGGTAAGTCCTTATGTACGTAGACTTGGCTGCATATTTCAACTAGGTTGCTGGAAATAAAGAAATCCAAATCTTGTTAATTTATAAATGTTTTGCCAAAATTGTTAAGTATGTGTGTGTGTGTGCAGCGACCACTCCCAAAGCAGACTCCACTACTATGTTCTTATGCAAAGAAGTACTGAGCCATTTTTTTAAATAAGGAGATATTTCTAGTTTTATACTAGACAACATCAGGAACAGAGTACCTCACATAATATAACCACGCTCATTGTGATTTAACAGTTTATTGCTACTACAGATTACACACTCAGCATAGAGGAGGAAAATTAATTTTCAGATGGAGCCATAAAGTAGGTTAAAAGTTGAAAACAATATCCAAGACTTCAATAATATTTAGCAAATATGACATCAAACCTGTGAAATAATAAAATATGTACTAGGTATTGACAGAAGGTGGCAGTGCAACACACATAACATACAATGCAACTGAGCATAAATATATAAAATATTACAAAAACATGCATATTTAGCTTAAACATAACAAATGTATGGTGTAAAGAAATCTTGTCATATGAGGTATCCATTGATGTATGTATGGGAGGTACAAGAAAAGCTCAGCTTCTACTAGAGGAGGCATAGTTCAATCATTGAGGTTTCTCACCAATTTTTAGTATGGATTATGCAGTGCCAGAACCCTTCCTGAAGAAGAACTCTCAAAGCATAGTGAGGTTAGCGAGTTGGAATGGCATCTCTCCTGGAAACCAGTGCTTTAGTGAATAAATGTAAAAGTACATTTTACTGGCTTAGATATTTTTTTTGTATTTAACCACATGTTCATTTTATCAGAGCATTGCCAAGAAATTGCGGATAATTGGTTATTTCATAATTATTATTATGAGTAGGCAAAACATAGGTATAAAACAACCAGTTTCCAGTGGTCAAGTAACATCACATTTTTATACAGACAGCTTTTATGGTACACAAGGAAGCAACAACCAACATGAAATAAAACTGAACAGTTTCATTCTCTGAAGATTTTTCTAGTTTCCCACGAGAAAGTTTATGTGAACTTTCTTTATAAGTAAAGAAAAGGAGGACTCTTTACTATAAGAGAATACAATGGACGTTCATTTCATTATGCAACTCGACCATGTGAAATACATGCTACATGCTATAAAGAGTAATGCGTTTGACCATGCTAACTGTATTTCTTTTTTTTACTGAGGTGGAAAATGGTGAAGTCTCAATTCAAGACACAACGGCCTAGTTTAGATTTGTACAATTTGATGACAATTCTGTCGTCATAATCCATACCCTGTTTCTTTTATTCATAAAATCTCTAATATAGTTCAAGTAACTATATAATGGAAGCATATATTCTGAAATTACTACTACTACTACGATATTTGAAAGGAAACAGAATAGACTAAAACACCACAAAAACGAAATAGCATGTAGCAGAATTTAAGGAGCCATGGCAATCTGGTTCCTGTGATTTGTACAAGGCCTGGTTCTCCAAAAGGTAGTTTAGAATGCTATTTTTTAAGTGACATATTAGCATACCTGGGAACTTCTCGGCTCCGGGTACCCGGAGCCTTCCCTTGCGGGACGCGGCCAGGACTGCCCACTGATGTCAGCGGTGGGTGGTCCCGCTGACTTTCGTGGGCGGTCCCGCTGACGTCGGGGGAGTTCCCGCTGAAACACCCCCATGTAAAGGAAAAAAATGGGCGGAGAGTGTGGCGTGTCAAGACCCTGCTCCCGCAACCCGGAGGATTCGGGTCTTGAGCCGGAGAACCGGAGGAGCAAACCCGGAGAGTTCCCAGGTATGCATGTTAGGGAAATGTGTGGGTATAAGAAATATTTGCTACCCTTGTGTCGAAGAGTTCTCCAATCCTTGTTTTTGGCACATGGGATATAAAACATGTTCAAGCTTTTTGTGCTGCTATGGCAACAAAGTGTTCCACCTTATTAGTGCTTTCACAATGTGCCATAAGCTGCAATAATTTAGTTGAAGGAGATATGAATGGGATTCAGACATGTATTTCTGTACATGCCTTAAATACAAATGCATAATGTTTCAGTTGCGAATAGTCGAGTAACACATAATGAACCTAAAATTTGCTTTAAGTCACATCTACTAGCAAATACTAAATACTAGTATTGTTAACATTTTTTGTTAACGTAGTAGTATGTCAATTGACTGATCATCCTTCTGTACATGTGCTGTGCGTATGTAGCCAACGTTACTATGTACTTTGGCTTGGCAAGGAAAGCCCATTTGGCATTCTTAGATTTGAAATAACATTTAAAATGGATTGGCATCAGTGTATAATTTCATGCAAGGCTAGTATATATTCTGTGCTAAAACTTATAATCAATAATTGATGAGGTTATAAAAATATATAAACAAATCGTGGGTTAGGGTTATACAAGGTAGAGGAATGTTAGCTGTAATGAGGCTTGTGTGTTTTTTGTGTTGAAAGGAATAAGTTAACATGCCATTAAATTGACATAATTAACTGCAGCTGTACCAAGAAAGGTTTACGGAAGCTGATTGGAAAGGTAGGGAAGGGTGGCAGCCAATCTTAACCATTTAAATGTCAGACGATAGCAGACTAAAGCGTCTGGATCAAGCTGCACAGAATAAAGTATATCTATAGTCATGTATTAATTATATGTACGAGCGTCAAATAGCTGGAGACTCTCAGGACTTGACCTATAGGTTTTGTTTTGTTATATGTACTTAGGCCACATATGGAGTTAGCCTTTGGTAAATGCGACCTAGGTGAGGGCTCAAGGACTTCTTAAAGAGGGGGGGGGTGCAGAATAATTAATTGTCTTTGTGGTACCACCTTAGATCAATGCAGAGGGACCTAGAGATCTGTGCTGGTGATCAGGAGTGAGTTTAGGGATACTTTCGCCTGGGTGAAATATTTTATCGGTGCATTCCCAATAACTATACACACACAATGCGCTGTAACACCCATTTACTCTAACACCAAACACATACGTACATCCAGACCCTTGCATTGCGAACCCTACTCTCGTGTCCAGTCAGTATAAAGGAAAATATTGGTATGAAATCCAATAAATTATACAGCAATCAAATGAACTGTTGTACTGGAGAACCTACAAAGGTAGTTCAACTTCAACATATGTATGTGCTTTACTTAGTCCATTATGTTTTCTGGGAGGGCCACATGTCTTGTCAGATGTGCGGGTAGCAGATGCAATTTATTTAATTATGAAATATGATAGGGAAGGAAGTTTGGGCAAAATTGAGGATGCAGAACACATTTTAGGTCACATGCAATGCATGATCAAACAAGGTTGTGCCTTCTTGCAGCAGAATCTCACTAGAGTTTTGTCATTATAATGCAAAGCGATATCAGCGACTTGAATTGTCCTGCAAACTCCTTCTTTAGTGAATCCAAAGGACCTGCTATATGGTCACATCTGGAATCTTTTCAGCATACGCTAACCCAGATATCCCTCTGCACAAGGTTCTCTGTCTCATGCTTCCATAGTCACTATATGTTTGCAAATACAGAGCAAATCCCAGTCTACAATGTTGTACGTAGATCTAAGCTGACTGGAGCCAGATGAGGCAACAAGTCATATAAATGTGTGACAGGAGTGCAGATCTCCTCTTAGTATATATATTAGACTACCAAAAAGGACCATCATCAAGCAAACTTGCATTTTTGTTGAACCCTCCCAATCACCAGTCATTACGTTTTGCTGGTTTTAAATGGTTTACCTAGCACAAAATATAGATTGAGGTGGGAAAACTGAACCCCCACATGAAGGTTCTCAAAAGGATCTTTTTGGACTCAAAATGGAAACAGGAAGCACAACATGGTTGTCCATCCCACACTCCTCCCTTTCTCTATAACCTGTTACTTGCATTTATTCTGGATGGATGGATGGTACAGGCTGTTTTTTTTATTCAAAACAACATAAAAATGCTTGAGGCCAACATACGTCCCATCATTTTAACTGGACAAAGAGGGAGACCTGGTTTTGGCATGTGGCCTGTGGTGCAGATAGGGGGCAGGTTTTTAATGAAACTTTTTTTTTTTTAGGAGACTTCAAGATGTATTGATATTAAGTAAGGGATTTAGTGGGGAGAAGAATATATATTTTTCACTTAATGTAATGAAAACTTTTTTTCTACTATTCACATGCCCTTTGTTTATGACTATTGGGGCTGTACAAATTAATACCTTTTTACCCCTAAACATTCTGGCCTCCTAGAAAGGAGGATCATACAGGGAGGAAAAAGGGGGAAAATGGCTTTGGATCCTAAAATCATGTACTTGAGAGGCATGTATTGTAATACATTATGTGACCAGAGAATATGGAATTCAGTTTGTTCTGAATAATATTTTTTCTTCTTGGATTACGGTAAAATGGAATACAAAGCTGTATAAATATGAAAACCCTGTCCAGGAAAATATAATCTAAATCATATTAATAACAGAATGTATCAAGCTACAGTTGTCTGACCACGTAAAATCAGCTATGTTATCAGAGTCTGAGCATTCTCCCATAATGACTAACCATTGTTTTCTAAATGCCTCAGAGGCTGTGGTGAGGAATGCCTGACACAGGAATCGGACTGGAAAAAAGATTTGTGGATGATATGTTGAAAGCTTAAATATTTGTTGTTTCCATGGAAAATATTGCTTTTCTGACACGTAAAAAAAAAAAAAGAAAAACAGATGGAGGTTAAGTAAAATATAGAAGGTGACAGAAATAAAAAAATTCAAAAGGTATAGTGCCAGATTAAAAATAAAAAGACCTATTTCTTGCAGAACACATCATTGTACAACAGAATCTCTAGGAGGCCTTTATATAAATCTATTATATTATTTTAGTTTTTTTCAATAAATTATACAGTTATCTGCCTTTAGTACTACAAATTATAGATAAAAGTCGATAAGTTGTCTAAAATGACATACAGTAGAAATATCAAAGTACATCACAATGCAGGAATAAAGTGTTTGGATTGAGCTCTCTAAACTGTCTCTAAGATCAAATGTTTACTTTCACTGTATAAGGTATATGGTGTGAACAACCAGCTCTCTTCTTTTTAAAGGACAAACAGGATGGCTTTTTTGCACACTCCAGCCTATGTGAATCTTACTTAAGCTTATTGACTGATTTTGCAATTTTTTGGAATTGGGGGTCTCTGGCATCACAGCCTCTCACCACTGTGATTGTATGCCCTGTAAACACCACCAGTGATTTTTACTATGGGCTAAAGATTGTGGCTTTGTGCTACAACAGAGGGGGCTAGCGACAGTCTTGAGACCCAATGCCTGACTTAACCTGACAAGACCAGTCTAAGTACAAGGCTTTCCAGGCAGCTGTCTTAGGTGCCTGAATTAGAGGGGGTCTCAATCCGATGATATTGGTCATGGATTCACCAGGACAGCTCTGGAATAAAGAGTCAAGTTCTGAGTGAAGGACTTAATTATCTATTTTGCATGAAATGAGAAGTTGGTAGGCAGGATCTTAACATGGTCACGTTACACTGGAACTTTGACTCATTTGTGGCTTATTAGAACTCCCTGTTATACTCCCAAACTGTGGGGATTAAAGAGGATATTCCTACCTAATGTGCCATTTGTAGCCCTGTAGCCTGGCCCATCAGTAAGGGTGCTATAGCCAAGCTGCTTCTAAGGACCCATATATAATTTCCTTCTGCATAATACCTTATATAACACAAGTATCTTACCCTTTGCACTTTGTTATCTTATTTTTCAGTATCAGACATGTAAATTGTACTCATAGCCTAAAGTGCGCATAAATGTACTCAAAATGTAGAGGTGAGCGAGCCAGCCATTCCATGCAAAACCAGAGTAAAAATCAAGCTCAAAGAACCCATGAGAAGCCAAGATGGACTCACCTACCAGATGCATAGGATTTATACAAGCATCAATATAAGAGATGCTTCTCTCTTAGTGCCAGTTGGCAATCCCCCTTACAATTAAATTAAATGTTATTTTGTTATAGGCAGTAAATTGTGTTTTTTGTTTTTTTTTAAGATTTGAAGGTATGAATTTCAGACCAAGAAAAAAAAATATAAACATGGCACTTTTATTAGCTATATATGTGGCATTACTATACTTTTATTGCCAAGGAGTTCTGTAGCAAAACAAATTCTGTAGATCAAACAGCGTGTAAACTATAAGTTATTTCATTGATTAGATTTGATTTGTCTTTTTTTAGTCTCTTTGGTTGCTTGCTCTGTTAGTTTGTTTACCTAACACAGATGTTCATTGCAGTGCAATTGTGCACCTGGAAAACAGATTTCAACATATTTGGTGTCCTCAATAAATGTCAGCCTGCAGACCTGTCCAACATTAAAACAGAAGCTCTTAATAAGATTTGCTTAAAGTTATATAATTTCATTTATGACTCCTTGTTGTCCTCAAGTTTTACACATTTTTGTATTTCTACAAAGAAAATCTATGCGCTATTATTCCAAAAAAGAGCACTTTACTGTACCCCGAATCCAACCATTTAATGCTCGGCATCTCATAATGTAACCTAAGCTGGCAGAAAGATGATTGTGGGGAAAAAAAATGTTTTCCCTGGTTATCTCCTGAGAGGAAACCAGAAAATATAATAATTACAATAGACATACCTGGGACACAAAACCCAAAAGCCCAACAAAATGTTTTTTTTTTCCATAGCACATTTTGTAAAGGTGCTACTGAGGCAGTGCTGTATTTATCTGGGTAAGGCTTCTTCTACACGTTGGTCCAAGATATAACATTATATCCCAATGCTACTCTTTTTAAAGATGTAAGCTATGGAAGCTGTGCCACTTCTAAACAGTCCTCCATAATGTTAATGGACCAGTTGGGGAGATAAAATAAGACTTGAGTTATCATTTAATAAAAAAAAAAAAAACATTACTTAAAAACAAACAAAAAAAATAACATTTTGGTTTTTCTGTTACTTTTTTTTCTTTCTGATGATGTTTTATGTCTCAGCCCCTAATAGGACTCAGTCCTTAGCCCTCCCTCAGTTCCTCAGTTGGACAGGAGGCGGTGTCCTGCTTCTGATCGGTTAAATTCCTAAAGTTTCCCTGTAACTTGCAGTGGCTACTGCTGTTCTGAGAATCTCTTTTTCAGAAAAAAGCAGACGACCTTAAACTTTTTTTAAACTATTAAAAAAGGAAATAATAGTAAAAAACAAACAATTGTTTCCGTTTGAAAGCATTTAATATTTATTAGGGTAGAGCTACGGTTTATTAATCATCATCTTTCCAAACAAAGGACCAAGGAAAAAATTATAACACTATGGACGTCTGAAACCAGATGCTTTGAAAGGACAGTTGACTTTTGTGGAGGACAAAATGACGGTATAACTGGCAAAAAAAAAGATAAGGTAATTTTTTTTGTGTGTAACAGAAAACTTTTGTGATAAACATACATTTTGCTTTTAGATTTTGTTTTCAGAATGACTACTAACGTTTTTTCAGGAATAGTAGTATACCAAAGTAAAATATTTTGTAAAACATTCTGTTAAAATGGGAATTTAACTAATAAATATAGCAAAATAAATTTTTAGGTAACTTGTATCCATCATGTTGGTCTCATATCAATTTTCTATAACTTCTTGAAACTAATGCTTCAATTTGACAATCCTTAAGGAAGCATTTGAAAAGTTACATTTGTATTTAACATGGGTGCGTGGTGGAGAAACGGTCTGTACGTGTGTGTATGTTTGAGTGTGAGAGGGGTGGTGGCACGTTACAAAGTAAAACACTTTACTGCTAACATTTCGAATGAATGCATTCTTTTAGAGTTCAAGAAAATAATTTATTTTTTCTAACCTACTTGCGTTGTTCTGGTGGTGTCTTACTTTCGATGTTGAATTTTTTCCTTTTCCTGCACATGTGTTTGTCTGGAAAAAATCAGTTTAACCCTTTCTGTGTTTATGTCCCATATATGTCCTCTCCAAATTGCCGATGCCCGGACAATAGGTAGTAGAAGTATTCCAAATTTATTGATACAGCTGACACTAAAACTTCAGACTAACATTGCTGCGTTTGTTCCTGGAGCCACAACACAGAGACAACCAGAAAAGATTACAGGAAACCAAACATACAGCTGTAGCGAGGAAAAGGAAAAAAATGTTGGGGGAGGGTTGGGACTTAGATGAGTCAGAGAAATGTTTTATCCAGGTTGGAAAGCTGTAAAGGGTTAAGGGTCACCATCCAAACAAAAATAATTAATTTATTATAAAGCCAACATCTTCAAATATGGTTAAATTCATTTTTATTGTTAGATTTTCTTTAAATAGTTGTTTTCGCTTTTAAGTAGTCGATGCTTTACTTTAAACATTATGTTTCATTGTATATTCTTTGTAATCTGAGTTTATTGGATGCTTCGGTATTTATACAGTAAATTCTACATATTTAAACTAAAAGTTTAACTACATTTTCAAGAAACAAAGCAATATTAGGTGAAGGACTATACTATAATCACCATGATGTTGGCACCAGTACATCATTATACTTTTCTATATGAAATTCATATTTACTTTTTAGGTTTTGACTCCAGTTTCACGCCCAGCTAGTGTTATGACAAGCACAAGCAAAAATAAAAATAAGTTAACTAAACTTCTCTTTAAAATCATTTATTGTAATGAGGCAATGGTTTCCAATCTCGCCATTTATCCAATTTACCCAATAATTTAAAGCAATAGGTAATATCAGATGGTGTTAAAACTAATATAAACTCAACCTTTTTCATAAAACATTAATACTAAACCATTAACATTATCATTCTTCATTTGTTAATGCAAGTTGCCTAAACTGACACAATTTACACTATATATTGTCACTCCTCAGCTGTACGACTGGGAAGGTTATGTAAGTATTGGAATGCAGTGAACAGCCAATTGCTGCGTAAAAGACAGGTTGGGACTACATTTATTTAACCCCGTAACCCCCTGTAGACTTACATATGAGTCCTCAAAAACTGTGTAAAGATAACCATTAGGACATATATGTCCGTTTAGCCTGTCTAATGATAGCCTAGACTCTCCCCTCTCAGCAGCAGCCAACATTACTGGCTTCCCACTGACAGATCGTGCATTCCCTTACTGTAGATGTCAAAGCTGACACCTGCCAGAATGTCTCAAGAGTAGAGACCAGGAGGGTCTTTCCAGACCTTGTTGGAATCCCAGATTGTTCCACTGCAGACTGATCACACACATTGCAATTAGCAATGCAGTGTGATCAGTATAAGGGAGACCAGAGGGACAAGAAGGAGAAACAAGAAAAGAAAAACATATATATTTAAAAAATGTAATTTAAATAAAAATAGGACAATAAAATAAATAAGTAACATTCATTTATAAGGAGTCCAGTAATGCCATTATGACATCACTAGAATTCATGAGATATAAGAGAGATTGATTATATTGTATTGAATAGCTAATACTAACAACCTAATTGTTCTAATCTTGGTTTATAGGAGCAGATGCGTAAAGATTTAAAAACAGATTTTTAAATTGTTAATTTATTTTATTATATATAGTAGGTTTAAGTAACATTTTTCTGCACTAACACATTTTTTATAAAAAAAATACTATTTATTAAATATCCAATGAACTAGCTACCAAAAAGAAAAACAAATCTTAAAAAATAATACCCAACCCATCTTAATAACAAGTATTCTATTGGCTGTGCGTTTTACTATAATTTCAATTATTTCAATAATTTTCACACACAGATAGATATATATATATATATCTGTGTGTGTGTGTGAATACATTTACATAAGACAAAAGAAAATGTTATTTTTAGATTATTGACATAGTTCATGAATAACAAGCACACAAAGTGTAATCTGGAAATTGCACAGTAAAGCATAATATACAAGACAAAAACAACAAAAGTAATCAACTATTTGGACAGAAAATAGATTAATGTTGTAAGGGGAAATGCCAGAACACTAACACTTCAGTACATAAAAGCTACAATGCTCATATGAATATTACAGGCTGCCAGATATAAGTCTTTTTTGAAGCTGAACATTTTTTTTCATTAATTTATATTTAGCTAATCTCATCCTTATTTTTTTTTAACCAGCCAACTGCACAATGAATTGGATATTAATTTTACATCTAACAATTCTGTTAGTGGTATGGTTAGTATGTGCTTCTGATACATCTCTGGGAACATCCTTAAAAAATGGAGAAACAAGAAAAACTCAACATCTGCAAAATCCAGTGCGACCAGTACGTTCACACAGACGATTCCTAAATTCGATTAGAAATCAAACTTATTCCAGTTTGGGAGCAAAAAAAGACCTAAATAAAATGAACTTGCCTCAAAGAGATGAAAGCCACATTCGTCGGTTGACCCAAGGACAGAGACCACTTGCTAAAAAAGGCCCGGTTACAATGTTGAAGGATGACAGTGGCACAGCTGCACGATCAAGGATGGCACGTTTCCCTTCTAGTTCAAGCTCTCCAAATATCCTGGCTAGTTTTGCTGGAAAAAATAGGGTTTGGATCATATCAGCACCACATGCTTCTGATGGTTATTACCGCCTTATGATGAGCCTCCTTAAAAATGACGTATACTGTGAACTTGCTGAAAGACATATTCAACAGATTATCTTATTCCATGAAGAAGGAGAGGAAGGGGGGAAAATTAGAAGGATAACAAATGAAGGAAAGATTGTGGAACAGCCACTTGACCCAGCGGTTATTCCAAAAATGATGGCTTCATTAAAGCTTGAGAAAGGAAAGTTTGGTATGGTTTTGCTAAAAAAGACCATGCAAGTAGAGGAAAGATACCCTTATCCTGTGCGTCTAGAAGCAATGTATGAGGTTGTTGACCAAAGTCCAATAAGGCGCATAGAGAAACTCAGGCAGAAAGGATTTGTACAAAAATGCAAAGCAGCTGGAGTTGAGGGACAGGTAACTGAAGATGGTGACAGCAGTAGCAGTAGTACTAGGAGCGCTAAACCTACTCCAGGAAGTAACACTATCCAAGTATCACCTAGGAGAGAGGAGACAAAAAAGCCTGTTGTAATTCCCACCAGATTTCCTAGGGTAAAAACCACAAAAAAATCTATTACAGTGCCACCAACACCATCACCAACACCTAGAGCCACAACAGTTTTTCCTTCAACCAAGGCGACTACTCGAATATTAACAACAACAAGGCCACCTACTACAGTTCCTACAACAGTACTAGCCACAACCCAAAAACCATGGACAACCAAACCCTATACTACTCCAGAGTCTCACAGATTGTATGGGCAAGTTGATGTAACAACCAGGGAGTCAGAGCCAGAACATCGCTACTATCCTGTTAGAACAGAGAAAAATAAAGACAGACAACATGTGCAAACTGGAAAGCATGTTGCTTCTAAAAGCAGAACAAGCAAAGCCCCAGTCTATCAACCCCATACTGAACCTCCTATTATTACAACTACTACTACAGAGTTGTTTAGAAGAGAAAATACAGAACAATATGGAGATAACCGCACAGATAGAAAATCTCAAAGTTCTCATGCTGTCACACCAAACCAAAAGAAGACAATGAAAACTAAGCCATCAAAAAAGAAAGGAGCGGAAAAAATATTGAACAATGAATATGAGGACAAATATGATGCTGGAAGACCTACAATTACACAGATAGAAGAGGCGACTGAGGAAATAATTCCACCTAAAAAGGGAACTGACCAAAGAAATGAGGAGAAACCAGACAAAATTGAAAAGAAAAAAAAGAAAAATGAAAAGGAGAAACCTCCAAAAAAAGAAAAACAGGCTAAAAAAGAGAAGGTAGATAAAAAGGTTAAACAAGAAAAAGATAGAAGCAAAAAGAACAAGAAGAATAGCAAAAATGATAATGAGGAATTTATTAAGCCTGCAAGGAAAACATTAGAAATCCCAAAACGATCACTGTCGACATTCTTGGACAATTTTGAAGGCAAACGACGCTTATTGGTAAGTTAGAAAACGTATTTATCCATATATTATTATTAAGTATTAACATTATAGAACTACTCAGCTACTTTCTTAATTGTAAAGGTAACACTTGTATATGGTAAATGAACAAATGAACAGGAACTGTTACCTAACAGTTCCTACCTAGTTTCTTTCATTCTCTATTATTTTCAATAGCTTAACACAAATAAATAAACTAAATTGATGTGTAGCAATCATAAAGAAATGACAGTCAACAGAGAATATATTAAATAGGCTTGGTATTCTACCCCTCTTGTTTTTTAAAATATGCTATTCAATCACACCCACCAATGTCACTGTTGAACCACTGAAGGAGCCACAATTCTTTGCTGTAAGCTACCTGGATATGTTTTATGGTTATAAGCAGTGTTCCCTCTAAGCTGTGCACTTGTGCGCGCGCACATAGCTTTCAGAGGGAGCGCACACGAACAAAAATTGTGCGCACAACCAGTAGCGTACTGAACGGGGGGGGAGGTCCGCTACCGGTTGTGTGCACAGCACCCCTCCAGAGACGGACAGTAATGTCCGCCGCTAGAGGAGCAAGCTCGGTTGGGGAGATGAAGGATCTCCCTCCAACCGGCTTAAAATCAATCAAGGGAGCGGGAGGTCTGTTAATACAGACCTCCGATCCTGCTCCCTTGCGATGCGCGCGGCAACTGATCCTGTGCGTCGGGATTTGATGCACAGCACTGAAGCCACGCCCATCGTCTTTACTACACCGGAAGGAGAGGACACAAAAGAGGAAGAACGAACAGGAGGAAAAGTGACAGAAAAAAGGTAGGAAAACTCTGTGAGAGTGAATTAGTAAGTGTGTGAGAGTGATGGGTGTTATGTTGTAGTTTAAACTGAATGTTTGTGAATGAGTGTGTGTGTGTGTGTGTGTGTGTGTGTGTGATAGCATGGATGTGTAAGTGTGTGGGGGGGATAGCATGGCATAGGGAGGCTGTAATCATATTCCTATCATGCTCAGGTTCCAGCATGTACTGGCTGCCTGAGCATGATAGGAGTGAGATTGCTGGTAGCAATTATATATTTTTTTGTTCAATTTTGGTGTGTTAACCACACCTTTATTAAAAGTAAGTAACACACCAAAATTGGACAGAAAAATTCGATAACAATATTAATTTGTATATATATGATTGCTAACAGCAATCCCACTCCTATTATGCCCAAGCAACCAGTACATGCTAGAACCTGGGCATGATAGGAGTGTGATTGCTGTTAATCATATATATATGATATATATATATATATATATATACTAGGCCAGACACTAAAGCGGTAGGCCTACACCACATCAATGTTTTGCTTAGTATATAGTGATTGGGGTTATGCTGCATTATTGTCAATGTCTGGCTCAATGTATAGTGATAGGTGTTATGTTGTACCACGGTCAATATGTGTCTCTCTATATAGTGATAGGTGTTATGCTGTACCACCGTCAGTGCGTGCCTCAGTATATATTGATAGATGTTCTGCTGTACCACTGTCACTGTTTGCCTCAGTATATAATGATAGCAGTTATGCTGTACCGCCATCAATGTTTGCCTCAGTATATAGTGATAGCAGTTATGCTATACCACTGTCAATGTTTGCCTCACTATATAATGTTAGCAGTTATGCTGTACCACCGTCAATGTTTGCCTCAGTATATAATGATAGCAGTTATGCTGTACCACCGTCAATGTTTGCCTCAGTATATAATGATAGCAGTTATGCTGTACCACCGGCAATGTTGGCCTCAGTATATAATGATAGCAGTTATGCTGTAACACCATCAATGTCTGCCTCAGTATATAGTGATAGGTGTTATGTT
This sequence comes from Sceloporus occidentalis, assembly GCA_023333645.1. Classification (NCBI taxonomy): domain Eukaryota; kingdom Metazoa; phylum Chordata; class Lepidosauria; order Squamata; family Phrynosomatidae; genus Sceloporus; species Sceloporus occidentalis. Next base: position 187,375 of record JALMGF010000033.1, read on the forward strand.
GTACCACCCTATGTCTGCCTTAGTAAATAATGATAACACTTATGCTGTACCCCTGTCAATGTTTGAAGCTATGCAGTTTTAAAGTGTGTGTGTGGGGGTCCCACGTACAGGACCCTCCCCAGGTGCCAAATACTCTAGGTACGACCCTGCGCGCAACAGTTTTTCCCTTTTTTATTTTTTTTATCTTTTTTATGCGGCCTGGAGCCTCTGCTCGTGATCCGCTCATAATTTACTTATGCAGTGAGAATTTCACCTTTAAAAAACATTACAGTAAGTAATACTGTTGTGTAACTAATACTACATTATCACACTATAATGTAGTGTTATTAACCATGAGCGAGCTGTTCCAAAAATATAGAATAACAATTTAAATGTAATGTTTGCAGAAGCATATTGTGCGCACAAAATTTTGGCTCTGGGAAAAATTTTGCACAAGAGAAATTTTCTGCGCACAAAAAATTAGAGGGAACATTGGTTATAAGGTTGGTATAGAGAGAACAGGGATGAACTCAAACCATAAATCACCTTTGCTTAAGCTTGCAATGTATGAAATGATGAGCTTGGTGGACAGGAAAAGTAACAGGACATATAGATTAGAGGTATGTTGCCAAATACAAGGTATATTTAAGGGTGTTATGTGGTGGTCTTTTCTAAAGATTTGGCTGCAGAATGGCTGGAAATCCCATTTGCCCCCACTGCCGATCTGTGCAAAGTCTTCTCTGTGTAAGGCTTATCATACGGGCCTTATCTCTTACATGGAATGAAACAAATGTTCTGATTAATTAAAATGTTGTTTGCCAGCTCATTCAATTTCTACACACTAGCATCCAACTTTCAGCTACGGTTATGGTTGCATCTATAACAACTGCTAGAAAGGAACATGCCGCATTCATGTCCCGAACAGTATATTCCAATTTATTGAAATCTGTAGAAATAAATGTTAGCACAAGTCCAAATACAGGGAATAAATGGAACATGCAACACAGCCAAACATGCTGGGGATCAATCATTTGTAGGTGATATGTTTTATTGCTAGTATTGACTAGGGTGAGAGATACTGTAGATGCTTCCTGTTAAACATGACCCATACTCCACAAATTCCAGAAAGTTTGGAAATGTGCACAGAGTTATTGACAGTGGCGTAGTACATCTTCAAGTTAATTTGATGTAGCAAATTGATTTGATGTACATAATATACCTTCAGTCTTAGGAGTTAACATTTTACTTGTGTTTGTCTATAATATAGCATTATCCAACTGGACATATTCCTGGTGCACTCAGTGTCAGTCTAGATTAGACCTGGGCAAAGCACGGCCCGCGGGCCACATCCGGCCCGCTGAATAGCTCGGACCGGCCCGCAAAGAGTGTCCTGGTGACTCACCAATGAGTCCGGTGTCCCCCCCCGCCCCGGTCACTTACCTTAAACTCCTGTGTTGGAAGCGTTTGTCTCGGGTGCCGGCGCTTTACGCTGGGCGCCGGCATATGACGTCAGACGCCGGCGATCAGCAGTGAAGCGCCGGCACCCGAGACAAACGCCTCACGCTTCCAACACAGGAGTTTAAGGTAAGTGACCGGGGCGGGGGGGGAGATCCTGAGAAGGGGGGGTTAGGGAGTTAGAGGGGAGATACTGAGAAGGGGGGGTTAGGGAGTTAGAGGGGAGATACTGAGAAGGGGGGTTAGGGAGGGAGGTCTTACTGTGTGTGTGTGTCTTACTGTGTTTGTGTGTGTGTGTCTTACTGTGTGTGTGTGTATCTTACTGTGTCTGTGTGTGTCTTACTGTGTCTGTGTGTGTCTTACTGTGTCTGTGTGTGTCTCACTGTGTCTGTGTGTGTCTTACTGTGTCTGTGTGTGTCTTACTGTGTCTGTGTGTGTCTCACTGTGTCTGTGTGTATCTTACTGTGTCTGTGTGTGTCTCACTGTGTCTGTGTGTGTCTTACTGCGTGTGTCTTACCGTGTTCATAGCTTATTCAGTTATTGTAATAAATATTTTAGCCCATTTTTTAGCTCAAAATATTTTTTCCTTTTTTTTCTCCTCTAAAATCTAGGTGCGTCTTATCAGCAGGTGCGTCTTATAGAGCGAAAAATACGGTATGCACTCCGAAGCCTTGTTCATTTTGTTCACTTCTGTGCTGTGCTAATAGTTATTCAGGCCTTACTTATTCAAGCACCTCTACCAATGACGTAGGCTTGAATAACTTTATTAAACAGCACATAAGTTAACAAAATGGACAAGGCTTCGGAGTTTGTAGTTTGTAGAGGTCTGGCCCTCTAAAACCATTCCAATTTCTCATGTGGCCCCATGGGAAAATTAATTGCCCACCCCTGGTCTAGATGGACTTGTTTGACCCCTCATCTGCTGTGTGTCTTCTTTGTGTAGAGTCCTGGCATGTGATCATATACTCTAGAACTCTGCCTTGGGCATACCTGGGAACATCAAGCTACCCAGATCCCTCCCATTGCATGAGGGGTTAGCCCCAAATGCAGAAAAATTAGACATGGTAGGAGGGGAAGTGGGTGATTCTCAGAGATTCTCTATGGTGACCCAGAGAACTGGAGTGGCAGAACTTCACCCAGAGTCTTGAGGCGAAACGCAGAGCATCACTAGCTATGGGCTTAGGTTGTGCGACATATAGAAGAGGTACTACAGAGGTCTGCGAAGATCTTCACTGTATAAATGTCCAGATTTTATTTTTCACCCTCATCTCCCCAAGAGTCCCGTTGAGACCTTTAGTAGTTACCCTAATAACATGATCTGCCCCTTGTAAAGAACACAGGGGCTGCCAGAACTACCATCCCAGGCCTAGTCATTAGTCGGCCTAGTACACATTACTTATATACAATCTATGTTTGTGCAACAATGTCCAACACTTCAATTCTTAATCTATCCTTTTACTTTAGTATTCTGATATACTTACGGCCCTGTGTTAATACAGCAAACTTAATTATAGGCATACAGAGCGTACAGTCATCCCAGGATTCAACAGTGTGTATATGTAGTGGTAGGGGTCAGTTAAGAACCTGGCACAGTCTGCAGTGGGCTGTGGTCTTCTTTGCTTTAAGTCAATAAGACATTTTCCTGAAATTGCCTCCCAGTGTGTGAAAATATTTGCACTGGGGCTCAGTAACATCTTGTTACACATCTATACACCAAGACTCCTTTCAATAACTCTTCCAGTGTCAAATCAAATGGTTAGTCCCATAAAGCTGCCATTTTTCAAGTGCACCTATACTTTCACATAAAACTAGTAGTGCCTATAACACTAATATGCCATAACTTGACAGAGCCAAGCCCATATCAAGCAAAAATGTGTATTTGCTCAAAAGATAACAGGAGTAAATATCTGCCAAGTGACCTGGATTTCCAGGGCCAGTTTCTGAGATTTCACTTCCTTTTATCAGTATCCTGCTTTCCTGGCATAAATCCTGTTTTCAAAAGAAGTTGGTCACCTGAGTAGTGTTTAACATAGTTTGAAACGGGTGTATAGAGCAAAATATCATTGTGTTTCAAAAGTTGTAGAAGGCTTTTGAATAATCTATGACATGATATGTTTCTATGCACATTTTCTAACTTATATTACAGCAGTTGATTAGCTTGTTGAGTTGCATGATATTTTCTGGCTGCACTTTTTTTGTAATTTTTATATACTATGATTTTTTTTAAATGATTTTATTAATACAAATATGGTATGGTATGACACAGACAAAGATTATCGGATTGATGGAGACACTGAAAAAAGCCATGGTGGAGATGGGTCCCCTGAAAAGGTGTTGGTTTTTATGTTGAGGAGGGAAGATAAGTAGCTCTTTTGAGTGCACCCTCCTCTATTGAAGATTTCAGTGGTCCATACCCTTGCGGGGAAGAAGCAAGATGATCCGGCCCTCTTGCAGGCCTTCTGGCCGGGGAGGGAAGGAAAGGGTTGCATATTCCTTCATGGAGTGCAACATCAAAGAAATGAAAGGCACCTGGTACGTTTTTTTTGGGGGGGGGGGTTTACAGAAGACTCACTGAGCTCGGGCCTTTAATAAAAAAAAATTAAGAGCTAAGCTGGACCCAAATATTAAAGCCTCCCTCCTAAAAGTACAAGTTTTTGTTGACAGTCCAGAGGTGAGTGAGATTGTGAAAGGGGATTATGTTGATGTCCTCTTATTAGTGCAGCCAGATAAAGAGATTGAATTCCATGACGGCGATAAGGGTTACCAGTTGCCATGTACATTTGGAAACTGGTTACAGGGTTTTACAACTTTTGTGGGGATAATGTGTGAGAGATTCCCAGAAAAGAGTCAGGGGTTGTTTCCGCATTTGGATTTAATATTGGGAGTGTGTAAAGTTTATGGCGGGCAGTGCTGATTTCAGTATGACCAGCATCTTGAACCGGCTTTCTGCTGCCTGATCTGATGTAACAGCTTCTGGCATGAAAGCCGGAAAGTTGTTACATTTAAAACTGCCCGCCGATGAGGCACAGATGCTGCGATCTCCTCACAGACCTGCATAGAGATCACAGTGTGATCAGTGCAGGGGGATCGCAGGGAGGAGAGTGAGAAACCATTCTCTCACCCTCCTCCCATGCTGCAAAACAAAAAGGAGAAAAAAAAATTGGTTATTCATTTAAAAAAATAATAATAATAAATCATTAAAATAATAATATAAATAATAATAAAATAAAAAAAGAAAGTGAGCTAAGTGATGTCATTGTGACATCACTGGCATTAATAACATGTTCAAGAGGTCCCTAAGAGGACCTCTAACCATTTTAAAAAAAGTAAAATATATATATATATATATAAAAAAATAAAAAATTGATAAACTTGGAGGGGATTTTCCATCACTTTACCTAATTTTATGAGGATTCAGAGGGAAAATTTTTAATATATGTTTTTTCTAATTTTCGCTAGTTTTTACTAAAGTTCTCATTCTAAATTTTCAGCTAATCATCCAACTATGGTAACAAAAGAAAGCTCTATCTCTTCTTGAAAAAACAATATATAGTTTACATGGGTACACTATTTGCAGGAAAAGAGAATAATCGCTGAACCGACATAGCGCTAAATTGCTCTGGGACTTGGGATTGAAGGGGTTAAGGGAATTTTTTTGTAATATATTTTCTTATGTGTTGTTCCACCTCATGTTACTATTTAGAGGTTTTTGCTATGTTTCTGGAATGGCTTGTAGTTCAGAAATTGTTTCTCTCTATTCAGTGTTACTTTACCTAGATGACTTTCTTTTTGTGGGTATGTGGGGTAGTGATGAGTGTCAGCATTTAATGGCTAATTTAAGGGAGGTAACTCAGGAGTTCGGGGTCCTTTTATCACAGGACAAAATGGAAGGCCCTCAAATGGTGATTCAGTGCTTGCATTCGTGGAGATTGATACTGTCACCATGGTCTTTCATCTTCCTGTCAAGAAAATAGATAGCCTGAGGTGTTTTCTGGAGTGAGTATGTGGATCTCGTAAGGTTCAATTTAAGCAGGCGCAGGGATTGTTGGGTCACCTAATGACTAAATGCATTTTGGGGGACGATCTTTGCATGTCGCTCCATTTCCTTGAGCAGTACAATGGTCAGAGCTGTTGGCAGTGTGAGGAATGTAAAGTGAGTACTGCCTTTTTGCCACCTGGATCCTTTCTGGACAGGTGTCACGGGGTCAGGTAGCTGGGGAGGATCCAACTATGCAGATATATGGATGTAGCGTAGTCCAGTCAAAAGAGCAACGGCAAACAGCGAGGTCAAAACGTATCCGAGGTCGAGGCAGGCAGATAAGAGGCAAAACGGTATAACAGGTCCGAGGTCGAGGCAGGCAGATCAGAATCGTAGTCAAAAGAGCAGGCAAGGGTCGGTACACAAGGCAAGATAATGTCACACGGAACAGCACACCCCAAAAAGCAATATACTTTGAACGGGTACAGAAGATAAAACAAATGGCCTTTAAATAGGGAAATGCCTACTCACAATGAGGCCGCGGCGTGCGTGACGTGCGCCGCGTGACGTCATCGCGGCAGTCATCCGATCCGCGATCCCGGTGGAGGGAGGTGGTGACGCGCCTGCACGTCCCTGGCGAGCAGGCGCAAGCCCGAGTGACGACGTGGAGGCAGGACCTCCCTGCCAGCGTCCGGTTGCGGCGGCGGTGAAGCCGCGACCGTACGGCGTCGGCGGCATCGACGGGATCCCCTGGCGTGCGAGGTAAGTGCCGCGGCAGCTCTCGTGACAACAGGTAATTGCTGCCTGTCCACCCATTAGTAATTGTGATTGTTAAGGAGATGGCTGTTTTGTCATTTTTTTGTAGTCACAGCTACTTTAAGGAAAAATACCTGAAAGTGAGGCCCAAACAGGTTTGGGGGAGGTGGGTCCAGCGGGTGTTTCAAGACACTCGTTGGATCTGGAGCAGCACAAGGCTCAGTAGCTGGCAGTTTTTTTTATAGTCATGGTTTATTGTTACCGTATTTGCTCGATTATAAGACGACCCTGATTATAAGACGACCCCCCAAAATCTGAATATTAACTTAGGAAAAAAGAAAAAGCCTGAATATAAGACGACCCTAAAGGAAAAAAGTTTTACCAGTAAATGTTAATTCATGTAAACTATTTTTTTTAATAAAAGCTATGATTGAGAAAAATATTTTTTTTGTTTTTATTTCTTGTATTTTCCAGCCTGTCCCCCAGTTACGCACATCTGCCCCCAGGCTTGCCACACCAATATGGCACTGTGGCCCATGATATGCCTTTAACCCTCTATATGCCACTGTGCCCCATGGTATGCCTTTTGACCCCCTATATGCCACTCTGCCTCCAGAAATGCCTTATACCCCTATATCCCATTCTGGCATTTAGGGGGTTAAAATGCATATTATGGGGCAGAGTGGCATATAGGGAGGTATAAGGCATTTCAGGAGGCAGAGTGGCATTAAGGGAGTTAAAAGGCATTGTATAGAGCACTCTGCCTCCAGAAATGCCTTATACCCCTATATGCCACTCTGGCATTTAGGGGGTTAAAAGGCATATTATGGGGCAGAGTGGCATATAGGGAGGTATAAGGCATTTCAGGAGGCAGAGTGCTCTATTAAATGCCCCCTTAACGCCACTCCAGAAATGCCCTATGCCCCCATTTAACTAACACACACACACACACTCTCTCCCCCCCCTCCCCTCCCCTCTCCTCTCTCCTCTCTCCCCTCTCTCCCCTCTCAGCCCTCTCTTACCGGTGCTTCCAGCCGGGGCAGCGGGTTGACGTCGCCTTCTGCTGCAGCCGGAAGGAGGTGGAGTTGGCAGCGGGGGTTTGTATGCGTCCGTCGCGTATACTTTCCCCGGCTGTCAGAGATCAGAGATCTCTGACAGTCGGGGAAGGTCTACGCGACGGACGCAGACAACCCCCGCTGCTAGCCACACCTCCTTCCGGCTGCAGCGGACGTTGTCTACGCGGATCGCGTAGACGTCAACCCGCTGCCCCGGCAATACAGCAGGAAGCACCGGTAAGTGTGTATGATGGGGGGGGGGGGTGAGACAGGAGGATCCAGGTCCCCTGCAGCGGTGCGGGGGATCTGGATCTTAGTCTCCCAATCAGACTCTATTTGAGGTCTGATTAGAAGATGACCCCGATTAGAAGACGAGGGGTATTTTTCAGAGCATTTGCTCTGAAAAAAACCTCGTCTTATAATCGAGCAAATACGGTATATTGTATGTTATGCTGACATGGGGATATAATAAAGCTGTAGCCAATGCCCTTCCCCACATGTGTTGTCATTATCTAAAGTGGGTTATGGGGTGGAGGAGTCTGGGCTCTAGGCCTAAGCTGTCATGATTTTTGACACTGAACCACTGTCTCAAGTAGAAACACTACTGAGTTACATTTAGCAAATATCAGAAACTGGAATTACTGATTAAGCTACCATTGCTGAGACCATACCTTAATTCACCTGTGATTAAGGCAAGGTACCATCAGTGGTGCTGCATTTGATATCACTATAATGGTTTGTTCTTATCAAGGCCTTGCCATAGCCAAAGTGTTAATGCTTGCTGGAGCTTTAATGGATCTCTTTTTAACACTTAGCTGATTACGTCACCAAAAGAAGACAACACCATGTATTCCCAGCAACGGGATGAGTATTTGGAGACGGTTTGTGAAATGGCAGTGAGGAAAGTCTCAATTATCACTATTATTGGAACACTGACAAACAGTACCATGAAAATTGACCACTTTCAGCTAGGTAAGTAGTAAAATTATTTTCCTATTTTACACTTATATTAGTGCAATAACTTAATTGCAACAGTTTAACTAAATGCTTAATTGTTATGTACTGCACTAAAGAATGCATTATGGTTACTTTAGACTATATGCAAGATTTTTCACTAAACGTTCTAAACATACCTCTTTTCATCTCATGTCTTGGGGTACTTTCTTGAGAATCGGTCTGTGGCTTTATGTTATCCTTGGGACTTTTAATGATACACTACGATGCTTAAAACCCTTATTGATACATCAAGAATTTCACTTGTTTAATAAGATATTGACAATCTTCAAATACATGCATTTGTAGGCACTGACACATTGAAATGCTTGTGAATTTGCACATTATTTAAAATTTTCAAATGTACAACAGGGTCTCGTTTTGTCTGGACAGAGTACTAATAATTGGGGCATAGCTGTTGATTAGCTAGATAGATAGCTAGATAGATAGCTAGATAGAATCAAAGCATCACGTAAGGCTGTTAGGTAACTCAAATCCATTATTGCGCTGTACGCCAGCAGGTCACAATAATTACTGAAAGTAGCTCTGTTGGAACTGAAAAGGTTAAATCTGCATAGAGTTCCTATTTAAATGCCAGTGTTATTTGTCCAAACCTACAGGAGAAAGCTTTTTTTCTCATATTGAATAGGGTTCTTTAATAGGAGTACCAACACTATGAGTATTAAATCTACACAGACGATAAGGAAATCTAATTTCCTTTCTGAGGTTTTTATAATTTAACACCTTCATATACAGCGTATAAATCATGTTTGTTGTTGGAAATCAGTCCTCTGTTTTACATTTCACATACAAAACCAACCCGCTCAAATAAATTGTAGCCACATGGTTTTTGAGTCCATGATAAAGTTAGAAAATGCCTACATGAATGATCATTCTAAAAGTATAATGTCAAATATAGCTGTTTTTATGAAGATTCAGGGATTGAGTATTCTCATAAAATATGTTTGAAGGAAACTATTACTCGTGGAAAAATATTTGCACATCAATATAACCAGATGTATTTTTTCCCCAGTGGTAGCATGTGGAATCCATTGTATTCTGCAAAATTTTTGTTGAGTAGTTTCCTATCTGATTATCCACACAATCCGGATGTGTCAGTCGATGAGAAAGGTCATTCTGTTAAAACACATTAGTCATTCCGAACAGTGAAAAGGATCAGATTAGCTAATTATGGATTAGACAAAAAACAGGGATTTTCTTAATTCCTCTAGTAGCTCTTTATGTTTGTCGCCAGCCCTATAAAATTGCTGATACCACAACTGCAATCGACTCTGTAAAACTATTCAGTGACAAAGTAATAGGTAATCCAGAAATAATGGTCTCATCTTGGCCTAACCCACACGCATGAAAAATATAAAAAAATAATATTGTCCCATTCTTGTTAAACCCTATTTCATAACTTGCAATTTGATAACTATTATCAAATCTGTTAAAGCCATACCTAGGAACTTCCCTGGTTAAGCCACCGGAAGCTCTCTCTCTCTTGTGGCAATGAAGTGGGGCTTTCTGTGCTTGTGGTGAAGATAGATGCCCACACCTGGGTGAGGTTAGACTCAGATAGGCTTCAATGGGTTGGAAGTAAACAACGAGGAAAGTGACCCAGACACCTAGGTAAGTGGTAAGGTATGGTCACATCAAGACAACAAATGTTATACAGAACATGATAGTAGTCATGACTATTTGGCTACTAGGCATGTGTCTGTCTACCTGATTGTTATGAACATAATTTAAATGTATTTAGTAATTAAAACATTATATTCGTATGCATTAAAATAAGGAGAATGATGTAAAATGTATAGTAAGTACCTTTGATTGGTTTACATCATTATGTAAAGGTTCCTCTATATTTACGAGCACTGCATTGGAGGCAAGACACTATGAAAACCTACTTTATGATGTTATATGACTAGACAGATTCTCAGACAGACCAGCCCTTGTGAATCACTCGTGGTCTCCAGCAGAGTGTCGACGAATTGTCGTCTTATGTAAAGACCAGCATGTGTCTCGGGTGATCAGGTTGGGTAGGAGCCCATGTGCGGAGGATACTTGGGGTTCAGTCTGTAACCCACGGTGCATGATTATGCAAACAAAGACACCACAAGCAGAAATCCAGGTAATGCAATGTATTTTATGTATATAACAGGACCAGCAAATAAGGGTATTACAGTCAAAGCATGAAACCAGACGTATGGCAAAATAAATACCGGTAATAAGTCTTTTGGCAGAGAGCCCGCTTGGAAGGGCACGACAGACAGAGAGCCCGCTTGGAAGGGCACGACAGACAGAGAGCCCGCTTGGAAGGGCACGACAGACAGAGAGCCCGCTTGGAAGGGCACGAAAGGCACACGGCCCGCTTGGAAGGGCACGAAAGGCACACGGCCCGCTTGGAAGGGCACGAAAGGCACACGGCCCGCTTGGAAGGGCACGAAAGGCACACGGCCCGCTTGGAAGGACACAAAGCAGGGAGTCCCCTTGGAAGGACACAAAGCAGGGAGTCCACTTGGAAGGACACAAAGCAGGGAGTCCACTTGGAAGGACACAAAGCAGGGAGTCCACTTGGAAGGACACAAAGCAGGGAGTCCACTTGGAAGGACACAAAGCAGGGAGTCCACTTGGAAGGACACAAAGCAGGGAGTCCACTTGGAAGGACACAAAGCAGGGAGTCCACTTGGAAGGACACAAAGCAGGGAGTCCACTTGGAAGGACACAAAGCAGGGAGTCCACTTGATCAGGACACAAAGCAGGGAACCAGGAACAGTACAGGTGCAGAGCCACAGCAGAAAGGTCCATAGACTTCAATACAAAGGCCCTGACTGAAGGGAAGGGCAGATTCATAAAGGCAGGGTAATCCAGGTAACAAGGCCCAGCTGCATGTATTGACTAGGGGTCAACCCAGGTAACAAGGCACACCTGATCCCAGTAATTGAGTTCTGAGTGCTCCAGAGGGCGGAGGGTGGCCACTAGTGGTATCAGATTTCTATACCACAGGTATGAAAAAGCCATGGTTCAGGCAGTGAAAAAGTGGTTCCTGACAGCATGTGATGGGAACGATGAAACCAGCCACACGGACAACAGGTTAAAAATAAGCCACGGCGGTTAAAGGCAACACAATTGGGAGAACTTTAAATAAACTGCTTCAAATGTGAGGAAGCTTTTTTAGCAAACCTGCAACAAGGCAAACACTTTAGAAAGTACAGCTGTGTCAACACAATTGGGAATAATACTATATATAAGCAGTGTGGGTGGATATGCAAAGGAAATATAACAATGAAAAAAAGTAACTTTGAGTAAACATTTCAATACGGCTACAGCTAAATTGCTCAGTTTAAACATTTTTAGCCCTAGATAAATTAGCAGCTGTGAACAATTAGCTTTGAGCAAAATAAGATTTCCCTTAAAGGGAAAATACAAAGTTACTGTACTAAGTCTTAGTAATCATCTGTTGGGTGCCCTGTGGTTACGTCTGTCATATAAGTGTTTATGGGCCATCGTTCAGCCATACAGCCAATGGCCTGAGTCTGAGTGGTAGTTACCCTTGTGTTAGAATTAGCAGGATATGGCAGTCCTGTGTGTACTTTTTGGCACCTAACATTACTCTAAACTTTTATAGACTCCATGTATAAAGTAAAAAATACAAATTTCTATCAACAATTAGGTAGCTAACAAGGCAATTTCCAGATGCATGCATTTTTTTTTTAATCCTTGCACATACAATCTTCAGGGTGTCTGGAGTAAGAAGAACCTCAGGCAACATTTAAAGCCTGACTAAGTTTTGTATCCTTTTTTATGCTTTTTCTTTAATGAGTGAATGGATTGTATTGACAACATTTTACAGCCTGCTAAATGACTGGGCCACTTTGTTTTGGTGACTCCAGGCTGAAAGCTGCCATTCTTTTCCTGGCAATGGTACTAATGGTATATGCCGTCTCATGATTGCACTAGGCTATAATCACTCATTGGTTATTGTTGTCTAACCATACAAACATAAAAAATCACAATTGGTGCAACCCATGCACAGAGAGGCAGCTCTCCACACCTCCCTGAGGACAGTCAGAGGTCCTGGGGGCAGCCCAATGAAGTTCCCATACAAGCCTCTCAACAGTACCGTTTTTTGTGGGATTTTCAGGCACTGTCCCAGGTAGCTACCCCGCTATCTCACTTTTACAGAGCGATGGGGAGCATGGGCCAGTTCTGGAGATCCCTCGATCTCCCCTGACCAGATCATGGAGGTGAAAAATCAAACACATTGAAATCAATGCATTGAAATCCATTGCAGCTCCCACCTTGAGGTGGCTATTCAGGTAATGAGACTGCTGTTATTGAATTGCTGTTGTGAATTAAAACCAGGCATCTGAAACATGATTCTAAGATATAACATATGCTGGTAAAAGTTTGAAACTGTTTTCTTTTTTGTGTTTTACATACTACAGTAACAGTAATTTACTCTCTATCTCTCGCCTTCCCACCATTTATGGATGAACACAAAACGCCTAATAAATAGAGGACATAAGAGGGGTCCAGAAAGGGGTCACCCCCTCGTGGGAAGACGAGAGATAGAGAGTAAATTACTGCTACTGTAGTATGTAAAACACAAAAAAGAAAACAGTTTCAAACTTTTACCAGCATATGTGATATCTTAGAATCATGTTTCAGATGCTTGGTTTTAATTCACAACAGCAATTCAATTACAGCAGTCTCTGAATCATGGAATTGTTTTTGTTGAAAATGTGCCCCCCTGCTGTATTTGGAGTCCAGTAAATTCCTCACTGCCGTCTCTCTTGGCTCCAGCCAAAGCCTATTGAGAGACCCCAAAATGCAGAAAGAAATTTACTGGATTAGATGAGCAATATATTGGTCCAGTTTGGAGGATGATAATTCTAGAATCAAGAAGTGGATGTTATTTGCATGAGATATCCCATGCTTCTTTGATTATGACTCCTTTTATTACATATTTTTGTAAATGTCTTTTCTCATGGTAAATTGCTTAAATATCAGATTTCTTTCACACAAAATCAGTATTGGTCCATTGAAAGTTATTACAGATATGTTTCTGATACCTTTTAGTAGATAGATATAGTTATAATCTTAAGAAGATTCCTTTAAGGTCTTCAAAGCTAATTGGGCTCTATTTATTATTGATAAACATAAAACATTGGTTTCCAAACTGCAAACAAGAAAAATATTTAAAATGTTGTAAAGTTATAAGAAATCTAAATGTTATGCAAAGAAATTATATGATCCCATAAGTATGATGAATTATGGAAATTATGGTGAGGAAAATTTGAAAACTGTTAGTGGTTTTGGGGTACCTTGTGCCTTTCACATGGCCAATGGAGGACACTTTTGTTTTATCAGAGATACTGTAGCACTCTCGGGACTTTAAAAAGTATATGCCCACAAACAGATGTTTTATAATCACTTTTATTTAATGAGAAGTCTGTGAATATTTGTAACTAGAGCTATCCTACACCTGCACACTTTCCAAAATATTTTTGGTCTAGTCGACTGACACTGCTTGATCCTGAAACATCAACAGAACTTAACCACTTTTAAGGTGGAATGCATTTTTTCCTTTGATCTCATAAGAAGCCACATAAAAGTCTAAATTACTTTTTTCTCCACATTTCAGAGAAAGATCAGCAAAACCACATCAAGGTTTATGCAACACTATATTTATTGTAGATATATTGTTTAACCCCTTAAACGCAATTTTTGCAATTTCTTCCTTCAACCGTTTATTTTCTTTTTCTCATTTAGTGTACCCACACATTTTTTTCAGTAAGGCTTTCTTTATTATATTCAGTACTGTGCAAAAGTTGTCAAAATAGACATGTTTATAGTTTATTTATTATAATTTATTTTATTTCAATCAATGTTTCGTGTGACCACTGAACCATAACCATATATATATATATATATAACTGCTATAAAAAATATTCAGTGTTTTACTGGTATATAAATTACACACAGTTAGCATTAATGGGTAAAAAAATTGCAAAAATATTTTTGTTTATTTGCCCCGGTTTGGTAACCACCATATATTCCTATATAATTTTTTATGTTAAACTTTCTAATTTTCATAAACATAACCCTAACCTACCTAATTACCCACTAATTAATCCCCATATTTTTAACTAAAAAGATATAAACTTAAAAATATATTAAAAAATCTGGTAAATAAATAATATATATTTATATATATTTTTTTTTTAAAAAAAAAGGCTCTGGAATGCAGGGAACCCTTTTTTAGTGTTTTCTCTCTCTCTCTCTCTCTGGCTTTTTTCATTTGATTGTATCCATAGAAGTGATCACATGCACAGAAATTTAGGAGATCTGCTATAGACTGACCGCTATTCATACACAATAGGGCTGGGGTGTCCAAGTTTTTTCTGCAGTGGGCCACTTCATCAGAATTGTATACGTGCGCGGGCCGCACTCATTTTTCAATGTGAGAAAATATGGCCTTTAATAAAATATGCAGATTAAAATAAAGTAAATGACACAAAGCCTTTACTTTTCCTCTCACTGATTTCTGGGCCTAGAAAGTTTTGTGACTACAAATTCAGGATTCAGGATAAGTAAAAATGAAATAGTTCTATTTATTCTAGGGATGCACCAAAATGAAAATTCTGGACCAAAACATTGCTGTTAGCAATCACACTCCTATCATGCCAAGTCAGCCAGTACATGCTGGTACAGGGTGGCTGTAAGTGATGTGCAGACCCCATACTGCTGGCAGCATCAATACACAAGGGGGGCAGCTAGCCAGGTTTCAGCATGTACTGGCTGACTGGGCATGATAGGAGTGTGATTGCTAACAGCAATCACAGTCCCATCATGCCTAGGTTCCAGCACTTACACATCCAAGCTATGACACACACATTCATTCATTCATTCATATACTCATTCATTCCCTCAATCACGCATACTCATTCAAACACCCTCCCCACCCCTTTACCTGCACTGCAGCTCCTCGATGCCGCTCACAGACTTCAGCAGGGGGCGCGGCCTCCCTCTGCATTCTCTGGTACTGCACAGAGGAAGCAGGACTGGAGCAGAGTCATGTGATGTCACGTGAACTGTGCTGGGTTCCGCTTCCTCTGTGCAGTACAAAAGACCCTCCCACAGGTAAGTAGCAGGGCTCTTGTTGTAGCAGGGCTCGAGGTGCAGCCAGGGCAACCGATCTTACGCGGGCCGCACCTCGAGGTCTCATGTTGGACGCCCCTGCAATAGGGCGACTTTTAGGGCTATACAGTGGCGACTCTAGAAACAATATATAGGGGGGGCACACAAGATACCACAGTCAAACTGGGGGGGGCATTAATAATTTCCACCCTTAAATCATACCACTGAAAAAACACACACACACATATATAGATAGATAGATAGATAGATAGATGTATATATATTGCCAAAAGTAATGTGCTATGGAATACTTTTGTTATTGGACAATACAATACTTGATCATTCAACATGGGAAGCCGGAAGCCACAATTTAGTACGACTAATCCTTGAAATCCTTTAAACAATACAATACCTTAACTTTTGCACTAAATGATTTCAGGGCCTAATATTAGATCCTGCTGCTGATATATATATAATATTAGCCCCAGTTGCCGATATATATATATAAATATATATATAAATATTAGACCCTGCTGCCGATAGCAGGTATAGATCAACACATTAACACACAAACCCAGCTTTGCATGTATAGATCAATTGAAATTCACTTGTGATCTCAGCACTGAAGGTATATATCAAATAAACAGAATCAGACATACAAATCCTGTATTTGCAGGTATACAATAATAATATATGAAACGTAGCATTGCAGGTATAGATCAAATAAATACATGGAAACAACATTGCAGGTATTAATCAACTGACATACAAACCCTGTATTTGCAGGTATACATAAATAATGTATGGAAACATAGCATAGCAGATATGGATCTACAGAAGAACACACAAACCCAGCTTTGCAGGTACAGATCAATTGGAATTCACATAAAAACACAGCATTAAAGGTATATTTAAAACCCCCTAAATTACAGGGATAGATCACAGGTTGCACACCCCAACCACACTGCCCATATAGAACCTGGCCAGCACCCAGATAACACACATAAGATTTGCCATCTTTGTCCCATATACACCATGCCTGTGCCATCTTGGTCCCCAAGGCTCAAACATCCTGCTAGTGCCATCTTTGCCCTTCCACAATTATACATCTATGATACACACAAACACATTAACTCATGCTCTCCCTCATTCAGACAAATCATCCACATATTAACTCATGCTCTCCC
The DNA here is from genome assembly GCA_023333645.1 of Sceloporus occidentalis. Taxonomy (NCBI): domain Eukaryota; kingdom Metazoa; phylum Chordata; class Lepidosauria; order Squamata; family Phrynosomatidae; genus Sceloporus; species Sceloporus occidentalis. The sequence goes on from JALMGF010000033.1 coordinate 203,925, forward strand.
TCATTCAGACAATTCATCCACATATTAACTCATGCTCTCCCTCATTCAGACATGTCATCCATTTTAAGAAACTACACCCCTTGGAGCTTCAAATATATGGAATATGTCGCTTTGGCTAGAAAATATGTTTTTTCTAACCATAGCGACATGTTCATTTGTGTCTTGCGCACTCCAGTATTGTACTAGAAACACATGCAGCCCCTCGTTTGATGCGCCAAGGGATGTCGTTTTTGCAAATGTGTACTTTTTGTGCCATAATTTAACTTCCTACGTGAGCAGTAATGCCACGTCAAGGCTTCAACCCTAATTACTGACCATTCACACGCCTTTCATATCTCCATTTACTCGCAGAAGCACAAACCATACTTTAAATACATTCACTCACAGAAGCACACACCATTCTTCCCCCTTACAATCCCAAAGAAATGATGGTAAAGGGAGAAAAAAAATCACTTTTACAGCAAAAATAAGTTTTGCAGTAAAAATGCAATGCGCTCCAGGGATGAGATGGTTACTCACGTACCGCACAGGCTAAATGGCTGATTTTAATAATATTTACAGTTCATCAGGATTTCAAAAATTGCCTCCCTCTACCGTTAGCTAAATTTAACCCCATGATCAAAGGGATCATAGGATTAAAAATTAGTATCGGCCATTTTTAAAAAGGGAATGTGACTTTTTATAGCCTTTAGAGACCCGCAAATCATTTTTTTTACATTTTTATTTTTTTAACTTAATATTTTTTATTCTGGTTTTACAATCTATATACTGTTTGAAAGGTGAGGCGATTACCTTTCCAACGGTATATGTTGGGGGTATGTAGCTGCTTAGATGCCTGAGATACCTCTTTAACTGACAATTGTCAGTTGTTAATAAAGTTGCGCGGTGACGTCATCGGGTGGCCCCGGTGATGCTCTTCAGTTTGAGGGGCAGATCGCCGGGGTAGGTGGTGATGGAGGTCCACAGACCTCCATCAAGGTAGGGTAGTGCTAGTGACGGCATGGTGCCGTCGTTAGCACCTGACTGGGACTGCTAGCGACGGCACCATGCCGTCGTTAGCAGTCAAGGGGTTAAAGTCCCATTGCGGGACTGTCCTGGGTGGTTACAAATTCGGTGGGGGGGCAACAGGGGCAATTGCCCCCCCTTGCCCCCCTGTAGCGACGCCACTGGGGCTATAGTACACTGTCCTACACACATACCTAACAAACATTATGAACTACGAAAGAAGAGGGACTTAAAGGCAGGAAATTAGGGACCAAGAGATTTCAGTCCCTACGGAACAGGTATAATTGGGAGTTATGCATTCTATTGATGGGATTTGGCACTAGAGCAGGTGGTAGCACTCACTGGGAGGGCTACAGCAGGAACACTAGCCAATGGGACTATGGTGCGCAGTCTCCTTCAGGGGTGGGGCCCCTGAGGAGTTATGTGGTCTATGGCTCCATCGCGCTAGGAAGATTGCGGCCGGTGGTTTTATCTTACATTCTTGAGGGATCTTGCTAAAGTGTTGGGTGGAGAGTTACATTTTTGGTTCAATTTGTGGTTTGAATATTTGCATTTTATTACGGTATGTTTTTGTCATTACAGTGCGTTTAGAAATAAACGCTGTGGCTTCTTCAAACTCCAATATGGTGTCCTGTCGTTATTGGGGTTTGGGAGAAAGGCTAGTTCCTCTTAGGTCCACCAAGTATGAGTTATGTTAAGGGAGTTAAGGCACAAAATCAGGTGACTGTAATTTAAAAAGATAACGTGTCAAGCCCAACTTTAGAATGTACATATTGCTTGATTCTAGTCAGAACTAATTCCAGGTATTATTTTTGTTTTTCTGCCTTTACCCAACCTAGACACGTCTGCAGAATCTTAAAATAGACTAAATCCACATAATTTTGTGTTTAACACCAACACACAACCAACACCTGAAATACACCAATATAAAATCTTTGTGGTGTCTTAAAAACAGGGCCTACAGTGAAGAAAATGTATCTTGAGCCAAAATGACCACTATTATTTTTAGCTTGATTTAGTTTCATTAGTGCAGCACATGCATACTTTATAATATTTAACAGTTTGTTGTATGAATTTTAACTGTTTGGGTACCAAAAAGTTCCCCCTGGAAAAAATATATTTTAGAGATCAATATTTTTACAACACTAATACAAACACCCAGAAGCACAAATGAATGTACTAAGACACTCACACTTGCCCAGACATTCTTTCACACACATGCCCAGACATTCACACTAACACAACTACACATTCAACACTTACACACACTAACATATTTACACTGACATACCAAGGCACTCCACACTAACAAACATGTGCACACGCTCACACATGCTAACAAACCCAGGAACACTCACTAAAATAACCAGACACACATGCCAAAAAACCCAGGCACACACACACACTCACACATACTTCATCCCTACCTGTCTCACACCAGTTCCCATTACCCCTTTACCTTTCTGGAGCCTTCTAACTGCTTGCACACACACACACACACACACACACACTGCCCAAGCAGCCTCTCTTTCACTGAGGAGCCCACCTCTATGCTTAATGGCTGTGGGCTCTCCTTAAAAAAATAGCCTCCACAGCACCCCAGGCTGTACTTTGTGTAGTTGCTAGGGTGACCATATTTTGCACTAGCTTTGTATAATTTACCCATATATACTAGTAAAGCTGTGAATACATGTTTATGTGAAATTCCCAAATTTTATTTATAAAAATGATAAATATAATTTCAAAAGAAAGTCTTTTTTATCCCAATAAAAAGTTTGAAGCTCATATTTGAATACTATGGTTGTTAGTTTTCATGCTGTCTAGGATACACTAGGACTTTGTATTGCCTTCTTGATGCAAGCTTTTTGACGCCATACAGAAACATTTAATTATGCTTATCATTCCATATCACATAATAGCATACGTGTTCCACAAAGTCTAGTCAACCCATGGAGCACAGCTGATGACCAAACTGATTAATATTTTCTGATTTATGTAGCGCCGTCATATTTCTCAGCACTGTATAATGGCAAGTATATTTACAGTGACACAAATTGAGAGTTATGAGTAACATGAAACTCTGGTGCAAATCTTGAAATCAGTCTTATCATTAAAGCAAAGAACAAAATGTTCCTGCTTATTGGATCATACCATTATTAATAATACCATATTAACAGAATATGGTGATAATATCACATTCCAAACTTTTAAAACTCAGAATGCCTTTGTATTGTACTAAAAAGATAAATGCAAAGGAAGGGTAAAGAGTGTTATATACAGTATGCATACTTACAATCGAAATCTTTTTGATTGTATATTTTTTTTGGTATTTTATAAATTAGAAAAGTTAATGGCATGTGGAAACGTATTGTAATGAACTGCTTTTTACTTAAATGAGTCCACGTGATATACCAAGTCGATGGGGGCTCAATATATACTGGTAAAATTAAAGGTTATCTAGCATTTATTTGAAAGGACATTCTAGCTTTCTAATTGTGTTATCCCAGAGTACAGTTTACTAACTTGTGTTTTGTATGATACAGCCTTAAGGCATCTTGTTTTTCTTTTACTGGTTATGAATAAGTCCGTGCCATTTCTGAGGAATTACACGCAACTGTTCTTGCGTTTTCCATTACTTAGACTCACTCATTCCATTTCATTATGTTCTTTTTTTGTTTAAATGTATCTGTCAAACAGTGAATATTTCTAGGCCCCATGGCACCTCGGGCATAGCCTTGATGGTTAGTTTAATTGGCTGTCTTCTATGACATAAAATGTTGCGTACATCTGGCACGTTAACAGTTAAGGTGACAGATGGGATGTATCAGTAGGTCGTGCATCTTGGCATCCTTATTGACAGGCAATTCGATCTCTTTTTGTATTTACATTTTTTTCTTGTTACATAAACTTGCCATGACGTGTTCCAGTTACTTCAAAGAATGATATAAGGGAATTTAAAAAGACAAATTAATGTCATGCATATGAATGCAGAACTATATAGCAACCTGTGATTTGTTTAGAAATAGCTCTATAGCATCTGCTTTTTTGACTGACTATTTGTATAATGGATATTATGTGTATGTATATATATATATATATATATATATATATATAAATATACGCCATATCTTTGAACTGACCTGAAGCATAAAAAATTAATGGTCTGGGATTGTACTGTTTAACAGATAGATAAATAAGGAATTCAATATTTACAGGGTTAGCTGTAGAGTTCAGGCTTTCCCTCTTCTGAGTGAGTGGGTTTCTGAGGGAGGTTAGCCATGCTTTGGGGCAGGGGTAGCCCTTTGCGTGGTGGGGATAGCTATGCATGGAACCAAGGCCAGCGTTAGCAAGCCACAGGTGGGTAGGCAACAGTAATAGCCAAGTGTCACTACCTGCCTGGAAAAAGAGAAAATTATCCCAGAGACCTAGGGAAGCAGAGCTTTACCTGGATACTGACACCCCACACACACTCTAACACAGTACGCTGACACCCAACACAATCTAATACTATACACTGACACTCCTACACACACTCACGCTAACACTGTACATCGACGCACCATACCGAACATGAACACTCACTCTAACACCATACAGACACACACAGTTTAGAACAGTATGCTGACACCCCCCCAAACACACTCATTTTAGCACCCCACAAATGCTTTCATGGTAAACATGGCAAATATTTTTTTGAGTGTAGTAGGGCTATCTTCTCCCTGCCTGGGGGACCAAAGTGAAAAGCCTGTGTTTCAAGTTAAACATGATGGCCTCCTCTGTAGTAAAAAGTGAGGGTTTAATGTAACAATGTGTAGTGGATAGTTTGACAGAACAAGGTAAAACATTAATTGAAAGATAAGTTGTTGTTTTGTTAGGATTAATGGCTTTGCCTTGCCTTGTGACTAGATTGTTTCTTTGAAAAAAAATTTTCACAGCACAGCTCTCTGTGTGTATCAATACAAACATACTGGGCAGCATCTATACAGCTTTTCAGATTCATTCCTTGCTAATTTAGATGCATTTTTGGTAAATGCTTTCTGTATTTTGTAACACAAATGCCCTTTTTTTTTTTTTTTAGATAATGAAAAACCCATGAAGGTAATAGGTGATGATGATCTACTGGACCATGACCTTATAAGTGAATTGAGAAAAGAATATGGAATGACTTACAATGATTTCTTTATGGTCCTAACAGATTTGGACATGAAGGTTAAGGTAAGGCACGTATAATTAAATAAGTAAAGTTAATATTTTTAATATGGCCAACTTTAACCCCTTCAGTACCGGGACGTACCTGGTACTTCCTGGTTAACAGTCACCGGTAGGCCGGGACGTACCAGGTACGTCTCCTCCAAAAAACGCCCCCACATCACCACAATCGCGGTGATCGTGGGGGCGCTGCTGCTGCTGTCTGCCCAGGACTCCTGGGCAGACAGCACAGCCTGTCTAAGCCCGCCCCCAAGCCCACGATCACTCCCACGGAGTGATTCTCTAGGCAGAAACTGCGATTGCAGAAAAATCTGCAATCGCGGTTTCAGCTGCCACAGGCAGCTTCAGGGAAGGGGGGGGTATTGAATGGGTCACCACACAAGTGTGGGGACCTGATCCAACACCCCCCTGCTGCCTGATCGCTCCATGAGAGCGTCAGTGCAGCGTTAACCCCTTCAATGCCGCGATCGCGGCATTGAAGGGGTTAATTCCCGTTTTTTAGGGGGTTCTGCTGCTGGTGGTAGTGATGTCCGGATCATGAACGAATCGTTCATTTGATCCGGTTCTTTTTAGTGATCCGGATGAGTCGGTTCACTAGACTGAACGATTCGTTTGTAGCGGTTCAGTCTGTGAATCATCATGCAGCTGTAACCTGATCCTAGAGCTGTGAGTCATCTGCAGAGCACTCTGGGGTCAGGTTACAGCTCATTAATTCTCACAGGAACGATGACTCATAGAGTCAGAGATTCGTTCAAAGAGTCGAATGATCCGAAGAGTCGAATGAACCGAAGAGTCGAATGAACCGAAGAGTCGAATGAACCGAAGAGTCGAATGAACCGAAGAGTCGAATGATTCGAATCTTACAGGGATCCGGATCTTACAAGGATCCGAATCTTACAGAGATTCGAATCATTCAGAGAAAATCACTGATACCATACTTTTATAAATAAATGCATTAATAATGTTCACACTGCCCCCAGGATTTAGATTCCCCTGAGTTTGCCCCCCTTTACCTATAACTGCACCTACAGTTAACTTTATTAAATTAATTAAATTAACCCTCAATCATCAGCATAAAATTAACCCTTATACCCCATCAACCATAACTGCCCCTGAAATTAACCGTAAAGATCCCATTAACCATAACGGCCCCTGAAATTAACCCTAAATACTCCATTAACCATAACTGCCCCTAAATTAATTGCATGTACTCCAGATAAATTACCTAATAAATTGGTATGGTTGATGGGGTCTTTAGTGTTAATTTGGGGGCAGTTATGCTTAATGGGGTGTTTAAGGATAATTTAGGGGCAGTTATGCTTAATGGGGTCTTTAGTGTTAATTTAGGGGCAGTTATGCTTAATGGGGTGTTTAAGGATAATTTAGGGGCAGTTATGCTTAATGGGGTCTTTAGTGTTAATTTAGGGGCAGTTATGCTTAATGAGGTGTTTAGGGTTAATTTGGGGGCAGTTATGCTTAATGGGTCTTTAGTGTTAATTTAGGGGCAGTTATGCTTAATGAGGTGTTTAGGGTTAATTTGGGGGCAGTTATGCTTAATGGGGTTTTTAGTGTTAATTTAGGGGCATTTATGCTTAATGAGGTGTTTAGGGTTAATTTGGGGGCAGTTATGCTTAATGGGGTGTTTAGGGTTAATTTGGGGGCAGTTATGCTTAATGGGGTCTTTAGTGTTAATTTGGGGGCAGTTATGCTTAAAGGGGTCTTTAGTGTTAATTTGGGGGCAGTTATGCTTAATGGGGTCTTTAGTGTTTATTTGGGGGCAGTTATGCTTAATGGGGTGTTTAGGGTTAATTTGGGGGCAGTTATGCTTAATGGGGTGTTAAGGGTTAATTTTAGGGGCAGTCATGGTTGATGGGGTGTTAAGGGTTAATTTTAGGGCAGTCATGGTTGATGGGGTGTTTAGGGTTAATTTAATGGTGAGGGTTAATTTAATTAATTTAATAAAGTTAGCTTAAGGTGCAGTTGCAGGTAAAGGGGAATGTAAATCCTGGGGGCAGTGATTATGAATGTATTATTTATAACAGTATGGTGACATTCTCTGAATGATTACAATGCCAATGAAGGCAGAGAGTCGTTCAAAGATCCGGATCTTACAATGATCCGGATCTTACAATGATCCGGATCTTACAATGATCCGGATCTTACAATGATCCGGATCTTACAGTGATCCGGATCACTGTAAGATTCGGATCCCTGTAAGATCCGAATCTTTGAACGACTCTCTGCCTTCATTGACATCACTGGAGGCAGGGGGGAGGATTCATAATGAAAGGGGCGGGGCCAATCGTTAGTGTGCCTGCACGGAGTTACTGGAAAACAGTAACTCCGTGCAGACACACTGAGTGATCCGAAGATCCGGATCATGAATCGGATCATTTCAGTGAACGAATCGAAATGATCCGATTCACTTTAATGATCCGAACTTCCCATCACTAGCTGGTGGTCTGCCTGGAAGCCCAGGCAGACCAGCAACAGCAAAAACGAGCCCCCAGAAGTCTATTGGAGATAGGCAGCTTCAGGGACAGGGAGACAGGGTTCTTTGGTCTCCACATGAGTGTGGAGACCAGACCTCCCCCACCCCCACCCTTCCTCAGTTAACCCCTACCCCCTCTTCCTCAATTAACCCCTTCAATGCTGCGATTGTGTATGACCCCCATCGCAGCATTGCAGGGGTTAATATTAGTCCCCACAAGCTTGTGGGGACTAAATATCAATCAATGCTGTGCTTCAATGGAGCATCAGCATTGAAAGAGTAAAAAAAAAATAATGTAAAAAATAATAATTATAATTAAAAAAAAATTTAAAAAAATAAATAAATTAAAAAAAATAATAAAATAATAATAATAATAATAATAAAAAAAATAACAGCACTGACCTGAAAGTCCAGGGTGCTTCCAGGTCAAATGCTGGGCTGATCAGATCACTCCTGGCCAATAGGAGTGATCGGATCATTATGGCAGCCCACGGATGACCCTGCTCTACAAAGAGAGAGGGGTCATCTAGGGTAATTATGAAAAAACACAAATTATTAATAAATGAAAAAATCATAATTATTACCTGATCACTTGTCGGTGACATTTTAAGTCGCTGATTATTGATCGGTCTCCCTGATTGATGTCAGCGGCCTAAACCTGTCACTTACAAGTAATCTGATGAAAAAAAATATTTAAAAAAATGTAAATGCACATGTTCCAGTTTTGCCCTCATAGCTTCCTCCAAAAATACATGAACCATGCATGTGAGGCCTTGTTGGAACGGGGGGTGTTGGTGAACAAAATGTGGTGTTTTTTTTCCAGTGTTACACATATGCTGTGCAAGAAATAAATTGCAACATTGAAATGTATGCGTTAAAAACGCAATAAAATAATTTCCCTGTGAAGTTTGGCAGACATCAGTGAAGAAATGGCTGGCTGAAAACTGTCAAAACTACCCTAGTTGAACACCTTGACTCGTCTACTGTTCATAAATATATACTTTTATGGGGTAATTTACAGTGGGGGGGCTTCCAAAATGTCCCAAATGGGATATGGGCCCAGGAAACCAATTTCTGAAAACTTGCGCATGTTCCAGTTATGGCCTCATGGCTTCCTCAAAAAATGCATGAACCATGCATGTGAGGCCGTGTTGGAACCGGGGGGTGTTGGTGAACAAAATGTGGTGCTTTCTTCCACTGTTGCACATATGCTGTGCAAGAAATAAATTTTAACATTGAAATGTATTTGTTAAAAACGCAATAAAATAAATTTTCCGTGAACTTTGGCAGACATCAGTGAAGAAAAGACTAGCTGAAAACTGTCAAAACTACCCTAGTTGAACTCCTTGACTTGTCTACTGTTCATAAATATATACTTTTATGGGGTAATTTACAGCAGGGGGCTTCCAAAATGTCCCAAATGGGATATGGGCCCAGGAAACCAATTTCTGAAAATTCCAAATGTGAAAACGAAAATGCGCATGTTCCAGTTTTGCCCTCATAGCTTCCTCAAAAAATGCATGAACCATGCATGTGAGGCCTTGTTGGAACTGGGGAATGTTGGTGAACACAATTTGGTGTTTTGTTCTGCAGTTGCACATATTCTATACAAAATATAATATAAAATCTAAAGCAACATTGCAACATATGCAAAAAAAACCCCAAAAATATAAAAATACCTCAAAATTTGGCAGCAATTGGCGATAAAATCCCTGTTTGAAAAGTGTCAAAATGACCCTAGTTGTACACCTTGACTTATCTACTTTTCATAAACATATAATTTTGGGGGGATAATCAGTATTTGTGACAACTATTGCAGTTATTAGACTACCATGCCAAATTTGAAAAAAATTACATTTCAAAAACGTGATGCATGCCTTGCAATATTTGCCCTATACTGGTCAAAATAGATAAAAATCCTGGCCATGTTGGGTGGTTTCCAAATCAGGACAAGTTAATGAATATATTTGGGATAATTTTTTCCCATTGGTTTAATGCAGGGGTGGGCAATTAATTTTCCCATGGGGCCACATGAGAAATTGGAATGGTTTTAGAGGGCCAGACCTCTACAAACTACAAACTCCGAAGCCTTGTCCATTTTGTTAACTTATGTGCTGTTTAATAAAGTTATTCAAGCCTACGTCATTGGTAGAGGTGCTTGAATAAGTAAGGCCTGAATAACTATTAGCACAGCACAGAAGTGAACAAAATGAACAAGGCTTCGGAGTGCATACCGTATTTTTCGCTCTATAAGACGCACCTGCTGATAAGACGCACCTAGATTTTAGAGGAGAAAAAAAAGGAAAAAATATTTTGAGCTAAAAAATGGGCTAAAATATTTATTACAATAACTGAATAAGCTATGAACACAGTAAGACACACGCAGTAAGACACACACAGACACAGTGAGACACACACAGACACAGTAAGATACACACAGACACAGTGAGACACACACAGACACAGTAAGACACACACAGACACAGTAAGACACACACAGACACAGTGAGACACACACAGACACAGTAAGACACACACAGACACAGTAAGACACAGTAAGACACACACAGACACAGTGAGACACACACAGACACAGTAAGACACACACAGACACAGTAAGACACACACAGACACAGTGAGACACACACAGACACAGTAAGACACACACAGACACAGTGAGACACACACAGACACAGTAAGATACACACACACACAGTAAGACACACACACACAAACACAGTAAGACACACACACACAGTAAGACCTCCCTCCCTAACCCCCCTTCTCAGTATCTCCCCTCTAACTCCCTAACCCCCCCTTCTCAGTATCTCCCCTCTAACTCCCTAACCCCCCCTTCTCAGGATCTCCCCCCCCGCCCCGGTCACTTACCTTAAACTCCTGTGTTGGAAGCGTGAGGCGTTTGTCTCGGGTGCCGGCGCTTCACTGCTGATCGCCGGCGTCTGACGTCATATGCCGGCGCCCAGCGTAAAGCGCCGGCACCCGAGACAAACGCTTCCAACACAGGAGTTTAAGGTAAGTGACCGGGGCGGGGGGGGGACACCGGACTCATTGGTGAGTCACCAGGACACTCTTTGCGGGCCGGTCCGAGCTATTCAGCGGGCCGGATGTGGCCCGCGGGCCGTGCTTTGCCCAGGTCTGGTTTAATGTGTGTACAATTTGTATGTATACAAAACTGTAAAAAAATTCGTTTTTTTTTCATTTTTTCCCCACTTTTTCCAGTTTTTTTCAAACAAAACAATGTACTACCCAGCTTACTATGGTTTCAAATGAAAGCCCTACTTGTGCTGAAAAAAACAATATATGATTTGTGTGGGTGCACCAATTGATAAGAGAGAAATTACAGTTGAAGAAAGACATGGCAAAAACACAAAAACGGCTCCGGTCCTTTAGCGACACCCTAGCTTAAAAATCCCGGTCCTGAAGGGGTTAAAGTTAATAGAGACCTTGGTGATGCTCTGTTTTTTTGTTTGGTTCCTAGAAGCTCCCTAAGAACCTGTAACTTTAGGTCTCTTCTCCTCATACCCAGGTGCCCCTCTAATACAGAATCACCTCTTTATTTTACCCCAAACTAAATTCCTTTGTCCTCCCTACACCCACCACAGAAATGTTTCTGTGAGCCCTTTTAAAGAACTTTGGTGCTGGGCAGCCATTTTTATCCTGCTTTAACGATAACAATATTTAATGCTACCTATTCAAACTAATAATAATAATATGTAATACCTCAGAGCGTCTCTTCAAATGCTTATGACAGGGGTGTCCAAGTTTTTTCTGCAGTGGGCCACTTCATCAGAATTGTATACGTGCAAGGGCCGCACTCATTTTTCACTGTGAGAAAATATGGCCTGTAATAAAATATGCCGATTAAAATAAAGTAAATGACACAAAACCTTTACTTTTCCTCTCACTGATTTCTGGGCCTAGAAAGGTTTGTGACTACAAATTCAGGATAATTAAAAATGAAATACTTCTGTTTATTCTAGGGATGCACCAAAATGAAAATTCTGGACCAAAACATTCACATTTCACTTAGCCAAAACCAAAAATGACCCCCCACCTTTATAAATAATAATAAAAACTCACATTTTTTATAAAAGTAGGTAACACACCACAATTGGACAAAAAATTAGCAATATGACTTGGCATGATAGGAGTGTGATTGCTAACAGCAATCACACTCCTATCATACCCAGGCAACAAGTAAATGCTGGTACCTAGGCATGATGGGACTGTGCTTGCTGTGATTGCTGTTAGCAATCACACTCCTATCATGCCAAGTCAGCCAGTACATGCTGGTACAGGGTGGCTGTAAGTGATGTGCAGACCCCATACTGCTGTCAGCATCAATACACAAGGGGGGCAGCTAGCTAGGTTTCAGCATGTACTGGCTGACTTGGCATGATAGGAGTGTGATTGCTAACAGCAATCACAGTCCCATCATGCCTAGGTTCCAGCACTTACACATCCATGCTATCACACACACACTCATTAATTCATATACTCATTCATTCACAGATTAATTCCCTCAATCACGCATACTCATCCAAACACCCTCCCCACCCCCTTACCTGCACTGCAGCTCCTCGATGCTGCTCACAGACTTCAGCAGAGGGCGCGGCCTCTCTGGTTCTCTGGCACTGCACAGAGGAAGCGGGACTGGAGCAGAGTCATGTGATGTCACGTGGCCTCTGCTATGTTCCGCTTCCTCTATGCAGTACAGAAGACCCTCCCACAGGTAAGTCGCGTAAGATCGGTTGCCCTGGCTGCCGATCTTACGCGGGCCGCACCTCGAGGTCTCGCGGGCCTCATTTGGCCCACGGGCCGCATGTTGGACGCCCCTGGCTTATGACATATTATATTATTATACTGCTATAAGCAGTATAAGAGGAAATATTGTGTGATGAATTTAGCGTATATTAATACTAAAAACAGCTTAACTTATCAACCAAACTAGAAGATCCTGTGACTGTGGGGTTCATTGTGGCAGTAAGCCAGAATCCTTGCTCCCTCCCAATGGAGAACCAGGTAGACACTTAGAAATAGAATTTTGTATAATCTTACAGTTGTCTCTTGCAATAGGATGAGAAGCAGTAATACCGTATGTTTAAGTATATAAGTACTTTTTTAACAAGGTTAAAACACCATTAGATCAAGACGAATGTGAAGTATGCATGACACACAAAACAATATTCAGTAGTCCTACAGGCAGCCTCCGAGATACACTTTAGTTTACTTGAATTCTGTCATGGCATATTAATAAAAGAATTACTGTTTAAAATTCCTCAGACTGCAATGATAAAAAAAAACAATTTCTTGGATAAGTCAACATTCTTGTCAAAAGGCCAAGCTTGCTGGTTATTTGTAAGGTGTAGTCATAAGAACACATACAGAACAGTATACCATGTGTTTTGATAAGTCTTTATGTAAACATACTATTACACAATCTTGTTTCAGATTACATCCAGGAAACATGATTTCACATCTAAGCAGTAGGAAACACGGCTCTTGAGGATATGAAAGAGCTGTACTTATAATAAAATTATCTGTTCTTTAAAAAAAAACATTCTTGGACTAAAAATAAAGGAAATCTAAAATGTGGAGCCAGGCATGTGCCCATAGCACGAACCTATTTTTCAAAGCTGTGTTGCTGGGGATCAGGGACGGGACACAGCTCAGCTTGTGAAAAGATCCATCATCAGGACACATACATTAAAGGCATGGTACTCAGACTACAACTATATGATATAAAAAATACATAATATAATATTGCTTGACTGGAGTACATTTGTTAATGTAATTTTTTTGGAATAGGAAGCCAAAAAAATCTCAGGGGAATAGAATTTACCAAGCGTCACGTTTTTATATGAAGGATTACATGTATATATTGTAGGAGGAAGAATGGGTATAGGAGAGTTGTTTTACAATCAGTAAAACCTCTTGGTGGGATTTGCCCCCTGCTCCATCCATACCTCTTACACCAACTGCAAGTTTTCATTTAGATTTTACATACAAAATGCATATATAGGTGGGATGAATCACATTCAGCATCACAGAACATAGCATTTGACAGCAGATGAAAACTATTCAGCCCATCTTGTCTGCCCGTTGTAAAAACTGAGACCTTTATCAATCATTGGTCTTGACGTAGGCATAGGGCTATTCACAATCTCAAGCATGTTTAAATTATCTCACTATATGAGCCTCTACCACTCTCTCAGTAAAATAAAACTTCCTTATATTACTTTTAAACAGAGGCGTATCTACTGAAAATAGCGCCTATGGCAAGCACTGAAATTGTGCCCCTGTCCAAATATCTAAAATTAGCTAGCCTCTGCTGCCCATATATATATAAATATTAGTCCCTGCTGCCGATAGCAGGTATAGATCAACATACAAACCCAGATCAATTGAAATTCACTTGTGATCTCAGCACTGAAGGTATATATATATCAAATAAACAGAATCAGACATACAAATCCTGTATTTGCAGGTATACAATAATATATGAAGCGTAGCATCGCAGGTATAGATCAAATACATACATGGAAACAGCATTGCAGGTATTAATCAACTGAATAAGACATATTAACCCTGTATTTGCAGGTACACATAAATAATGTATGGAAACATAGCATAGCACATATGGATCTACAGAATAACACAAAAACCCAGCTTTGCAGGTAAAGATCAATTGGAATTCACATAAAAAACACGGCATTAAAGGTATATTTAAAACCCCCTAAATTACAGGCATAGATCACAGGTTGCACACACCAAAGTCAGCCCTGGCGTCCACACTGCCCACATAGAACCTGACCAGCACCCAGATAACACACATAAGATTTGCAATCTTTGTCCCCAAATAGCCCAGCACAAGTCAACTTTGTCCGGCCTGTGCCATCTTTGTCCCATATACACCCTGCCTGTGCCATCTTGGTCCCTAAGGCTCAAACCTCCTGCTAGTGCCATCTTTGCCCTTCCACAATTATACATCTATGATACACACAAACACTTTTACAGTCACTCACTAATTCACACTTTAATTCAGCCAACTCATCCACACATTAACTCATGCTCTCCCTCATTTAGACAACTCATCCACACATCAACTCATGCTCTCCCTCATTCAGACAATTCATCCACACATTAACTCATGCTCTCCCTCATTCAGACAATTCATCCACACATTAACTCATGCTCTCCCTCATTCAGAGAACTCATGCTCTCCCTCATTCAGACAATTAATCCACATATTAACTCATGCTCTCCCTCATTCAGGCAACTCATCCCCATATTAACTCATGCTCTCGCTCATTCAGACAACTCATCCACAAAAATAACTCATGCTCTCCCTCATTCAGACAACTAATGCTCTCCCTCATTCAGACAATACATTCACATATTAACTCATGCTCTCCCTCATTCACTCAATGCATCCACACATTAATTCACACTCTTTACTTATATCTACCCCCTCTCCTTCTCTTATCACTTTCTAACCCCTCTCCTTCCCTTATCACTTTCTAACCCCTCTCCCTGCCTTATCACTTTCTAACCCCTCTCCCTCCCTTATCACTTTATAACCCCTCTATTCCCTTATCACTGTCTAACCCCTCTCCCCCTTTGTAGTTCTCTCACCTTGAGGTCCAGCGACGGGAGCATGAGGCTTCTGTCTTCCTGCACTGCCCGCTGCTTCACTCCTGAGCGCCGTAATATGACGTCATATTTCGGCGCTCAGCAGTGAAGCAGCCGGCATCCGCGAGTGGCTTTTAAACACTGTCTTTTTTTTTTTTGATGCGGGGGAGAACGAGGGGCGCTGAGCGGTGCCTAGGCGCCCCTCTCTCTCCTCCGCATCAAAAAAAAGACAGTGTTTAAAAGCCGCTCGCTGGTGCCCGCTGCTTCGCTGCTGAGTGCCGAAATATGACGTCATATTACGGCGCTCAGCATGAAATGCCCGCGCCGGCACTGGCGCCGGGACGGAGGTAGAGGCCTCGTGGAGGAGAATGAGGGGTGCCGAGCGGTTGCTAGGCGCCCCTCTCTCTCCTCCACATCAAAAAATAAAAGACGGCGTTTAAAAGCCCGCCTTCAAATGGCGCCTATGGCAGGAGCCATAGGTGCCATACCCTAGATATGCCTCTGCTTTTAAACCTCTCACACTCCAGCATAAGACTATGGACTCTTGTCTAACATTTCTTCTCTGAAAGAAACTTTCCTTCCTGTACTTCGTTAAATCTATTAAGGTATTTAAATATTTCTGTCACATCTCCCCTCTCTCTTCTTTCCTCCATACATTCATTAGTCTTTCATGAAACATTTTACTCTGAAAACCAGTTACCATTTTAGTAGCCCTCCTCAGAACTCTCTCCAATATGTCAATATCCTTCTAGAGATGGGGTCTCCAGAACTGCACATAGGTATGATCAGTTTTGTGGTAGGACCATCACTCTCGTTCTGCTACTGGCACCTCTAGCAATACAACCTGGCACCTAGCTTTCCTTTTCCAGTGCTTTATTGCATTGCCTGCTTACCTTTAAGTATTCAGAAATAATTACTCCCAAGTCCCTTTCTTCTATTGTCACTGAGCGAACACTGTCATCAATGCTATATTCTGCCCTGGGATTTTTTTAAATAACTGCATTATTTTAAAGTTATCAGCATTAAACTGCAGCAGTCCCATTTTCTTCCCATTAACTTCCACCTTCTATCTCCTGCCATTGCCTTTACCAATTCAACTATTTTATTTTCCAAACCCAAACACTACAATTTATAAGTCTTTTTTTTTTAGGCACAGTGCCAAATGCCTTATTGAGATCTTGATATCCTGTATCTACAAAGATACATTAAATTAGTCTAACAAGATCTATCTGCAGTAAACCCATTCTGCTCCCGCTCTTGCAAACCATTTACATCCAGATATGTAACAATATATGTCTTTAGCATATTTAACCAGAACACCGTAAAATCATGTGTGTTTACAGAGCAAGAAGATCTACTTGAACTCTCCAAAGTAAAAATAGGCAAATCCATGGGACACATTTGGATATATCCATGGTTATAAAATAACTATTGGTATATCCCATTGTGTCCACTAGGACTAGTGTGGGAAGAAAACACTGTCCTTGACACCACCTCCCTAGCCATAAATTAGAATCTCTAATTTGCTGCATCTTACATCAAGTTTGCCATACATGGGTAAAACCTCTGGAACATGGATACAGCCTTTTGCAGGTCCTTACCTAGTTACCACACTGGCCTCCTAAAATGACAACTTATTTTACCACAGACAACATGTTGTAGCCCACGTCAGATCTTGACGCATTCAAGAGCATAGATTACAAGATATTAAATAGGTTGGGGCTTAAGAGAAGACTTTAAGACTAAAGACCCTCTTTATGTATGTAGAACATATTTTGTAACGAGGGTCTTTCTACATCCTAGCCTCTATTTATGGAAACCTATAAATTGCAGGAGTGTCTGTATTTAGGAAGGCCTTTTGGCTCCTGGTAAGCAATGTACTTGCAAAGATTTAGCTCCATATAAGCAACAGTATTTAGGTTAGGACCCACCTACATTGGAGTACTTTGGCGTAGTGGTGGGCTTAGCATAATATGGCCATATAATGTGACTAAAACTCCAATTTTGTCATCTTAGAAAGGTGTTTTTAAGTAGTTTTAACTACAGTCATGAGAGTTTATAATCTATTTGATGTGTGTGCGCTGATTTAGAGATTGTGTGTGTATATATATATATATATATATATATATATATATATATTGAACTGTTAATGATTCGTATTCTTAAGACAAATGTTAAACAAAGAAAGGCAGAATACCAAAGAGATATGCGGCAGTGTCTTTATTATAGATTGAGCACAATTTAAACACTGGGTGGTGGGCGCCTCAAATTCCTTAATGTGATTCATACAGCACCCATCAATCTATGCCTCTTTTTATTTCTGCACCTCTTCTCTTCCCTTAGCTCCATTTTAGGGGTTTAAACCAAAATATGATGGCTGTTGGAGACCTGGGTGGCCCTCTGTGGGCCCCTGAGAAATGTATTAGACCTGCCGCTTTTGTCCTACACATATGTCATTATTGAGTTCTCTAGTGTTGTTTCTGGTAAGACAAATAGACCCCTATAGAAGACCATTGTAATTGCGAACTCACACAAAAATGGAATGTTTTGGTTCATTGAAAAATGTAGACGGCAGGTGGGTGTTATTATGTGACAATGTTTAGTTCCATAAAGGTGACAAGATTCTAGAACTACTAGGTATCTACTTATGTGTTAATGAAACAAATCCAAGTCCTAGAAAAGAAAAACCAAGTCTACTTCAAACGGGGTTTATTCAGGCACTAACATTTTTCACAAAGGACTACAACTACGAGGTTATTTCAGTTGCATCTTTACTACAGATTAGCAAAATACACCAGACCGCATAAACCTTAGCCAATAATTTTCCACTTACTGGTGGCGTTTCCATATGCTTGGAACAGTGTTAGTAATTGTTGGCCTTTACTGTTCAAATTCTTTGTTTGTATTGAAGGTTTTAGTGTATACTTTATGGCAGATATGTTTTTGTGACTCTACATGACTGGGCCATTTGGCTGGCTACACCACCTTCACTGAAATTGTCCTCGTTGCTCTTGGAAGTCAGACAGTTTCCCAGAACTACACCCAAACTGCTTTCTCTAAATCAGTGGAATAGCCAATTAATAACAGAGTCTTTAAGGTCTGACAGCTGAAAGTCTGCCAAAGTTTCCATGACTTGACTTAAGAGTCCAAACCTCAGTGTTTTACCATTTTTCTTTTGTGGGGATGTGATATGGAGCCCAACACATTTGTCATTGTTTTCCCTGTTGGATATATGCTTTAGTTTTATGTAAAGTTTTTTGTGTGAATAATTTTTCTTTGTTTGCACAGCAATACTATGAGGTCCCCATTGCAATGAAGTCAATATTTGACATAGTAGACACTTTCCAATCCAGAATCAAGGAAATGGAGAAGCAAAAAAGGGAAGGAATAACATGCAAAAGGGAAGACAAGACAAGGTCCTTGGAAAACTTTCTCTCTAGGTAAATATATTCATAAAATCAACTAATGAATTAAGCACATTTTGGATTGTAATGTTTAATTATGTATAGAACAAGGCACGACAAACCCCAGGTCGTCATGGTGACAAGAAATCACTTCCTGGAGCCTAGGATTTTGCATGGGAGCACAGGGTTAACTGTACAAAAGTACCATACACAGTTTAGGGCTAAATTTAAACTCTAAGGTGCATGTTGTACTTTGTATTCAGTTGGGGCAGTATGAGCGTGGGGGTATTATGTCATTTCCCAGCAGTGTGTGAGGACTGCGAGGGAGCAGAAGAGCTGTCTTGAGCTAAAAAAAAGTAAGAAAAATGTGTGTATGCAAGTAAGTATGTCATTGTGTGTGTATTAGTATATGTGTGTAAGTATGTTACTGCGTGTGTTAGTGTGTGCGGTAGTTTGACTTTGAGTTGTAGCTGATTACTCCTGGTGGTATTGTACCTGGGGGTTCAACCAAAGGGGTATATGAGTAATATAGACAAGACTTATACTCTCAGGGTTATCATTAGTTGTATTAGACCAAATGTCCATCTGCAACAGAGTATAGTACTAGTAAATAGTGAACAAAAAATCCAAATTATTTTTTTGAAGAACAAAAAAACAAGTTCCATGCCTCCATGAGCAAGCAGTATTAGCCCCACAAAGTATGTATCATCCTTTATATATATATCAATCAGAGGAACTACTTTCCTGTTTGAATAGAGTCAGTAAGTCGCCAAATGGCCACCATCATCCCCAGAACACTTGAATACCAAAAGCTTCCCCCAGACTTAATGTCTGCTGAGGAACAATTCATTAATAATTAATGTAAAATTGTATTTCTTTTATAACTTTCGCTATGAACAATTAATGGTCATGTGATGCAAAAGTAGACACTGATACATAACTGCCATAGAAACTGAAAAATACATTTCTGTTTTATACAATAAAACCATAATATCAGATATAATATGTAATTACTGTTTTGTGTAACAGTACCTTTAAACCTTTGATCACTTACAAAACGAGTACATGCCTATTTGGACATAATGTATGTAGACAACCCAGTTTGAGCCTCCTAGGAACCATGAAGGCCTATTAGAAGGATCATTTTTTTTTTAGTACAGGGATATGCTTTCAGGTTCTGCTCGACATTCTGGGCCCTTATAGGCACGAAGATGTGAAATGTCCTCCACACTGTGGAATAAATAAGTAAAGGCCTTGTAGGCAGGACATTAAAGGTAAATGAAATAGGTGTAACTCTTTTAAAAATTACTGGATGGACCATAAATAGGAGCGGGCATAGTTAAGAGTACACCTTTTTTTCCACTTTTGCCTCCAAAGGTCTAGTCAGCCTTATGAAGAGCTTATACCTGCTTGTGTTAGGAAATATAGACAAGGTTTAGTTTGTTTTTCAAAATTATGATTTTGAACATAGGTAGGCATACATTTTCCAAATGAATATAAGGTTTATTTGTTTGGGGTCTTCGCTGTCCCTTTAAGCACAAGACGTTAAAGGTCTGATTGATGAGGTAAAGGTTTATTCACTGGGCAAAGGCAAATAAGCATGGTATTTATAAACTTAGTTAGACAGTAGCCTTTAGGGTAGCACGTCGTTCCTATGACAGCAAGATTTTGTGATGACTGTTTCCTCTACATTTCATTCCAAAGTCTGTTTTCTGCACTGGAAAATATGTCCATATTTAGCCTGAATATTATCACATTTAAAATAAACTACTGTGCAAATTTTAAGAGCTCCTTCTTAAAGTGTTACTATGCAATAGGAGTTTGGCAGTACCACACCTAACTTTACACTTTAACAGTATAACAGTATAAAGCAGTTTATATAAATATATTGTTTTTTTTATTTACTGTGTTATATTACCGTATTATATTATTTGTATTTGTTATCTTGTGTGCTAGGGAAAAAACATGAATAATGAAAATAAATTGTTTAAATAGATGGCTGGGCAACTGTAGTTATTGCTTTTGAAACTACTCAGAAATAACTACGAGGGACCTTCCAAAATTTTCCGCACTTTTGTCATTGAAAACGGTGAAGGCGGGAGGAGGAGTAATTGGTCGTCTCTTAGCGTGTCATGTGACTAGTTCTGTCTGGCAAGCCAAATACCCTAGTTTAGTATAAGAGTTTTCACCCTGGGGTGAAGATGGCTGCCAAATTTATAAATTGCACCAAAGAAGCATGTGTGCTCAGTTGGAATGAGTGTGAGTGTTGGACCTGTCTATTCATGACAGCCTTAAGTTCAGTAAAGTGTGTGATGCATGGCCCGCTATCGTGAAGAAGATAGTCACTGGTGATGATGTGATGATGTGAAAGCAGCGGTGCATCAGTGGCTTCACGTTCAACCAAAAACATTTTAGCTAATGGCATTAAAAAGTTGGTACGACTTTGGGAAAATTGCATCGTAAAGGAAGGTGACCATGTAGAAAAGTGATGTGATTTATATTTTACGTAATGTGGAAACTTTTTGTATGTCCCTCATAATATAATATACGCATGTGAACAAGGTGAGCTCAGTGTAATTTCACACTATGCGCCTATTACTGAGTCCTATTCCTTGCAAAATAGACCTAATTCACATCCCTTTTTCCCCCTTATAACACAACTCTACACACCTTTTCAGTACCTTCAATTCACTACTCAGCCCAGTTATGACCACCTCTGCCTTACAGTCTGCGACTTTGAAACATACTTTAAAGGTTCAATTGACGCAATAAGAGACAAAATCTTTGTTCTCTCTCTTATCTGCATTGACCATCCATTTGACAGTACAGCAAATTTACCAGCCATATCATCGAACGCAGGGCTTACAGTTTCAAAGAGTCCAAACATACCGACTACTTTATCAAGATTTTAATGCTAATTGTAATCAACAATGAACAATGTTGGATCTCGCCATCTACCTTCACTTGCCTAGCAATTTTTTTTTATGAGGTTAACTTGATGGTCGCCAATGAATGCGTCAGATACAAGACTCATTAGGATAGCTTTTCTAATTAAATCTCTGTTAAACCCATTTGGAGGCCGATGATCTTCTTTGTCATCATTGTTCCATCAGATGAATGTACGATTTAGACCAATTTCCTATATAAAAAAAATAATGTTGCCAACATTTTTTAGTTAAAATCATATTGATGGGTACGTTTTGGCATCAAAAGGTAATAGAGATGACAGCTATGACAGTATATTTAATCACAAAAGTATTATATTTTGCAGAATTGCCAGAAAAATACTGGCATTCTTTTTCCACTAAAATCAAGGGAATGAACTAAAGTTAAAACTCATTCTTACTGTTCTTACAAATTCACATAATATACATAAATGCATATAACAGTGTGACCACAACAAACTAGCTGGTTGTCCTGTGGGCCGCTTAATAACAAGGTAACAATGAATGGTACTGTGAATGTACCATAATTTCACGCATCATTGACAATAATTTCAACAAGACTTTCTTTGGTCATTCCTTGCATTGCCCTACAAAGCATTGATGGTTTCTGGAATGTATAGAATGTATGGATAATCTTTTAAAGAAGGTATTCTGCTTGGACATGTAATTGCACAGAACTGTTAAATCAGATTAGCTGTGGGGTAATACTAAACACCTTTTGATTCAGTTACCTGAAAAGACATTTCCACAAATCAGTATAGCATAATAATCATCATTGTATTGAATTCTATAACTGATTGACACAATTCCCTGTATCTCCTGTTCTTATGTTCTATTCCTCATCATTGTTTATATTTCAAATGTGTGTAACATAGTTTACAACTGGTACAAAAACATGCATTTTATATAAAATGCCCTAAACCGAATTAATTTCACAGAATTTCACAGAAAGTAGATTGAAATCAGTCTTTTTGTGCCACAACTCCATCAAGTCTGTTGAATTAACTAAGAGCATCATTTCTATTGTGTTGGCATGCTTAGACCCTTCCCAGAAATAATTATTTAATTGTAAAATGTTGCAAGGAACACTTGTCATGGGAAACTAAAGCAGGCACTGATAGGTTGATTATGATCAACCTATGATTAAACCTGAGATACACATATTTACAAATGAAAATATATCAAGGGGACTGGGATAAGGTAGGGGACACACACTCAGCCAGGGTCAAAACAAGCAACCCTAAGATCCTCATAGCAGGCTCATAATTCATAGGTCATAATTGTATATATATGCTTCCAAACACTGATATAACATACCCAAACTAAATTAATATTCAGAAAGACATTGTTAAAAAAAGATAATTTGGGCTTGTTCTAAAATTGCTTACTGAACAAGTAACTCAAGTGTAAAATAACACAAGTACTATAAGGTGCAAAAAAGGTTTATTCCCCTGGCACTGGAACTTTGAGAAATAGTTACATTCTGTCAGATGTTAAGAGCTATATCTTTTTGAAAATCACAAAAAGACTTTAATACAGAATTGTCTGGTTTTACTTTAAATTCTTAAACCACCATATATTCAAATTCATTTATTTCAAGCCTGAATGATTCATCTTGTTCCATATATACGGTTCCTTTTCTCATTCTGAACATTGTTAAGTACTGTAGCAATGCAGTAATCGTTTTTAGCTAGAATTCTTTGGATTGGATTTAAAGTTTAATCATTGCACAGGAACTGATTTCACAGTATGTAATATAACTTGGGTCTGCTATTTCAATAAAGTTAATGTACTTTCCAATATTCAGCCAGAAGGAATTAATGTTTTATGTTAATATATTTTACAGAAAGAACACTAATCTTCCAAATGATTTTGATATATATAAAAAAAAACTAATAATAAATAGTGACATAATGTTCTTTTATCTACATATTAAACTGTAATTGTAAATTAACTTAATTGTATATTAACCAAAATAAAGTTGTGTAATGGAAAATGTATAGAAAGTTTTGAGCCACTACTGGGATAATAGATTTACATTTTATTTCTAAAACCATTTAGCAGAAGAAACATCACATGAAACAGCAATTATTAAAACCACAAATTTTTCACAAATTTGAAACAACTTTCATTTTTGGTTACACTTTTGTTTTACTTTTTTGTTTAAGGTTTCGCTGGAGAAGACGTTTGCTGGTCATATCAGCTCCTAATGATGAAGAATGGGGCTATCAACAGCAACTATACGCTTTGACGGGACAAGCCTGTAACATGGGTATGCATGGTGCATTCATTCAATTTAATTGCATCTGTGACTTTTCCTAGATCCCAAATTCTACCGTTCAGCATATTTTCTGTATAAGAAACTCACCCTATATGCATGTGTTGCATGTGAGGCTACCCCCCCACACCTCAGCTCCACATTTGGAATAAAAAAGGGTCGGGCTGTAGTATCTGTGGCTAGCTATGCAAAGGAATGGCTTATACAAATTGGAGAGATACCAATACTGGGCATGGCATGTGAAGAGATGGACAATTGTAGACAGCCCTAACAAGGGATTAGGAAAAGTATAATAGCTCTGGGAGAAGTATAATAGCTCATGGGAAATTAATTTATATTCCAGGTTTTTCCCCTTTTGCACATATCATACCTTCAACAGAAAGTGGAAATGTTTGCTCATTTATACCTCAAATGTTTTCTTTTGAACTGTCCTTTCGTCTCATAGTATCATCTGTATTTGATGTTGGTGGTGGTTGTGAGTTTATGTGGTATCCCTCACAGTTTCTGCTCCCATATCCATATATTTACTATTGTTAAAATATTTTCACTAATATCCCTCTTAAGCACCTTCCCTCAAATAAAAACTTAATATAGACATCTATCCGTCTCCTCTTCTAACACCAAATATCAGTAACCCCATATCTGATGCCCTTAACATGGTCAGGTCCCCAGACATCTCTTGTCCAAATATAGCACATGTAAATCTACCCCAGTTCATGCTCCTTTCCAAGAATTCTCTATTGGAGGGCCTCCTTATAATTTATGGAGGTCCTTAAGTTTCTCTTTCATTTCTCATTTTAATTTCAAGACTTTATATTGAACTGCATTTCGCTGCTCTTCATGTAAACAGATGTCATGATTTTTTTCTCATGTTCAACGCTGCTTTAAGTTGTTTTTAGAAGAATTTAGAAGCCCACATAAACTATTTCAATGTGAGGGGGAGTTGAAAAAACACACCTCAAGAGTTTTCCTGTATGACTCACTTGGCATTTATACAAACTAACTACATGGCTGTAGATTAAGATGATTTAGCCAGTTTAGCTGATTTATTTTTATTTTTTCCCCCAAAGTCTGTATAAAGCCTGAGACCTAATTTTAGCCCATACGTAGTAGTATACTTAGTAGTCATCTTTCATTAGACATGTGGCCTTAAAAGTAGAACATAGTGTTTAACCCCTTAGTCTCACATTTTGATGTTACAGTAATTTTGTTGAGATTATTTTTATTTGATGTAATATCCTCTGATGAGGATCAAAACATAACATGCCCACATTTCTGATAATATACTTTTCTACAGTGCTGAGTTCTCTCTGGGTCTTTTATCAATATTTCCCCAAATATAACAAGCACATTTATCTTGAATCAGCAAGATCAGTTAAGGTCAAGGCTATTCTTTTAGTGACCAGACAGCATGGCATTTCTTGTCCCAATACTGGAATTCCCCACTGAAGCAATGACCAGCTGAAAGTGGTTAACCTTGCTAAATATATATTTTTTTAACCCTTTGCGACCAATGATGTACCAGGTACATCATGAAAAGTTGTCCCTACAGGACCCATGACGGACCTGGTACGTCATTGGTTCAAAAAACACTCCCACATTGCTACGATTGTGGCCCCACCATTTTTATTGTCCACTCAGCAATGAGTGTACAGCAGATGCCCTGGTGAACGATTTCATAGTTAATCAAATGGAGCAGAGCACTGCATTTGTCTTTGTTATCTGCCTCTCTCCTCGTAGAAGAAAACACAGAAACTGCTACAGTGTAGTGTAGTGTAAAATACTCTTGGTTATGTAGTCTAGTACAAAGAAATATGTTGTAGCATTTATTGGGCAAATGTTTATATAGCATTAGTCGCATACACTTTCAATACAGCAGAGGTCCCTTCCCCAAAATGAACATTGGCCAGCTAAAATTGACGTCAATGGGATGCTTGACACACATTTCCTGGGCCAGCGCTAGTTTTGAATGAACTTAATGATAACTGGAGTGTGCTTTTAACCATCTTTAACGGCAGCTTTCCATGGGTTGTGATGTCATCAAAATGTTACGACTGGAGCTGTTCCTTGTAACTATCTACCGAAGCTCTGTTCTTATGACAGGATCACAGCTGTCATACTACTTTCATCGACCAGAAAGTGCACAGATAAAAAAAAATCGACAGCAGCCCCTTGCCTGCTATAAAATGATTTCCTGTAACAATAAGAATTTAAATAGACAAGATTAATGCATATTTCAAGTTTTTGTTATAGGCACTTACATTACATGAATCATTTAGCCCATGCTGTCTAATTAAAAAACACCTACTACTATAAAACAATTTTTATTTAAGAATAGTGTTTATTAACACAAATTCAGAAATTCATAGAATTCAAATTATTATTTAAAATTGAAAAAAAATGGTAATAAGTCTTCTTTAAAACAATGAAAATGCAGGTTTTGCTGCATCCTCATGATTGCCTGCCAAAGCAAATATAATCTCAATAGTCATATGTATTCCAGACAAACATTGCTGCCAAAATGTAATGGAATTAATGTGTCATTTCTTCTCGAACAGGGAGGTCCATAGAGTGTTAACATTAAGTCTGGGTGGTACAGGTAGCAGAAGATTTGCTAAGCTTTTGGTGCCTTTCATATAGTTACATACATTTCTTGGCATTCAGATTGGTGCTTTTTTCACCGGTATACAACCTGCTTAAATACAAGTGCCTTCACCATGAAGGCTTTCCTAGTGACCATTCATGAATCATGACAATGCATTCCTTGTGGTGGACTATTAAATGGTTTTACATACATACCAATTGACTGAGGCTTTTTTACAGCATTTAACAACGTAACTCAAAATCAGATCCCTGTAAGATATTTATTTACCAGTGCAGTCTGGCACAAACATAAACCCATATCTAAAAAATATCTGTATAATAAATGTTGTGTTCCATTATCTTTTGATTTTCTTTGTTATCCAATATTTAAGAATATTCATAAATGAAAATATGATAATGTACCTTGAATAATAAGAGCTGGAATTTATAATAGGTTTAAAAATATACCCCCATTTTCATAATGTTTTCGTGTATTTTTGTACTGACACTTGTAAATCCCTAAAACTAAGCTCAAGTTGCTGTGAGGATGTTTCTATCGATATTTCCAAATGGATATCAGGTTATACCCCTATAGGGCATGGATTTTACCATTGTTGCTACTTTCTATGTCACACAACAAAACACTAATTCAACGAGGATGGGCACAGGTTCCATAATGCCAGTAATGCCCTTTAACTGTTATACTTGCAAACATGTGCATGTTACTGACCTGGTATACCAAAGCACAAGTAGTTATCCCAATATGTGTTGTGTATGGAGGGAAATGTGCCACGTCTATATAAACCAAGGACCCCTTGGAAACAAACATGTAGATCATATTATTTTAGAAGTTAATTACATTCGAAATTGACTTGACTTGGAGGAAATTAAATATATAGTCGAGATACCTTTTCTTCAGTATGATATACACACTATTTATCAAAGCTTTCCCTTGAACTAATCTGAACGCCTGAAGTACAAATTAGTATTCACCTTTAATAAGAATTATACTAGCAATTACTGTTGCCTCTTAAATTATTGTCCACTCATAATAGCATGTTTAGTTACTTCTCACCACCATCTCTGGACATAAAATACACCTGAAATAACGGTATTGTTTTAGAGACGCTACTTCTTTTGTTGCATTACCAAATCTAGGTAAAATGGGCCTGCCATTGAGTACAACTCAGCATTGGTTTCATTAAGACATTCCCCCTGAAAACTGAGTGTAAGAGTACGTCACACAGTAAAATACCATTAGGTTATTACAAATGTAATCATTATTTGACTTATTTTCTCACAGGACTTCGTCATTTATCAATTCTGAAAATGGTAGGCATTGGTACTGAAGCCGGTGGTGTTTTGGAACTGTATCCTATCAACGGTAAGAAACCATTTCCGTCTTTTAATAAATATGGATGTGCAACTGTGCATTACAGCATTAGTCATTGCATTGTCTTTTTGTAGTAAACTAAACATCTTAAGAAGTTACCAAGAAATTAGATAATTAGACAATGTAGTTTTGGAATAGATGGTTATGTGTGTTTGAAGTTCACACTTCAGCTGAGTTTGCACCGGCCAACTTGTCCAGCTTAAATATTCATAAAAGTCAAATCAAGAAAGGTAAGAAAATGCAAGTTGCTCAACAGTGATGAGCTGTCTACCTTTTAAGTCATCTAACAAATCACATATTTTAACTTGATACCTCACGAGTAAGTGAGTTGATCGAGAGCTCCATTAAAATAAATAGGAATGACAAACTTGATGATCAACTTGACTGCCGAATCAACTGACAGACTCACAGGGCAAAGTCGCATTACCAACTAGAATCTCAAACTCTATTCATATATATTTTGTTTGCTCCTTACAGGAAGCTCCAGTGTTGATCGAGAAGATCTTTCTTCTAATTTGGTAAAAGACATAAGAAATTACTTTCAAGTCAGCCCTGAATATTTCTCAATGCTTCTCGTTGGCAAAGACGGCAATGTGAAATCCTGGTATCCTTCTCCGATGTGGTCTATGGCAATTGTATACGACTTAATTGACTCCATGCAGCTCAGACGGCAAGAGATGGCTATTCAACAATCACTAGGGATGCGCTGCCCGGAAGATGAATATGGAGGTTATGGCTATCATGGGTACCCACATCAGGGATATGAGGAAGGATATCAAGACGATTACCGACACCATGAGGGATACTATCATAGATACCATGACTGAAAAAAAATAAACAGTAAAGGAATTTGAACTTGCAAATGGTAATTCAGTTGTTCTTCCTTAACCACAACTATAAATGTAGTATATAGTTTTACATGGTTTTTTTTAGAAATTGGATTGGACCAAGATTGCTCTCTGCTTGGTTATTTTCACGATTTTATCTTCAGATAATAGAATTTAGCGTTCTTGTTTCTTTATGTATATCTTTTTAAATATATTTATTGGAAAACTGATATGTTAAAATAAATGGATGGAAACGAGGAACAAGCCATATCAGTTAATCAGAATAATGTTACAAAGGTCAATGCAGACATGGCCAAAGTTTTAGAAGGAGTTTAGCAGTCTGTCAACCAAGTAGGCCCTGTTGGAGAGAGATTTCATTAGCTTTAAATATGGCGGGAAATGCAGACTGTTGTATTGTTTAGTTATTTAAAGAATAATTTGTTTTGCCAGCTTTATTTTTTATATATGTTATTCTGGTACTCTCTATGCAGTTTACCACCTCTAAAATGTTTACATTATTTTTTTAACACAGTTTAGAACTAATGTGTTTCCCATTCCTTCAAGAAAGACCATGGATGATACAATGCTGTTTTTATTCAATCATCAAGTACATCGATGAAAGCAGTACCCATCCTAAATGTAATTTACAAGCAACTTAAATGTTTATATATTAGATTTTGAGCTTTGAGGAGATATGTGTTTTGTTGTGATTCATTTTATATTCAGTATATATTTTTGGAGATCTGAAGTCAGTTGCAAAATCTAAGGATAATAACCATCAACGTGACTCTCAAATTCACATGGAATCGCATAAATTTAAGTATACGCCATCAGTGACCAACATTCAAGCCAATCAGTCTTCAAAAAAAAAATACAACAGCCTACGTTTTTAATTTATGAAACACAATGCATTAGAGTGTAGAGAAATATACTTTTCTGTGTAAAACTCTTATTTCACCTGGACGTTACACCTGTTTAACCAGGCCAACTGTAGATATGGCTGATGGTTACAAATAAGGTCCTTTTTGGCAGTGTGGTTAATATGTTGTAAAGTAATTAGATACCGTAAATGTAAACATAGTTTACATTTATAAAAAACATTATTACTGATGCTCATTAAATTGAAATAAATAAAATTAATTTAATAAAAACCCCAAGAAGTATATCTTGACATTTTTTTCATTTATATAGCTATCATTTGCTGACAAAAATGAAAAAAATTTAGAAGATATTAGTCATAGTAACAAGTTTGCTGTCTCAAGGGACTAACCCCATGGTCCTCAACAACATCAAAGAGTAACGACTCAACATATTATTTGTTAATATATACAGAGAAGGGTGTCCCTAATCAGTGCAATTCACTGCCACCACCTCCCGACCTGCCCCAGTCCTCCTTCTCCACTGGCAGCCTTGTAAAAAGCGCCAGGAAATGTTGTTATATGCTAGGCATGCCGCAGTAGTGTACAAGTAAAACACAGAGCTCAGTATTATGACTGGGCTGGTTTTAAGGGAGATCTTTGATCTCCCAAACTGGCCTTTAAAGAGTTGTGGCGCATTAGAGCGGCAGTCACTCAATAGGGCAATAGTCCACTGGTGAATTTGCTCAAGTCCAGTGTTCCCTCTAAGCTGTGCGCTTGTGCGCGCGCACATAGCTTTTTTAGGCAGCGCACACGTCCAAAAATTGTGCGCACAACAGTTTTTCCCCAAAAAAGAAAAAAATAATAATTTTTTTGAAACTTTATGCGGCGCTGATATTCTGCGCACAAAATTTTTGCACAAGAGAAATTTTCTGTGCACACCAACTAAGAAAAATTAGATGGAACATTGCTCCTGTCTCATCTTATCTGCCACCGTGGGCCTTGCAGGATCAGGCCACTGTACCCAATACATTTATGTACGAGGAACATGAATTTTTAAATTTTAACCCCTTAATGACAAAGCATGTACATGCATTGTTTTCAATGGGTTTAGGGACTGCCCATTGTCCTTAAGGGGTTAATGTCCTAATATCTCTCAAAATAACTGCATAAAAACAAATGGTACTACCTAGTAGTACTCTGTTTAAAGGCAACCAAAGGCCACTTGTTTAGCATAATTTTTACGATTTTTTTTTTCAACTTGGTTGTGAATATGATTTTTAGTTACACAAAACATTTTTCCTTTTTTATTGTTTGAAGTGAAATAGGATGACCAAGGATGCATAGAAAAAATATATTAAAGAGTTGTTTAAAATGTATGTTGCCCTGTAGAAAGCATTCTTTTAAGGGTCCTTGGCAAAAAAGACCACCTGAGAGAAATTTTTTCAAACTTGGATGAACTGGGTTTTCTTTGTTTTTCTATATTCCTTTTTAAATAATTCACAACCTAATTAACATAGACCATTATTAAGTCTGATGGGATTTGCTGATTTTTCTTGGAAGTATAATTATGAGAATTGTGAACATGGTATGCGGCCGTTCGTGAAAAAAAAAAAATAAAGTTTTTTTTAAACTTTAAATTTCCCTCATAACTTTTGTCTTTTGTCACAGGAATTTATCTGAACAGCAACACAAAATATAAATGGGCCTTTGAATTTATATAAGCTTGTAGAAAATTACATTAAGGTGAAATTTCTGGCTTTTGCAATAATACTCGGCATAACAAAACACTCCATTACATAGTAGCCTGGTTTTTTTTTTAATTTTATTTTACTTTGCGTGGGGAGAACATAACTTGTCTTTATAGACCTCAAGAATCTCACTTATAACCAGATGTTACCTCCAATTATATCATGGTGATGACCAGGATATGCATATTTATTTTATTTTTTTATTATTTGTTGTAGATGATAATACAGGCAGCAGGGGGGGGGGGGGGGCTGCTGCCCTCCACCCACTTATTTTGACCTGAGTAAGATTCTCTTATAAATTATGGAAAGAATTCCAGACCCTTAAAATCTGCCCATTTATCTTTACATGCTCAGCTTTTAATATAGCCATGACACGAGTTTCCGGCTTAAAGTCAGGCAACTCAGCAACTAAATAGTTAATACAGAAGCTGGAATTAGCCTGTAGTACTGAAAAAACACCAATATAGCTGTAATTCTAAAGCAGCAGGAAATTACATCAGAGTTGTCGCCCCTTCTGCAGGGCTGTTAGGCTGCTGCCCCTGGAAACAGACTGCTCTTTTGTTTGAAGTAAGGAAGTAAAAATAGAAACAAGGTATTAAAGGGGTGGTTTAAACGCAGAGCATAAAGCAGAGCATACAGCAGAAACTGCTTAACATTCAAAAGGCAGACCGCTGTTAATCATGCATCGGGCGCAACAAATCCACACATTCAGAACAGGCAGTATCGGGTACATCTACTGCTGTGAACTACAGTTAATATAATTCTCAGCGAGGACTATCTGACAGTAACGTGAACTACAATTCCCATTATTCCCAGATACTCTTTGCTGGGCATTATAGGAGCTGTGGTTGAAAGCAGCTGCTGTGTCGCTAAAAATCACACACGCTTAAAGTTATTATTTAATATGGAGTCGTGGAAATTGACAACAGATAAAAATTGTCTAGTCCAGTCTGCCTGTTTTTCATGCTGTAAAGACTCAAACCTATCTTTGGTCATGACTTAAATTTACGCCACATGCCCACCCGATGTATGTTTAAATTCCTCAA
Organism: Sceloporus occidentalis; assembly: GCA_023333645.1. Taxonomy (NCBI): domain Eukaryota; kingdom Metazoa; phylum Chordata; class Lepidosauria; order Squamata; family Phrynosomatidae; genus Sceloporus; species Sceloporus occidentalis. The sequence continues at coordinate 236,367 of JALMGF010000033.1, forward strand.
CTGTATTAAACTCTAGCACTTCTGCTGGGGAACTGTTCCCCATATCTACCAGTAAACTAAAACTACCTTTACCTAATAATAATGGAAATTATATTCCAGGGCAATCTCTAGTGGAGCATTGCAAGAGATTACAAATCTTACAAACATCAGCCTGCCACTAGCTTGTGTACTAATACTTCATTCAGGCAGCCACTGGGAATAACTGATATTTAAAGGTATAACTGATGTTTAAAGCCATACCCACCTAGTGGTTAACTGGGCTTGGTGGGAACCGCATCAAAGGTTCCCACTTTGGCTGAGCCTAGGGTGTATTGCTCACATTCTGTACTTTCCATCCTGCCATCTGGTGAAATGTTTCGGCACTTTTTCAGCTTTTTTGGTTCTGTAAAGTCTTGTCTTATCCGGCTAGCATTAAGTGCATGTTTTATTGCCCTCCAAATGTGGTTTTCATTACCATGGTCAAATTCAAAATTCCTTTAAAGCAGTTATTCACTGCTCTCTGTCTAATAATTCCCCCCTACTGGGTGAAGACCAATCTTCTATAGTAACCAAAAGCATGCATCAGTCTCCTGCTTTGTTTAAAATAGTGTGACCTTTTGAGTAGTTCTTTAATCCCTGGCTTCATCTGGATCAAGGTGATTCCAGTCAGAAATACAATGCAAAGAATATGAAACAGAATTCCAATAAAATAAATCTTAGAGGTCCTCCATTACTGTATGAAGAATATGCAATTTTTAGTTAAGGACATCTATGTCCCATGACAGCCAGAAGATATTTGTAAGGGTGCAATCAATTTTACGAAGCATAGGTGGCATGTGACCATAATTACTTTAAGACACCAAACCAACAGCCACATTTGGTGATGAGCAGGTCAGACATAGTTTTGCTTCCCAAAAAGAATTAGTGTTGAAGAATTAGATTATGTGGCTGTAGCCCTAGTTTTGTGAACAAGGCAAGCCTAATCAGTGCCTAGATCGGTAACCTTTCCTGGGGTTATCCTTGATGATAGCAATTTTGCTGCCCAGAATGAAAAATTGTTGGTCCTGAAGATCTTACAACCCAAATACAATTGCAATTGTGGTTAAAGACGAAGGAAACAAGACTACGCATATGCACAAGATAGTTCAGATTGTAATAATATTAGACAAATTTACAAAAATGTAGCTTTATTGAGAATTTTTGGCAGCTGTGTACATACTATGTGGAGGACGCATTAACAAAAAAGGCAGCATCATGCATTATAATCGCAAGGGAGGCGAGAATTGTGCCTGCAAGTACTCTACTACGTTGAGGCTCTTGGTACGCCTGGGGCAGCTTCCCCTTGTTAAAAGATCAAAATGATACAATTATGAATTAAGTGCCAATTCAGCCCCTTGCAATAGCAGCTTACTGGAGCTGTCCTTTCAAAATGTAAGGGAGTTTGAAACTCTGTTTTGTGATTGCCCTGCTAATGACACAAGCAGACTGTAATACTGAAAAAAATAGCCCTAACAGGTACTCTGAAAACAAGCTCTTTCCATGTTAGTTAAGTCTTTCCAAGCCTTATTCTGTTTGGAGTGATGGCACCGTAGTCTTTTGTTCAATTTGTATTGTAATGACTTTGGTTGTGCCATTTTAAAGTTTCTTCTTACATCTAAACTCACAGTATAACAAGGTATTTTTGATTTACATTTATTTCACAAAATCCTTAAAAAAAAATAGTTAAGGCACTCTTGTACAAATGCATTTTCAAGAACCATATATCTAACCAAACATCCCCCAGTCCATAAAATGGTATGATGATCATCTTTTTGGCTCCTTTTTCTTTAGGACAACTGAAGAGTCACTAGCTGTGCTTTATACAACTATACAAAAACATTTTATTACAGATTTGAGTCTAAACTACTTATTGCACAAGCAGGGGAATGTTATATGCAGCCCAAGTAATACCAACCCCTTTCTTTTCCTGTATTAACAGGTAACAAAATAAACACACTGTTTTTTCACATCACGTATACAGTTGAAGTTGTGATCGTAATTAAAGTCCCCTTGTAGCAACACCAAAAGGTAATAAATTGTAAAAACACTGACTTGGGGAAGAATAAAAATGTGTTGTTATAAATGTATCCAAATATGGGATTTTTCAGTTCATTTTAAGTTAGCCATATTTATTTCCCTTAGAAAATTTCTTCATCTGTATCTGAATCTTCCATTGCACTAGTGAGTTTCTCCAGCTCCTGGCCATCCTGCAGTGATACAAAAGCCATAAATGTATAACATTTTATAATACATACATAGGAAAGTTAATAAGCACTTCAAAGCAATGATGAAGACATTGTGAATATAACTCCCACTGGTATAATAACAACCGTGAATGGCTGGGTAAGCAATCTTGGGTGATACCCAACACAGCAGAAGACCTATATGGCTGACACTAGATTTCTTTATTTTAACTTTTGGAGCTTACGGAGTTATATGCAATGTTAAATGCTGTAGCACATTTGGGGGGGGAAGCCAGACCATTTATCAATTTATGAGTTGTAGGCAAGTTGAAGCAGGAAATCTCAAAGTTATTCCTCGTTCAACGCTAGCTCTTAATGATACATATAGTTCATGGTTTCTCCAGCAACAAGGATGGGTTTTGCCCTGCATGGCTAAATAGACCATAAGAAATCTTCTAAACTGCACTAAAACCAGTCAGTTTTATAGTTATGGCCACCTTATATGCGGACATAAAAAGCAATTGATGAATGAAGGAGAAAAAAAACTCACACAAATACTTACTCCGCTACATCTTTCCCATGCGTCGCCATTAACCTTTTTTAGTTTTACTCTCTGCGTGGGGCCTTTGGATTCCGTGGTTCGACTTGCATTATAAATATATATAGAGAGAAGAACCACAGGAGCTTCTAAAAAGAATTCAATGGACGGCTTGAAATTGAACACAAAAAATGATACAATGGTAATTATCACAGTTGTTAGTTGTGCTGTGAGGACATGAAACATGTTGTCTCTAAATTTTAAAATAAACGCAACTGACAATCCAACAAAGGCAGTTGCAAAAATAAGAGCAATAGAAAATCCATTATGGCCATAAAAAAATCCACAGGACTTTATCTTGCCTAAGTGTTTATTGTGAAGTATCAAAGTGAGACCGTTGAACAAGACTCCAAACACGTAAAGTTTGCTGTTTTGCACAAAGATGCTCTCTGAAATCTGGTCTGCTTCCTTGAGAATTTTTTCGTTGTAGATATTTGCCAAAGCAGCAATGACACATTGCAAGAGAATCAGTAAGTGGCCAGGGCTGATGGGAAAGTACTTAAAGGTTGTAGTTGATACTTGTGACACACTTTGCTCTTCCTGGGATTGGGATTCAGACTTCTCCATGTAAACACAGCTATTGGATGGGACAGCATGGAAAACACGAGCTCCTTCGATCGATACCCCATCATAACCTGCTCCATTTCTGGACGTTAGACTCATGATTGAGAAGAACAAGATTAAAAGAGACGCCCATTGTATGCATGAAAGATGCCGTCTACAAAAACAAAACAAAAACATATTAGATGTACACAGTCTTTATTGATTGGCTTCGTAAGACCCCACTACCAGCACTTGGGGTACCACACTTCATTGTCTTACAACCTTAAATAAAAGTGGACTTACGTTATGCCACGCTCTAAAAGAAAGTAGCCAATATTTAACAAAATGATTTACAAATGGATGTACCATACCATCCCGACATACTACATACTACTCAAAATACTGTGTGTGTTGCTACCCGCAGGTTCCTGATGCAATCCCATGAAAATGAATGAGAACCAGCAATCACGTGCAAAAAAAAAAAAGTCTCTGGTATTCAAGGTATAAAATATCCTTCACATGTGGAGGTTAATGGCCCCAACTAAAGCTGGTGTGATATGTTTTTATTGTGGGGCATCTAACTTTAGTACGATCAGCTATTGATTGATTCTGTAAGTTAGTGTAAGGTATTTGTAAAACGCACATGTGTTCTTGAAGCTGCCTTTTCCACTATTATACAGTACAGGAACACCGCTTAATGCGTTTATTGTTTCGTAATACTTACTTTAGTATTATTCTGAAGAAAACTGCAGTTGTAATAATGACAAAATTGGACAGTAATACAGCCATGGCCTAAACAAAAAGAAAGATAAAGGTTGTATATTATTACTTAATGCACACATAGCAACTTCACAGTGGGCTGCATTAAATGCACATCATGGTGAGGCTGATGCTCTCCAATATTAGCATCTCATATTTCCACAACAATCTTTCGCAAAAGGCATTAACTTCATTGTCAGCTAGATGGACAGCTACATGTGACATCCATGCAAAGGGACATTTAATGCAGGATGGAAAATGTGTTCTTATAAAAAGGCTTCCAGAGAAACACAAGGCCCTGGTCTAAGGAATCTGCATGTATAAATTTGTCTTTTACTTACTGGTTGCAAATAGCTCAAAATTGAAAAAATAATAAGGTTATCTAAGAAGTAGAGAAATGCTGGAACAGCCCACTTTAAGTACCGCCAAAACTCTTTAAAAGAAGTGCCACATCTTAAAGGCCGTTTTTCTGGAGAGAAGAAAAAAAAACCATACATAAAAATAAATAAATATAGATCACTTTATTAGTAATATCAAGCTTAAAAAAAGTATCATACAATGACTGTGTTGTATCAGAGAACATAAGGTAGGCCTTTGAAATTATTATTCCATTACACTATTTTTTTGAAAAACAAATCTATTCATTCATCAGCTGTTCCATTATGAATGAAAACTAACAGTAGGACTAGTACATTTACAGCAAGTTTACAGTTTAGGGGACATATTTCAGCATTAGGAACAGTTATCAGCTTTGTCTTTCACCTCAAGATTTGTGTAACTGCAGACTACCCAGCTTTCCAAACTTTCCTCATGTTTGTGATCATTCACCTCTTGACTAAAGGTCTAAGGCTTATATATCATCAGAGGGGCCTTTCTAGCGCACTCTCACTCCACTCAAAAATGATAAAATTTGCACTGCTAATTTGACCTTGACAAACAAATTGAGAAAAGAAATCAAATCTCACCTTTCATAATTACTCTGGCAGCCATTAGCATACAAAAGAGAAGTTTCACCGCTTCTGCACACACATTTACTGTAGCTGGGACATAATCGTATTTATTGTCTGTAGAGGGAAAAACTTGTTACTTTAATACATGACTACCATGAAGAAAGTAGATTTTTCAGTTTGAGGAAAACTAAAATGCGTTTCCTATAAGTTCTTAAGAGCTGGCTGTTATTCCTATTATGTCACGGGTTGGACTTCAGAGGATGTCTTTGGGTTTCATTTTGCCACCGAAATGTGCTGATTGACAATTGTTACCTGTAGTTACTGAGTTGTCTTGTATTAACCCTTATGAAAACCTTTATGTACATGCTGCATTCAGGGGGGGCAAGTTATTTATATTTTCATAATTTATTTTACAGATTAAGTTTCACTATACAGTATAATCAAGATGGGGGGGGGAATCCAGAACAATAAAATATATATTTTTTTTCTTTTGTTATCAACCTGTGCATGAAATCTATCAAGAGACAGCCGTTTTAGTCCTGTGTTGGTGCCCTTTAAAAAATAAAGTTTCTTAAAGTTATAGAAAAAGAGTTGTCGCCCTTTCCATTTTTATTGTTCCTTCTTTGGAATTGGAGAAGAGCACTACTGGAGCCTTGGAGAGGGCTTGTGGACCTCAGTTGGCCACTACTTGGTATTAGCCACCCACCACACACAAGACAGTCTGTGTTCAGCCAGAACACAAACATTACACACATTACCCACACATTGCTATGAGGTAAACACGATGAGGTGTGCTCTTGTGGATAATAACCAGCCAAGTAGGACAAGAAAAAAAAATTGCGGCTAATATTTGATGTATGAAAATCTAACGTGATTTGGAAACGCATTACAACACTGAAGTACTTTTCAGAATTGCCAAAGCTTCATGATTGCATTTATGTTGGCACTTCCCACTTCTCTCAACAGATAGATCACGATACCCAAGTTGTCAGCAGAACTGTCAGGTAACTGCCTGGACAGAAATTGGCTAATCTACAGTTTAGGATTCTAATCCTAAAAAAAATATGCATGCCCAGATTACATTTGGACACAACAAAGTATTTAGATTGGTAACTTTGTTAGTAGTGTTAAGTATTCAGACTCAATGTGTTACTATAACTACACAATTACATGATGTAATTTTATTACATTCTAGTTCTAAAATATTGTTGATCAATTAGTAAATATGCTATATCATGACCCACAACATGTTTGTGCAATGTACAGTTATAAACACAGAGCAAAACATTTAAAGTCCTGTTTCTTTACACTTTTGCTTGCTTTCAAAAGTGTATACCTATCTTATAGGCCCCACACAACGGAATATTATTCACTAAACTAAGTTTAAAGCTGGCCTCATTATTTTATCATTGCATTGTAAAGGGCCATTCCCGCAGAGTTTCCACAACAGAAATGCAAAACTGGCCCAGCATGATGCACATTTATAACTTATTTATTCTTGAAGGAGAAATTCTCTGGGGTTGGCCATTTTTTTTCACATGAAGAAAACCAGTATAACCAGCAAATTGTAGAATTCCGACCTCATAAAGGTCTATTTGCTGTTTTGCAGTGACCTCTGCTGGACATTATTATTTCTGCTCAAAAAGCTTTGCATTATGGGCAAGAAAGGTGAAACATTCAATCTTCAATTTTAACCCCTTAAGGACCAGGCTGTGTTTTACCTTTTGTACCATTGGGACCGAGCCTGTTTTAACACTTTTGCGGTGTTCGTGTTTAGATGTAATTTTCTCTTCACTCATTTAGTGAACCCACACAAATTATATGTTATTTTTTTCAGGACAAGAAGGGCTTTCTTCAGATAATCATATTATCTAATTTCCCATAAAAAAAATAATAAAATATGATGAAAAATGTAAAAAAACCCCACATTTTCTGACTTTTACCCCAAAAATCTTTTACTCATCCAAAAAAGCTAATGAAAAAACCTACTAAATATATTCTACTATTTGTCCTGAGTTTAGAAATACCCAATGTTTTTATGTTTTTTCCTGCACGTTATGGAGCATTAAGTACAGGTAGCGTTTCAAAACCATTTTTTCCAAATCTGGTAATTCTTCCTCCCATGTGCCATTTCGGGTATCTTTGAAGCCGGCCAATGCAATTTACCCCATCAAATCATATAATTTTGAAAACTAGACACCCCAAGGTATTTCAAATGCTAGTATTTTAACCCTTTCCATGCATGAGATTCTACCACCAGCCTTTGCCACACTTTGTGTTAGTATTTTTTTGGTATTTTTTTTTTACACAAATTGTACTTTGGGTATACATTTATAGCTCCAGGTATACGTCACTATCAAACAACACCCTAATATGTGTTCAACAACATCTCTCGAGTACAGTGATACCACCCATGCATGGGTTTGACTGCTGTTTGGGGTTAAAAGGCCACATTTTGGAAGCGCGCTTTTTTCCCCCCCCTATTTTGGTCAGTCTGTGCCTATGCCCTATATTTGAGCCCGGCCACTCCAATTTACCCCATCAAACCATTCATTTTTTTAAATTAGACACCCCTTGGGTATTTGAAATGCTTTTATTTAAATTTTTCCACGTCAGGATTTTTGGGAAGATACAGCGCTAATTTTAGCACTTGCTCATAATAATAAACGTTATTTTTTTATTTTACTCTTTTTGGACTTTTTTTTTTTACATTTTGCTGGAACTGGATAGTTCCTCTAAAGCATAATAATTTTTAAATGTTACCATGTTTTTTTTAAGCTTTTTCTTTTTTTCCTTTTTTTTTAAATTTTTTTTTTTTTTTTTAAATATTTTACTAATCACATAGTGATTAGAAAGCTGGGCTCCATTGACTTGTATGGTTGAATGCAGTACCTGTATTCAACCTGCAAGTGGAGCCAGAGTTCTCTAGATCGCCTCCTAAACGCTTTACAATGTATGGCGGCTGTTGACGCCCCGGGGAGGGGCCAGACATGGCCCATCATGCTGATCTCGGTGTTGCTGAATGCCTCGACATCGAGGCATTAAAGCAACACCGTTTAAGCTTAGAAAGTGATCGTTGATCACTTTCTAAGCTTGTTTAAGTCTGATGACGTGTCAGGCACGTCATAGGTCGTTAAGTGACCATTTTGCATGACGTGCCTGACCCGGCAATGGATGTTAAGGGGTTAAAAAATATATATTTGTGTGAATTGTTTACTCTTCGAAGGATCAGTGATTTTTGTAAATATGAAGTTCAAAAGCTTACTTGAGAAATACATTGAACCGACTTACAGCCCCCCTATTGTTGGCGGTTGTTCTCTATAAACACAACACTGCATACAGAAAAGGACAGCCATAATAAATAAGTTATAAATTAATAATTTCATCTGTAAGATTTGGTAAAGGTCACTGGTAATTTCCCCCCTTAACCAGGTACTGTTTCTAAATGGCCATTTAAAAGATTTCCACTAGAGTACCATAATATCTCAGGTACCGCCAAATTTACCCCAATTTCAAGAATCCTGAAAAGGGGTGTGTATTATATCCACGTACATAAAACCACAGCCACCTGCAAAGCCCTCTCCATCGTTGTTCCCTCTGCTCCAGCGTGTTGACTGTCTATGAGCGCCATGATATGACATCACTGCCAGGCACAGGAAGCGTGTAAAGATTGTAAGAGGGCAGGAGAACAGACCTGTCACCAGCTGCTGGACCAGCAGTCTCCTCCTAAGCCCAGGTAGAATGGGTCCTAAATGTAGATGTGTATGTGAGGCATGGAGTGAGTTTGTATACTTGAGAATGTACATGTGAGTATGAGTTATGCGAGTGAGTGTGTGTTTCAGATAACATAAAATAACCTGTGAAGTTAGTTATGGGACCCATGGTTTTACTGTTTGGGTGAGAGCTTCAGATCTGGAAGAGCTCTTCAAATCTAAACCCCAGTAATAGAGTTATTTTTTTTCAACCCAGCAGGCATCTTCTCTAAGATGAGTAGGTTTGAGAACTATGCCACACAAAGAGGGTAAGCCAGGCACTATAAACCCTTACTCAAATGTAAGTCTGATTAAACATTTTGGTAAATGTCATTTCTTACGTGTACTGGTGTACCTTTACCTAGCACTGGACATAAAGAGGAAGACACCAAACTCAACAAATGATAAAGAATAAAATATAACTTCAAAATATAATTATACACAGTTCCTCCAAATGATGAAGAAATAATAAACACACACAAAAACTGAATACTGTGGATGTGGCTAAATGCATGTAGCGCAAATGGAGGCTACATTGCCATAGAGGACTTAATTAAAACCACATGAAAAAGTACACCTAATTATCCCATTTACCCAAAAAAGCTAGATAGGTAGATATCATATGTCTTACCAAAATTGATAAGGTATTGTAATAGAAGATATAGTAAACTCTATTATCTATTATCTATTACCGGAATATCAGTCTGCGCATCCAAGCTGTGCTGTGGATGCGCCTTGTAAATTGGCACAGCACAAAGTGCTGCAGTCTATTATAATATTCAGTTACGCAAAGTAAGGGTCTGGCAGGTAATTTATTGGGCATTTACTCTCGTTATTGCATATAGACTGATCACTATGATAGACATGATTTTGCTGGCAATGCATTTGTCTGAAAACTGATCGTATATGAATTTTGAAAGACGTTATGTATGTGTAAACACAAGAAAAGCCCACCTTCATTAGCCGAGAATTTCACCAGAAGGACACGGCTGGATCCAAGGCTCACATAGGTAAACCCAAGTAGAAATGTGTGCAGGGAAGCTTTGGAGGGCCATGATGGATTCAAATACAGCTTGAAGCTCATTTCATTTATTGACCTTGCAGCTCACCAAATTCACTGGTACATAAAATGGACAAGTAAATTAATGAGGTTAAAACATAACCGTGCTCATTCATTTCACAGCCTTATATTATAACTCTTACCCAACTCTTTTGGCACATAATGCCTGCTTAATATATCATCTTGTTAAATCCACACAAATCTGTTTTACTAGATTTGTTTTTTTAAACGCTTTGAGTTTGCTTTAATTCAATTTAGGTGACAATCTTAGACATACATTAGCACTTTAACTAAGGACACCTAGATTGGTTTTTTTTCAGGACACAGTAAAGAAATATCTAGATACCGATTTTAGGGTAAATCGTGCATCTTACCACATGAAAGACTGCGATTTTTCAAAATGATCAAACGAAAAACACAATTTACCCCTCATTTTTTCCCCTAAATTAAAAATCAAATAGTAAAAGTAATTTCAAAGGAATGATTTTCTTAAAAGGCCCCACATCCCCTTAATAAGTACATCCGAAATATACGGTTATACATGCAGGTGGATTGCACATGCAGTCAGGGCCGGCCTTAGGGGTGTGCGACCGCACAGGGGGCCATGGTAGCAGGGGCGCCTGCCCGGGACTTAACTTAAAACATCGTTTTTTGTTTTTTTTTAAACTTTAACATTCATGTTAAATAAAGTTTTTTAAAAAAAAACGATACGTCGAACGGTTGCTCGTGAAGTTCTAAGCAACCGCTCGGCGCCCCTTACTCTCCGTGACTCCGTCGCGGTGCCGGCATCTCATGTTGGGCGCCGGACTATTCCGGCCCTCAACATGAAATGCCAGCACCGCGGCAGAGCGAGAAGACGGATGCCTCCCGCTCTCACCGCAGGACTCCGGCAACAAGGTAAGTGGGGGGGGTGTAGTTTGAAGGGGCAGAGGGGGGGAGGTGTAGTTTGAAGGGGCAGAGAGGGGGTGTAGTTTGAAGGGGCAGGGGGGGTGTAGTTTGAAGGGGCAGAAGGGGGGGGTAGTTTGAAGGGGCAGAGAGGGGGGGTAGTTTGAAGGGGCAGAGAGGGGGGGTAGTTTGAAGGGGCAGAGAGGGGGGGTAGTGAGGGGGGGCGCCAGAGGAGTAGTCCGCACAGGGCGCCACAACGCCTAAGGCCGGCTCTGCATGCAGTCCATAAAGGTCAGGGAACAAAATATAGCGCAGGAAAGGCTCAAAAGCATGTAAACCTTTTCTGACCTCTGGTGCACCAGCTTTTGAGTATTGCAACTCTCATGAGTATTCTTGTGGAGAGTGACTGTGTGATCACCTTCCAAAAAGTTAGCAGTAAAAAAAAAACCATCACTCACTATCATCGCTTTCAAAACGTGCTTTACTCCACTGAACTGGAGCTTGTAATGATGGATTTCCAGCTGCATGTGAGCCAAAACCCAAGGAACAGCATAGTGAAATTCCACAACTGACTTGCCACACAAGAAGGACACCCATCTTTACCTCACCAGTCATAGAATTGCACTCCTAATTGTCCAATCCGTGATGAAATATCTTCTTGGGTTTTCGGGTAAATAGGCCTAGAAGTCCCAACCAATGTATGGCACTAAGAAGTAATTTGGAAAGTTGGCAATCCAAGCCAGATCTTCCAGGGTCTTTCAAAAAGAGGACGTACTGAAGGAGCTATCAGTAGCTAGTCTTCGAGGTAAGCAACAATGGTAGCTCCCTGCTGTCTTATATGAGCTACCTCCAATTGAGTACAAATGAAAAGGCCTGATACGGAATCGACATACTGAGGGACTTACGATGGTCAAAGTGGATTGGGATGTGAAAATTGGTATCCAAAATATCGATCCAGGTCATGACTTGACTGTCTCCATCTTTAATTTAAAAAATCTAGAAGAACCAGTTGACGCGGTGTTAAGGGTCCAGAATTAGTTTTATACTCCCACAGACATTTTGCATCAAAAAAGAATAAGAATAAGCCTTTGTTCCTTCGTTACCAGGGCTTGCTTCTGCTGAAAATTAAGGAGATTAACAACATCTTTACCTTAGAGTTTTTTGGTATACCCAAATGGAAGAAAACATGGCTTGCTCTTGCAAGGAACTGCATCTTGTAATCTTGTTTGATGAGATTCAGGACCCGACAATAAACTCAGGCAGTCTCCATGGTTAGAGATCTGGTATCACGAGGGGCTAGAACAAGTCTTGTGACCTCCAATCACGTGATGAATTGTTTCAGCGGCCATAGGGCTTGTCACTACTTGATCTGGACCTGGAATCCTCCTCTTGCCCACAAAACCCCAAAAGGAAACACCTCTAGTGTAACTGGACTTTCTCTTGGACAGCCAAAATATATTCCTTGTGGTTGTTTCCACAAGCCATTACAATTCAGGACCTAGAGCTACTTCCCCATAAATGGCATAGCACACAAACTTCCCTTATAAGTAGTGTTGCCACAGGTTTTGAATGTTCGTGTTTTTCCATATGTCGAACTGAAGGACCAATCCAGGAAGCCATTTTTGTCATCAACAAACTCTGTTGTTCTCAAGCAGGCAGAGCATAAGGACCTATTCTGGTCATGCAGAGTCTTTCTGCAAATGAAACAGGCCATATACTTGATCCTATGCCTTACATGGGGTATCCTCAGAAGGACTCTTATTCAGTCATATGAACAGAGGACATTCTATATAGAAAAAATGGAACAGAGAGTAACCAACTGTAAAATGATGGGTTAATAAGAACACTGTTCCCGAAGTACCTACTTGGGCAGAGAGAGTGCTGGAAAGCAGCATAAACTATCATGAAAAGAGCAGCCAACATAAAAGAAGGATACAAACTGACAGCACATGCAATGTACCATGGCCAAAAAAGACTGCAACCAATCTAAATCTATGGCACGTGGACCTGCTTCCCAGAATGAGATGCACATGCATAAAATAGGAAGTACCCCTATTGAAGACACCTCTTAGCAATACTACACAGAACAAAGTGGAAGCACCGATTTCGTGCTTTGTAGTGTGTACATGTTTCAGCATAACCCCGGAATCTGAATGTGTATATTTTTTAGGGTGTGTGTCTCTCTGTATTTTTGTTCATATACACACAAACACACTGATTGATGACCTCCCCCGGGTTAGCCCCCCCATATTAAATTTTTTTACAAAAGATCATGGCATTTGTTAGATCATTGTTAGATCAGGTTTGATCAACTGTTTTTTTCGTTAGATCTACTCTAAAATAGGCAATATTAACAATCTTTTTCAGGGGGGGCTAACCCGTAGCCAGCCCCCCCTCAACAAAAATTTCAACAAAATGTTACTGATTATGATAGCTCTACGTTAGATCAGGTTTGATCAGACAAAATTTTTGTTAGATCTAGTCTAATTACTGAGATATTGCATATTTAATGAGGGGGGGCTGGCCCCCCTCAACTGAAATATGGATTTTTTTTAATGGATCTTGGTAGATATTCGTTAGATCAGGTTAGATCAACTGTTTTTTTCGTTAGATCTACCACGCAGGAGGCGGTATTCACAATCCTATTTTGTGTGCGGGGGATGGGTACACATACGGTCTGGCCCCCCCTCAACTGAAATTTTGATTTTTTTTTAATGGATCTTGGTAGATATTCGTTAGATCAGGTTAGATCAACAGTTTTTTTCGTTAGATCTATCACACAGGAGGCGATATTCACAATCCTATTTTGTGTGCGGGGGATGGGTATACATACGGTCTGGCCCCCCCTCAACTGAAATTTGGATTTTTTTTAATGGATCTTGGTAGATATTCGTTACATCAGGTTAGATCAACTGTTTTTTTCGTTAGATCTACCACGCAGGAGGCGGTATTCACAATCCTATTTTGTGTGCGGGGGATGGGTACACATACGGTCTGGCCCCCCCTCAACTGAAATTTGGATTTTTTTTAATGGATCTTGGTAGATATTCGTTAGATCAGGTTAGATCAACTGTTTTTTTCGTTAGATCTATCACACAGGAGGCGATATTCACAATCCTATTTTGTGTGCGGGTAATGGGTATACATAGGGGCTGGCCCCCCCTCAACTGAAATTTGGATTTTTTTTAATGGATCTTGGTAGATATTCATTAGATCAGGTTAGATCAACAGTTTTTTTCGTTAGATCTACCACGCAGGAGGCGGTATTCACAATCCTATTTTGTGTGCGGGGGATGGGTACACATACGGTCTGGCCCCCCCTCAACTGAAATTTTGATTTTTTTTTAATGGATCTTGGTAGATATTCGTTAGATCAGGTTAGATCAACAGTTTTTTTCGTTAGATCTATCACACAGGAGGCGATATTCACAATCCTATTTTGTGTGCGGGGGATGGGTATACATACGGTCTGGCCCCCCCTCAACTGAAATTTGGATTTTTTTTAATGGATCTTGGTAGATATTCGTTAGATCAGGTTAGATCAACAGTTTTTTTCGTTAGATCTACCACGCAGGAGGCGGTATTCACAATCCTATTTTGTGTGCGGGGGATGGGTACACATACGGTCTGGCCCCCCCTCAACTGAAATTTGGATTTTTTTTAATGGATCTTGGTAGATATTCGTTAGATCAGGTTAGATCAACTGTTTTTTTCGTTAGATCTATCACACAGGAGGCGATATTCACAATCCTATTTTGTGTGCGGGTAATGGGTATACATAGGGGCTGGCCCCCCCTCAACTGAAATTTGGATTTTTTTTAATGGATCTTGGTAGATATTCATTAGATCAGGTTAGATCAACAGTTTTTTTCGTTAGATCTACCACGCAGGAGGCGGTATTCACAATCCTATTTTGTGTGCGGGGGATGGGTACACATACGGTCTGGCCCCCCCTCAACTGAAATTTGGATTTTTTTTAATGGATCTTGGTAGATATTCGTTAGATCAGGTTAGATCAACAGTTTTTTTCGTTAGATCTACCACGCAGGAGGCGGTATTCACAATCCTATTTTGTGTGCGGGGGATGGGTACACATACGGTCTGGCCCCCCCTCAACTGAAATTTGGATTTTTTTTAATGGATCTTGGTAGATATTCGTTAGATCAGGTTAGATCAACTGTTTTTTTCGTTAGATCTATCACACAGGAGGCGATATTCACAATCCTATTTTGTGTGCGGGGGATGGGTATACATACGGTCTGGCCCCCCCTCAACTGAAATTTGGATTTTTTTTAATGGATCTTGGTAGATATTCGTTAGATCAGGTTAGATCAACAGTTTTTTTCGTTAGATCTACCACGCAGGAGGCGGTATTCACAATCCTATTTTGTGTGCGGGGGATGGGTACACATACGGTCTGGCCCCCCCTCAACTGAAATTTGGATTTTTTTTAATGGATCTTGGTAGATATTCGTTACATCAGGTTAGATCAACTGTTTTTTTCGTTAGATCTACCACGCAGGAGGCGGTATTCACAATCCTTTTTTGTGTGCGGGGGATGGGTACACATACGGTCTGGCCCCCCCTCAACTGAAATTTGGATTTTTTTTAATGGATTTTGGTAGATATTCATTAGATCCGGTTAGATCAACTGTTTTTTTTGTTAGATCTATCACACAAGAGGGGGTATTGACAATCCTATATAGTGTGCGGGGGGATGGGAATACATATGGGTTGTCCCTCCAACCGAAACAAACTGTTGATCTAACCAGATCTAACGAATATCTACCAAAATCCATAATTGTTTTTCCAAATTTCAGTTGAGGGGGGGCCAGCCCGTATGTGTACCCATCCCCCGCACACAAAATAGGATTGTGAATACCGCCTCCTGCGTGGTAGATCTAACGAAAAAAACTGTTGATCTAACCTGATCTAACGAATATCTACCAAGATCCATTAAAAAAAACTCAAATTTCAGTTGAGGGGGGGCCAGCCCCTATGTATACCCATTACCCGCACACAAAATAGGATTGTGAATATCGCCTCCTGTGTGATAGATCTAACGAAAAAAACTGTTGATCTAACCTGATCTAACGAATATCTACCAAGATCCATTAAAAAAAATCCAAATTTCAGTTGAGGGGGGGGCCAGCCCCTATGTATACCCATCCCCCGCACACAAAATAGGATTGTGAATATCGCCTCCTGTGTGATAGATCTAACGAAAAAAACAGTTGATCTAACCTGATCTAACGAATATCTACCAAGATCCATTAAAAAAAATCCAAATTTCAGTTGAGGGGGGCCAGACCGTATGTGTACCCATCCCCCGCACACAAAATAGGATTGTGAATACCGCCTCCTGCGTGGTAGATCTAACGAAAAAAACTGTTGATCTAACCTGATCTAACGAATATCTACCAAGATCCATTAAAAAAAATCCAAATTTCAGTTGAGGGGGGGCCAGACCGTATGTGTACCCATCCCCCGCACACAAAATAGGATTGTGAATACCGCCTCCTGCGTGGTAGATCTAACGAAAAAAAACTGTTGATCTAACCTGATCTAACGAATATCTACCAAGATCCATTAAAAAAAATCCAAATTTCAGTTGAGGGGGGGCCAGACCGTATGTGTACCCATCCCCCGCACACAAAATAGGATTGTGAATACCGCCTCCTGCGTGGTAGATCTAACGAAAAAAACTGTTGATCTAACCTGATCTAACGAATATCTACCAAGATCCATTAAAAAAAAATCCAAATTTCAGTTGAGGGGGGGCCAGCCCCTATGTATACCCATTACCCGCACACAAAATAGGATTGTGAATATCGCCTCCTGTGTGATAGATCTAACGAAAAAAACTGTTGATCTAACCTGATCTAACGAATATCTACCAAGATCCATTAAAAAAAATCCTAATTTCAGTTGAGGGGGGGCCAGCCCCTATGTATACCCATCCCCCGCACACAAAATAGGATTGTGAATATCGCCTCCTGTGTGATAGATCTAACGAAAAAAACAGTTGATCTAACCTGATCTAACGAATATCTACCAAGATCCATTAAAAAAAATCCAAATTTCAGTTGAGGGGGGGCCAGACCGTATGTGTACCCATCCCCCGCACACAAAATAGGATTGTGAATACCGCCTCCTGCGTGGTAGATCTAACGAAAAAAACAGTTGATCTAACCTGATCTAACGAATATCTACCAAGATCTATTAAAAAAAATCCAAATTTCAGTTGAGATATGCAATATCTCAGTAATTAGACTAGATCTAACAAAAATTTTGTCTGATCAAACCTGATCTAACGTAGAGCTATCATAATCAGTAACATTTTGTTGAAATTTTTGTTGAGGGGGGGCTGGCTACGGGTTAGCCCCCCCTGAAAAAGATTGTTAATATTGCCTATTTTAGAGTAGATCTAACGAAAAAAACAGTTGATCAAACCTGATCTAACAATGATCTAACAAATGCCATGATCTTTTGTAAAAAAATTTAATATGGGGGGGCTAACCCGGGGGAGGTGATTGATGGCAGGTTTAAAAATGGTGATAGGTCTACTTTAGAAACATGGCAGCACTCTCTATAGGAGTAAAATTATAAAATAATCTCAAGGGATTTCATGCAATTTAGGCGATTTGAATTGCAGCTGTAGCGGTAACCAAACACTTGACTGAAACAGACCAGAGTACAGTAGTAGGACACACTTCACAAATCAGTCTGTATCAAAATTATTGCTACGAGTCATTATTTTCTCCTTACCTTTTACATACTTTTGGCCACAATTTCTCTGTAACTGTGAACTTCATTAGCCCTAAAGACACATGCAAACACCATTATTAATGACCTACTTTAGTGTAATACATGACGTTACAGGTCTGACTGTGAGACCAAGATCCAGATCCCCGCAGCGCTGCAGGGGACCTGGATCCTCCTGTCTGGTAACCTCAGCTGCTGCTGTCACTTCCACAGGGGCTTCTATCACGAGCGCCAGCAGTGGAGGTTGTCTACGCGCATCAAGCGGACGTTCACAGGCTGCCAGAGAGAATTCCCCGCAGCACTGCGGGGAATTCTCTTCTCTGGCAGCCGGCGAAGGTCCGCTCGATGGATGCAGACAACCCCTGCTATTGCTGGCACTTCCGCTTCTATGACGGAGCACCGGCGTCACATGAGTAAGGAGTAACGCCAGACACCAGGGAGTCAGAAGCACTGGTAAGTCCGGGGGGGGATGTTATATGGGGGGGGGGGCATAAGGCATTTCTGGAGGCAGAGTGGCATATAGGGGCATAAGACATTTCTGGAGGCAGAGTGGTATATAGGGGGTTAAATGGCATATAGGAGGGTATAAGGCATATAGGGGGGCATAAGGCATTTCTGGGGCAGAGTGTCAAGCCTGGGTGGGGGCAGATAAAAGGAAATAAAAAATATTTTTCTCAATCATAGCTTTTATTAAGTATGAAAAAATAGTTTACGTGAATTAATATTTACTAGTAAAACTTTTTTCCTATAGGGTTGTCTTATATTCAGGGTTTTTTTTTCTAAATTAATATTCAGATTTTGCGGGGGTCGTCTTATAATCGAGCAAATACGATAATTCTAAGTACAGTGCCCTCCACCAATATTGGCACCTTTGGTAAAAATGAGCAAAGGGCGGCTGTGTCAGGGCCCTGCGACCCAGAGGATTCAGGTGTTGACCCGCAGACCTGGAGCTTCTCCCAGATTTCTCCGCGCCAAACATGGAGAGTTCCCAGGTATGCTGATGAAGTTGGAGAATACAGAAAGAGATCTGACGCAATTTCTCCTTACAGAGTCTCTCCAGATCCTTCAAATTTCAAGGTTGGTGCTGGTGGACTCTCTTCAGTTCACCCCACAGATTCTCTATGGGGTTCAGGTCAGGACTGCGATGGCCATGGTAGGACCTTGATTTTGTGTTCAGTAATCAATTTTGGATGTTTTGGATCATTACTGTGCTGGAAGGTCCAACCACAGTCCACTTTGAGCTTTCTGGCAGAGGAAGTCAGGTGTTAATTTAATATCTGTTGATATTTGATAGGATACATGGCATCATGGACTCTAACATAATGCCTCTGGCAGAAAACCAGCCCAAAAACATTAAAGAGCCACCACCATATTTAACCGTGGGCATGAGGTACATTTCCATATGGCTACCTCTCTGTGTGTACCAAACCCACCCCTGGTGTTTATTGCCAAAAGGTTTGATTTTGCTTTCATCTGAATTGTTTTTTAAATGCGAGTAGAGGCTTTTTCTTTGAAACGATTCTAAACAACTCGTGGTGATGTATGATTGTAGTTTTGGAGACTTTCTGACCCCAAAACACAACCAAATGGAGAATTTCTGGACACTCAAACCATCCTCTTCACAGTGCGTTGAGGCAATGAAAACATCTTCCAGGTTGACTGTCATAACATTTCCAAGCAGGTCTGGACTGGGACAAAACATAGGCCCAGGCATTTAAGCCTGAGCAGCCCATTTTTATTTATTTATTTATTGTTAAAGCCCACCTTCATGTACCATCGTTGCATTTACTCACTCATTCACACAAATCATTAACACATTCATTAATGCAGTCTCACAAATCATTCAAGCAATTCATCCACACATGAATTAATTAATTGTCATAGGCATTCACACAATTCATCCACACATTTATTCATTCTCATACGCATTCACACTACCCCCTCTCCCCATATTATCTGCCCCTTCTCACTATGTTCCCCCTTTTCACTATGTACCCCCCTCTCACTATCTATCTAACCTCCCTCACCCTACTTACCTTGTTGCCGGAGCAAGCAGCAACTGCGACCGGGCCCCGCGGCAGGGCCGGTTTGATTTAGGGGCTGATGAAGCTGCAGCTCCAGGCCCCTACCTTAAAATAGGCCCAGTCAGGACCGGACTGACTGGGCCTATGCGGCCGCATTAACGCAGGGCCCCTTAAGCCCGCCGCAACTGCGACCGGGTCCGCCACTCTAAGGGGCCAGGAAGCCCCCACCAGGGCCGGCCTTAGGGGTCTGCAGCCGCACAGGGCTTAAATTAAAACATCGGGGGGGGGGTTAACTTTATTTAACATCCTCCATGTTAAATAAAGTTAACAAAAACTTTATTTAACATGGAGGATGTTAAATAAAGTAAAAAAAAAAAAAAACCAAAAACACCCCCGATGTTTTAATTTAAACCCTGTGCGGCCGCACACCCGTAAGGCCAGCCCTGGTGGGGGGCTTCCCGTCCCCTTAGGGTGGCGGACCCGGTCGCAGTTGCGGTGGGCTTATGGGGCAGGTGCCCTTTATGCCCTGCGTTAATAAGGCCGCATAGGCCCAGTCAGTCTGGTCCTGACTGGGCCTATTTTAAGGTAGGAGCCTGGAGCTGCAGCTCCATCAGCCCCTAAGTCAATCAGGCCCTGCCGCGGCACAGCCCACCGGGCAAATGCTCGGTGTGCCCGATGGCCTATCCGGGCCTGTTTCCAAGTTGCCTGGAACTTATTAATTATTGCCCTGATGGAGGAAATGGGCATCTTCCATGCATTTGCTATTTTCTTTCAGCCTTTTTGCATACGGAAAGCTCAACAATGTTTTGCCGCACATTGCAGCTTTATTCTTTGCTCTTACCCATTGTGATGAATGACTATGGCAATTTGGCCTATGTGTTACCTAATAGTTACACCCATGTGAAACAGGAAGTCATGGTTGAACAATTTCCTGTTGCTAGTCACCCAGGTTTACAAAAAAAATGTAAAACATCATTGGAATATACTTCAAATATATTTTTCTCATATGAATTCATAGGGTACCAATAATTGCACCACACATATATTTATAACATTTTAATAAACCTGTGTTGTATTTGCAATTGTTTAAAAATAAAATACTAATATATATCAAAGAAAAGATCAAAAGGTTAAAAATTTTTCACAGCCTGCTTTGCTTATATTTTCCAAGGCTATCAATATTAGTGGAGGCCACTGTATTATATATTTAAAAAAAAAAAAAAAGCATCAGTTGTTTTGACATCACATATGTATATGTATTATGAGTAAGTATCAATCAGGGTAATAGGCATAATAAATTGAAGGTATGTAACTTTTTACTTCAGAAAGGATTCTATTTATTTGTAAGGTGTCCGCCGCCTGAAAAGCTTTACACAACCCTAATCAGCTCCCATTTTTAAACAAAATACATACGTTATACCTGTCTTTTACCTATACATGTGCAAATCTAATAAGTCCACAACAAGTCCAGAATAGTAATTGGACACACACAAACATATATACACCCACATCCACCCAGGGGTGGGGTAGACCATTTCTTATAACACTGTTTAGAATAAATGGCCATCAGAATAAACATTTGTTGTGTTTATTTCTCCAACAGTTTAAGAGCAAATAAGAAAGTAGATTGCAAATAAACAAGCTAAATTGAGAATACAGCTCACTCCAGTTTGGAGATTAACAGTAATTCCTTCCTAATGACAAGTTACCATCCAACCAGGTTCCCAGCTAGAGGGGGGGGGGGGGTAAAAAAAAAAATCCCATGTTTGTATACATTGTATCCTGGCATAAAGGTAACACTTTTTTTTTTCTTTACATCCAAGAGTAGAGCCCAACAATGTCAATGCTCCAACCTCTGTATCAAAATGTGTTAATGGCTTTAAGAAAGCAAACTATTCATAAAATAAACGTAATGTTTATTGCTTGCCAGCGTCAATCATGTTAGGTGTTCCGTATTCTGACCTCACAATGTTTTTTGTGATGAATACCCCTCAATCTGTTACTGATTTTCCTGTTCATACATATGCTGTATTTGAAATGCTCTTTTTTCATAATAGTTTTTTTTTTTTTAATCCCACGCTCAATTCTTAAAGGTTTAAATCTCTCTATATTTAGCAGTGAGATCTATTTTAATAGTCATAAGTATCTATTCTAGAATTTGCATGCTGTCCTGTAGGACTTAATGCAATTACTTTGTTTGAAATACCAGCATCGCCCATGAAAACAGAGATGCCAACTGTAAAGCCATTATGTGTATTATACAAAGTGAATTTCAGACCAACCAGATGTGAACTAATAGATTTCAATTCAAAGTGTGTACATCAGAACCATATAAAATGTTCAATGCTTTGGGAAAATTGTTACAAAACTTAAATCCACAACTTACCTCGAGTTCAATAAAGCAGGGTGAGAGTAAGACACGTCATCATGTGATCCCACAGCACTCTGCTGCACACCTTTACAAACACAACCGTGCACATACCCTACCACTCGCTCTTCCGGGATAACATGTAGTGACGTCACGCGCTCCGTGCCTCGTTTTGGATTCTGACAATTATGTTGCTTACCTGACTGTCAATCTTGATAGGAGAGACTTAACGGCTTCCTTCCCAAACTACTTCAACAAACAGTTACATTGAAACGTTACTTATTCCTGTATAATGTCCATTTTATTTTTTCTTAAAATAAACATGTAAAAGTTGAACAACAAAAAATTAAATACGAACTGGATGTATCAACTCCACAGATGTACATAAATTACATCCTAGCCTGGAATAGCACACAACTAAACAGTGCAGTTTTTAGCTCTGGATATTTATTTATAGCTAAACACGTTGGTACACATGAGACGCGCTCCTCTTAACGGCTCTGTTGCAGCTTTACCTCAGTACGCGAACCAAACCTTATTATTGTACCGAAAGCCACTATGCATCACTTACATTCGTTAAAAGAACTATTGAAAGTATCTAGGTGGTGCCTAGAGGCTTTCGTCACACCCACCCATCTTGCCCTGTCCTCAGACACCCCAGTTGCCCCCCCCCCGGCCTGCGCGACAGCCGTATCCGGTAGTGGAGCCTCTCACGTGACCGGCAGAAGAGCTGGTGGGCGGGGCTGAGAGAAGCCACAGTTACATTCGAGACCCTTGACTGCGGGTGAGAACAAGGTGGGCGCGCACAGGTTGTCATGGTGACAGGCTTAGTGCAGGATGAGCCAGACATGAAGCTGACGGGAGTGTCTGAGGTAAAAACGAAAGTGAATGGGGTGTTATGTGATACCACTAACATGGTGGTGTTTTTCTCTCTAGTGCTACTTGTTTACCTGTGAAGAGGGACAATGCAGAACGTCATTAACACGGTGAAGGGCAAAGCGCTGGAGGTGGCAGAGTACCTGACTCCTGTGCTCAAGGTATGACACGAGTGGGTAGAGAGGCTCCAGGGGTCTGGTGACATCTGTGTGGTGTTAGTGTACAGGAAGTAGTACTCTTGTCAGCTTGCACTTGGCTGCTGGAGGTGTTTTATGTTTAAATTATATGAAATCAACAGATTCTGTAGCCCTATTACAGTGAGGAGAGTGAAAATGAACAATGATGTTCAAATTGACAATACACAGATGGATGATAACATTAACACAATACAAGACAGCTCTTCCAAGCTTACAATATATCAGGAGGGTAAAGGGCTGCTTCAATAAGTATGATGACCCACAAGAGTCATGTGGTCTGATTATCTGGATTGTGGGAAGAACTGATGGTGTATTATCAGGTGTCACGTGGTTGACATAATAGATTGAAAGCTTCTCGGAACAGGGGGGGGGAGGTTAGTTAGCGGCTACACTTAGGATGTGTAGGGGAGAGTCTGATAGAATGGGGTAGGGAATTCCAGAGAACCGGTACAAGGCAAGTAAAATCCTGACTGCCTGGAAAGACGATTTAATAGTTCAGGAGGGAAACAATTTGTGATCAGAGTAGATATGGCAGTTAGGAGATAAGAACAGAGCATTAAGAACTCTGTAGGTAAGGGCCTGGAGAATATTATGGCGGAGGGTATGAGGAGCCAGTGAAGGGACTGGCACAGCGAGCAGTAGATGAGTAGCGGTGGGATAAGAAAATCAATCTGGCAGAGATGGTCAGAATGGATCGGGGTGGTGAAAGGCAGACACAGGGCATCACATGATGAATTGGGTAGTTAGTGTCAAAAGCCAAATTTAAGAGGTATTTTGCACATATCCAATATGGTGTATTGTGTATATTTACATAGGCGTAGGTGTTCTTCTTGGTAAAATAGTTCCTAAAGAAATAGAAACAGTTTTCCGTAAATGGGACTGTGTTTGTTGTACTATATACAAAGCAATGACAGCACTACAGTAATAAAAGCTCACAAAGAAATCTGCAGGTTAGTAAAAAAAATGTAAGTAAAGTAAAAAGTTAGTGAAAATACATAATTTTGAAATTATTTTAAAAATTACCCCGACGCATGAATATAAGAGCACTAATTACATTAATCATAATCAAAGCCATGCTTGCGGTCTGACCCCCCTGACTTCTTTAACACTGCCCCACTTACTGTATATATTATAAGACAAAATGTTGAAGACTTTTGTCCATCATTACTGGATTGTCTTGGTTAAAAAGGTGTGTTTTAATAACATATCCATTAATGATTCCCTCACAGCTTACTATATTATACTATATTTAAATGCAGTCTGTTAAAGATTTGTAGCGTAAGAGGCCTTGTGGTTTTTAAGTTAATAATTGTGTTGATTTATGTTTTTATTTCAATAGGAATCAAAGTTTAAGGAGACGGGTGTTATAACTCCTGAAGAGGTGGGTAGAAAATGATTTTGCTTTGTTAATGATATCAGGACTGTTTCCACGTTAGTGTATATTATATTTCTTCCTTTGCGAGTGTCAAGTAAAAATTGAAACACAAGGCATATGAGAACCAAGATTTGTTTCTTTAGTTCTCTAAAATGTTAAAACACTTCCCCTTTGTCCATTTGCAAGCGGAATTAGTTCCGCTCATACTGCTCTATAATTTTTTTTTTTTTCTTGACTGGTTGTTGAAATTGTATAGCGATTGATATAAAAAATCTGACTTGTGCCAACCATGGATAACATTTCATTTCCCAGCATGCTTGAATGTGTGCATTTCAATCATTTGACCTTTGACCGCATATATATTGGGAACCACTTGTTGTCTCAAAGTTTTCAATATAGGTTTTTTATTTGGTAAGCTCTGCGCATCTACTCTGTTTGTGCATTAGTATGTGATAATGTGTGTAGATCTTCTTGACTCTTAACAGATTGTTTATATTATGAAACATCTGTTGATCCGCTCTTGAACTAAAGGCACGTTACTCTATTAGCATTTTTTTCCATTTAAAGAAAAAATATATTATTGTATATTGTGGCATATATTTAGCAATCCACTGCCTTTTAGGAAGCTTTCAAATTATAAATCAATCACTCGTCATTCCAATATTGCCAGAAAAGGCCTTTATTACACTATTTACCGTTGCTTAATAAATTGTGGAAATGTTTGTGTAGATTTGCTTTTGGAAGTGATATATGTGAGCCTTAACAGCCCTATCATGAACTAATTCTCCAATTTTCTTTCATTCCTTAACAGTTTTTGGCAGCAGGAGACCATCTAGTCCATCATTGCCCTACTTGGCAGTGGTAAGTACAGCAGGTCAAATTATATGTGAAAAGGTTTCTATGTGTTCTGCGGCTTTTCAGAGTTTCGCATAAATGATCATGACATCGCACTACTGACATCCTGTCTTTTATGGTCACGATACATGTAGGAGAAAAAAATTTATATTCCTTCAAATAAGGATACAAATCAGAGAGGATTTGTATTGTGCATTGAATACCCATTTATGGGTTACTTGACACTGCCACTGCTATTTAGTTTCACTTTCTAGGAACAAAATGTTTGGCTACCGTAAAATAATTCTTGTGATTTATTTTTGTAGATTAGATTAATGGTGCAATTTTTTTTCCAGTGCCCATTAAAAATCACACAGACCTCTGCCATTGCAATTTTTGTCAAGTGCCATTAAATATATTGTACAAAAATGCTGTAGTACAATGACCCCCCAGCTGCTGTGTAATATGCGTGCCATGCGATTTATTATTTTATTTACAAAACAAAATAACACTCTCTAGTATATTAACCCCTTAACGTCCATTGACGGGTCAGGAACGTCACGAAAAACTATGACGTGTCTGACACATCATTTCATTAAACAAGCTTAGAAAGTGATCTATGGGGGGGGGGGAATTTTTCTTACTTTGTTTTAAAAAATCTTTTACTCATCTGCAAAAACTAATGAAAAAACTTGCTAAATAGATTCTATTTGTCCTGAGTTTAGAAATACCCAGTGTTTTTTTGCTTTTTTCTACACGTTATGGGGCAGAAAAATGTTGAAAGCTGGTCATTCTGCCCTATGTGCTATTTCGGGTATCTTTGAAGCCGGCCAATGCAATTTACCCCATGAAACCATATATTTTTGAAAACCTAGACACCCCAAGGTATTTCAAGTGCTGGTATTTTAACTCTTTCCATGCACTTATTCTACCACTAGCCTTTGTCAAACTTTTTGATAGTAAAAGATTTTTGTATTTTTTTTCTCACACGTTGTACTTCAGGTATGAATTTACTGCTCCTGGTATATGTCCCTTTCAAACAACACCCCAATATGTGTTCAGCAACGTCTCCTGAGGGCAGTGATACCCCACATGCATGGGTTTGTCCACTTCCCATATTTGGGACATCTTTGAAGCCGGCCAATTCAAATCATACATTTTTAAAAAGTAGGCACCCTATGGGCATTTATAATGCCAATATTTTAACTCTTTCCATGCAGGAAGATATAGCGCAAATTGTAGGACTTGCTCATAAAAAACTTTATATATATATATATGTGTGTGTGTGTGTATATATATATATAGTTACCGGCACTCCAGGGACTTCTTTAAATAATCACTCGAGAAACTGCAGTTTTCTAATCAACGTTTCAGTCTGTTTATTAGACTTTCATCAGGTCCTGACTGAAACGTTGATTAGAAAACTGCAGTTTCTCGAGTGATTATTTAAAGAAGTCCCTGGAGTGCCGGTAACTATTTTTGGATGTTATATGATTTGCTGTTGCAGCTACTTGGCACTAAAACAGTGCCCATTTTTAATGGGCACTGGAAACTAAAAAAGTGGTGATAGGTGTGCGATTGTTAATTTTGGACTTATATATAATATACTGTATTTGCTTGATTATAAGATGACCCCCCCCAAATCTGAATATTAATTTAGGAAAAAAAGTAAACCCTTTAAGAAAAAATTTCTACTAGTAAATATTAATTAATGTATACAATTTTTTTCATATTTAATAAAAGCTATGTTTGAGAAAAATATTTTTTGTTTTTATTTCCTTTTTTTTGCCAACCTGCCCCCCCAGTTATGCACATCTGCCCCCAGAAATTCTTTATACCGCCCCTATATGCCACTCTGCCCCATGATATGCCTTTTAACCCCCTATATGCCACTTTGCCCCATGATATGCCTCTGGCATATAAGGGGGTTAAAAGGCATATCATGGGGCAGAGTGGCATATATGGGGTTAAAAGGCATTTCTGGAGACATATATACATATATGATTGCTAACAGCGAGCACACTCCTATCATGTCCAGACAGCCAGTACATGCTGGAACCTGGGCATGATAGGAGTGTGATTACAGCCTCCCCTTACACATCCATGCTATCTCTCACACACACACACACACACACACACACATTCACAAACATTTAAATATTAATTCCCTTAATCATGCATACTTCCTCATAAACCATCTCCCACCCCTTACCTGAACTGCAGATCTCTCGCTGGCAGACTTCTGCAGGGGCTCGGCTTTTTCCCTCTGCAACTTCTCTTGTCCCGCCCCCAGAGGAAGAAGGAGGGGAGCAGAGGCACGTGATGTGCATTCACGGGACTCTGCTGGGTTCCTGTTTCCCTGGCCGGTACAAGGGACACTGCTCGCACACTGTGCGACCAAAGCACCGGTAAGCACCCTGGCCCTATTTGAGCTCTGATTAGAAGACGACCAGTTCTCAGTTGGCGATGCCATCTTGTTAGTGGCAGAAACGTAATTCACTTGATGGCGCTTGTGGTTGTTCTTTGGAGCAATCACAAGGCGATCAGGGTAAGGGGTTTGTGTTGCTACATGCCGATATCGAGGCATTTTCAGCAACACCGATTATTTTTTAGCCAGTCACCGCCGCGATCTTTCATGGTGCGACGAAAACGCCACAATTGCAGCAATGCAGCTATTTAACAGCAGCCCGTACATGTACGAGCTTTGCCGTTGTTGCATTGCATCGCAAGCCCGTACATGTACAAAATTAGGTAAAGTGATGGAAAATCCCCTCCAACTTCATCAATTCAGGTGTCCTGATTTCAGAAATACCTAATTTATATAGATTTCCCATACTTTCCCAGGACTTATAGGGAACATACTGTTACATGAGATCGGGCAGCAGAAAGCCAGCAATGCTGGCTTCTGCTGTCAGGGGGGAGTGCAGGCTGTCAGACAGCCTGGTCTCCTGTGTAGCGGCGGGGATGTGTCCCTGCTGCTGCAAGAAGGGCAGGGCGTACCAGTACATCCATAGGGGACTGAAGGGGTTAAACAAATAAACCTTAACAATTGTGTTATTATATTTGTAACAGGTTCACCAAGAGAGCTGTAGTTACTCCCAGAGACCACCCAGATGTTTCCTCCTGTAGTCCCCAAAATCACTTCCAGCACCAGTCAGCATCCACACCTTGGAACCCTGCTGTGTGTACCCAATAAGTAGACACAGTACAGCAAGAATGAACATTTTTATTGTTGTAAAACATAGACTCGTATATCTACAGAACTGCAACATAAATTAACAGATACATGTATTCAACCCAACCTTTAATTCCCCTGGCAGCAATCCTATTGATGGGATTCCTACCTGTGCTACCTTTGTTTGACAGCCAGGCTGGGGCCATCTCTGAGTACCTTGGGGCCCTGTATGACAGGTCATTCTGTCACAATATTCTTTCCTGAATTCAAACACATCAAAACAACAGAGACACTTTATCTCAACAGCTTGTGTCTGGTTTTCTGTCAAATGGCAATTAAGTGTTGTCAGCAAATATTATGAATGAGGTACATTTTTTAAGTGACTAGAACAGGGGCGTCCAACCTGCGGCCCTCCAGCTGCTGCAGGACTACATCTCCCATCCTCCTCAGCCAGCCCCTTAGCTGAAAGAGCATTATGGGAGATGTAGTCCTGCAACAGCTGGAGGGCCGCAGGTTGGACGCCCCTGGACTAGAACAATAAACACAATATGACCAAAATGTGGACACCCAATCTAATTATTGGGTTTTGGTATTTCAGCCACACTTATTGCTAATATGTGTATAAAATCAAGCACATAGACAAACATTGGCAGTAGAATGGGTTGTACTGAAGAGCTCAGTGATTTTAAACTTTCATGGGATGCCATCTTGGCCGCAGGTCAATTCATGAAATAATGCCCCGATCTACTGTGAGTGTTCTTGTGAAGTGGAAGCATCTAGGAGTGACAACACCTTTGTCACGAAGTGGTTGCCTACCACTTCACTTCACTCCTGAATTGCTTATTCACACTTACACAGTGGGGCTGCTGAGTGTTCAAACGCGTAGTGTGTAAAAAATCCCCTCTGAAGCATTGCTAACTAAAGATTTCCAAATTGTCTCTGGAAGCCACATCAACAGAAGCACAGTGTGTTGGGAGCTCCATGAAATGGGTTTCTTTGGCCAAGAAGCTGCACACAAACCGAAGATTATTGTGGCACACCAAGTGTCTTCTGGAGTGGGACTCTGTAGCAGTGGAAACATGTTCTCTGGAGTGATGAATCATGCTTCATTATCTGGAAGTCGAATGGTCGAATCTAGGTTTTGTGGATGTCAGGAGAACGCTACCTACCGGAATGAATAATGCCTTCTGTAAAGTTTGGTGGAGCTGAATTTCAGAGTTTGTGCTAGGTCCCTTAGTTCCAGTTTTAATGCCACAGCATACAAAGACTTTTAAGAGAATTGGATGATACCAACCTTGTGGCACCGGTTTGGGGTGAATTGGAACACCAATTACAAGCCAGGCCTTCTTGTCCAACATCAGCGCCTGACATCACAACTGCTTTTTTGGCTAAATGAGCACAAATTCCCACACAACACTCAAAAATCTTGTGGAAAGCCATCCCAGGAGCGTGAAGGATGTCATAGTTGCAAAGGGGAGGCAAGTCCATATAAGTTTCCATGGTTTTTGAATGACAAGTGTGATGGTCAGGTGTCCACATACATTTGGTCATGTAGTGGTAAATGGGAAAAGACATCAGTAATAATTGGAATATGTTTCTACTGCTGCACTTACAAAAGTGTTTTATTCAGCAGTGTATGTGAAACAACACCTTTAACAAGCAACAATAAATACATGTTGCAAAAACCAAATTAGGGCTGCAACAACTAATCGATAATGAAAATCGTTGCCAACGAATTTCATTATCTATTAGTTGAATCGATTTTTATCGATTATAAAATGAGGGTTTTATAATCCGTTTCAGTGTGACTCACAGCAGCAGTTCCTACTTACCAGTCCCTCCCTGCAGTCACTGCTGATTGGCTGCAAGGAAGGACAGGGAGAAAGAAAGGGGCGGGGCCAAACTGCTGATTGGCCCCGCACATTTCCTATAGCGTCCACATGGCTCAGGAACTCATCTAACGGTGAGTATAAAATTAATATTTGGGCTGCTGAAAGTTAGGGGAGGTGGGGGTAATTTAGGGCAGCTATGGTTAATGGGTTTAGGGTTAATTTAGGGGCAGTTGTGGCAGATGGGGTCCTCAGGGTTAATTTAGGGGCAGTTGTGGTTGATGGGGGTCTTCTCTTCAGGGTTAATTTAATGCTGAGGACTGAGGGTTAATTTAATTAATTTAATAAGGTGAACTTAGGGTGCAGTTAGAGGTAAAGGGGGACAAACTGAGGGGAATCTAAATCCTGGGGGCAGTGAAGATTAGCCCTGTATTTATTTATAAAAGTATCGTGTCTGTGAACGAGTCTACAAACCTATGAGTGCACTATGGCTTATCTGGGGGGTATACAGCATACCTGGGGAGGACGGAGTGACATATCTGGGGGTATAAGGCATATTTGGGGAGGGTGGAGTTGCATGTCTGGGAGGGCAGTGTGGCATATCAGGGGGTATGTGGCATATCTGGGTGGCAGTGTAGCAAGCCTGGGCTCAAATGTGCATAACTGGGGGCAGGTTGGGAAATAAAAACAAGAAATGCATTTTATCAAAGTTTTTTTAATTCTGCCATTTTGTTTTTAACATCCTATGTTACTTTATTAAATTATTTTAAATAAATGAAAAATGTACATTTTTTTTATCCGATTAATCAAAAAAATAATCGGCCAACTAATCGATTATGAAAATAATCGTTAGTTGCAGCCCTAAACCAAATGCAATGCAACGTCCAAATATCCCCACCCATGACTATTTTGATCCTGATAAATACTCTCTATCAGTGTATGTGCTCTAAAAATATCGACACATATCTGAGCTAGGTTTTATATTGCCATTTGCATCATTGCTAACAAGCTGTGCACTTAAAAATTAATGTGAATGTGGTATGACCTCTTTCGTTTCTACTTAATAAGCCAACAGTGATTAAATAATTTATCGTGAAAGTGTGTGCACCACAAAGTAGTATAAAAATATGGGCTCCAACATGTGCTGTGCAGGGTGTATTTATTACATCATAACATCCACAGATTAGGGGTTGATCTCGATTGTATTTGTTTGTCTGTATTTTATAAGCATTTGTTTGATTTTAGTGTTTATCACTTTAACACAATTTATTTAATTCAGGGCAACTGGTGAAGAGTCGAAAATAAAGCCATATCTGCCGAGTGAGAAACAGTTTCTGTTGACAAAAAATGGTATGTCATGCATACTTTTATTTAGCCAACGTGTACACATTTCTGAAGAGGCACTAATCTGAGTATTCAGAACTAATTTATTTTAATATGCATGTGTTGATTTGGCAGTAAATTATGACTCCAGTCAGCTATTGTTCCTATATGCTTGTGTGATCCTGCTCTGCAGCCGTTAAGGACACTGAGGATTCAGGCTCTTAATAAATACAATAGCTGAAAACTTTGTGAGAAAATGTTTAGTTCAAAAACCTTTAAAATTCCTTCAGAGCCTTTTATTGTCTAGTTACACTAGTTACCTTGCATTATTGCCAAGGAGCAGTAGTGGACACAGTTGCCCTTCAGTCAGTGGGGAAAAAAACAAATGGCTACGGAGGTTGGCTCTGGCCAAAGTGTGTTATTCATTAGCTTTCTGTCTTTAAGCCCTATCATGTCTCCTTGCCCTACCCTTACAAGGTAGACAAAACCAAAAAGGAAAGGTAGGAATAATTTGGGAGAGGATCATCCACATTATGTAGGCAGACATTTAAGGTGGCTGCTGCCTTGGAATACATATAATGTGTGTTTTAAATTACAGGATGGTGTTCTATCAGCAGGGTTCAGGATTAAATGCTACCAGCATTCATACTTTCTAGTGACACGCTTGTATACTAAGTAGGTGATTATACCAGAAGGACAAAACACTATTCTGAGCAAAAGGAAAACAAAGATATATATTTATATATTTTTTGCATGGGGTTTTCACTCCAACCACTGATTCCCTTTAAGTTTAGTCTTTGAACAACACTAATATACATATCTGTCTATCAGTACCATAGAGCTCATTTAATTGATTTGCTGCCTTTTTAGTGCCATGCTACAAAAGGTGTAAACAGATGGAGTATTCAGATGAGCAAGAAGCGATCATAGAAGAGGATGATGGAGATGGAGGCTGGGTAGACACTTTTCACCATTCAGGTTTGTCGCCAAAACAATCAAATTGTTACATGTCACAAGGTATTTAATTCAGGAATAGCATAAATTCATGTGTAAATGGCATAGTTATGTGAGATACTTCTTTGCCCGTTGGCAGTTTCATAACCGTATGGAATATGGAATAATTAATTATGAGCCATCTAAGAGTTGCTAGGCGTTTGTTGTTTAATCAGTGAGATAAAACTCACTCAAAATGAATTAACGCCAGTATCTCTAGTATACCGATATTTAACATCTATTCAAAGCATGACTACAACGAAGCTTTTGCCAAAAAACAGTATGTTTGTGTATATACTTGCACCTTTTCTCTTTAACTTTTTCAAATTTGTAATAAGCAGGTGTGAGCGGTATCACAGAAGCAGTGAAAGAAATAACCCTTGAGTCCCAGGTAACACCCATTTGCTAAAATGTTAAAATAAATAACATTTAAATAATTAATGTTGTGAAATGGTGTCACAAAAAGAATGTAAGTTATAATAAACTAGAATTCATGGTACATGTGAATATACAAGGATCATACTAGCGATACTAAGGTTAACTGGCTCTAATAATGCTTATTTCTGGCATTGCCACAAGCTGTCTGCAATCTTTTATACGGTTAACTTTTAACCCTGATAGATTATAGGTCATTTTAATTAAGTTAATCGGACATTTCAGTCATCATATGCACTTCTACATTTTCGTGATGCCCCCTGCAAATAAATCTGGGGATTCAGCAGAATTCATTTGAGTCAAACACATTTCCCTACACAAGGTATACTGCCAGTCAGCTCCAGCACCGTGCAGGCAGTGGTCTTTTCAGATACCTGCACAAAAAAGCATCCCATTGATTTCAGTTGAAGAACTTTCCTGCTATTGATTGGCTGCTTCACTGAGGAAAATGTATATTTTCTTCAGTGGGGCTGAATGTCCATTTAAGCTAAAAACTTAACGCAAGAACTCCCCTTTGTCATTTAAAGTGGCATTGTTGCTTCAACATACATTACTGCAAAGTGGTATTGGCCCCTTCCTGATTTCTTCTATTTTTTCATATTAGACAAAGATAACCTCAGTAAACACATAAATGAGATTTTTTTTATGATAGTTTTTTCCTTCTATACATGAAACTATCAACACAACCTGGCCCTATGTAAAAAAGTAATTGCTACCTTAGTTACTAAATCAACCAATTTAATTAATAATTGGGTTCAATTTGACTAGATACACCCAGGCGTGACTACTGGCAGCCTTGTTGAGTTTAAACATTTAAATAGAACCTGTCTTGCAAGGCAATATCGGCTAAAAGGTCTCAAAAAGCAGCACATAATGCCGTGATCGTAAAACATGTAAGAACAGATGAAAAGTAAAGTCCTTAACATATATCTGTGGGGAAAAGGTTACAAGCCATTTTTAAGGCTCTGTGACTCCAGCACACAGCAGTGAGAGAGCTATTATCTAACAGAGAAAACTTGCAACAGTAGTGAACTTTTCCTGGGGTGGCCTACTAAATTTATAACGTGTAAAGGACTTCAGGCCTTACTTGCCTCAGGTAAAGTCAGTGTTCAAGATTCTACAAAAAGAAAGAGCCTGCAAAAATAGCATCCTTGGTTGAGTTGCAAAGAAAAAACTGCTGACCAAAAAGAACACAAAGGCTTGTCTTATGTTTGCCAAAAAAAACCATCTTGATTCTTTTGGGATAATATTTTGTGGACTGATGAGTCAAAAATGTAACTTTTTGGAAGACTTGTGTACTGTTACATCTGGTCTAATGCTGATACAGCATTTCACAATTAAAAAATTTTACCAGCAGTTAAACATTGTGGTGGTAGTTTGATCACCTGGGGCTAGTTTGCTGTTTCAGTACTTGGAGACCTGCCCTAATTGATGGAACCATACTAGAAAATTCTGAAGGAAAATGCTCAAACACAATTGGGTTATGCAGCAGGATAATGATCAGAATCACACAAGCAAGTCCACATCCGTATGGCTCAAAAGAAACAAAATGAAAGCTTAGTCAAAGTCCTGACTTGCATCTGGCTAAGATGCTGTGATACGACCTTAAAATAAGGCAGTTCATGTTCAAACACCAGTCTGGATATGTCCACTAAGCAGAGGAGGATTCAATAATAAACTTAGATACGGCACTAAAAAGTACTCACAGCCAAAAGAGGTCAGACTTGCGGGAGGGCAGTGAAGGAATAATCCAGTACGACTATAGAAAATAAATTGTGTAATCCAATGGGAGAGCCAGGGTTTGGTACACAAGTAAGCAGGATCAGCAAGGTATGAAATAAATGGCAGAGAGATGAAGGTATTCCAGTAAGACAGCCAGGGTTTGGTACACGGGTAAGAAGAGATAGCAAAATACAATAGGATGGTAAGGGAAATTGTGACTGCAACAAACTTGCAACTGAGCTTGAAATAAAGAACAAGCACTGCCCTGAAAGAAAACCGCTCATGTATACTGCTGTAGGCTGACATACGGTAGGGGAGTTTGCTGAATGTGAGAAGGGGGTTGGGGCGGCAAAACCCTCCAATGTGGCTGAACAAGTCTGCCAAGAAGAGTGGGCCAAAATTCCTCCACAGTGATTAAAAAGACTCATTGCCAGTTAACTCAAAGGGTTTTGATTGCAATTGCTGCCACTAAAGGTGGCACAACCAGTTATTAGGTTTAGGGTAGCAATTACTTTTTCACATTGGTGATATAGAATTTGAGTAACCATTTACCTTCAATAAATGAAATGATCATTTAAAAGCTGCCTTTTGTGCTTAGTCGCATGGCCTTTGTCTTTTATTAAAATTAGCTTGATGATGTGAAACATCTTATTGTGACAAATAAGCAACAAAAGAAATTGGGTAGGGACAAATACTTTTTTACAGGACTGTAGGTTAATCAAGTATGAAAGCAAGACTTTCAATTATGTATATGAAGTTTGGGAAGTTGTCTGTTTTATAGAAACATAGATTTGACAGCAGATAAGAACCATTTGGCCCATTTAGTATGCCAATGTTGTTCTTGGATAAGACTCAGCTCTTAACCCCTTAAGAACCAATGATGTGCCTGGCACGTCATGGCATTAAATGCGTAAACTGTTCCTGTAATGTCGAGGCATTCAGCAACACAGAAATCGGCTCCAAAGTCCCCATGTGAGGTCCCAAATAGGACATAGAGGCAGGATTACATGGTTTGAAAAAAATGGTTTTGAAATAGCAATATTCTTCTTGAGCTTATTACCCTATAACTTGCAAAAAAAAACATAAAACCATTGGGTATTTCTAAACTCAGGACAAATATTAGAATCTACTTAGCATGTTTTTGTATGTTTTTCAAAAAAAATTCAGAAAAAGTTTTTTCAATTTTTCACCATATGAATTTTTTAAAATAGCAAATTAGATGACATAATCAAAATAAGTCCTTCTTGTCCTGGAAAAAAAACCCCAAAAACACAGCTCGGTCCATAAGGGGTTAATCATTCCTTGATCTAGTCTTTGGCCAAACAATTTAAGATTCTGTAGTATACTTGCTATCATTTTTTTGTTGTCCCTTCTTACTTGGCTGGATATCCCTTATGATATGATGTAATACCCACTGCCACAAAAATATGGAACTAATCAAACTCCAGAAATGAAATAAACTTTTAGTATATATTCAAATGTAATTTTACTTGTGTTGCAGAAACAAATGCAACTTTACTGAAACCAAAGACCAAACTAAAAACCACTTTGTATAGCGTCTAAACTTTTAAACCACTTTTTAGGTATAAGTTAGATATTACTGTTTATGATGCACTGAACCAATTATTTATTTATTTATTTTTTTTACATTTATTTGAACAATTAAAGTTGTGCTTTTGTGTATTTAAAAATCAGGATAGTGGGAAATCAACACAGAAACCTTCAGTTTATGATGAAGACGACGACGATGATGATGGAGAAGCAGCTGATATGGAGGGTATGTTTATGAGCTATCATGAAAACTGATGTTGGGTATATTGTCCTCCGTATTGTATTTTTTAGTACTTTGACAGTTTTTAGAGTTTTTTTCTCGGGTGATTTTCTCTTCATTCCTCACAAATTTGTTTTTTTCTTTTCTTACTGACATCAAACTACAACCAGCACTAGCAGATAGTTTTTGCCAAGCCTGCGTGATTTATGGCATGGCAATTTGGTCATTCATCTCCTCTGTCTGCTTGGTTAATGTGGGGAGAGCAGCAGAATCCACTTGATCTTGGTTAATGTAGGGAGAGCAGCAGGGTCCACTTGATCTTGGTAAGACATTTCCACATTCCTGCTGAAAATAAATTGCTTTGAGCAACTCTTGGAGTTGTGTGTAGCAATTTCAGCTTGATGTATCCAAGCTGCTCAAAAATAAAAACATAATGAATGCAGGTTCCGTCTCCAATATAGCTTTGTTGGTATTATTTTTCTCTTCCATTTTATTAGTTTCACTTCTGACCGTTAATAAGGAAGAACGTTTTAATATGATCTTTTACAACATAATACTCTTCATTGAGCTCTGTTCCAATGCAGGTCATTATCCATGCAGTGGACAATGTCTCTCAGAGTAAAAGTTTTTTTGTAATGAATACTAGTCTTAAACAGACAGTCTTATGTCACTAACATTCCCTTCAAAGAAGGATGCATATTTAGGCGCTATGTGCATACTGTATTGTGCATTCTTTAAAAATGAAAAAAGGAAAAGTTACCTGACCATGATGCTACTGCAGCTGACCCCCTCCTCTGTGGTTTGTTTCTACTTGAAGCTGGCAAGCAAAGAAAAGCCACTCCTTTGTAGTATAATGTATAATCTTTTCATTAGAAATTGTTTCTTTACTAGTGTATAGTTATCAACCTAATCAAAAAAAAAAAAAAAAAAATCTTGACTCATTTATATTTTTTTTATTAAAACATATTCTTAAGTTATTAAGTTTTCTTGGGTAAGTATAAGGCCAAAGCCTATTGTGTCACAAAACAAATCAACGAGTTCTCTTTGTGACTCTTTGTTCTTATCTAAAGCTTTGTGTCCAAATCCCATAGCAGGAAATGTTAGGACTACATTTTCACTTTTTTTAAGTTATTATTATTATCTTTTATTTATATAGTGCCAACAATGTACGCAGCACTTAATACAATACATAAATTCAAGGGGTATGACAAGACGAGAATTGACAGACTAAGACAAACCGATATATTTGGTGGAGAGAGCCCTGCTTACAATCTTAAGGAGCTATCCCTTTAAAGTGGAATAGTTCTCTATTGGAGTGTGATATTAATCATGCAGTATAAATCCTAGTTTGCATGTTATATTTAAATGTCCTTTTTAAACGTTTCTGAATTTATAACCATTTCAGTGATTAAAACATAACTACTGTGGAGCTCACTAAGGAACCATAAAGCAGATACTCAACACCTTCCTGTTTACATTTTTTATTACCAGTGATACATTGTTTTGAATATCTAACTTATTATTTTTCACTGGTAAACCCCAGGGGCCAGAGCTTTTTTTGGCATTTTTGCTAAGTGGATATTCAGACACGATTTTTGTATTTTACTTTTAGTATTGCCCACACAAAGTGTGTGTGTGTATGTCCTGCCTGTTACTATGCATAAAAAATAAGAAAAATAAAAAGCACATTTCCCAGTTTTATCTGCGATGTTGTTTATGCACCTAAATTGGGCACCTAAAGAAAAAGAAATGCTCTGAATGTATTAACTTGTTCAGACGGTTGCAGGTCAGATATAGAGGGTGTGACTGACGTTTGGCCAGGTACAGATTGTGTGGTTTAGAGGGTGTAGGCTATTTCACCAAAGTCAATTCGACAGACTTGATGTAGCCATTTCAGTAACAAACATCCAACTTAAAAAGTTGTGTTTTTGGGGGGTTCTAATATCTTAATTCTGATTCCTGGTTTAAGGGTAAGATATGTGGAGCTAAAAAAAAAATGACCACTTTTTATATCTACTTCCTTTTTTTAAAACAGTGGCTTTCACAGTTATTTTAATTTTTTTTAATTTTGGTGTCTTCTTGCTGCAGACTTTGCAGGGGCTTTGTGGTACTAGGAGGAACCCTGCATGAGATGGTTTTGATGAACAAACTCTTCTCACATGCTTATTATTATTCAAGACGCACTGGGGTTTTCTGTTATATGAGTAGAAGAGGCGGTTTTGGCTGTACCAATGCCTGGGTTCTGTTGTGTGGGAACCCTTTCTGTTTTTCTTATTTTAATTCTCTACTTGTACAGGTGCTTTAGTAAAAATGTATTTTGAAATCTTTACACTGGCATATTAGCATATAGGTCATAGACTATTGATAAACAATGATGAAAGGTGTTCCCATGTTGAGTAGTCTGGTAAATCCAGATGAGGATATACCCTTTCGTTTTTCACATTATTTGTGTATTTTAATCCTAATTGTGTATTTGAATAGCTGTTGGGGTAGTTAATGCACGTAGGAGGAAAAAAGATACACTATATTCAGACCAAATTAAGTGGAGGACCTCAGCTGTAAAATGTAAAATAATTTACTCTAAGCACAAAAGATAGCAAATGTCAGTGTTAATCTAAATGATATATTGAAAGTCTACTAACCTATTTGAAGAATCTATAAAGAGACAAATAGAACTATGATTTTGATTTCTGTAATTGAAGATAATTTACTTTAAACCTGATCTATACAGTATGATCTTTTAAATGATTTTGAATATTTCCTTTATTAAAGATATTATTCCTTTTATGCTTCAGCTTATGAAGAAAGTGGATTACTGGAAAATGATGATGTAAGTGGAAGACCTACAACAAAACTTTATTTTTTGTGAACATTCACCTGTTTTTCTTATGCAACATAGACTAAGAGAAGTAGGGACACAATATGTGTATAGGTTGAACTTGATGGACTTTGGTCTTTTTTCAACCTTATGAACTATGTTACTATGTTACTAGAATTGTCACTAAAATTCACAGTTTTTAAGTATTGGCACACTGTTCAAGGCAGAGTGTATGTTATTGCTTTTATTTTAATTGCAAATGTCTCTCCAGGCCACTGTAGACACCAGCAAAATCACAGATGCCTGCAAAACAAAATCTGATCTTGGAGGTGAAGATGCAATCTTGCAGACTAGAACTTATGACCTGTATATCACATATGACAAGTATTATCAGACACCAAGACTTTGGCTATTTGGTTATGATGAGGTATGTCCCTTATAAAATATAGTTTTTCTTTTAAAAGGGCAATTTAAGAATTTAATTATTCTTTCACTGGTGTTAAAGTGCCTTGTCTTCAAGAAAAATATAGAAGTCATAGGATTATTTCTCAAAAGAAATGTTTTTATTTATCTTGTTTCCCTTTTTTATTCCTCATTTAATCATTAGTCACTTATTTTTTTATGAGCGATTCTATAAATGTTAAATATATACCTGAATTATATTACCCACACTCTACAAATTAAAATCAATAGAAACATTAAATGCTATTATAATGCAGAGAAACAAAAATATTTTTAAATAAGTCACTGTTACAATGTACATTTCCTGAGAAAAATCAGAATTGGGAAAACAATGTTTGTTTTATTATGTGGCAGAAATGTTATGTGTGTGTTTTGTGTCTGTGTCCTGATATGTTTAATTGGGTTGCTCGTGATTACTATTCTTGAATACATACTGTAAATTCTTATATATATATTACTCGCGTGTTTCCCTTATACATGAACAAAATAACATGAACTCTGGGTAAGTTTTTTTTATTTTTTTTTTATTTTTTTTTTTTTTCTGAAAATGTATTTTTTGCTTGCACTTAATACCTCATATTTTACTGTGCTTTTTGTTTGTTATGTTGTGAAACTCTTTTTGTATTTACAGTGTCTTCATTATTATTCCTAGCAACGTCGGCCATTGACTGTAGAACACATGTATGAAGACATTAGCCAAGATCATGTGAAGAAAACTGTGACGATTGAGAATCATCCCAACCTCCCACCACCACCAATGTGCTCTGTCCATCCTTGCAGGTAACCACCCCCATGCAAAGTCCAAAAATATAAAAAATGAAAAATACAAAGATTTTTTATGAGCAAGTCTTAGTTGTAGTATCTTACAACAAAATTCTGACGTGGAAAGAGTTAAGCTTCAGAAATATCCATGGGATGTCTAGTTTTCAGCTGGATTCAACAATAAAGCAGATTTAACAATTTTTTAGAAAAAATGCTCACCTTCGAAATGTATCCTTTTTAGAGTGGTATCACTGTGCTCAGGAGATGTTGCTGAACACATATTGGGGGGGGGGGGGGTGTCTGGAAGATCATACCTAAAGTACAATGTGTGTGAAAAAAATACAGCCA
The DNA here is from genome assembly GCA_023333645.1 of Sceloporus occidentalis. Classification (NCBI taxonomy): domain Eukaryota; kingdom Metazoa; phylum Chordata; class Lepidosauria; order Squamata; family Phrynosomatidae; genus Sceloporus; species Sceloporus occidentalis. The sequence continues at coordinate 277,192 of JALMGF010000033.1, forward strand.
CAAACCTTGAGAAAACCTGGTGGTAGAATTAGTGTATAGAAAGAGATAAAATATCAGTATTTGAAATATGCCGGGGTGTCTAGTTTTCAAAAATATATGTTTTTATTGGGTAAGCAGAATTGGGCGACTTCAAAGATACCCCAAACAGGACATGGAGGAGGGATGAACATATGTCAAAATTCCAAATTGAAAAATGCGCACCTCCCAAATGTGGCCCCTTAGCCCTCAAACAACCAGACAAACCTACGCATGGGTGGGATCACTGTAGTCAGGCGATGCTGTTGTGAACAAAAAAAAAAAACCTCACACAAAATACTACCGCAAACTTTGACTAAGGCTGGTGCATGGAAAAAGTTAAAATACTAGCATTTGAAGTAACCGCTAAACAGGAGTACCGCAAAAATGTTATAACAGCCGCGGTCACAAAGGGTATTCGATCCCTAAGTAGGCCCGGCTTCTCCTGAACAAAATGATGTATAATTTCTGTGGATTAAATATGGAAAAGGGGAATCTTGGTTTAACAAGAAATGACAAAAAATATTTTAATCGCTTGTTTATGAAAACTGTAGGGGTTAAGTCTCTTTATTGTGTTCTCCTTGTTGACTGCACTAGGCAGATATTTTTTAAAATAAAACACTAGTTCACCTTTAAGCAATTTGGTAGAAATATTCTATTGGTTTTGATTGAATTTTCTGCTGTTTGCTTCCTAGTATGTGTGTCCTTATTTTTATGTCTATGTAAAAAAAAATTAATGATGAGAAGGAAAACCAACCAAATAGTTCAGAACTGTCACACTTTTGTTTCTTGCCATCAGACATGCAGAAGTTATGAAGAAAATAATTGAAACAGTCGCTGAAGGCGGAGGAGAATTGGGAGTGCATATGTATCCTTTGGTATTATTAATTTAGCCCCATGGCTTGCTTACCTGTCAGTTACATCTTATTCTTTATTCTTTATTAAGAAAAAAAAAAAACATCTAAAGAATCCGTATTTTAAGTATTCAGTGTTTTAATATGCATTAATCTTTCGTATGGCTGGCTGTCCCTTCGATTAAACTTTCTAAACTAGGAGCAGTTGTCATGTGAATGACAATGTCACATTTTGTGGCAAAAAGGCTAGGATCTCTGAATCTGATCTCCATCCTTCAAACTACCAGTAATCTGTACATTTGTGGCAGACCTGAAATGATCCAAACGTGTTTCTTGCAAATCAACACTTACCTTTCCATCTTTTCATTACAGCCTGTCAATAGCAATGTAGACAAAAAAAGGTATGATTTTCGGTTTTGAAAAGTGCAGATGAATCTGAAAGGCTTGAGACAAGAAGAGACTGGAACCTTGGTTATAGACATAATATAATATATTATGTATACCAACCTTGTCCTCCTATTATTAAGATATGTTATTTTTTTTTAATAGCAATAATGTAATAATAATTGACTTTAGGTATGTCATGTAACTTGTTAGCGAAAGCTTTTTCCTTAATTGCTTTTTTTCCAGGTACCTTCTTATTTTTCTAAAGTTTGTACAAGCGGTCATTCCCACCCTAGAATATGATTATACAAGACATTTTACAATGAACTGAAATATAACATGCTGAAATGCAATTACAACAGCTGATTTTTAAAGACAGTTACATACCATGTCTTTTTTTTGGTTTTCCCATACATACAAATATGCAAAGTTTCTTTAATGTATTATAAGCTTATTTGATTAAATACCTGCATTTAAACAAAAGTGTTTGCCTATCCTTGCCTATCACCCAATTTTATAATAAATTAAAGGGGGGATTGTAGCGTTTTTTCTTTTTGGGGAAAAAAGTTGCCTTAGGGCATGGTCAAGTGTTTCAGTGTTTCTTCTTCACCTATTAAGGTTTAACGCCAACGTTTGCGATCTTGTGTTCTGTGATGTTTATCTCCTGTACTCCTGAGTTGCATCTTTTGTTAGTAGTTTTTCACATGCATTGGCTAAGAGATGAATTCATTTAAAGGGAACTTGTGTAACAATATGATGTAAAAAAAATAAATAAAAGGGAAATACGGGAACTGTAGTACAACTGTAGAAGCACGGCATATCCTAAAACATGCCCTTTGAATGTATCTACTGTAGCTTCTCTTTGATAAATGTATTTGGGCAGCAAAATTGGTGTTGATATGAAAATAGTATGACAATAGTATGACAGGCACACAAAACACAGCTTGGGTGCTCATGAGTTAAGGAAGCATGTGCCATGGCGCATGTGTGGGCTGCTTACTGTACCCTAAACAAAGCAGAGTGGGGAGTCCCATTAACTACACACCTCAATCCATAGCTTTGATTTGAGAGATGACTGCTGACCTGCAGTTCCTTAAGACTCATGCTATCAAGACCTTTCATAAATACAACTGAACTCTACTCTGGCTTCTTGATTCTTTTCTGAGAATCAGCTTCCTGTTTTTATTGACTAAATATTACAAAAATAATGTTGCAAAAGTGTAATGTCACAATTTTTACTTGTTTTAAGGTTACACACATTTGCTAAAGGGAGAGTTATAAGAAGACTTTGTAGGAGAATTCTGGTTCCAACTCCTTGACTTCACTATAAATCTTGAAGCTCTTACCCCAGTATGTTTTTGCTGCAAGAAGGACTTGCCTGGCCCCGTATAATTCCTAGTTTAAATTGGTGAGAACCAACAAAGCCACAAATACCTTGCAAACTCCCATGACCACTCTCCCTTTAGGCAACAAACCCCTAGGTATTCTAAAGATGCAGTCCCAGTGAGCCCATGCAAAAAAGGAGTCTAGGTTGGCTTTGTGTGTTTTTTGTTCTTCTGATACCCATTGCACCAATTTAGCTATGTGTTATGCAGCAACTACTTTGCCCTCCTCGCACACAAACTGCAGAGTGATAATATTTATTAATGCAATGAACTTGAGAACCAAAATGTTCATGCGTGTCCCATAAGCTCCTAGTTTATTGAGTACATTACTGTTTTTTGATGCTAAATCGATCACATCTAGATTGGTTAAACACCTTGATACATTTATTTATATATATTTATTTTTTAATTCAAGTACCCCCGTTTTCCAAACTTTCCAAGCATCACATTGAGAAACATGATGCTGAAGTGGCCTAATGAGACTCAAATATTACTTCATTCTCCTAAATGTCCTCTTGGGGGCATTGTGGTGTCAGCAGCTCCCTCTGATGAAATCACCACCCATCCCAGGGTTCCTCTCCCTAGTTATTTGGGGGCGGGGGGGGGGTTGTTTTTTTTATTGCGGAAGGAAAATGATGGTTTTATTCCATCGTTGTACATTGAGATCCTCACGTCCACAATTGTAATACTTGGATATGAGTCATAACAAGCTATCAATGCAAGAGGTCACTGTCCATTGCTGTTAATCCCACTATGTATGTGGAAAAACAGTTCAATAATTGTCAGGTCTCATGATAACACGAAAACAACCACATTTCTTTGAAGTTTATTTCAGCAATATATATTTTTTTTTTACACCAGATTAAAGTCTTTTCATCTCTACCTGAAATACTTAACAAAATACAGCTCATGTGTGAACATTTCCACAGGACTTTGGAAAAGCCTGAAAATAACTTAGGTTCTGCTTTTTTCACTTTTTTTGTTTGTTAGGTAACATAATAATTGTTTCCTCCCAAACCCCTAGTGAGAAACTTCTGTAGCTATCGCGAAGATGAATGGTGAAAAAATCATATTATAGCATCCCTATTCCCGATTCCTATCCTCTTACATCAGAGGTTCCTTTTTTGTTTTATGTCAAATCATTTTCTCATAATATACTTCTGACCCTTTAATGATTGACAGACTGAACTCGGGTCACTACTTAGATCTGAATTAAAGTTATGTCTCCTATAATCTATGCCTCGCTTTGATACCGTGGCAGGGTTTTCCCTTTGTTTAATCCTTTTTTTTTTTTTTTTTTTTTGTATAATACTTTAAATTTCCTGTTTACCTTTTAAAGTTGAATGTACATACTGGCAACGTGCATAACTACTAGTTCACCGAGAAGGAATTGAAAGTTAACTGTGATGCACTTTCCAGAAACCACTATTTCTATGACTAAATATTAACTTTTTGTTTAAAGTGAACAAACATCGTGTTGCTTGCTCAGTACAACGCGTATCATTTAAGTAAACATGCCTTGTACTTAGCATACCGATGGAACACCTGATTATAACAAAATATACATACGTGCTATTAAAGATTGTTACTATTTGTGTTGTGATTTATATGTTCCTTTTACCCTTTCCATGCCAGTACATAAACAGGAATCACACAAAACTCCTATTTATATACAATCAACGGCTGGGTGGAGATAGGGGTTCACCTTATTTACGTATCTGCTGATAAAACCTTTATTGCCCTTTTTCCCATTATGTCTCTCTCTTCTAAGAGCGCGCAATGTTTTCTGTATATGAGGGTATCACAGCGTTCTACAGTCCTGAAAATAACGTGCAAAAAAAGTGAAAAACAATTCAATTGTGCTAATCAAATACATTCCAAATACTCTGTTACATAATCTGCTATCAATAGTTCAACAAAGTCCCATTCAAAATGTCATTGGACACTTGAGGACATAATGTTTTACTAGCCAAAACAAGCATCATTTACTGGGAAGAAATGAATTCATTGCATTTTATTTATGACTGATTGTAATCCAGTTGTTTCATTTTGCAACTTTACCACTCACATCAAATATAATATATCGTTCAACATAATGCTTGCAGAATACTCTGTAGCCTGCTCTGACCTTTAGCAAGTCTCGGCCACTCAGTCAACAGGGATGTCCTCTGACTTTGTTTATTCATGTTTTCACTTGCCTCTGTCAAAATATTGTCTCCAGCTGCACAAAAATCTTGCAGGGAAAATGTCTTTTGTGGGAAACGACACATTACAGGCTTCAGCAGGTTTTGGTGTGAACTCCGGGGTCCAGACTAGAGGTTAGAATTACCAAGGAAAGGTTTCTTGACAAAGAAAAATATGTTTTTCAAGTGTCGGATGATGGATGGCACCTTTTTTGTTATATAAATGTGATTGCTGATATCCTGAAATAACCTATTCTTGTAGTTCAGGGGCTCCTGTCCCAGCTGCTAATGAAACATTTTACAGTAAAGAAGATGGACACAGGAGAAGGTACTCTGGAAGAAGTGCAGAAAGGCATACCATTTGGGAGACGTAGAAAAAAAAAAAAAGAAAATGCCAGCGCTATTGCCATATAATGGGTGCAGCCTGGTAGAAATTGATGTACTACCCAGGGGTGCTATTGGGAGGTCCAGTCATGTTATAACCATGTACTTATGTCAGCAGCCTTGCACTAATCACTAATAATTCAATGATGTAATGTATGGGGTTTAATATTTCCTGGGTTTTTGCAAAAACTTTTATAAAGGTTAAGTTTGCCATCAAACATGTACATTGGTGTCATTTATTGGGTTGGGTTTAATGAATTAAGGCATGATTTTAATTCTATGAAACCACAGATGTATGTGACACTGTAAAGTAGGATATGGCCTAGGAGGGTCACATGAGAATCTTCAGATTTACCCTGAAATTCTAAATCAGGATTCACAGGCATTAAACTACAATATATGTTGTTTTCTATAAGTGAGATACTCGGTAGACTTCCTACCAAAAAGAGGCATTGCTGCCAAGGGGAAAATTTACTAATCCCGACATCCAGGATAAGATGCAAGTGGAAAGGGGGAATAATGCTTCACAAATTCACCATTTATAGAGCACCTCCGAGCTTTGTGTATTGCTCTGGGCCGGTCCCCATTGCATTAAAAGCCTGAACTCAAAAGCACAACTTTAGGGAACTCACCTCTGGCTTGGAGCCTTTGCTTCTTCGCTACCCAGGGCCCGGCCAAAATCCAGCCAATGTTTTCTCAACCAGCTATATTTTTCTTCTAATTGTGGTACCCAATCTGCTTTTGTGAAAACTGAATAAATTAACTATTATCACAGATTAAAATGTTGTATGTTTACAGGGATCAGTGAATTAAAATGTTTGCTAAACTATGTCTTTCTTCAGTCCATTAGCATTTAAATGGGAAATGCTGCTTGGCTACCCATCGGCAGCTGCCTACTTTCCCCCACTTGCGATCGTGTTCAACCATAGACCCAGTTTTTGCGAGTCCGAACCATACTCACACCCAAGTGTTAAATTCACAAGCATACCCATTTCAGGTGTCAAAATGAGAACAAATGTTTTGTAGGGAGTGTCGGACCTTACATGAAGGACCACCTCGCGAAGGTGGGCACGTGGGATCTGCAGTGGAGGTTTGTGCAGATGTAACTCAAAGCTCCATTAATATTACAACTACCTCATCAGTCAGGGGAGATCAGAGGATCTCCCGAGCCAGCCCGTAATCCCCAATGCCAGCAAAAGCGGGCAATGGGCCAGCTCCCTGACCAATGGGACAGTGAACACTGACTGTTGGGAAGCATGCATTAGTGTGGTCGAGACGTCAACCTTTTTCGTTAAAAAACAAACAAATGACACAAAACATATAATTTTATGGTGGATAAGAATGTATATGATTATTTTGGCTCATGTAACACATTCTATCAGGAAAGGGGCAAAAAAAGATAAACTATTTTTTTTAAAAATCTTTACTGTTCTTTTAACATACCAACAAAAATGTAAAAATGCCAAAGAGACACTTTTGCTTTAAAGCCTCTTCTTTGTTCCTCCGCAGACCACCAACAAAGCATGTTTTTTAGGTCACTTAAATCAAAGTCCATTAACCTACCTGTATAAACATAAAGTAAATTCTATACCTTTTTTAACCCTTTGACTAATCCTGTACAATCAATGGGATACACCCCACCTTCAAAAGAAAAGAAAATACATTGTGTAGATGGCTTACTGTAGTTATCCAAGTGCAAATTAAGCTTCTTTATTTCTATGAAAAAGTGAATCACATATTTAATTTTTCTAGTGTTCAAAAATGCAACATGTTAAACAAACAGAATGATCAATTCCAAATTTTATTTTACAATCAGTTTTTCTTTTTGCAGGATGTCCCATTATGATGTTGTAGAGCACTTCTCCAGGTAGTGTGAAGGTTTAAGTCATTAATGTTAAACCCCACCACCTCTGCTATACATACTTCACACAACCTCATCTCTCTATGGGCCTGCTAGTGACTTTTCCATGGATGACATATACACGATTCGCCTTGGGATGTTGCAAGTCCCACTTATTCCCTTTTGTGCTATAAATGCAAGCAGTCAGCTTCTGGGTGTGTGCAAATAATTTGTGCTTTGCTCACTTGCAACTTCCACTACTATGTAAGCTGCCCTAAGGGGATGTGGGAGGCTCAGCATCTCCTGGTCAAAGTGTCAATACCTGGAACAAGAGGTCAGCTTTATTGATCAGGTTTTTTCTGGTGTTTACAATTGAAGCTGGCTGGGTTCTGCCTAGGCAGTGAGTGTCTGCCATGCATCCAGGGAAAAGGTCCTCTGTCTTCTTCTTGCTGGTGGGGGGCTTCCTTGTACAGTGCCTACCCCAAGCTGCTGGGGTACTCAGGGAGTATTATGTGGCTGCTGTGGCTGTTGATTGGAATTACCAAAACCAGGAAGGCCAGAGGTACAGTAATATTTTATATTTAGTGTTAACAAGTTAGATATGCTACAGTATTGAGCGATTCCTGCTAGCTGGAATAGAATATAATATTTACTGTTGTAAACATATGGATGGTGGAAAATAGACAATAATGCTTATGTTTTACTCCTTAACTTTCTTTTGTATTTAGCTGCAGTAGCTATAAAGGTACAATGAAAATAGAAATTGACAAACAATGGTGCTAACCTCTTACTGCCAGTGCTATCAAATCTCCATTCTTTTATGCATTGCTCAAAAAAATTTTTTTAAAAAAAAATATATATATATGTAGTATCGTCTTTAGATGTGCATGATTTTTTATTAAAATGGTTATTTGGTAAGTGGAAATAGTTTTTATTATTAAAAACATAAAAAAGTGAGCATACGAAAATGTAAAATACAGTTTCACAGATCATTTTCCTATATTTAACTTGCTCACGTCTTTGTGCCTTGGTATGAAAGAATAGGCAAAATGTGAAAAATAGCAATTCCTGCTGTTCTGCTAAAATTCCAGCAATTACAATAAGCCATCAGGTAAAAATTAACTTGCGAAAGTTCTGTGAAACAAGCAAAATGTCAATGTTGACATGTCTAATACTAAGACACACACAAAAGTCACTTTTTGATACCTTGGCCATATTTAAATGGTTTTCCTCATTTGCTTAAACCTGGTGTTTTAGACAGCATAGAATGAAAGCATGAAAGTACATGGACGTTTTCCTTGAAGCCGTGTCTATCTTGACTTCTTAAACATGAAACTATGGCCAACTATGTGTCAAAAGGTGACATATGCTGTGAATTTGCATGTGGCTCTGCACAGGGGAACATTTTTGTCACTTTTCACGCAACATAGTAATACAGAATTGTTGGCTAAAGTTTTGTACAATATCATTGTACATTTACAATGGAAATGGAAAAACTTGTGTGCAGCCAAAATGTTTATCAGTATATCCCAAACTCATATGGTGAATTACTCCATTGCATTTTCAATACAGATTATTAAAGAATTTATATTTTGAAATAAATCGGGGTCAACTTGAATCCCACAGTATATCTTAAAATGGTACTATCTGCATTGGCAAGGTTTGCTTTCTTCTCATATGAAACCATAATTGTAATTATAAGTAAGTGTTTACAGGAATCGGTGATCCAAACCGTTTGCTGCTCTGATTCATGTCTTTTAGCCAAACTAGTAGTGGTCAGGGGAGACCTGGTATATTCTGGCCACGTGAAGCCAGGTGGCACCTGGCACCTTGCCTCCTAGCAGTACTTACACACATTCACCCCAACGCACACTCACTATAACACTCACTTTAACATACTAACACGCACTCAAAACTTACTCGCTAACTTACACATACACTCTAACACACCCAGAGTTTCTGGGGCTGGTCTAGAAGCCTCATCCACATGGCTGGCTAACACAGAGATCTATGGCTGGCCCCTGAGTCACATAGGATAACGTGACCCTAAGTGTCTGGAGCAGCTGCATCCTGAGAGAGGGAGAGCAGGCTATGTTTTAGCAGTGTACGTGTGTCATTGTTAACCTTTTAAATTCTAGAGTGCAAACCTCCCATTAAACAAGAGTAATCATTGTTAGTATCTATGGATGTTTTCTACCCCAATTCATATAAATACCCATGATTCCCATCCCCTTACCTAGTCTTATTGTGAGATCTATGGCAGGCTTCAAGAAGCGAATGGTAGTATAATAAGAATGTGTTTTGTTTTTCAATGAAAATGCTTAAGATATATATTAAGGAAACCTTACTTTTACAGTAGCAAAATGTATATAGATCACCAGTATTTGCTGGACATTTCTCCCATGGCCTTGTCATTATGCCTCAAAAGGCCTTTGTTTTGGACATTCCACCTGGTGCCCCAGAGGCATGTATAACTTCATCAAGCCTATCATGGACTCTGGTCTATCATGGATTTATTTTCATAATTATACTTTACCTAAAGTATTATTGGTTGAAGGAATTCTCTTAGTGTCAAACAGTTTTCTGAATTATTTTCTGGGAACAACAAAAACAAACAAAAAGATCTTCTTGACCTTCCAGTCTGCATTGATTATGTGAGCAGCCATAACAAAACTGTGGAACATAAGCATTAAAAAAAAAATCAGATGGCAGATAAGAACCATTTAACCAATCTGTTCTGCCCATTTCTCCTGACATAGAGACTCAAACCTTAATCAGTCCTTGGTCTTGTCTTTTATTCAGGACAGCTTTATGTCTATGCCATGAATGTTTACATTGCCTTACTTGCCTTGTCTGACATGTCTCCCCAGAAATAAACTTCTGTACTTTGTTTCTATCACATCTTTTCTCTTCTTTCCTCAAAGCTATACATATTGAGATGTTTCAGCCCTTCCCTATAATTTTTATCCTACAAACCATTTAGTATTTTAGTAGTCCTCCCCTGCCTGAACTCTTTCTATATCAATATCCTTCTAGCCATGGGGTCTCCAGACCTGTACACAATACTCTAGGCAATGCCTCTAGCTATCCATCCTTATTGTACTGCCTTTTTAGCTTTAATTATTCTCAACTCCCCCTCTTTTGTTGTCACTGACAGAACAGCAGAGTGGCTGTCCCATCACCCCATCTACAAAAATAATAACAGCAATTCTAATTTGACAAAAGAAAAAAAAAATATTCAAGCTTAATGAGAAAATATAAAAAATAATAATAATAATAATAATAAAAGGGAGTGGAAACCTAAACAGGTGCAAAGGGTGTTTTAATACATCAATCTGATATACAGTGGATACATTTTTTAGAATATTGTGGGATGGGGGTCTAAATATATGAATGTGGACACAAGTCACTGTGGTAACCCGGGTTTATGATTATACTTTTTGTATTGGACAACAATTACAAATAAAATAACAGCTATCATTTTGAAGCAATTTAAGAACAAACAAAAAACTGCTAATAAGACAACTATCAATATAGAATCGGTCACCATGACAAAACCATTCTTCTGTTTTCTGACACAGTAATAATTTCAAAATATGAGTGGTTTGTGAAACTTGGTGATCAGTGGTGAAATTGCTTGTGCAATGGCACCTAGGTTACTTTTCAGTGCAGTGTATGTTTGTGTGCATTGACCTTGGGGTTAACTCAAGTAATAGCGTTGACCCAGCCTGGAAAATATCTCTTACTTTTAAAAGTTGTGGGGAAAACTCACTTGCTCACTCTACTGTACAATAAACAAAATGTTTTCCCTTGTTTGGACTGCACTACATTAAACTCTATCACACACCCTAACCCTGTTGTCAGCCTACAACGACTGCTCCATGAACTCAAATTGCCTAAACTTTAAACTTGAATTACTGTCGAAAGTGCTGCACTAACAAGCAATCTCTCTGTAGAACATGCCTGGGTTGTCGGTTTTGCTTTATGTCATGTTTCAGGGCCAAGTGTCATAGTACGTGTATGCCTTCTTTTCTTTCTCACTTGTAACCTATTGAAAAAGTAAAAAAAAATAATAATGCAAAGAAAGAATTTCTAAAAATGATATGCATTGCAAAGACCATTTCAAACAGAGTTGTAGAAATGTGTACAACCACTATAGATGACTCGTTGTACCTTATTCAAAGTAAGGAGGCAATTCAAAGAGGCACATTAACTAGACATAGTGGCACAAAAAATACCTTTTAGTCACCAAAAAAGCTTTCATTTAATTCTATACACCCCTCTGCCTCTAGCTGGTCTCCTTCCCTTCACTCTGGTAGCTGCTTTTTCAGAGACACAGCTCCCGACACAATTTACAGGCTGCAGGCACAAAGTAGTTTTATTTCAAACATGCATTGCAGCTACTTCAGCTCCCATAACTCTCAGCCACTATGTTATGGTATGTTAAGCATTATGGGAAAGTGAGTACAACTGTAATTTCAAAGGTTAGTTTTTGTCTAATTTTGGATTGACACTGCAGCTGCTATAGAATGCACATCTCATAATTCTCAGCCATGCATTTAGTTGGCTGAACATGAAGAGAAATCTAATAACAGCGCTTTAAGTGCCAAATGTTACCACGACTGCTGGAAACTATTTTGGTTCCAAGCCTTTATACTCCCCTCTAACTACCCTCTTTTTTGTAATATCTCATAATGTTTGCTGTGCATCATAGAACTACACTACACACCATTAACATTTTTTGACTGCAACACCCATGATGTTGAGCCAGCAATAGTTGGAATAGTAGCTAGTAACTGTAGTTTGGGCTTTGGTGGGGGTACAATAAGTCTTCAGTACAAACACAAATTTTTGTTGACCGCATCTACAATAATATTCAGCAGCCATTTTGCTGCCTGAACTTCACGAGAATTGTAGTTATTGACTAGGGTTGTGGTGGCCAAACACTACGCACTAAGTACAGCTCCCATGGTATACAGTCAGCCATTACTGGATGAACACTAGTACATTCCATTTATTTATATATTGCTAGCAGATTGTGTAGTCAGTGAAATAATTTAATTTTAAAACCACCCTATTGTAAACTAAAGTTCTTATGTTGCGGAGGCTCATGATGGTCTGTTAGCTACTACTACCATGTTCATATATTTTTTCCTATTAATGGGTAACTAACATTTGCCTCCCACCAGAAAACCCCTCTCCTGAGCCAATAAAGGTGGGCAATGAGGTAAGGAGGTATTGGGGTGGGAGAGGGGAAAGATGGGGAGGATATTTTGCTCTGTCTGGAAAAAATCCCGCTGAAAAATATGGAAAAGCTAATGGCGGCCTATGTTTCTGTGTAATTTCCAGAAAATTCACTGTATATAGCAACCCTAATGGAGTATCTTTCTTCCAAAATATATGGGAGACCGTTCTTGTATAGCATGCTCCCTCTTGGATATAAATATCCATGGCAACCATACATTGGCTTATTTATTATCATTATTTATTGATTTGACAGGTAAACTATCTATATTTGGGCAATTTGGTAATTTTCCTTTAGTGGAAACAAAAACATAAAACTATAAATCTTGTTTTATCTGATAATTATTATTCTGACTGGAAGTTGCTTCTAAGTACATGTATTCACTAAAATATTTGCATTATATTGTTTTTGTTTAACTCCAGTTATGTTTTCAAGAAGCTAATATACAGAGAATATGAAGCAGACTTTCAAAAGGCAAAACCAGCTTCAGAGTTGTTAGGTAAGAACCCTTACAGACATTTTGGGCATAAACATGTGTTATACATCAAGATGCATCCTTAGTAATATGAACTTATATCCATATTTATATAAGAAATATATGTACTCACAACTGGGTGGTTAGTAACTTAGTACAGCAGCATTTACCCCATAAGGTGATGGAACCAAAGCACATTTTGTAAACTAGGGAGGCTTTAGTTCCATTTACTTAAAATACACCAGATTAACCATTTATGGGACATTCCGAAACACATTAAGTACACACATTAAGTACACACAGGCTTCTCCAACATATTTAGTGGTGGTTGGCTTTTCGTGACTATTTTGGAGATAAGTAATAAGGAGAGACAGAACAGACACAAAAAAAAATGCTTCTTATTACAATACAATCTTGAATTTTCAGAGGCTTTGTTATAGTCTATAACTACATATAACCCACCATTGTGTAATAGAGTTTAAAGCAGGGGCTGACAAATTTGGTTTGGATCTAGGAGCCAGACAAAAAAATGTAGGAGCCAATTAGTGAAAACATTAAACCATTTAATAAGCTGATAAATTAATATACAACATTATTAGCAAATCATATATAGAAATGTCTATATAAGTTCTAACTAACATATGCTTAGACACTCTAGCATCATACAGTAAAAGATAGACATAGTTATAATCATATACTTACAAACACACACACCTAACACTATACGCTCATGAACACAACTTTTTACACTACAGCGCACACACGGACTTTGGCACTATATATATATATATATATACACATACACTAACTATAGCACAACTGACATACTCACACTCACTAACACTACAGTACCCACACACTGACTGTCAAAATACACACACACTGACACTATGCGATCACACATACACACTGCATACATACACATGACTATAACACTACAGTAAACCCGTTGATAGTGGCAACTGAAAACATGTGATATGGCGACAAGATGGCAGCTTCTACGTAGAGCAAAAATAAGAATGGTAATTTAAAAAAAAAAAAAGCTGAAAGAACCAAGTATAATGTGGAATGTAAACCTGGCTTTTGTTACAAAGCCTCAATGTTTTAAGCCAACACATAATCCTCTTTTAATTGCAGTTCCTGTTGCTGAAAAATCCCAAATCTACTTTGTCTGCCCCCTGCTGCCATCTTTTATTCTGTTTGTCCTCTCAAGCTATTAGGCACAAACAGTTTAATTATAGTTTTTAATTCCAATAATTAATTAAACTAGAAAATAATTCATTTAAAACACAGTACTGGTATTCAGTGATCACAGTGGTAAGGAAGCGTAGTCTGTAAAAGTCTAAAAAGAATGTGCGTGCATCGATGTATAGCTTCAATGCTATTTTTCTTTAAAGGGTTTATGAAGCCACAGTCTTAAAATATAGCGGCCTTTGGAACTGAAATATTTACCCAAAGTTATAAAATACCAGTAAATTCTTAAAATATAATTCTGTATAGGTCATCACAATGTTTTTTGGGGTATTGCGCGAAAGTCATGTATATGTTAAAAAAATATCCCAGCAAATTTCGCTCAGTCCCAGATGTTGCAAGAAAATTCTGGAAAATAATAAAATCATCCTGAAAGCTTGTGTGACTCAAGCTGGACCACAAAATCATTAATTTAGCTTGTTTTACTTGGTGAAATAGAAACAGCGCAGTAAAAACCAGAAGCTTTATGGCTTTGAAATTTTACTAAAAAGTAAAACTAAATATGTACAATTAGAGGGGAACTTATACAGTTGAAGTGTTAAGCATGATTTAGTTGTTAACAACAACATATTTAGTTGAAGCATAGATCATAGTCTAATCCATTTACTTTCCTGAGCTTCTTGCTTTTTAGTATACATAATTTGCTAAGATAAATTAAGTTTACATATCGTATAAGAAATATAGAATTTGGTAAAGGTAACAATTGTTCTTTAAGAAAAAAACATATTGATTATTTCTTTTTAAGGTATAATGGGTCCAACGTTACGTGCAGAAGTTGGGGATACATTGAGAGTTCATTTCAAAAATATGGCTAACAAGCCCCTTACCATTCACCCGCAAGGCATTGCATATGGAAAAAAATCAGAAGGTAAAAAATGAATCAAATGAAGTTGAATATTTGTTTTTATTTCTTTCAGTTTTGGACAAAATATGTGAAACATCCAATAAAATGATAAAATGTGAATGTTCATTTATTAGTTTATTTTAAAACTCAACTTATTCCTTATAGAAATGAGCACAACTTGCAAGTAATTAGGAACCTTACAGGCTTTAGACACATTGGAACAAAAAGCTTGCGAAAAGCTACTAAATTAAAGTGACATTGACGGGATTAGACTTCATTATCCGATTATCATTAAACTAGTTGAGGATATCTGAGGATGATGTGATTCAATGGAGCAGGGGCCTCTGTATTCACCACGAACAAGTAAAGTTTGTATACCATGGCGGCTACAGGGCCTTTCTTGAAATGTTTACCATAAAGCTCTTGCCATCTGTACCTGGCCTCCAAAGACACTGAGCCACAAGTTACAGTTCCCTTGCTCTACATTCAGTGTGCAGCTTCTGTGCGAGGGGTATGACATTATATCTCGGTGCTCAGCCAACTAAGGCACAGACAGGGTAAGGAAGAGGTGTCATTGGTGGTCTGTGCCAGGAGGGGGCATCGACCTGGCTTCATCTAGAAGACCACCATAGATGAGGTCAACTTCCAATGGCAGATAAAGTGGGAACTTGGGAGAACAACCTAAGTATATGTTAAAAAAAGAAGAAACAAACAAAAGGAACATATGGGGAGTGTTGGAAACAAAGGCCTAGGAAATCATATTAGAAGAGTTTTTATGCAAAGACCAGAAAGCATAAAATAGGGGATTATACACAGAGCCTGGGAGAAACATGTGAGGGAGTTAAATATACTAACTTAAACTAGGGAACTAGGTTTATGAAAACTTGGGAGTGGATAGGAAAGAGGGTAAAAAAGAAACGTGAACACAAGGAGAGGGGAGAGGACAGACTGTGGGTACAGACGGAGGGGGTAATGTTTCGGCTTTAGCATTCATAGGTCATTTTTAAGATCTGTCTCCAGATGGACAGGCATAGACGGATGTGAAATGAGTCACGTGTGAGCTGAAAGGGTGTTGCTGCCAATTCCCTGTCTTAGAAAACTAATTGTGCTTATCATTTGTGTTTAGGTTCAAACTATGCAGACAAAACATATAATTCAGAAAAGTTGGATGACTCTGTTCTGCCAGGCCAAACATACACCTACAACTGGGATATTACTCAAGAAGTGGGACCCAAGGAGGATGATCCAAACTGCCTTACCAATATTTATTATTCGCATGAAAACATGATGGAAGATCTAAATTCTGGACTTGTTGGTGCATTGCTTATATGTAAAAATGGTAACCGATGTTTAGCTAAATTATATACACTATATCTTCATTGATGTTGATTTCTGAAATGCACTTGCACTGCACTTGCTCATCTCTCTGAAAACATACAGATTTTGACACGTCCCTCTGCCATGTCAATGAATTTTGCAAAAAGTAGAGTTCTTTGTTCTAGTGATGTGATGTGTGAACAGTTAGGGCTAAAACTGTCAGGGGAACATGCTTATTTTTTCTGTATAATATTGTTTTCACTAGTCATATGGATTTAAAGATTTACACGGAAAATATTTACCCAAAAGGGTGGCTAGATTGTTAAATTAGGTTGTGTTTGGATGTACATCTAGTAACCCCCAATGCTAACACACACATTGGTAATGTGACTTGAAAACCATGTTAATGTGTGTTATATGTCTGTTCCCTATTATCCAAAGTGTGTAACAAGTGCGTTAGAACGTAATTTGTCCATCTAAATTCCCAGTACCTTAGTTGCCAGATTGCATAGAAAAACAGATTTGATGGCAGATGAGGACCGCTCAGCCCATCTAAATCCCACCATATGCACTAGTTTGTATGTGTTTTGTAACATGTTCTTGTTTTTCAGAAAGCTTAAACATTGATGGCACAGAAAAGTTGTTCAACAAAGAATATGTCCTGATGTTCGCAGTATTTGATGAGAATAAAAGTTCCCAAAAACCAACATCAAAAGATCATGAAACTTTAATGTATACAGTAAATGGCTACACTAATGGAACTATGCCAGGTAAGAAATTAATGGAAACTAATTTGTAAGGTCTTTGACAAGCAGGGGCATATTCTGGCCTAGGCTGACTATGCCTAGGGTAACGGGTCCATGGGATGACAGTCCAGAAAAACCAGGCAGTATGATTGGGCTTGCCCCAGGGCCTATTTGTTTTCAAAGATGGGCCTTGTACTATATGCTTCAAGTGCTAAATCTATTTATATTTCATTTTTCAGATCTCAAAGCCTGTGCGGGTGACACAGTACGCTTGCATATAATAGGAATAAGCTCTAAACCAGAATTATTCTCTGTGCATTTCTTTGGGCAAAGTATCGAACAATACCATCACAAAGTATCAGTCATCAGTCTTGTAGGCACCTCGTCCACAACAGCAAATATGACAGTGAACCAAAGTGGTAGATGGTTAATAACATCCCTTCTTAATAAACATCTTCAAGGTAATCCGTTTTGAACATCATCAGCACAGTTTGAATTACTTTTATTTTTCGGGTCTTGTTTAATGAATACTCACTGTTAAAACATGTGCATGAGACTTATAGGCATTGAGCAGGGGGTGACTAGTAGTGGACAAGGGCACTTCATGCCCAGGTTGTAGAAGAGACACCCTGAGGGTAATGTTACCCAGAGTACAGAGTTTCTTAGTAACTCCACTGTATTTGTTTGTATATGGTACACTAGTTTTACTTTAAGATCAAATAAAAACACTAGTGTTAATTCTGTATTTCATTTCAAGACTTATGTTACTATCATTTAAAGTGAGTAGATTAATATACCCATGGTCATTTGGACAGGTAGGGTCTTGGCAGAACAATGGTCCCAATTCTTTCCTGTGGGAACCAGGTATAGTGGTACCTACATCATGCGCACATAGATTAGGACAATATCAACTTCCAGAATTTTGGGGGGCTCAAACACTCACAAATGTTTCAGTATAAGTTTGTAAATAGTTGTGGATCCAAATATATCCAGTGAAATAGTGAAGATGGTTAACTGAAATGCCCAGCTTGCCTACAAACACTTGGCTGAGGTAAGACCTACCATAATATAATGGGCATTTTGTGCATGTGTCTAAAGTCATCACTTCTTCCTGATTACTGTATTTGTATTACTCCAACATTAAGTATTATATTTTTTTCATTTCTAGCTGGCATGCATGGTTATATTGACGTGGACACGTGTGGTGAAAAAGTTACCACTGTCCGTAGATTATCCATCTTCCATAAAAGATTTATTAAAGTCTGGGAACATTTCATTGCTGCAGAAGAAGTAATGTGGGACTATGCACCGGGAAAGCAGGGAACAGATACGTAAGAACTGATTATGTTAACACATAAATATGAAAAGCTGTTCTTTTATTGAAAAGCTGAATTAATTACCAAACATCAATAAGTGAAAGAACAGTGCAGCTATTTAACACACTGTAGTACTTTTAAAGTTTTTTGAACATAAGAAGGTGGAACACGTCTCAACAGAGTAACTTGAGTTCACTTAAATGGAACACCAGGTTTGCTGTTGAGAATGAACTTGGTAAGTTAACACTTGTTACGTCATACTGCTGCATGTTCTTCCTGAACAACTCAAACTTAGTTTATTCGGTCCACAAAACATTTTCCTAGAAGCAAACCTCAAGCAAACAGCAATGTTAAATTGGAGAGAGAGCCTCCATGGTGTTGTTAGGGATATTAATGAGACAAAATAGGCAAAACCAATATTTTATCACATACGCAAAATAACGACGCTACCAAATATTGTAGTACCACATCCACAATATTAATTTAAGGAGATACCCTATATTTTATCTCCGATCCTAAATTCTTTCAGATCGCCGAAAATTATAATTCAAATTAGATAGATATCACGAAGATAATCAATCAAAAATATTATTTATTGTGAATACAATTTATCAAATCTATATATGGGTCACACAGTGCATGATATAAAACACAAAATTCTTAAAACATGTCAAAATGAATCAATTCAAATACAGTATATTATCGATAGTTATCAATATAAGTTACTACTTTATAAGTAACACACAATTAATTTCCATCCCACTCAGCAACCAAAAATTGATAATAATCAGGGCAGTAATAAAGATATCACTATCTCTCTAATATTAGTTCAACTAATATAACAAATTAAAAATAATATAATTGTGTCTAAGAGTATTAGTGAAGTTCCTAATAGATGCAAATAATGTCAAACTTCATCTATAGGTAAAAATACCTTTTCATTATTGTTATTATCACGGGTTATAAGCTGCAGTCTCACAAGCCGTCATATACAATAATGCAATATAGTACTTCCCAGAAACAGGGAATTCTATACGAAGAAGACAAAATTCATCTCTATTCAGAATAATAAAACAATTATAATTACCACCACTTGTTGCTGTTATCCCACCGGTCCTTGTAGAAATTAATCCAGGTTCAGTGGCAAGAAATTAAGTGGAAAAAATATAACTGTCTACCAGTTATATAGGTTATAACTCAAAGTAACTCCAAGAGTGAAATATGGTGCCAGAATCTTAAGATTCCAAGTCTCTGGGGAAAATTTGGTGAATAAATCCGTCAGGGTCTGTCCGTTCCAGGGTGCGATCTCTTTTTTTTCTTTTTTAAAGGTCCCCCCTTTTTTTATTAAAGACATAAGCTTTTAAAGACAGGGCTTATTATCATAGCCTCCACCTTTTGATTGGAATTCTCCAATCATAACGGTGGGTTTTACCCATTATAATTAGAATTTCTACTCATATTTACACCGTTGTAATTTCTTACTTTACCTGTGAGAGACGCTCTGGTCTAAGAATTAACTTAAAACCATTACATATATGTTTGGAATTTATCCTTGGTCACCCTTATCGCTAGGTGTTACCTCCTAGATAGTAACTCAGGACTTGGTAGACTTACCATGTATCCCCCATACGAATTTACGTTCCCAAGGATATGCAGCGTCTACTCCTTAACTTTCTCATGGAAGATAACATTAATTGTATCATACTTACTGAAACATCTATATACATGAATACTTCTTTGTTCTCAATTATAGAGAGAACAAGGACAAAAAGAAATAATCACTATATGATTAAGTAAAATAAAATGGCTCTGACTCCATTTTGTTTTCATGTAAAATACAGAATATGTGGAATACATGTTTTCTATCATAAAATATCTGACATAATCCCCCCTTTAGATTATGACAAAGCAAAATCCAGTTTGCTTTAGAATGATCTAAACAAACGTCAGATGGTATATTAACGACTTCAAATCATGTTGTCCGACATGGGACGTGCAGGGGTATAATGCACGGATTGGAACACTTTTGCTCCTGAAAGAGAAGTCATTAATGAAAACTTTACAGTAAGAATAATTAGCCATATACAAACTGTTACAATCATCAAACCAAGAATGATGTTGTTGTAATATGCCCAATCCACATTGTGTATGATATTGGTATCTTGTTCTGTGTACTTATAAGCATCGACAGAAATATTATTCTTCCTGATAGACATCTGTATCGTATGGTTAGGCTTATGGTCAAGCAGATATTGGAGATCAGGATTAATGGGAATATCAAGATTTTGAAACGCATCAACCATTTAAACTTCCCCTTCCCAAACATCGGTACCAGCAGGATACAAAGTAACAGTGCCTACAGTAATACGCGAGTCTTGGGGTACCTTGATGAGTGACACTGGAGATGGCAAGGCTATCACCTTATTAGTCACCTGATCTCTCCGAAATATACTCATGTTTTTGTACAGAGTACTGACCAACCATCTATCTTTTACCAAGATAGCATGTACTGGGGCATTATCACCAGTTTTTGTCATAGTTACTTGACACTTTTCAGAACCGTGCTTAATATATTCAATTCCACATAAGGCATTGGTAGAATCGTATATAAAAGAATTCCCGTCACACTGAAAATTATTGTCCTTAAATTTGACACATTCTGTCAAAATAGGTATTGAATACCAATCTGGTACCCATGGTTGAAAAGCCAACACAGCAGGGGTTTGGATCTTGACATGTATCTCATCCTTCCATGTTCCAACATTATGTATGGTTTTCAACTGAAAAATGTTTCGTGGGGTAACATACGGGATTGATAATAAGAAACATATTTCCATTCTCTCTGGATCAATGTAAAGAGGAAGAGCACTTCCCATTTCATAGACCAGATTTAGTTGCATGGGTTCCACGGTATTGCCATCGACTTTTGTAATCATTTTACGAACGATATCATCTGCAACAAAATATAAAGGGATGTGTCCTCTGGTTAAATCAGTCATTCCAGATTGCACTTCGTCCAAAAATGAAGTCGTGTGGAATATTATCGGGTCGTGCACAAACAAAAGTTCACGTTTGAATTGTTCATGACTTTGGTGCAGATTAATGGAGTGAGAGATTAATTTGGAATGCATATTCGTGGTTACAATGGTATCATTTACCATAACCATTAAGTCGACTAGATACTCTCTTTGTCGTTCCATTTCCCGATGAATAGCATTGATTTCTCCTTTTAAGCCTCGAATTTCGTTCTCCAAAGTTTGAACAGAAACAGAGTTTGCGGCAGACATACCGGTTGCAACGACTGCACCTATGGCTGTACATACCAAGGCAACAATTAAAGCAACAAGGAATCTTTTAGCTCGATGATTCATTGTAATGGAGCTTGATACAAACGGCTTCCTGGCTTGTTCCAAAATTTCTTGAACGCGTCTTTGTGCTCTTTCAAGATGCATCTGGTACCAGGCCTTTAATTCAGGGAGCTGCATTGACGAAACATTGTACTGTTTTTCGATGGAGATCTTCGGGTCTAAGCTGACAAACACACGTTGTGTTAGGATCCTCTTTTCTGTAAGGATGAATCCAGGAGCTTCTTGGATCATGATGCCAGAGGATGGTCCAGGCTCTGCGATTGGTTCCATCCGTATCTCGTGACACAGGAGTAATACGATCCAGACGATCGCCACATCCTTCTTGGACATCTTTCAGAACTTGAATCCTTGCCTTAATATTCAAAAAGAAGAATAGTATGAGTATACATACTTGTAATATCACTTGACATTAAAACATAGCTATCCAATCTATCTATCAACCTTAAAATTGTTGCTGGATGGTATGGAAATCAATGATATGGATATACATTATCACATAACATAATCACATGTCAAGTTGTATACGATACCACATTGTTGACTTGGATCTTCTGATTTCACACCGATGTTCAGTCTTCTATCTCAGAATCATTATCTATAATTCTTAACTGAGATCTGGGATGACAAGAACGCAATTGGTTAATATGAACCCATTTTTCAACAAAATCACCATCTTTAGGAATCTTGATCTTATAGGCTACTGGTGAAATCTTGTCAATTATGACATATGGACCCTTCCAAGAAGGTAGAAACTTCTTTTCCTTCACTTGGTTTCGTGCAAAGTTATACAGATAAACTTGGTCGGAGATTTCATATTCTTTCTTGGTAGTCTTCAGATCATAGTAGGTTTTAGCACTGATTGCTGCTTTTCCTAGATTCTTTTGTGCGAAAGCAAATGCATGTTGAAGATGTTTACGTAGATTTTCAACATACTGATGGGTTGTTGCAGCGTTGATCAAATTATGATCAGATGTGCGATATAGCAAATGTTGTGGTAAAATCATCTTCCTGCCTGTCATCAATTCAAAAGGTGACATCTTAGTGGCGGTACTAGGTGTAGCTCTAATAGCCATCAGAACTAAGGGCAATTTAACATCCCAGTCCTTACCAGATTCTTTCACATACTTTTTGAGTATATTTACTATGGACTGGTTATAACGCTCTACCCCTCCGCTAGAGGCTGCACGGTAGGCGATATGTAACTTGCGTTTCACACCTAGGATTTTCCACATTTTTGTCATCACTTCGCTTGTGAAATGACTTCCACGATCTGATTCGATTCTCTGAGGAAGGCCAAATCTGGAAAATACATGATTAATTAGTAATGCTGCACATACAGAACTAGTGTTCTCTCTGCATGGGATACATTCTACCCATTTGGTGAACATACATGTAACAGTTAACATATACTTGTTACCTCTTGAGGATCTAGTTACAGGTCCTATGAAATCGATTTGTATGTCAGACCAAGGTAGAGACATTCCTCGTTTCTGAAGTGGTGCACGATGAGTTGGAGCATGAGGTTGGAATTGCGGACAAATCAAACATCCTCGACAATAAGTTTGCACATCTCTTAGCATATGTGGCCAATAGGCATAATCACGCAGTATTTCGTAGGTGATCTTATCCCCACGATGACCAGAAGTAGGTGCATCATGTGCGTGTTGCAACATTAAACCTCTAAAGGCGGTAGGAACTACCCATTGTTGTATGCCATGTTTGGATATTCTGATCAGCAATCCATCCATCAAGTTGAATTGGACTTTATATCTCATCAAGATTCGCAAGTCCTCATTATTCTTACAATCATCATCAGTGATAGGATTGGCAATGGGATCTTTTATATACTCATAAAATCGACCAATAACGGGATCGTTCTTTTGACTAGTGATCAGATCCTCATTGGGAAATTCTTGACTCCATTGTGCAACATTAAGGTCCACTTCATTTCTAGCTTGCTGTCTAGTTATGGCTTCAATCTGAATTGATCCAATAAGATCATCAATGTTAAAAAGTTCTCCATTGATGGCTGCCTGTTTTGCTAATGAATCAGCCAAATCATTACCTTCTTTATCAATACTTTGTATCTTAGAATGGCCTTTGGTTTTCTTCCAGTAAATGGTCAAATCATGTTTGATTACCAAATCATCAATCCTACAAAACAACTTACCATGCTTCACAGGTTTGTTGTTACTTCTCAGCATTTGGTTACGTTTCCAGCTAGGTAGATATTCGACAAAGCTATTGCGCACGTAGTTAGAATCAGTTATGATAACAAATTCTTTAACACCATACTCAATTGCCATTTGAATGGCCTTATATACGGCACAAAGTTCAGCTATCTGACTGCTTTTAGGACCAATGCTGTATCCTACAGATATATTTGGATAATCACCTGTCCAGGTGATTCCAATACCTGCAACCAATTTCTGTTCATTATCAACAGTGATATGATATGAACAACCATCTATGTATACACATGATAGTGGTCGACAATATTCCTCGTCATAAACTTTATACGGAGAAAGTAATTGTTCCTCTAGGAAATCATTTCCGGTAGAGTTATCATCCAGAAGTAGAGCAGCACAATCATGTAGATCTGCTAGTCCTTGGGCAACTACATTCTTCTTGTTTTGATTATAACGGACTTCTAACGGCCATCCCTGTAAGAATAAAGTCCATGCAGTAATTCTACTGTTAGAAAGATTACCGTCTCGTATCCTGTCGCTCTGCAAATATTGTAGAGGTTGGTGAGCAGTTTCTACAATAATCTTCTCGCCGTGGATATAGCTCCGAAAATTCTGTAATGCCCATACCGTAGACAATAAAGCTTTCTCACAGTTGTTGAATTTCACTTCAACAGGTGACAAGGTTTTGCTTGCATATGCGATGACCTTGTTCAGATTGTCCTGTTTTTGATACAAAACCGCACTTATGCTTAAATTAGTAAATCCTGTTTCCAGATAGAAAGGCTTACCTCCCTCCGGATATGCCAAACAGGGTGCCTGAGTGAGTTTTCTCCTCAGCTCGTCTATGGCTTTGTCCTGGGCTTCCCCCCAGTTCCAATTCACGTCTTTCTTAAGCAGCTGTAAAAGAGGTTTTGTTAGTTCTGCATAGTTATCAATAAACTTACGGGAATAATTAATCATTCCTAGAAATGATCTTAATTCTTTGACATTAGTAGGAGTTTTGGCATTCAGAACGGCTTCAACTTTCTTCTTCTGTGGACTTAACCCTTCAGAAGTTACCTCGTGTCCAAGGAAGTTGACTTTGGTGCGACACCATTGGGCTTTCTGTAATGAAAGTTTAACTCCTGCTTCTCTTAATTGATTAAGAACATATCGGATCTCCAAAATATGTTTGTCAAAAGAAGTACTTTTGAGTAAAATATCATCCACATAGGCCAAGGTTCCCCTTTCAAATGCATCAGGCATAACTTTATGCATGAATACAGCAAATTCATGACCAGAATTTATGTAACCAAAAGGCATCCGGGTCCAAGTATACTGCTGTTTTCCAAATGTAAAGGCCAACTTGTATTGGTCTTCCTGGTGTACCGGAATAGTCCAGTATCCCTGGGCACAATCTAGGGCAGTAAATATTTTAGATCCTTGCATTTGTACCAAGTATTGGTCTATGTAGGGTACAGGCCATCCAGACATATACACACGTTTATTTAGCTGTCTTAAATCAGCACACAAACGCCATTGACCATTAGGCTTCAGAATTCCTAGGATGGGGTTATTATACGAACTGTGCACCGAACGGATAATGCCCCGGTCCTTTAAATTCCGAATGATATCCTGTAGCGCATCATAGGACGCTAAAGGTAGTCTATATTGCTTGATACATACGGGTGGTAGATCGGGATCAGTCTGGATCCTAGCGACATGAAGGTTAGTAAAACCACAATCATAAGAATCTTTGGCAAAGATCTCTTGGAACTCCATTAGGATTTCCCTTAGCTGTTGACGTTCATTATCGTTAGAGCAAGCGTCAGCCATGGATATCTGTTCCTCCACCCTTTCCTGAAATCCAGGAAAAACTTTAGGTTGACCTATTTCAAAGGATTCCTCAAGTTTAGAGGTTAGGTCCTCTCCAGGTGGATTAATTTTCTTTTGGTCATGATATTCTTGTTCATCAATTAGGTGGTCAAAGATGATGGAGGATTCTTCAATCCTGCACGAACCTTCACCTATATTGAAAGGATAAACAGATTGGATAGTGAATAAACCTTCTGGAATAGAATTAAACGTTTGTTCCACTATTTGTTCTTCTGTCAGGTATTCTTCAGGAATGAGACCTATAACATGATTTTGGAATCCAAAAGTATAATATTCTGAATCCAATGCCAAACCTACAACAGTACCTTTGGATAAGGTAATATTATGAGGTGCAATGTTGTTTATAACAACATAAATAGGGTTTCCATGGATATTTACCATTGGTGTAGGTGTTACCATGACACCTAGCTGCTGCATCCGGTTGGATAAACAGATAAATGCATTAGGATTTCTCAATCTCTGGCCTTTCTTAACCTGTATGGGTAGAAGAAAGTTACTACTCCCTTGTGAAATGGTTACATCTTCAGGTACTTGAACACTGACTGCATATGGCAATAACTGTGCCGATTTCAGGGCTTCATCTTCATCCTGAAATTCACAAGGATCGCCTTTTAACCTGGTCCAAAGATTAGAATTAATCAGATCCAGATGGATAGCAAAGCGATGCATTGCCTACATAAATCTGGTAACGAGGTTCGTCCAACACCAGAAACAAATGTTTGGCTGTCTTATTTCCGATAGAAATGGATAACAAACATTTTGCAATAATATTATGGCTATCCGATTCGCCGTCCAGATTATGGATCCACCTGTCATGGGGAGAAAGATACCGGATCATTTTAGGATTAGCGATCTGTTTTAACAGACTTTTGCTGATATAGCTGTTTTCGATCTCTAAGTTTAGCTTGGCATTCTTACTTTTCCCTAGATCATTCACTTGGACAGAAAAAAATAAATTGTTATTAACCCTTTCAATTTTGTCAAGGAATTGAACATGACCTGCTGATTCCACAGATTCCACATAATTCCTGTGAAGAGAAATGGTTAAAACATCGCCTTCCAGAGAGACATTTCGGATCCTCTCTGGCTGAACTTTTATGGAATGATCATCTGCAGGGGAAATAAAATCATTAACCTGCAAAACAGTAACATCAGATGACTGACTATTCCTAAAATAAATTTCAATTGAGTCCGGCCTTTCCTCAATTACATGGCAATTACGCCTGGATTGCTGATGAGACTTATCATATGGAATGGGTACTTTGGTTTGTGACCATACAATCCCATTCACACAATCTATGATTACATTAAGTCTTCTGAGTATATCTATACCCAAAATCAATCGGTCATAGGGGAGATTTACCACTATTACCGGGTGTCTCAAGGTCTTATTACCTATGGTAAACTTTAACCAGGTTGAACCTATGACATGAAGGGAATTACCTCCAACACTCAGTAGAGTATTTGGAAAATCTCTTAGCTTCGGCTTTTCTGCTGCTAAGCCCATTACCTTCTGAAAGTACACATTTGACAATATAGTTGCCTGTGACCCAGTGTCAATTAACCCCATGAAGGGTTGTGGCAATGAATCCTGTACATTTACAGAAACATAATATCTTCCTTCATATTCTTCTAGTTCACATAAGAATTTAGAATGTGTCAGCATATCACTTGTCTTCCATACGTTACCTGTCACGGCAGTAGTTCCAACCTGTACTGATGTGTGCACACTCTTACCCACTAGTTCTTCCTTCTCAGGAATGTCTTGAGCATTCAAGCTCTTATTAGTGGTCGGCATCTCATCGGTTAACTCCTTCAGAGCCGGTTCCAGGGAACTAGGTGCTTTTAAAGACAAGTTAGCTTGCGGACTCATTTGGTCTGGCTGCAATATAGAAGACAAAGTTACAGACACGTCCCCCCTAGCCAAAAGTGGAGGGATCACATAGGTTTTACCATCATTATTAACACAATCATCTGATAGATGATGAGGATCTGGAAGTAAAACAGGGTTAGGAATTATATCATCTGACAACCATCCCTGCATTGCCACATCGGCTTTAACTTCGTTATGATCTATTGCGGGGGAGCTGGCATTGTAGCAGGACCTACCCCTAAAAAAGGATTGGTGGTCGCTGTAGCCATAGTTTGACTTAATTTAGTCATCTGCTCCGTTAACAATTTCATTTGGTCACTCATTTGATTGACATGATAACGAAAATTGTTTTTCCCATTCCTGTACTGCCTATTAGGTTTGGAGTTATTTGGCTGAGGCTGTTGGGAGTTATCAGACTCAGACTGACTGGATCTGTCCCTATTAGTCCTGTAAAATTTCCTCCTTGCCTGAGGGTTTTTCTTCCACTGGGAATTACCCTTCCTCCACTGTGGATTCTTTTTGGCCGTAGGACTTTTTCCTTTATTATCCTGGGATTCCACATTAAGAGTTTTAGGCCTGACAACAGGTGAGGCTATTGCCGATTCCTGTTTCTGAGGTTTTGGGGATTTAACCACCTCAGCATAGCTTCTCTTTTTCTGTGATTCTAATCCCAGATGGGCTTGGGTCTCTGCCACCTCTTGTCCATGAAATTTCTGACTCTTTTTATCAGACAAATCATCATTGGCATGCAATACTGTATACAGTGTCATGCATTCATTAACAAGCCAGTCTAACGAGCAATCGCTATCATAATCTCTAGCAAGATTTGTCCGAATTGGGGAAGGCATTGCATAGAAGAAAAGATCACGAAATTCTCGAGAATCATATCTGGGTTTACGTTCTGTAAGAGAATAAGCGTTCTTTAGAACAGTTAAAAACTCTCTAGGACTTTGGTGAGGCCTACATTTGAGATTATACACAGCCTTCTTAGCGGCTGAGACAGTTTTATACTGTCCAAACTCAATCTTAATCTCATATTTCATTTTAGACCAAGAAAGGGTTCGCATACTTTGTAAACCTTCAAAATAATGTCTGTGATGACTTGAGAAAGTCCACGACACATAGTGCTTCTTATTGGAATCATCATCCATTCCCAAAAACTGCATTGCCCTTTCAAATGATTCTAAATGGTCAGCAATATTAGCTGTGCCTTTTTTAGAAAATTCAGCAACAGTCTCCTTAAGGAATTTAATTACCTTAGGGGCATCATAGACAGGTACGGGTAATTTCTTAGTACCCTTTACTGCTCCTTTAAAGTTACGGGAGCGCCCGTCTGATCTGTGTGTTCTGGCTGTATTGGCACCTTGTAACATCACAGAGGGTTCACCTGAAACATGACCTTCTGAATAAACGGAAGATTCACTATCACTTTTATCACTCTCCTGATTTTCATCAGAATCAGAGGAATCGCGTGTATCAGACAATATAACCTTCTGATTCCGCTGTGATTGGACAGAAGCCACCTGATTAACCTGTTCTTGTAGAGTTTGTAATTGCTTACTTATACTCAGAACAGTAGACTCTGTTACGGTGGTGTGGGTTTTAACCCCTTCATCACCTTCACCATACAAAGATAGCTTAGGCATTTGCACACTATCCTGGTTAGACAATTTGGCTTGGAGTTCTCGTATCTCCCCACGACAATTAACAAGATCATACTGACAATCAGTTACCCTGCTCTTAGCATCAAAGTACTGGCCATGAAGTGCCAAATGCTTATCAGTTAAATCATCAAACTTTAGTCTCAACTGTTTGTACTCTGCCTGAGTATCCTTTGACTGATCCAGGGCTGCTTTAGAAGCATTCACCTCTTTCTGGAGACTAGACACTTCTTTCTGGAGACTAGACACTTCTTTTTCTCTAGTTTCACGATCTCGCAACAACCGAGAAGCCAATACAAAGAAGTAGGGCCAGGATGAAAAGATTAACCCTTCTCGCTCCTTCAAATCTGATGTTTGAACAATAGCATTCAAATGTCCAACCAAAGGTGATCCTTCAGACCATTCATTTGTTAGGGTCATTTGTACTTCATCCTTAAGGGATTGGAGCCACTCTCCATAATTCTCTTTGGCTTTCATATTTTTATGATAACCTCTCATAATATCCTGTTTAATGTTATTAACATGTACCAGCATTTGTGCTTTAGACATCAAAACATCTTCATCAGAAGCAGCACTCGACTTGCTGGACACAGACATGTTTTATGCACTGATCAGTATGCAATACACCGTACCAGAAATATACTATGTGAAACAACCGAAAATAACAACAACTACCGTATATCAATAATTTGAATTATTATTTTACGTGAAATATCTCAGCAGTGCCTCCAATTATGTTAGGGATATTAATGAGACAAAATAGGCAAAACCAATATTTTATCACATACGCAAAATAACGACGCTACCAAATATTGTAGTACCACATCCACAATATTAATTTAAGGAGATACCCTATATTTTATCTCCGATCCTAAATTCTTTCAGATCGCCGAAAATTATAATTCAAATTAGATAGATATCACGAAGATAATCAATCAAAAATATTATTTATTGTGAATACAATTTATCAAATCTATATATGGGTCACACAGTGCATGATATAAAACACAAAATTCTTAAAACATGTCAAAATGAATCAATTCAAATACAGTATATTATCGATAGTTATCAATATAAGTTACTACTTTATAAGTAACACACAATTAATTTCCATCCCACTCAGCAACCAAAAATTGATAATAATCAGGGCAGTAATAAAGATATCACTATCTCTCTAATATTAGTTCAACTAATATAACAAATTAAAAATAATATAATTGTGTCTAAGAGTATTAGTGAAGTTCCTAATAGATGCAAATAATGTCAAACTTCATCTATAGGTAAAAATACCTTTTCATTATTGTTATTATCACGGGTTATAAGCTGCAGTCTCACAAGCCGTCATATACAATAATGCAATATAGTACTTCCCAGAAACAGGGAATTCTATACGAAGAAGACAAAATTCATCTCTATTCAGAATAATAAAACAATTATAATTACCACCACTTGTTGCTGTTATCCCACCGGTCCTTGTAGAAATTAATCCAGGTTCAGTGGCAAGAAATTAAGTGGAAAAAATATAACTGTCTACCAGTTATATAGGTTATAACTCAAAGTAACTCCAAGAGTGAAATATGGTGCCAGAATCTTAAGATTCCAAGTCTCTGGGGAAAATTTGGTGAATAAATCCGTCAGGGTCTGTCCGTTCCAGGGTGCGATCTCTTTTTTTTCTTTTTTAAAGGTCCCCCCTTTTTTTATTAAAGACATAAGCTTTTAAAGACAGGGCTTATTATCATAGCCTCCACCTTTTGATTGGAATTCTCCAATCATAACGGTGGGTTTTACCCATTATAATTAGAATTTCTACTCATATTTACACCGTTGTAATTTCTTACTTTACCTGTGAGAGACGCTCTGGTCTAAGAATTAACTTAAAACCATTACATATATGTTTGGAATTTATCCTTGGTCACCCTTATCGCTAGGTGTTACCTCCTAGATAGTAACTCAGGACTTGGTAGACTTACCATGTATCCCCCATACGAATTTACGTTCCCAAGGATATGCAGCGTCTACTCCTTAACTTTCTCATGGAAGATAACATTAATTGTATCATACTTACTGAAACATCTATATACATGAATACTTCTTTGTTCTCAATTATAGAGAGAACAAGGACAAAAAGAAATAATCACTATATGATTAAGTAAAATAAAATGGCTCTGACTCCATTTTGTTTTCATGTAAAATACAGAATATGTGGAATACATGTTTTCTATCATAAAATATCTGACAGTGTCCTGCCATGGACTCCATGCCTGTTTATTATTTTGGGTATAATAGACTCATGAACAGAGATATTAACCTTTTTACCTCATTGAGCGTTCAGAGTTGTGCTATTGGAGCCATCTTGGCTGAACGCCCACTTCTAGGGAAAGTAGCCATTTATAAACAAGTCTTCTTTTTGGGAGGCATGGTTCACATCAACAGATGCTTCCTGATAATACCAAACGCTAAATGTTTGAGTGTTTTTTTAATGTCAAAGTAGCTCTTCAAATCCCACTTTGTTGATTGGACTCCAGGTTTGCTAACTCCTGACTCACATACATACAATGTTTGAATGATGTATTCAATAAAGACCAGAACAATACAATAATTTGTGTGTTATTAGTTAAAACAGATTGTGTTTGTCCATTATTGTAACTTAGATGAAGATCATATCATCATCATTTATACATAAATGCTGGTTATTCCAAAGGGTTCATTTAATTTTTCCTTGTTATGCTTACTTTTCCACTAACAGGACACACTGCCCACAAAAGTATAAAAAAGTTATCTATAGAGAATATACCGATAAAACCTTCACAAAGCGTGCACCAGCTGCCAATGAAGCAGGCCTGCTTGGTCCCGTTATTAGAGCTCAGGTCAAGGATACGATTACAGTACGTATTCATTTTTTTCAAACATGATAAATTTGTTTAGTTGTTTTAACAAACAAACCATCAGACTTAGCTTGAGTTGTGAGTTTTATAATAACCCTTCCTTGACAACTTTAACAAGCTGCTATTCAAACATTTGCAGCTATAGTACTGTAAATGGTATTAGGTTTTCCATGACTTAAATAATTTCACATGAAGAGTTGGTACTGGAATAATAACCTAAATTTTATTTGTTAGGTTGTATTTAAGAACATGGCAAGTCAGCCCTACAGTATTTATCCCCATGGAGTATCACTGCAAAAGGACTATGAAGGTGCAACTTACCCTCCTGACTTAAAAGGTTCGACCATTAAATGTATTAGCTCTTTGACTATGAATAGAATTCTAATTATATTGATCTCACAGGCTTAGTTCAAGTACAAGGATGTGGACATTCATTTCAATAAAATTAAAAGACGCAATTCATATGGAATGTGTAGGAAATCTAAAGTCTGTTTCACACACTTTTCTCAACTTAAGACATTTGTACCTAAGTACAGTACTATAGTACTGTTGTATTCCCCAATCTTTCAAATAAAGAATTTATTAATCAAGTAAAAGAGTTGTTTTCCATGATTCATCAGTGTAAACTATATAATGATACATTTCTAAGGTGAATTTCTTAAACATAATACAGAATGTAGGTAAAGTTTTGTCTAAATGTTTTTTGTTTTTAGGTAATGAGGTACAAGATCAAGCTGTCATGCCAGGAGACATAAGGACCTATTACTGGACTATTCTTGATGTGGATGAACCTACAAAAGATGACCCTCAATGTCTAACAAGAATGTATCATAGTGCTGTTAATATCAGTAAGGATATTGCATCTGGACTGATTGGGCCGCTTCTGATTTGCAAATCAATGTCATTGAATACAAGAGGTGTCCAGGTAACACTCATGCTTAGTAAACTAAAATTAAAACATAATTACATTAAGTGTGTTGTTCCACATATATTATACTCTTGAGTTGGTTTATCCAAATATACCTTAGCCGGTCTATAAGCTTATTCATCCCTCTGAAGATTTATTCACATAAAACAACACAGTTGTAAGGCAACAATCAGGGCCAGCCCAAGGCAAAATGCCGCCTGGGGCATATTTTAAAATGCCGCCCCCCCCCCCCCTTTATCTACCCTTCCTCTCCCTCCGTCCCTGCCGCCCCCCCCCCCCCATTATCTACCCTTCCTCTCCCTCCGTCCCCCTCCCTTGTACTTACCTTTCAGCAGTCCTTCGGCGAGTCTCCCTGTTCGGTCTCGGTGCTGGCTTGTAATGCTGAGCGCCGGAAATCTTCCGGCACTCAGCATTACAAGCCGGCACCGAGACCGAACAGGGAGACTCGCTGCAGAGGAGAGAGAGAGGGGCGCCGAGCGGGTACTGACAGCTTGGTAAGCGAAAACCACTCGGCGCCCCTTTCTCTCTCTCGCTTTTTTAAAAAAAAAAAGGGTTTGGGGCGGCAAAGGGCTTGGGGCGGCAAAGTGCCGCCCCTTCAAAAGTGCCGCCTGGAGCGGTTGCCCCACTTGGCTCCATTGTCGGGCCGGCCCTGGCAACAATCTACCTAAGCCTGCTATTTTATCACATGGCAATTAAGTATTCCTGGGGAAAAAATAACATTTTACATGATTCAAGAATTATGTATGGGAAAGCCTTGAGTACTAAGGATGATGTCTTTAATGGTACACTTAGTTTGAAATATTGCAAATTCAGCAGAGTAAATGGGACAGTACCTTTAATATAAATGCCAATATCTCTTGAATCTAGGAAAGTGTAGTTTGCAGCGGTGCAACAAGCCCATGAGAACTGTAAATAAATATAACTTTCTTTGTAATATACCCAGCAATACGTTGAACAGTCTTTTTAGAAAGGCAGTCATTGAACAGTCTTTTTAAAGGCCAGGACACACCCCTAATATGTACACAATGATATATACCGTATTTGCTCGATTATAAGACGACCCTGATTATAAGACGACCCCCCAAAATCTGAATATTAATTTAGGAAAAAAACAAAAAGCCTGAATATAAGACTACCCTATAGGAAAAAAAGTTTTACTAGTAAATATTAATTCATGTAAACAATATTTTCATATTTAATAAAAGCTATGATTGAGAAAAATATATATATTTTTTTATTTCCTTTTATTTGCCAACCTGCCCCCCCAGTTATGCACATCTGCCCCCAGGGTTGCCACTTATTAGCTTTTGAAAATGAGTAAAAGATTTTTCAAGGAAAAATCTGAAAAATCATTTTTTCTCAATTGTTTTCACCATATTTAATACTTTATTATAGTAAATTATATGATACTATCAAAATAATGGGATCTGAAGAAAGCCCTTCTTGTCCTGAAAAAAAATAAATATATAATTTGTGCGCTTTTAATCAGCCATTGTCATGAAGGGGTTAACAGGGGCGTACCTAGAGTATTTGGCACCTGGGGCGGATCCTGTATGTGGCACCCCCCACACACACACACACACTTAAACTGCATAGCTTCTACCGTTATATACCGGCGCAGACACTGAAGGTGGTACAGCATAACACTTACTGTTATCATTATATACTGAGGCAGACATTGACGGTGGTACAGCATAACACTTATCACTATATACTGAGGCAGAAATTGACGGTGGTACAACATAACACCTATCACTATATACTGAGGCACACATTGACGGTGGTACAGCGTAATTCCTATCACTATACATTGAGCCAGACATTGACAATAGTGCAGCATAACTCCTATCACTATATACTAAGCCAAACATTGATGTGGTGTAGGCCTACCACTTCATTAGTAGTAGGGATGCACCAAAACGAAATCTGGACTGAAACCGAAAATGCAGCATTTACCTGGCCGAAACCGAATATGACCCCCCAATACCATAAAAAAAAAATCTAACACTTTTATTTAAAGTAAGTAACACACCAAAATAGGACAAAACATTTAAATAACAATATTAATATATATATATATATATAGATATGATTGTTAACAGCAATCACATTCCTATCATGCCCAGGCATACCCAGATTCCAGGATGTACTCGCAGACTTGGCATGATAGGAGTATGATTGCCCTATCTACCCCTTCTCACTCCCTTCTCCCTATCTACCCTCTCCCCCTTTGAAGTTCACTTACCTTTCAGGAGTCCTGCGGTGGGGGTGCAAGGCCTCTGTCTCCCAGCTCTGCCACTGTATGGAACAGTATAGAGTGAAGGGAGTTATAATGTACTAGAGCATAATTATATAATGAAAAATACATTGGAAATGGTACAGCATAACACCCATCACTCTCACACACTTACCAATCCGCACATATAGCAATCCACACACACACCAATCCACACACATACCAATCCACACACATACCAATCCACACACACACCAATCCAGACATACACCAATCCAGACATACACCAACCCAGACATACTAATCCACACACATACCAATCCACATATATACCAATCCACACACATACCAATCCACACACATACCAATCCACACACATACCAATCCACACATACCAATCCACACATACAAATCCACACATACCAATCCACACATACCAATCCACACACATACCAATCCACACACATACCAATCCACACACATACCAATCTACACACACACCAATCCACACACATACCAATCCACACACATACCAATCCACACATATACCAATCCACACATATACCAATCCACACATACCAATCCACACATATACCAATCCACATATATACCAATCCACTCTCACTCACTGAATGCTTTCCTACCTTTACTCTTTTCTCCTTACAGCTTCTTTTCCTCCTCTTCACTCCTCTTCTTCAGTTCTTCTGTCTTCTTCCGGTTCAGTGGGCGCGGCTTCAGTGTTGTGCGCCGGGATCTGACAACAAATCCCGGCGCACAGCAGCTGTTGCCGCGCGGATCGCAAGGGAGCGATATCGGAGGTCTTTAACAGACCTCCGGCTCCCTTGAGTGATTTTAAGCCAGGTTCAAGGGTTGAACTCGGCTTAAAATCACTCAAGGGATCCGGAGGTCTGTTAAAGACCTCCGATACCGCTCCCTTGCGAGCCTGCTCCTCCAGCGGCGGACATTACTGTTGGCACCCCCCTGATGAGCGGCACCCGGTGCGGATCGCCCCCCGCTAGGTACGCTACTGACTATATACATCTTAATATTTTTTTTCAGCAAAAGGCAGATCAGGAGCAGATTGCCATGTTTACAGTGTTTGATGAGAACCAAAGCTGGTACCAGGAAGAAAACCAAAAGTCATGTAATAAGATTAACAAAGGTCAAATACAAGAGTACAATAGCAATGTGATACCAAGTGAGTTTATCCATTTTTTTTTATTATTATTATTATTATTATTATTATTATCACTATTATTATTATTGTTATTATCATTATTGTGGTTTAATCCAGTTTATGTAGGCTATATGTTACTATACAGTACTAACATATTTTTTATTCCCTTATTTTATAGGGTAAAGGTAAAGAAAGCATAGGTGCAACAATCCCAGACTGTAGTAAATTTTGTAACTTTTATTTGCTACAGAAAGTGAATCAAATGAATTTTGCTAATGATACTTATCAATTGTTTGTTTTAATAATAACAAAATATTGTATGTGTTTTTTTTCCCTTAGCTATAAATGGGAATGCCTACCAGAATGCAATACTAGGCTTTTGCCATAACCAAGTCATTCAATGGCACATTTCCAGCATAGGATTCCAAGATGAAATTATTGGAGTCCATGTTACTGGACACTCCTTTCGATATAAAAGGAAAAATGAGGATATAGTAAATATTTTTCCAATGAGCAGTGAAAGTGTCAGCGTTGAAATGGATAATCAAGGTAAATAATACTCACATTGTTCAAAACAAGGAGAGGTTGAACACTCAAGGCTTAACTACTGATTGTAACAATGAACCACAATGAAAAAAAAGTATTTCATACTGAACAATGGATCATATTTTACCTTTCTCTACCAAAAGGGCTCACACATCACAAATGAGCTGTGCAGTACAGATCACTGTTCCTATAAGCGTTACCACCTGGGACGGGGCTATCATATATAAATATATATTAAACATAGAAATTATTATGGCTGGATACGCGCTGCATCACTGCTGAGCAACAGGATATGATGTCATATTCTGGATCTCAGCATGAAGCCCCAACAAAGGCCTCACAGAGGAGACAGCGGGGTGCCAAGCAGTTGCTGAAAATGTATTCATGAGCGATCTCTTGGCTCCCTCTCGCTCCTCCCCACCAATCAGTGCTCCCTCTCGGCTGGAGAAAAAAAGTACAGTGTTTAAATTGGGGGGGGCGCAAGGGGGGCACAACATGATGTAGTGGGGCCATGGCCCCCTCTGCCGATGCCACTGTTGTGATTTAGTGTAGGAAAGAATGGGAAACAAAGCCTTTTTTTGTTGCAAAAACACAAGCAGTCATTACATATTGATCAACCTTGGGTTCCATTCCGTTTAAGATACAGATAAAATTGAAAAATTCTATTATATTACTTTATGTGGATCCCTGATGTAGACAATCCCTGCTTTTGTTGAGAATTCATGAAAGTGCTGAATGCTTCATTTGTTTTCTTAGTACTGATTTATTGTTTACCCAAAATCACTGCTCAAGATTTACTGCACAAAATAAACTTTCTGTTTAATCCTTGTAAAAGTAGCTATATGTATTTAAAACGTGTGTGTAGTTTCTTTAATTCCAATGATAATTTTGTTGGGGTTTTTTTTTTTTACAGGTGTTTGGCTTTTTGGAACCTTTGGCTTTCGCAAGAAGAACGAAGGCATGAGAATCAGATTTCGGGATGCCAAGTGTTTACCTACCGCAGACTATTATAATTATGAGGATGAGCATTTTTCCTTTGAGAGTAGTGAAACTTTTGAAGAAAAAATTCACAGACATTCAGACACAGACTCCGATGATACAATAAATGAAATGGAAACCACAGATTCCCCGTTGAGGCAAGACTATAGTGATTACTTGGCTGAAATGTTTCAAATTCGCTCATTAAGAAACCAGACAAAGACACATGAAGAAGAGCTGAATTTGACTGCGTTGGCCATAGAACACATGTACGGTTCGTCAAATGAAAACTCTTCTGATAGCCCAGTTGTTTTGAAACAAGATGAAAGTGATTCATTTGAGTCCATTGAGTCAGAAGATAAAGACTTATTACAGATGAATAAGACAGTCACTGATACAAATACCCAATTTAATGACACAAATATTTTGGAGGAAAATGTACGTGGGCAGTTCCGTACAGAAGGAAATGTTTACAGAAAAGAGGACTGGTTTAATAATGAAATCCCAATGGTGGCGCAAGTAAACAATGGCACGGATATTGAAGCAGAGGCTCTAGATTTTGTTTCAATTGAAGATAGGAATGACTTAGAAGCATCTCTCCCAAAACATGACAAAACTGAGGAGGGAATGGAAGATACAGCACCTGTAATAAATCGAGTAAATAAATCTCACCCTGACGTAAATTATATTGACACTCCAGAGAACGCTGTTGCACTAAAGTTTCAAGATTTTAAACAAACTGAAAACTCAAAAAACATGGTGCCCCTCAATCCTGAAAATGTCTCCTCATTAAGTTTAATTAATGAAAACAAGCAATTTACTACAGGAATACCTCTGTCTTTCGTGGAAAGCAATCAGAATGACTTTACAAATCTGTACATTAAAAATGATCCAGGTTATTCTCCAGAACTAAATGTAAAGGATCCTGTGGACTCAGAAATAACAAATCCACCAACCAATCCTATTTATCCAGTAACAATAACAAGTGCACCAGTCGCTTCCATACATTCAATGTCAGACATAACTGATCTTGAGGATTCTGAGAGTACAAGTGTGAGAGCAACTCCTAGTTATTTCAGTTCACCAGACACGACGACGAGTGATTTTGCGGACTCTGAGAGAACAAATAGGCCAACCATTCCTAGTTCTTCGGCTTTACCAGGCATAATCACAAATGATTATGTGGACATAGAAAGAGAAAATACACCAACCCATCCTACTCATTCAAGTTCTTCTATCATAAATGCGACTGATATGGGAAAGCAGGACATATCAACTGCACCAATCCATCCTACATATTCAACTATCCCAGACATTAACTCCTCCGATATTGTGAAGATGGAAACTAGTTCACCAACTCATTCTACATATACTTCTCCAGAGAGTAAAACAGAAGAATATATAGATACAGAATTTACAGAAATGTTTGGGTGAGACACACAATAATCTATTGGTTAAAGCTGGATTTTATGATTATGGTAATAATGAATAGATTGTTATACCTGTAATCGGGATGTAGGCTAAATGTTAAAATACCATTATATGATATTGATATGTTTCTTAGAATCACTATTCAGAGCCTTATTTGTCACTTCTAGGGCCTATTGTAAGGTCTATTATAATTCACGGTAAGTGCTAGGTTAATTTGATAACAAGTTTCAGTTCAGGGTGCCCTCTTGGAAGCAACATTTGTTCATTTCATTTAGTTTTTCAATTCTTTTTAATAATCTGGCCACTACCGCTTCCTGGGCAGTTTTCAGTTCTGATCCCATTTCTCCCTTTTTAACTAAGAACAGTTTATCTGTGCACCTGTACTTTTCTTTGGGATCACTGATCTCTTTTTTTTATTTCTACTTGACCTGGCTATATGTGAACTGGAGTGACCGTATGCAAGAGGAGGAAGGGGAGTTTTTTTAATCTCACTCCATATAATACTATGAGAAAATAATTTAACTGAATTCCCACTATTTTCATTTGAAACATTATTCTGAACTCAGTAGCACAAATTCGTACCAGTTCAGCTGAACTCAGCAGCTCAAGAAAATTAACATAGAATTAATTATGTTGTATA
This sequence comes from Sceloporus occidentalis, assembly GCA_023333645.1. Lineage (NCBI taxonomy): Eukaryota > Metazoa > Chordata > Lepidosauria > Squamata > Phrynosomatidae > Sceloporus > Sceloporus occidentalis. The sequence continues at coordinate 317,218 of JALMGF010000033.1, forward strand.
AAAGACAGACTCAGAGAGACTTCAGCATGCTTTTGTAACATACTATTTTAATTGAATGTGACAGACCTAATCTCATTTACAATGCCATTTCTTACTATGTAACCGCACAGCATCATGTTATTGTCCCCACCAAGACATTGTTCATTGAGCTTCCTGCACAAAAAGGAATCCATATTGTTTAGCAAGGCATGCTTAACCATCTTTTTCAAGGTGGTCAGAATTGTAATGTCACAATATGTGGCATTTTCTCACTTGTAGTACAGCTGGCCATTTATGAATAAACTAAACACAAAATATAGGTATTAGTGCTCCCATATTCACAGATTAACCTTCTTTATAATACCCCTCCATGTAGTTGGAAAAGATTTGTGGTGTACTATCACATGTTATATGTCTTTGGAATTTTAGGAACCAGCTATTTGAAGATATAATACAAGCCATATTTTATCAGAAGGACAATAATGGTACTGAGAAAGAGAATAACTATGGGCAATCTGCAGAAGAAGACCTTGACAATTTGACTGAAGTTTTTCAAAATGGCACACTCACATTGCCAAATAACAAAACCCATCAAGGGCAGCTTCCAAAACAAGAGGAAACCACAAATCAAACTCAAGTAGTTCATACAGGCCAAAGCAGAAACAATACTGTTCACAAAAGGCACGGCGTGATTCGAAGACAAAAAAGAGTAGGAAATATACCTGGTAGAAGGACAGGCTCTCATAAATATTACCCAATCAAAGATGAATTTAATGAAACCCAAGGCATGATTGAGAGTGAAAATGCAACATCAAAGGTTCCTGTACGCAACTCTAGTGGCAAGTCTGCATTTTCCCCCAGAGGATTTAGAGAAGTTAAAATTGGGGTGTACAGCCAATATGAAGGTGATTATGTTGAGTATGACACAGATGCTTTTAATGAAGATGACATAGGCTCTGCTATTCAATATATTACATTCGAGGATCCATACAAAGTAAGCACGGAAGATGATGTTATTCATTACTCCAACCCAGATAGGGTTATAGAACGCTACCTGCGTAGCTCTAAAGGGAAGAAGAGAAATTACTATATTGCTGCTGAAGAAGTACATTGGGATTACTATGGAGGTTCGAAAAGGTACAGTATAGTTTTTATTTCTTATCCATACTGTTCACAGTGGATCTCTGCGTCTGAGTTGAATTCCCACTTTTCAACATCATTCTCTACATCTGGGTTGTATTTCACATCAGAGGCAGTAGGCAAATTTTGTTAGGTGTGCAGTATGAGACAAGCTTTTAACTCAACCTGGTCTGTGTCAATACTCTGTTACTTAAGTATACCAGGTAACGTTAATAGTTTTTTGGGGGGGTTGGCCCCACTTAGATATTGGTATCAATTTAAAACAAGGTCTTATTTTACAGCTCATAAACCACACTTCCTACAAATGGGGCATTGGCAAGAAATGAGGCAGACAAGTAAGAAACAAGTGGCATATGGGCAAGATTGTGTTAAAGTAGGTTTAGCTGTCATTAGTAGCACCCTTCGTATATTGAACTCTCGGCAAGTGTCTACTATTCCTAATGGGAAATCCAATTATCTTCATAATCTCCATCAAGCCAATTTTCCACCAATAGCTAGAAACCTACAGGTTGGGTTTTATTTCTTGAGATATTTGTCTTATTTCACAAAAATGAGCACATTGATCACATGCAATTTTCTTTATAACTAGCTCGAATAATGTACGTGATTCACCAGAATGTCAAACAAAAGAAACACAATATAAAAAAGTAATATTTCGAGAATACATTGATAGCACGTTCCAGAAACCTGCCGTACGAGGACAATATGAAGAGCATCTTGGCATACTTGGTCCTGTAATCAGAGCGGAAGTTGATGATGTTATACAGGTGAGAAAAGAACATTTAGGTAAAATTTACCTTTTTAAACGAATATATTTAGAACCTATTTCTACAAGATCGAGTAGATTGAACAAAGAGCCTTAAATATATTGTTGCATTGTTAATAATCTTGTTTATTTGTTGTGATTATTTACTTATTATGACTCAAAGCAAATACGCGACTCTATGAGTTTTAGGATTTACAGTCACATCTAGTGCTCTAATACATTATCGTAGGTAAATTTTGCGGATGTAGATACATATTTACCTAACATTATAAGGCATGTTACTACTATAATTTAATATTAGGCACTAATGACAAATATTTCATTTTGAAAGGTAACGTTCAAAAATCTAGCCTCCAGGCCTTATTCTGTGCATGCACACGGTGTTTCTTATGAAAAGTCATCAGAAGGATGGGGATACGATGATGAGACACAAGATTGGTTAAAAAAAGATGATTCTCTGAAACCAGGAGACAAATATGTATATGTGTGGTATGCTTCAAAGCAATCAGGACCTGAACCAGAGGGGTCAGCCTGCAGAGCATGGGCTTACTACTCAGCGGTGAACCCGGTAAGAGTTAATTATGTTTTCTAACTGGATCAGTGCATTCAAATTTACTGATAAAAATGTGATACTGTTTTGTAACTTCATCTTTTGAGTGGCAAGGTTCTTCCCTGCCAAATACAGAAAGTCTGTATATAGGCCCCACCATGACTTCACTCTACATTATCAAAGGGCCATCGCTGGTGATTGAACTCTGAATTATACAGGGCCAACCCAACCCTTCTTGCAGAGAAATTAGCCAGGAATGATCCTTTATAATTAATAGTAAATCCAGGCAGTTGAAACCACAACTGTTCTTCAAGCTTTCCTGCCAGCTTTCTCTTTAGTGAATAAATCCAATGAGAGCTCTAAACCAGACTGTCAATTTTTCCCCAAAACCTACATTTTACAGTTCCACGCTACATACACCTGTACATTACAAACTCACGTTGTGTGAACATATAATATCGAGCAAGGAATCTTATGTTTGTTTCTTAGTATCTGTATTATTATTCCTCACCATGAACATATCTCATCTCTTTGAGTTTAGGCATCCACAGTAGAGTGGGTATGGAGAAAGCAGAGGACATACAATTTGATAAGATAATGCTAATACTAATGAGCTTTGTTAAGTGAAACAAAGCTTTGTGTAGATGATCGACCAATTTTTCTCATCTTTACAAATTATGGAATTCCTCCTATACCCTTATTCATTTCACTTTTCTAATATACATGTTAAATAACCTAGAGAAGAAAGAACTAGACTTAGCCAGATCACCATTCTTGCATACCTCCAGAAGAAGTAGTTTTCAAATAACCTTACCATTTTAAAAAATGTGTGATTTTGTGTTAACAGGAGAGAGATATTCATTCGGGCCTTCTAGGACCACTCTTGATCTGTAGAAATGGCACCCTTGATAAACATAATAATAGGCCGGTGGATATGCGTGAATTCATATTGCTCTTTATGACCTTTGAAGAAGAGAAAAGTTGGTACTTTGATACAAACAATAAGAACACAGCAACGAAGCCATCTAATGCGAAGTGCCACACATTCCATGGTAAGGCAATTTTGGATGGTATTAATAATAAAGAGGGTTGAGTCTTTCTATAAAGAGTTTGGAAAAATGAGATCGTCACCTCCATTTAAGATGCTGACATGTAGTGAATACAATATATAGGTTTATTAAACTGGCTACTTGAACTTTAATATGTATATTTGCTTTTATACTGAACATAAGTGAAATATGATTTCATGAGGAGGTATAAATTTGACTGCGGTACCAATTAGAGTTGTAGAGGGGCACAGCTAATATAATGCCCAGGCTACAATGGCTCAGACAGCATCTTCTGTGGTCATTTTTCCTGGTGGTTTAATGTGAGGTCATAGGAAGATACCCCCTCCCATCGTCTCAGGAACTAGGGTAATTAAAGCCTTATTTTATAAAGCCTTTTGTTTATTACTGCCTACTTGCTTTTGCACATTGAGTAGGAGGCTGGCATTATCCATCCATCCCTTAGGTGTGCAGATAGGCAGGCTAGTGTGCAGCAGCAGAGATCATTGTCCCTGAAACCTAATTTTAAATCCTCCATGGCTTAAGTTATCCTTTTTTTAATTAATGCATATATTTACCTGCATGCAGAGAAGTACTTTTAATGGATGGACAACGAAAGGATACAAGCCGACTATTCCAGTCCTATACTTTCGGGTGTTGAATGCAATTGAATGTAGAGAAGTTAAGATCACTGTCCTTGGTACATAATATTCTGTCTGCCCCCCAGTGTCCATCTTTTAACATGCAGGCTACAAAAAGATTGTCTTCTTACCCCAAGCTAGGACAAACAAACCAAGAAGAGATCGATCTCTGTGGCGCCCCAAAAAGAGTGGAAACCCAACATTGGCAAAATACTTTTAAATAACATGTATTGGTAAAATGTTTATGTTTTCATTTATTTCTATTTCATTCCAGCAATAAATGGAATTATTTACAACCTACAAGGCTTGCATATGTATGAAAATGAACTAGTGAGGTGGCATCTGTTGAATATGGGAGGTCCGAAGGATATACACGTGGTTCATTTTCATGGTCAAACCATTACCGAAAAGATCAACAGAGAAATTCTGTATGGAACATACCCTCTGCTTCCTGGTAAATATTATATATGTGTACCATTAGTTTCTATTCCTAAACCAAGAGGATTTTTTGATCTCACAGAAGACTAGATTAGTTTTAGAGGGGTGGGTTTTCAGGCGCTAAAGTAATCTCTTACAAGTTATTTACAAGCTGCTCAACATTTACAAGATGTTTATCCCGTAAAGACACCTCTAGCAGTGACTGTAGTCAGTCTGAGTATATATGGAGTGCTTTTCTTCTCAATTCTCAAAACTAGATTAGCAACACAGAGTCCAAAGTTCATGTCCTAGCATGCGATGTACTAGACAGCTATAGTTAAGGCACTCATTATTATTATTAGTACAGATTTTTAAGGGCATGGTGCTGTGTACTAAATAAATCTATCTAACAGTGTTTACGTGTTTACGTGTTTATGCAATATATACCTACTGAAAACGATGAAGGTATTTTAACTTTTCTAAGGATGAGTTAAATTATTCTTCCTGGTTACGTTACCTCTGCCATGTTGTTAAGCTGCTGATTGCTATGGATTGGTTTAAGAAGGATGGCGGCATTCCATGGTGGTCTGCTCAAGAAGCCGAGACAGGTCACGATGCCAGATGTTACTTCTGAAACAGCCCCATGGGTGAAGGAATGTCTTGTGATCTCCCTCACCGGGCCCTGGTGCACCTTTGTTACATGAGCGCTTGGGTGCAGTGTACCCCCCTTAGTACCTCCCTGTTAAAATTCTGCCTATGAGTAAAAGAATGTGTCTGAAATCCATCAATTTTAATTCTCTAGATATCATTATTTTTTTAATTTTAGATATATAACATCAAAAGTAAATATACCGTATTTGCCAGAATATAGGCCACACTTTTCCCCCCTACTTTAAGTCTTAAAGTGGGGGTGCGGCCTATAATCTGGGTTTTATTCGTATCGCCCGATGCCCGGGACATGCAGTTCTTTGGGGAAGCAGCAGTGTTAGGATCTAGATCCCCCGCAGTGCTGCAGAGGACCTGGATCCTCCTCTCTGGCAGCCGGTAGATGTCTGCGCGATGCGCATAGACAACCTCCGCTGCAGGAACTTCCGCCGGGGCTTCTATAACAGAGCACCGGCGTGACATAACCTTCCGATGCTCCACCATAGAAGCCCTGGCGGATGTGCCGGCAACGGAGCTTGCGCGCAGATGTCCACCGGCTGGCCCTGCTAGACACCAGGCAGTACATTGGTAAGTCTGAGTAAGTAGAGTGGCATATCTAGGGAGCAGAGTGGCATTATCAGGGGGCATAAAGCATATCATGGGGGGCAGAGTGGCATATAAGGGGGGCATAAGGCATATCAGGGGTGTAGAGTGGCATATCAGGGGTGTAGAGTGGCATATCAGAGGAGCAGAGGGGGATATCTATGTGTGTATTTTTTCTTTAAAAATAAATTTTTCTTTAAAATAGCACCAAACTTTAAGGGTGCGGCCTATAATCGTGTGCGGCCTATAATCGTGTGCGGCCCATAATCGAGCCAATACGGTAATTATCCATGGAATTTAAAATCTGGTAATTCTTACTAGTTTTCATTCTCTGTTTTAAGGCTCATTTGCGACAGTTGAAATGCAGCCATCAAGAGAAGGTTGGTGGCTTTTGGATACCGAGGTTGCCGAATATCAGCAAGCAGGAATGCAGGCAATGTTTCATATTATCCATAAAGGTAGGCACGTAAGCATCAATTATGGTTATATCAATTGACAATGAATTCTAAAAGTATATATTAAGGTGATAATTTCTAATAAATAACATAGATATGTTAGACTAATAAAAAAACATTGCCACACCAGTGGCCGTGCATTATTTTAGCCCTTGCTGTTCTGTGGGAACGACTGGGACACTTATTTATTGATCTCTGGTCAAAGGAGAAGACTCTGGAAATAGTGTGAGAAATGGAATTAACAACCAGTGCCGGAATAGGGTGACCACATCGGCCATGTTTTTCAGGACACATATAATTTTGACACATATAATTTTGACATATTGCAGACCAGGCCAGAAAAAAAATCTGTCTTGCAGTATGTGGGATGTGTAGATTTACGGAAGGGAAGGGAACCAATTAATCAGTTAGTCCCCCCATGCTGCAGGGCTGGTCAGCAATATGTAAATATTATACGTGTCCTGGAAAACATGGCTGGTGTGGTCACCCTACTCTGGAACTTCCAAAAGACAGTAGCTGTCATGGTATACAGAGCCTTTAACATTGGAAACACACTATGCTAAGCATAGATTAAAAAAAAACATGTATTTGAAAAAAAATCGGGGGGAAAATTTATTTTTTTGAAACCTAGACCAGTGAAATCTACAATAGGTTACTGTTTATAGTTCTTTTTACATAATATGTTTTAAGAATTATTGAGGAAGAGGAATTTGTAAGATAAAAGCGTTCTTCATATACAAAAAAAAAATATGGTTTGAATGACAGTAGTATTATTGTAGTATAGTACTTTTGCGGCAAATGAAGACCACTTGCTGTGATATAACTAGTTATTCCTCTCTCAGTTTCACTTAATCACAAATTGCAGTCTCTCCAATGGAAAAGAAAAATGCCACATTGATGTTAGGCCATGTTCTTGGCACAATAAAAGTTCATTATATCAAGATCATACATTTGCGGGATATTTTCCAACTAACCTATAAACACCTACTATAAGACATTGCCTGTTTTTGGATAGCGCTATAGTGATTCCAAGAGAGAGAGATATAGAAGACAGGTTTATTTTTTTACGGTAACAGCTAGTGACAGAGACGAGGCCATATAGAAGAGATTGGCTGACTGGAAAAGTACTTCAAAAAACATGGCTAAAGCTGCAAGCCACATGCAGGATGAAGGTGGAGGGCCCCCACAAAGATCACCTTCAGCAAATGCAAGAAATTGCTCCACCAGAGTCTGAGTTCCAGTTACTGGGATCCCAAAGGAATTTGGTACTTTCTGGGTCCTGGTATATGACATTCCTTTCAACAACACCCTTGTAGTTACTTCATATTCACATCAACACCACAGCCACCTATGTGGAGGTCTCAATCCCCCACCCTTAACCTTAACTCATACCTGGATTTAGCCACATATCTATGCCATGCTGCAGGCCATGGCCATGTAGGGACCACCACCTTATCTATGTTGATGGTGGCAGGTGGTACATCAGTGGACTATGGACCAAGCCCACTATACTTGTATATGGCGCCAGCTTATTGCAGGGCCCACCTGACTTCTCCTCAGAAGGATATAGTTATAAGAAGGTAATCTAATATATTTGTTAACTCCAGTCAGATGCCATCAATGTCTCAAGCTGATGAGTATATACCAGCCAACAGCACCTATGTATCCAGCTCGGCAGCCAAGCTATCAGCATCAGCCATTAGAATCTGCTGCTCAACTTTAGTGGCACTCGCACAGACATCAGATCCTGTGAGGGTCACACTCAGTAGTTCCCTAGTCCTGCAGTCAGAAAAGAAAATATACAATTTTTTATGTTTTTTTCCAGGTAGCGTGATAACGTTTTAATGTTATGAAAACTGTACTGGCATTGAAAATGTAAAATTGTCGCTGTCATTGTATACTGTGTTTTACGTATCTGCACATGTTTGTGTCGGCCATTGTGTGAGGATATTTGCGTCAGCATCGGTGGTAAATTCTAGAGCAGCAGAAATGTCCCACTGCCACATCCCAGAGAGACAATGTATCAGGCTGCTGGTAGCTCCCACTGCTAAATAGGCCTGTTAAAAGGGAGATAATTGATCTCCCCAGCCTATTCATATCATGTTCATTTTGGCGCAGTGTGAACAGTAAGGACAGCAGCGCAGAGGGGACTGTTGGTGGCACTGCGCTGGATTAGGCCTAGGGCATAGTTTAAGGTAAGCGTGTTACTAGTCAGCATTCTAGAGCAGGTTAAATGTCTTGTCAGGTATTTCAACATCTGTAGACAAACTATTTAATGGTCTCGATTGTATATTTGAAAATATATGCATTGTGGACATGCACCCCATTTAATCACTTAGGAGAGCTGTTTTTTTTGTTGCTGTCAATGTAACATAGTTGACAGTCTTGAATCTGTGACCATATAGTTAAGTTAAGACAAGAAGATAAATTGCAAACCATGCTTTATCCTACAATTAACAGTTTAGCAGTCAGGGCATTAATCCCAAAATGCCGAGAAAGTGGCAGGTCCACAGGGTGGCACAAATCTAGGGGCACTCTTAAGGGCTGTACCTAGACAGCACATCACCCATAGCATGCTGTACCAGATGGTTGTCATTCTCACACACAATACTGAGAAAGGGATGACTGGGGTTGCTGCCTGGCTCAGGCATATGGCAGGACCCATAATAAATACATTGCTGTCAGGAAGATGTGGCTGTCCCCACTCTATTCAGTTGTAACCCTTGGTTGGTAGTTTAGAAATCATCAATTCCAAATACTAAGTTATAAAAAAAAAAGTCTGCAATGCATCAAGCACATTTAGTTAAAATAAACTTTGTTGTGTTCTCTGCAGATTGCAACAAGCCGCTAGGCATGACAACGGGACTTATATCTGATCAACAGATCACTGCATCTCATTATACAGGTAATTTAAAAGCTTAACATTGAACCAGAAAGAACAATATCTATAGTGGTTATATATAAACATCATGACCATTGTCCTTTGCTGGTGTAGTACAGTATATCATGGTTGCCAAAAGTCGCTGCTGGGCATATGTCCGGGGTGTACTAGGAGATAGGGGCAGAGGGGTATGGAGACAGGAGTATGAGCAGTGAGGTTGGGAGGGAGATGGACCCTGAAGGGAGGAGGCAGATAAGGCAGGAGGTATGGCAGAAGGGTACGGACACTGGTGAGCGACAGACGTGTATGGACACTGTGTAGAGGGAAGGAGGCAGAATGGTATGGACACAGAAGTGGGGGTGTATGCAGAGTGGTATGGACACTGAAGTAGGGATGGAGGCAGAGAGATACGGACACTGAAGTGGAGAGGGAGATAGACACTGAAAGAAGGAGGAGGCAGAGAGGTGTGTACACTAAGGGGGAATGAAGGCAGAGGGGTAAGGACAGAAGACATCCTTTCACAATTGTATACCATTAACGGGTATAGATATGCAGGGGGGGTTAGAAGGTTAAGGACACTGGTGGAGATGGTAGCAGAGTGTTGTGGACAGTGGAGAGACTGGGGGCACTGGGTAAACAAATAATAGTTATAGGAAACTAAGAAAGTGATTTCAGTGAACAATGGGAGTGGTGCTGAGGGGGCCTTGGCACACTTTAATGGACCTCAAAATTCCTGATGGCAGTCCTGATCATAATTTTCTCCATAAAGTTTAGTCTCACGTTCTTTACGTTTCCAATTGTTGTTTGGTGGAGGACCCTTTATAAGGATAGGGGAGGAAAGGAAGAAAATAGATTCCCTGATGGCACACCTGGCAGACACTGTTGTACCTCTGTGTCTCTGAATGATTGGAACAGACCACTGTAAATGACATTTTAACTGTCAATAAAAAAGTGCAAGTAAATCTAAGATTATTAGTGTCAATTCTGATATCTTTTTTATGTACAATTTTAATTTATCCACAGATTCTTGGGAACCCAAATTAGCCAGATTAAACAATGCTGGTTCATACAATGCTTGGAGTACTATAATGAGTAAATCTTCATTACCATGGATTCAGGTATGTGTTTAGTATGTAATGCTTTTAATTTTGTATTTTCAAAAGAATTGTATGAAAAATGTGATAAGTAAACAATCGCAAGGAAAAAATTTGTCATAAATAGTGGTCCATAAATTAAAGAAATATTGCTGATTTTGTATTACCATATTTGCACGATTATAAAACGAGATTTTTTTCAGAGCAAATGCTCTTATTAAGACAATAAGACAACTTGGGCAAGGTTAATCGTCCTTAAATTAGGCATTCCCTTGGTGTAAGATCAGTTGCTGTTGTCGGTTTTGTAAAACTATTTTTTCATAGTACTCAAATAACTCAATATCTGACTGTCAATATACCTACTACTTGTGTGTTATTGGTCTTATAACAAGATGTCTTTACTGGTTGCCATTGTTGTTTTAGGTGGATCTGCAAAGGATGTTTCTAATCTCTGGGATTCAAACACAAGGAGCCAGTAAATATTTGAAGCCATATTATACCACAGAGTTCTTTGTTGTATCCAGCAAAGATAATAAGAAGTGGGCAGCTTTCAAAGGAAACAGCACTGGATCACAAAAGGTACCTTCAAAAGCTTTAGCCATAGAAAGATATGTAAATTGTTATGCCATAAGCATCTAAACCACACTCAAAAGATTTTGCATTATACAATCTCTGACTGTTTTTCCTTCATCATCAGGTAGACGGGACTAAAGCTGTTAAATATTTTTCATTATTCATCTAGTTTGTGAATATTAAAAGTGAAAAAATCATGTTTTACAGCTCTTTGATGGAAATAGTGATTCTTCCACTATAAAGCAAAATCAGTTCCATCCTCCAATTTATGCCAGATACGTGAGAGTTTATCCAACGAAATACTACAACAGACCAACACTTCGTTTGGAGCTACTTGGGTGCGAAATACAAGGTAGGGTTTTTCATGTGATAGTGTTGACAAATATATGGTTCTCTCTCTTAACGTAATTATGCATGTAAAATTTTTAAATGTCTTACATTTATGCTATTTAGTCTAGATTTTACAGATGTAAACAATAAGTCTAGAAATTTGCATTAAGTTAGGGTCAACAACGTTTTTATAAAATTTAACAAAACAGAAATGTACTGTAAGTGTCAAATTATAAATCATTATTTAACAATGTATTATCATCATCCATGTATACTAAACATGTTTAGCTGATAATGTGTTGGTAAAAAATTGATGGCTGTTCCAAAATGGATTTTGGATGTGATTTACCTCACAAAGTGAAATGAGGTGATTTACATCACTGGGCTGGGAAAAGGCAGCCAAACTGACGTATGTGCATATACGGGAATTGTGCACAATAATAATAATATAAATAATAATAATAAAATAAATAACAAAACAGATTTATTCATACATTGTTGATTACATTTGTTTCTAAATGCTCGCAAATCTCATTCTTAGGTTGCTTTTCACCATTGGGCATGGAAAATAATATGATTAAGGATGAGCAAATAACAGCTTCATCATACAAGTCATCCTGGTATTCTTCATCCTGGAAACCCTCCTTAGCGCGTCTCAACAAGTATGGCAGTGTCAATGCTTGGCAAGCCAAGGTAACAAGCAGGAGTGTTGAGAGACACACAAATGTTTTGGAACTCAAACCCTAAACTTCAACAGAGAATGTTAAAAGTTACAAATATAGCCCATACCAATAATATTGGCAAGTCTATTTATTTTCTCCAAATAAAACTTCACATCCTTGAAGCTCTTCCCAAAAAATAATTTGATATTTAAAAATATGCATTTTTTCATGAAGCTTTATCTAGTTTCAATATGCAGAAATCAGAAATCCAATAAAAAAAACAATCCAAAATTGAGCAGATGACATTTAATTTTGTTGAAGCCGCACAAACCCCCTACCACCACCAAAATAAAATTGACCTTGTAACTTGTTTTGAAAATATGGCAGTTGAGATTTTTGGTTTACGACATGGGCTGTTTGGTGCCAGGCTATTTTAAAGCGTCTAGAATCAGTCTCCACCAAATGAGAAGGAAACGAGGATTGTTAATCATGCATGGTAGTTATAGTGGCTGCTCCTACAGGCATTTTGCTGGATTTTTAGTACATTTTGATGTGTTAATTTTAATCTGTAGTACAATTACATAAATTTAATAGGCACACTAAACCATGGAATCAACAGTTAACATGGTGGCTGATCCACCAGCAAAATGCTAATGATAGCAATATAAATGCAAAAATATGTCAACAGTTTATGTAAATGTAATGCAAAATTATGATTTGATCATTTTCTGTAGGCAAACAACAATCAACAATGGCTTCAAATTGATCTTCTGCAGACAAAAAGGGTTACTGGGATAATAACACAGGGTGCCAAGTCAATGACTACTGAAATGTATCTTAAATCATACAGTGTGCAATACAGTGAAAATGGAAGGGACTGGAAACCGTACATTGATCAATCAAATTCAATGGAGAAGGTACTGCATTGGTTACCTACAGAAAATGCTCTCATAAGTAAAGGTGTATAATGATGCATATTATTTCATATGTGGGGTAATGAATAATGACTAAAGAGTTACTCAATTGGGTTTATTCAATAAGAAGTTGAGTGGACAGTCGTCCAAACCTGATTAGACTCAACTCCAGTCATATGTCCTGGCATGGTAACACTCGCAATACAACTCACGGATTCACTAATCTGTGAGTTGTTTGCTAGGGCATGTGAGTGCCAGTGGTTTTAAATTTGTACGTTTCAGGTGAGGGCATGTAAGTTCAAGATGAACTTAAGTGTTCTTGTCTGACACCTGCAAAACCACACCCCCTGCCCTCATTATTCATATAAATTGAATCATTAAATTTATTAAAATAAATAAATAAATACATTAAATGATTCTCCTGCCCTGTGCATGGAAGAGGGTAATTAAGTATCCTTGGAAGGGTATATTAGCCATTATACACTTCTCCCCGTTCCTTGTTAATGGATAGGAGGTTAAATCATATTTTTAAAATAACAAAGGAAGGCATGGAGCCCCAGACATGCCTTCCTTTCACCCCACATCCCATGTCCAGTGGGATGGGGGCTTTAAATTAAAATAAATCACACTTGGGGGCAGGGGCGTACCTAGAGAATTTGTCACCTGGGGCGGATCCTGTATGTGGCACCCCCCCCCCACATACACTTTAAAATGGCATAGCTTCTACTGTTATATACCGGCGCAGACACTGAAGGTGGTACAGCATTACTGTTATCAGTATATACTGAGGCAGACATTGACGGTGGTACAGCATAACACCTATCACTATATACTGAGGCAGACATTGACAGTGGTACAGCATAACACCTATCACTATATACTGAGGCACACATTGACGGTGGTACAGCGTAATTCCTATCACTATACATTGAGCCAGACATTGACAATAGTGCAGCATAACTCCTATCACTATATACTAAGCCAAACATTGATGTGGTGTAGGCCTGCCACTTCATTAGTAGTAGGGATGCACCGAAACGAATTCTGGACTGAAACCGAAAATGCAGCACTTACCTGGCCGAAACCGAATATGACCCCCCACACACCATAAAAAAAAATATTTTATTTAAAGTTAGTAACACACCAAAATAGGACAAAACAATTAAATAACAATATTAACATATATATATATATATATATATGATTGTTAACAGCAATCACATTCCTATCATGCCCAGGCATACCCAGATTCCAGGATATACTCGCAGACTTGGCATGATAGGAGTATAATTGCCCTATCTACCCCTTCTCACTCCCTTCTGTCCTATCTACCCCTTCTCACTCCCTTCTCCCTATCTACCCCCTCCTAACTATCTACCCTCTCCCTCTTTGAAGTTCACTTACCTTTCAGGAGTCCTGCTGTGGGGCTGCAAGGCCTCTGTCTCCCAGCTCTGCCACTGTATGGAACAGTATAGAGTGATGGGAGTTATGATGTACTTTAGAGCATAATTATAAAATGAAAAATTTATTGGAAATGGTACAGCATAACACCCATCACTCTCACACATTTACCAATCCACACATACACTAATCCACACGTATACCAATCCACACGTATACCAATCCACACGTATACCAATCCACACGCATACCAATCCACACATATACCAATCCACACATATACCAATCCACACATATACCAATCCACACATATACCAATCCACACATACACTAATCCATACATATACTAATCCACATATATATATCAATCCACACATATATACCAATCCACACATATATACCAATCCACACATATACCAATCCACTCTCACTCTATGATTTCCTACCTTTCCTCTTTTCTCCTTACAGCTCCTTTTCCTCCTCTTCGCTCCTCTTCTTCAGTTCTTCTGTCTTCTTCCGGTTCAGAGGGCACGGACAGCGGTGGGCGCGGCTTCAGTGTTGTGCGCCGGGATCTGACAACAAATCCCGGCGCACAGCAGCAGTTGCTGCACGGATCGCAAGGGAGTGGTATCGGAGGTCTTTAACAGACCTCCGGCTCCCTTGAGTGATTTTAAGCCGTGTTCAAGGAAGATACCGCTCCCTTGCGAGCCTGCTCCTCCAGCAGCGGACATTACTGTCCGTCTCTGGAGGGGTGCCGGCAAATTGGCACCCCCCTGATAAGCGGCACCCGGTGCGGACCGCCCCCCCGCCCCCCGCTAGGTACGCTACTGCTTGGGGGTATCTCTGCTCCCACACCCTGTCCATTGGGATGTGGGATAAAAAATAGATAATATACCCCACTATCAATGACCTGTGCCTCCCTTAGGGTTTTTAAAATATGTTGTTTAACCCTCCATCCCCATGAGAAGGGGATGGGGTATATAGGCTAATATACCTGGTGGAGGATGGGGTTTAATTGCCACCCTTCACATTACGTTTTTTAAATTTATTTCCTCCCTCTATCCTTTTCTCTATTGACTAGGGAGGGTATTAGCAAGAGGAATTTGCAAGTCACACAAAAGTTTCAACTTGCTGGCAATTTGTTGATTCCAAAAGTTGGCTGTTTTTTTCAACTTGCATCAATTGCATATTTTGCGTGTGCTAATGCGAGTTGTACTGTGGAACTTCAATTGGAAACTATTTATATAAATCCCAAGGAATATCACTTTCTTTCATTTACTTTATTTCTATTACTATTTACTTATATTACTATACAAGACTGATTTAAAATTATGATTTATAACCCTGTTAAGTGTTATTTAAATGCAATACATTGTGGAAAAACTTCCACTTATATAATGAACTAATCGCATGATGAAAAACTATACTATTTTTTTATTTTAGGAATTCAAAGGAAACATTAACAGCAGCGGGCATGTAAAGAATGAGTTTCAGCCACCAATAATCTCACGTTTCTTGAAAATCATCCCAAAATCCTGGAACCAAAACATTGCACTTAGACTTGAACTCTTTGGTTGTGGTGCATAAATAAACAACATAGTATATACAGTTGGACTGCCAGATTAACATAGAATTATGTTTTCTTGTTTACCCACTTAATAAAAAATAACTAAATTCCTTACTAATAGTTTTTGCGCAAAGAGAGATTCACTAATCATGGTTTCTATGATGCCAAATGGGTGAGTGAGCATCCACCACAACTAGAGTGTAAAAAGTTTGCCATGACAATCAGTATCTCACATATTTACATTTGAATTGATCCAGATTTAGCATAGGGATTAAAAATATTGCTCAGGTTACCGCAATATCCATTGACATTCTCCAAACTAGACTGCAAAAAAAATCTGAAAGCGATCATTGTACAAGGTATTCATTATACAAATGCTTAAGATCTGACTATTTAATAAGTTTGTAAGCACGTAATGATATTGTTAAAGTTAAATTTAAAAATGATACTTCAAGTGCACCATTTTTTCACAAAGAACAGCCCAGGAGATAATCTCTTGATTATAAACCCTACGTTGCTTTCATAAAAGGGTGCGAAGATTAACATTAGCATATATTTAAATTAAGGGAACTAGTTTCTATTTTTACTTGGTAAAAAAAACACAATGATCTTATGTTCAAAATTTCAATGTTTTGAGGTTTTTTTATACTGTGTTACTGCTTTTGGGAGAAATGTATTAACCAATGTAAAATAAACTATTTTTGCGTGTTGTGTATAGTAATTTTACAACTATGTATTTTTGTTCTTATTCATGTAACCGCACTTCTACTGCACTGAAAATAGTGTAATAAAGAAAAATTCAGATACTAATACTAATTCATTTAAAAAAAAATAAGGCTAATTAACATGTCATCAATCATTTCCTGACAGTAATCTGGTGTGCTGTAATAAAAGCTACCAATCTGTTTAAGTGTTGGCAAAGTGGGCCTAGGACGGTGGCAGTAATAAAAAAAGCTTTGATGTATTAAGTGGGGCTGCTGATTAGCTGAGCATTTCCTCTTACCTATCTAAAATGGCTGCTGGTTTTCCAAATTTTTTTTTAGGGTAAATCAATATTTATTGAAGTTTCGTAACGAAAGGGGTACAGAAAGAAAAAAAGGGGGGAGGGGAAGGGGAAAATGGCATGAGATACAAGAAAGAGCAACAATGCTCCCAGCAAGTGAATACAGCATGAGCTGAATAGCAAGAAGTGCATAACGTAGTTGACATAAAATATAACACATCTAGCCAGGACGGTCACAAGAGCATTCAACAGACGAAACCCTAGCGTCCTTGTCCTCGAGAGAGAGGCAGTAAGTCAATAGAGCAGGTGCACAATAGCAAGGAGTACACCTTGGAGTTGGCGTAAAATAGAACATATCAAACCAGTACGGTTACAAGAACATACCACAGGTGTAAACGCGGCGGCTGCGCCCCGAAGAGAGACGACAAGCGAGGAGAACAGGAAGTGAGCATCAGGCAATACTGATCAACAATGTGACCCAACCGGCAAGCACGGCCGTGGGAGTAGGCAATGAGAGAGACGAAGATGACCCCAGCCACAGGAAAAAACGACAAGGGAGTCAAGAGGAACAGAGTGAGGTCAGGGAAAGAAGAACAAGAGCATATCCACAAGGGGGAAACAGGGGTACAGGTGCTGGGAAGAGGCAAAAGGAGACCAGGGGAAGAGGGAAAAAAGAAGAAAAAAAAAAAAGGGGGGGAGGGAGGGGGGAGAGAAAGGGACAATACAAACAAAGAATTACGCAAGCAGGGGCGGATAATAATTGTGAAAGCAGGCAGAGATGTCGGAAGGGAGAGAGCGGACCTGACCATCCGGGGAGCGAATCCTGGAAATATAGGCAGGCTTCCGAGTGGCCCGGAGGGCTCTCGACAGGTATTTGCCCGTCTTATCGCCATGTTCATAAAACAAGGCCCTCGTGCGCAGGAAGGACCGGTGCATTCTCTGATTAAGGATTGTGGCTAGCTCCCTACACAGGGTCAGCAGAAGCTGCAGGTCGTCCCCCGACATAGAGGCCTTGTGAGCCTGTTCAGCCCTAGCTATTCGACTATAAAGCTCATCAATCTTAGCCGCCTCCTGGCGTTTACGATGGGAGCAGACACTGATAAAGTGGCCCCGGAGCACACATTTATGGGCCTCCCAAACAGTTAACCCTGGGGTCCCCGGCCTCCGCCCGGGCCGTGGCATCAGATAAGATTGCCTCATTGAGACGCCAGGAGCACCCCGAGGGGCAAGCGAGAGAGGAGGCCAGGGATATGGAAACTGGGGCATGATCAGACCAGGTGGCAACCCCGATAGAAGAGCTACGTAAAAGGGAGGCATGACGGCAGAGGAGAAAAAAATAATCAATGCGGGAATAGGAATGGTGCGGTGTAGAATAAAAGGTGAAATCCTTATCGGCAGGGTGTAGGGCCCTCCAGCAGTCGACCAGTTTATGGTCCGAGAGAAGACAAGAGATCGACCACAAGATGCGACGGGGCGTTCTCGTAGAACCCGCAGACGTGTCAAGAGGAGGATGCAGGGCCACATTAAAATCACCTCCCAGCACCAGAATCCCCTCCTGGAAGCCCTCCAGCCTCCGCAAAACAGTGCGTAAGGTGATATGTTGTCCCCGATTGGGCAAATACACATTCGCAAAAGTGTACAACTGATGCAGAATCGTCCCCTTCACCAAAAGGAACCTCCCCTCCGGATCGACATGGGTATCCAACACTTGAAAGGGGACGCGACTAGAGAAGAGCACAGCCACACCCTTAGTCTTTGCTGACAGATTATTGCTATAAAAACCAATGGGGAAGGACCTGCCGGTCAATTTAGGAGCACGGGTCTCGAGGAAATGTGTCTCCTGCACAAAGGCGATATCGATCCGTCCCCGTCTCAGTTCGCGAGAGAGGGTGCAGCGTTTTTCGGGGGTATTCAGACCACGGGCGTTAATAGAGAGCAACTTAAGCGAAGCAGACATGATGGGCTATGCGCAACAAACAGAGAAAGAGAGGGAAGAGAGGGGGGAGAAAAAAAAAAGGGGGGGCACAGGGAGGGGAAAATAGGGTAAGGAAAGAAGGGGAGAGGATAAGAAGGAAAGGAGGAGAGAAGAAGAAGAGGAGAGAAAGGGGAGGAGCAAGTAGCTCACAAACCAATAGAGAAAACACCAACCACGGCCACCGGGAAACAAAACCGGTATTTCGCGGGCGTTACCGTGAAGGGGGAGAACCAGCCCAGAGAAAAAAAGAGGGCCACTATGCGAAATAAGGAAAAATGAAAATAAACAACCAACAAACAGAACCAAACGCAAGCCGCCGCCCGCAACTGCATACAACACGCAACAGACAGGACAAAGCAGATATTGCAAAACAAAGGAAAACAACATAATATAGCGCAAAACGAATGCTGAGGGCCAAAAGGAAGGGGCCAGACATGATATATATAAGTAAGTGCCGAGGTATGCTTGTGGCAAACAGCCATAGGACCCTCCACAGAGCTAACACGTAGAAAGGAGGCCATAGCATCATCCCAGACGGGCCCGGGGAGCCAACGTGGTTGTGTGGTGCATTTGTCAGGGGGAAAAAAAAACAAAACAAAAAAAAAAACGGAAGCATGTAAAAAACATAAGACGTGTAGAGGGGAACGTAGCAGCAACACCGCGCTCTTGCAAAAACCACTGTAGCGGCAAACCACATTAAGAGAAAGCAGCGCTTAAAAGTGGTGCAATCATGAAGTGGGTAACATATGATACGCTCAGAAGAACACATGCAACAACCAGCGATAGCACCCCTGTAAGAGTCACCATAGAGGTGAACCACCAGGAGAGCTGATAAATGAACGTGGATAAATGGTGCAAAGAAAAGAAAAAAAAAAAAAAAGAACGAAGACGTGTGGAGGGGAACATAACAGCATCCCAGCCAGAGATGGTGCAAGCATGAGGTGGGTAACATAATATACGAGCCGAGAAGAGCGCAGCAAACAACGGCAGAGCCCCTGCAAGGGACTTCGCGATGGCCGACCACAGTAAAAGCTGAGAGATCGACGCTCAAAGATGGTGCAGACGGATGCACCCCGCACACGCAAAAGGCAACGCAACGGTGAGCCACAGGAAGAGCCACGGGAGCAACGGGTATGAATAGCGCAGCCATGAGGTGGGCAATAGATCATAGGCGCTGAGGAACGCGGGTAGCACACATCAATAGCACCCTAGCAAGAGGCATCGCAAGGTCAACCACAGGAAAAGCTGAGAAAACAATATACAGAGTGGTGCAGGCATGGCGCAGTAAGTAAGTAACACAGCAAGAGCTGCGAGAACAACGGGCAGGAACGGCGCAGCCAGGAGGTGAGGAGGTGAACGCATGTAGCAAACATCAAGAGCACAATTACATAAATTGTAATTATAACATAATGAAGCACTGCTTTGAAACAAACATCAAGAGAAAACATAGACATCGCAATGGTGAATCACAATAAGGGCTGAGAAATAAATGTGCAGAAATGACGCATGCATGGTACAGACGGCTGCACTACGCATGTGCAAATGTCAACACAACGGTGAGCCACAATCAGAGCTGCGATAGCAATGGGTACGAACAGTGCAGTCATGGGGTGCGTAATAGAACATATGCACCGAGGAGCGCATGTAGCAAACAACAATAGCACCCCTGCGAGGGCCACCGCAATGGATAACAGCACCCCTGCAAGAGGCACCGCAATGGTTAACCACAAGAAGAGCTTAAAAAATCAACGTGCAGAAATGGTACAGGTATGGCACATGCGAATGCACCCCGCACATGCAAAAGTCAACACAATGGTGAGTCACATTAAGGGCTGCGGCAGCAACGAGTATAAACAGCGCAGCCAAGCAGTGGGTGATATAACATATGCGCCGAAGAACGCAGGTAGCAAACATCAATAGCACCCTTGCTGCAAAGGGACCGCAATGATTAACCACAATAAGAGCTAATGAATCAATGTGCAGAAATGGTGCAGGCACAGTGCGAATGGAGGCATTGCGCACGCATAGAAGGCAACGCAAAGGCGAGCCACAGTAATAACTGCGGTAGCAGCGGGTATGAACGGTGCAGGCAGGAGGTGAGTAACATAACATACGTGCCGAGGAACGCAGGTAGCAAACATCAACAGCACCCCAGCACGAGGCAGAGCACGTGTAGCGAAAATCCATAGCACCCCTGCAAGAGGCACCGCAATGGTTAACCACAATAAGTGCTGAAAAAACAATGTGCAGAAATGATGCAGGTATGGTACAGGCGAACGCACCCCGCACGCGCAAAAGTCAACACAATGGTGAGTCACATTAAGGACTGCGGTAGCAGCCATGAAGTGGGTGATAAAACATATGCGCCAAGGAACGCATGTAGCAAACCTCAGCAGCACCCATGGAACGGTCACCGCAGTGGTAAACCACAATAAGAGCTGAGAAATCAACATGGAAACAAACACATATATATACAGAGCCCCCTTAGGGCAAAATAAACCGTAGCAGTCACTGATCACTCCTCAGCCTCCCTGGCGGGATGAGACGATCCAGGGCCGCTGGCAGTCCCGAGCCGAACCGGGGCACGTCCAGGTGCTGCAGAGGGGCGAGGGCGACGCGGCAGAGGAGGTCTCGGAGGGGCACCGCCAGGCTCCAGGCCCAATAGGGCCCAATCAGGAATATGAAGGTCTGGCAGCCCCAGTGCCTGCAGGATGCCAGGAAGATCTTGATGGCAGCGCAAGACGAGGGAGGAGTCGCCATGACGGATAGACAGGGCAAAGGGATATGCTCAACGGTATGGGATACGGAGCCTTTGAAGTTCTGTTGTCAGGGGTCGCAGAGCTCTGCGCGTCTGCAGGGTCAAGTCAGACAGGTCCTGGTAGAAAGAAATGGTATGACCCTCCAAGGGCCACGTGCCAACTTCCCGCGCACGGGCCATTATGGCCTCCTTTAAACGAAAGTCACGGAAGTGACAGATGATGTCCCTGGGGGGGTGAGCAGCGGAGCCCTTAGGTCTCAGGGAACGGTGAGCCCTATCCACGGCAGTCTCTGCATCAATGGATCTGCCCATGAGGTCTGAGAGCAGAGTTGTCAAAAGGGCATGGATATCCTCAGGAGGCTCGGCCTCAGGCACCCCACGGATCCTCACATTGTGGCGGCGGCCCCTGTTGTCCAGGTCCTCGACCCTGCGCCGTATGAGCTGCAGGTAGTGGAGATGATGATCTGCAGAATGCCGGGCCTGTTGTAGAGCCAGCTGGTGCTGTGCTGAGGCATCCTCCAAAGCCCCCACTCTGTGCTGTAAGGACGTGAGGTCCGTACGAAGCGCCAACACCTCGTCCCGGACCACCTGCTTTAACTCCAGTATCAAGGTGGAGAAGTCGTTCCTCCATGGTGCCGAGGAAAAAATCCGGGAGATCTCCGGTGCAAGGGAGCCAGGCGGCGGGAGCGGCGCCGGCGCGCCATCATCAACAGAGGACAGGCTGGCAGGGGACCGCGCCTCGTGATCCTCCGAAGCCTGGGAAGCAAGGTCGGCGGGTGTGCGAAAAAACTTGCGGAGCGACGAGGAAGACCCACGGGAGCGGTCACTTGGGGTGGGAGGGTCGGCAGGCAGCTTCTTGGTGCGACCCATGACCGGTACGTGCAGTCGGTCGTCGGTAAGTTGGCGGGCGGCGGCGGAGCAGAGAGGTTAAGCGGCCATCTTCCCTGGTGGCCGGACACGCCCCCCCCCAATTTTTTTTTTATATATAACCTATGCTGAGTAACTGCATAATAGATACCAAAAATGTTAAAATATATGTATTCCTGTTCATTAGATAAAATACTGTTTAACCATTCCACTCATTTGTATTTTTTCTCTAAAAATATTTTTTTCTTTAAAATAGCACCAAACTGTAATGGTGCGGCCTATAATCGGGTGCGGCCTATAATCGAGCCAATCCGGTATAATGGAACAGAAGGAGGAGAAAAATGCATAATGCAGACATGGCAGGTATAGCAGTTTTATATTCCTCAATTCCTGCCATCTCTCCCCCCCTTTTTTTTGTCTTGTATTCTTCCATGGAATGTAATTTGCTTGTGCAGCTTAACACTGAATGCAGATTCTACATGGTTTTTTTTTATAATTCATTCATAATTATAAATGAATTTCTGCGGACGCTAAAGGTGGCACTTGCCCTCGTGTGCCAAGTGGCCAGACCCGCTACTCTAGGCTCCTTGGTTGTTATATGTAGAAATGGCAATCGACTCTAACCCATTGGCAGACCTCCCCTGCTTAGCACACATTGCCAAGTACCTTATGGACCATATAAATATGCCGCCCACAGGGAAAATAAAGTAGGACTGACTTTTTTACCTCAAATGTCCTATATGTGAAAAGCTAAAGTAAATTTCAGTTATTCTATTACATTTAATAAAATATGCAGGCACTGAAATGATCTACATTAGCAGGGGTTTTTTTGTGTAATGCAAAATACCAGCTACTTCTAAAGGAAACATACTATATGTCTATATATATTATTCCATTTATGTTCACAGATCATGTATTATTAATAAAGTTTTAACAGTAAAAAGAGGGCGGTGGCTGTGTGAAGCCTGTCAGTCCCGCAGCGCATGCTATGTTTGTTCGCATCATGACATGAAGTGAAATGACGCAGCGTGGCTCCAGCCCTCGTGATTGTTTCATTGAGGACCTCCTACGATCGCTATTCGCCGGGAGCGGGCGGTGTGTTAGTTGGCTGGTATCTCTCCTCCTACCGGTGCGGCTTCAAACGCATGGCGGAGGCTGTGCACGGGACAATGACCTTGCTGTTTAGAGCATGGAGCTAACGCGCTGCCGGGACTTTTTACAGGACTGCTGCGAAGGCTGCCCGCGTACTGCGTTTATAGGCTGCCCTCCGGGTCCCGGTTGTTTACTATGAAGCTGAGGGAGAAGGCTCGTTGTAGGAAAGGCATGCCTATGTGCGGGGCTGGGTATGTGATGCCCACCTTTCTCCTATGTGCCTACGGGTTCTTCGCCAACCTCAGGCCGTCTGAGCCATTCCTCACCGCGTTCCTGCTGGGGCCAGACAAGAACCTGACTGAGAGACAGGTGGGTGATGGCGGGTTCGGGTGGGAGAGCTGTAAGTGCCCACATAGTAGCCTCCGGGTACGCGAGTCAGAATGACTCAGGGAAGATCCATTTAGCCTGGGTGAGCGATATAGCGCTATGTATTATTGCTGCTTAGCTACGATAGCGAGATCTGGAATAAAGTGCCACTGCCTGCATGCACATCATAAAGTATATTGCCCCTGTTTAAATCGTTAATTTGCATGGTCATGTTGGGTAACTTGTGGTCATCACATGCTAAAGCAGCTTGATTGCCAATGTCATGTTACTCCCCAGTGACTGTTACTTCATAGTTGGATGTATTTCTTCATGTGTGTGAATACTATTACTTCATCTATAGAAAATTGAACAGTTTAAATTGCAGGCAGTGCTCATTTTATATGAAGTCAATGTGCAGAGATCTGTGCCAGTCTAGTTTGCAAACAGGAGCGGAGAAGCTTGTTAGTTGTATGATCTGTCAATAATTCACCCCAACGTGCTCATGTTACTGTAACAACATAGTGATTTAATGACAAGCGTATGTGCCTGTTTATTAAAATAGGTTCACTTCTTCATTACTTTTCCAGAATGACTTATTCCAGTATGTGTCCAGCCACTTGCTCGCCCGCTCCTCCTTTTCGTGCTCGCCCGCTCCTCCTTTTCGTGCTCGCCCGCTCCTCCTTTTCGTGCTCGCCCGCTCCTCCTTTTCTTTAGCCCATGTGAAGCATAACCAGAAATTCCTAGAGCCTATTGTATGTATAAAGATCAGTGCTTTGTCATCTAAAATTCCTTCCTCAGTGCTGTCATTAAATATTTTATCTTTTAACTTTTTTTTTTTCCCCCAGCTGAATTTTGTGGACATTTCCTGTACTGCTCCTTTGGCTGACATGTTTTTTCCGTTTCTCATCACTAGGTCTACAATGAAATCTACCCGGTTTGGACGTATTCATACCTGGCGTTGCTATTCCCTGTATTCCTTGCTACAGACTATCTCCGATATAAGCCAGTTATTATTTTGCAGGGTTTGAGCCTCATTGTTACATGGTTCATGCTCCTGTATGCACAAGGGACTTTGGCCATTCAGTTCCTTGAATTTTTCTATGGTATTTCAACTGCAACTGATGTAGCTTATTATGCTTATATCTACAGTGTGGTCGACTCAAGCATGTTTCAGAAAGTTACCAGCTATTGTCGCATTGCCACATTAACTGGTCTCACGGCTGGCTCTGTTATGGGTCAGATTCTTCTCTCAGTGGCCAACTGGTCTCTGTTTAGTTTGAACGTGATTTCGTTAATCAGTGTCTCTATTGCATTTTCTGCTGCATGGTTTTTGCCAATGCCAAAGAAAAGCCTTTTTTTCCATCAAAACAAAAATTCCAGTAGGGAAATAAATGTTACGGGACCTTCACACAAAGACTCTATTAACAATGGCGACTTGAGATGCGGTTCAGAGTCTGAAGACATCGAAGCACAGATTCCGTTAAACAACGAAAACTCCCCTGCTGATAATCGGGTAAGTGTGTAGTTATAGCCTTTAATAATTGAAAAATCACTTGGCTTTCCCTTCATACCGTACTGATATTTCAGGGGGTCTCCAATATCTTCAGTGTATGAAAGGCAATCACATTTGGAAAACCTGTAGTTTAAACATTTGCTTTGTAACTACCAAAAAAGTTAACAATTCTAAGCATATTTTGTCTTTCTATAGCCTCTGTTTACATTAGTTATATTTAAACAGTGAAAAATATTTTTATTTTTTTTCTGAAGGCCAATGTAAGTAATCTTTTTCCCTCCTTTCATGGGTATGTCACAAGCAGCACGCTGATGGACGTTGCATGACTCCGTTTTGACTTACAGGAGAGCTCAATGCTATTCCAATTACCTTGAAATGTGGAAATAACAAAGTGGATAAAAATGCTCAAAACGGCCTTCACATGCGGACACAAAGTATGGCTGGCTGTATGTTCCTATAAAAAGACTCTGATAATCTGGACTTTCGCCTTGTACCTGTGTTTTTGTTTTTGTTTTCTTTCTCTCTCTTTTCTCTCTTTCTAGAACAATTTAAAGAAGTTCATGCATGGGGTGTGTGTGTGTGTGTGTGTATATATATATGTGTATATATATATATATATATATATATATATTAGTATTTAAAGTATTCAGCAAGAGGCGGTAGAAACACTGATAAAATGAGCAAAAAAGAACTTTACATAATACGATCCCTAGCAACAGATCCTATGCATGAAATTCTTCAAATTGTTCTAGAAAGAGAGGAAAAAACCCAAAACACAGGTACAAGGCGAAAGTCTTGATTATCAGAATGTCTTTATAGGTTTAGATAGAGATATTATATATATATATATAATATCTCTGTGTGTATGTATTTAATTAGATAGTTAATGTGTGTGGTTTATTACACATCTCATACTTATGGTTTTAAAAAATAGTTTTGCTTGGTTTTAGGTTGAAGAAAGTACCGTCAACTTACTAATGGTACTAAGAATACTTTGGAATGATTTTCTCAACTGCTATTCCTCCCGCACACTGTTGTGTTGGTCCGTCTGGTGGGCCCTGTCAACATGTGGTTACTGTCAAGTAGTAAACTATGTTCAAGGATTATGGCAAAACCTTGCACCGCCTTCCCATTCAGCCTCCTACAATGGAATCGTGGAGGGCGCTTCTACACTGTTAGGTAAGTGCAGAGATTCTGTTTTCGTTTGTCCCCTGTGATAACGTGTTCCATTCTCCACAGTTAATTTCTTTATCTTGTAATGCAGCAATAGTATTTAATTGTAACTGAAAAAGTGCCTTCGACATTAGTGAAATTTAAGTTTTGTGCAGTATAAGCGAACCAGACGCAAAATGATTGTAAACAAATTATGGCACATTTATATAAACTTCAGAGTCTGATAATGTTGCTCATATGTGCGTCAGAGTTTGTTCCCTTCTTGAGCGCGTTACAATTTTCTAGTTAGGTTGTTGAGTCGTATGATGGGATGTGTATCCTATTATGTATATAGAGGACATATGGGTTGCTCTGTAGCCTATGCTGATATAGATAAGGATCTTGACTTGAAGATATGTAGAGGTTTATTTCATTTTATTTTGAGAAATATTTGCTTCCCGACAGATTCTCTTTGTGATAAGGAGCCCTTATATAGGAGTTCATATTGAACACCCTTTTAATGAAGTAAAGCAGTTTTATCAAAGATGACATTTGGCTGTTTTTAAACTGTCAATTTAAACCTTATTTTGATCCATCGAAGGGTAATCTCACTTTAATATCAGGTCTTTCGTGCATTGCATAGCCGTGCATCTCTGCATTTGTCTCTTATACATTTTTCATATACCATACATGTACCTGTTATTTAAGTATAAGATTAATCACACGATCACTGTTCGTTTTCTAATTTACCGCAGGAGCTGTTGCAGTTTTCGCTGTTGGTTTCATCAAGAAATCATGGTCCACGTATGGGGAGCTGGTTCTTGCTTTCTTCTCGTTGGCCATCACTGTTTGCATATACATCATGGATACTTTTCTCAGCATTTGGGTGTGCTATGCATCATATGTTGTCTTCAGAATTATCTATATGCTCCTCATCACTATTGCAACGTAAGTCAAGGCTTCTGTATTTCTGGTGTCTTTAACCCTTAACGTCCATTGCCGGGTCAGGCACGTCATGCAAAATGGTCACTTAACGACCTATGACGTGCCTGATATGTCATGAGACTTAAACAAGCTTAGAAAGTGATCAACAATCACTTTCTAAGCTTAAACGGTGTTGCTGTAATGCCTCGATGTCGAGGCATTCAGCAACACCGAGATCGGCATCATAGACCATGTCTGGCCCCTCCCCGGGGCGTCAACATCCGCCATACATTGTATGGCGGCGGACACCCGTTTTAAAAGCGTTCAGGAGGCGATCACCGATCACCTCCTAAACTTCAATGGTGTCTCTGTAGTAGGTGTATACAACCTAGGACTATACTAGTGTTGTGTTTGTTGTTTAGTATCACATCCCCATAGGATGTTTTGTATTTTAATCATATGACAATTAAACCATAATCACTTTCCTTTAGTACCATATTTGTCTATTCATTTATTTGAACCCTCCCCACCGATGCATAGTTTCTATTTTATAAATCTTTTTATATACCGTATTGGCTCGGATATAGGCCGCCCCCGTATATAGGCCGCACCCTAAAAGTTTGGTGCTTTTTTAAAGAAAAAGTTTTTTTCTTTAAAAAAGCACCAAAAAAACATGCTGCCACTCTGTCTCCCCCCCCCCCCAGATATGCTGCCACTCTGTCTTCCCCCCCCCCCCCGAGATATGCTGCTACTGTCCCCCCCCCGAGATATGCTGCCACTGTCCTCCCCCCCCCCCCCCCCGAGATATGCTGCCACTCTGCCCCCCCCCGACTTACCAGAGGAGACTCCCGGGTGTCTTGCGGGGCCGGCGGGGGACATCTACGCAATACGCGTACTCAACTTGTATACGCGTATTGCGTAGATGTCCCCCGCAAGACACCCGGGAGTCTCCTCTGGTAAGTCTTGGGGGCAGAGGTAAAACGCATCGTGCGGACGGTCACTGGCTGCGGCGATGCGGGTAAACAACCTCCGCAGCCGGTGACCATCCGCACGATGCGCTTAGACAATCTCCTGTGCCGGCACCCCCAACCCCCCCCCCCCCCCCGTGGAAAGTGCTGTCTAAGCGTATCGGGGAGTAGGATGCAGGTCCCCTGCACCGCTGCGGGGGATCTGTATCCTAACCCTGCCCGGCGCTAGACCCGGAATATAGGCCGCACCCCCACTTTAAAGACTTAAAGTGGGGGGAAAAAGTACGGCCTATATTCGAGCCAATACGGTGTATATATTTTTTTATTTTTTTTTTGGTGCTAGAAACGGAAAATCTGCTGTATTTTGGCTCCCACCAGCTTAATAGAACCATTCCAAGTTTAAATACATATATTTAAAGCATGGAATTCTGTTCATTTTTCTTCGTTTTTAGACCTACTAATCAAATTGAACTGACAGTGGTAGTTTAGAAAAGAAGAAACCAGGTTGTGACATGATGTATGTTTTTAATTAAGTCCTAACATGGTTACTAAGACTTTTACAGTTTACAATATAATAAAATGGGAGGATTAATATAAGTACAGTAGTTCACATGCATTTCGATTAAACTGGGTACGAGTATATTGGAAAGGAGGCTCCTCCCCTGAAAAGTATACAATATATGCTTTTTTTTTTTTTTTTGTTACCTTTATGATGCTGTTACTGTCAATGGTGTGAATTTGATTTTTTTTTTTTTTCCAGATTTCAGATCGCAGCAAGCTTGAATATGGAGCGTTATGCCCTTGTGTTTGGAGTAAACACATTTGCTGCTTTGGTGTTACAAACTTTAATGACTTTAATTGTTGTGGATTCCAGTGGCCTCGGATTAGATATACCGATGCAAGTAAGTGTGTGTGTGTTTGTGTGTGTATATATACATATAATATAAAAAAATATTAATAAAAAAAAAATCACTTTTGTGAAAACTGGGTTGTGCACTGTGTGTATAAAACCTATAAAATACAAACTGATCTATAATTTGTATATATCTAGGGATGCACCGAAATGAAAATTCGGGACTGAAATTTTAGGAATTACTTGGCTGAAACCGAAAATGACCCCCCAAACCTTTAAAAAAAAAAAAAAATAGCTACACTATGTAACACACCAAAATTAGACAAAAAAAAATCAATAACATTAATAATATATATAAATGTATATAACAGCAATCACACTCCTATCAAGCCCAGGCATACCCAGATTCCAGCATGTACTGGCTGACTTGGCATGATAGGAGTGTGATTGCTGTTAATCATATATATATATATATATATATATATTAATATTGTTGTTGTTTTTTCTGTCCAATTTTGGTGTGTTAAGCACACTTTTATTAAAAGTAAGTAACACACCAAAATTGGACCAAAAAAATCATATATATATAATTGCCAACAGCAATCACACTCCTATCATGCCCAGGCAGCTAGTAAATGCTAGAACTGTCATGCTATCCCCCCATATTTCCAGATCCATGCTGTCACACACATTCATTTACAAACATTCATATACTCGTACATTCCCTTAATCATACATACCTGCTCATACATGTACATGTACCTAGAATGCATCACTTGCATTCCCACAGTGGTTCAATGGTAAATGTGCATTTTCTAAAATATAGGTGTGTGTGTGTGTGTGTGCGCGTGTGCAGCAGTGTACCTAAGGGGGGGGGTGTAATTACCTTTTACCATTGGAATGTAAACACACAGCAGAATTCTTAATGGTTTTGCATACATTTGGCTGAGCTGGTGATGCTGTGTGCTCCTGTCTGTCTCGGCACAGCTCATGAAGGGTGGGAAAGTGAAAGCCCTTCTCAGTACAATTTTTTTTTTATTTTTTTTTTAAGTCAGTGAAAGAGAGAAGAGTGCTCATCATGCGGTTTAAGATATTTTGAACATAATTTTTTTTTTTTTTTTTATGCTTGCAGTTTATCGTTTATGCTGGATACTTCGCAGTCATTTCTGTTATCTTCTTTGTGAGTGGACTATATCATCTTATCAGTGACTGGCTAAGGAAAAAAGAAGCACCGGAGTCCTCAGGGGTTGGATAAATGGGCCAACATCAAGAGGCAGATGGATTGAAGGATCACGTTGGAATAATATGTTCTTTGAATAGTGCACTTAGAATTAAAGCCCTATTAATACTGTTCAATATCGGTTTTTGGTGGCCCTGAAGAAAGTATTATTGCTTTAATTATTGGAAAGAAATGCATAAATAATATTAAGCCAGAATCTTACTTTTGCTACCTCCATTATACCATCACAAGAAATTGTTCTTATGTAGTCTTTCAGTGTATGTATTTGTCTAAAGTGTTAACTTTCATTAGTTATAGGCAAACTCATGCACTTTAGCTGCTTTGGACTATCATACCCAATATTCATCATGCATGCTGACTCAAAGGCAACATTTTGATCTAAACTGGTGTTGGGGCTCCATTTTTTTGGATATATAATGGAATGGTGGAACTGCACCCTTTTGTTTTGGACACTGAATTGTGAGAATTTGACTGCTCCATAAAAAAGCTGGACGGCTCTTATTCACAGCCTAGGGTTCTCAGAGTTGAACATCTAAATGTGCCTTTTTTAACTCTGCCCTCAGCTCATTGCAGTGAGGTGCTGTAAAAACTTCAGAGCCATGTACAAAGCCACTTGTTAAATGCTAAGATCCAAAAATGTGTGCATTTAAAACAACAAAATTCTTAATTCAGCTGCAACAGTTACATTTTTTTTCCCTATAACTATGCAGACTTGTAAATTGCTAATTTACTGTATTTTTCTATTTGTGGTAATTTATTTTTATTTAGTGCTAAATTTTGTACATATTTTGTACTTATACCTATAATCTAGTGTTGCAAATTAAATTATGAGCTAGCCAATAGAGTTAATTGAGGTTATTTTAATTTGGACGACTGTTCAATGTCATTCATCGCATAATCTTTGTTTATTATAGATAATATTGTTTTGACTTTTATCCGTGGAATACATTCCTGTATTCTAGTTACATTGGTATGCATCAAACTATTATGCTTAAATGTTCCATCATTACTGATTGCTAATATGCAAGAAATCATGTTCTTTGCCACTGATCAGGATTCAAATTAAGATATTGGTAATATGTATAATGCATATCTTACACATGTAGCTCCAGGATACTATACATTTGGTCTGGAATGTTCGATAATGTATGGGGTTTCTCACATGTGTCATGTGACAGACCTGATTTATTGATTGCATGATGTTGAGAGGGACGTGAAAGTAGTAGCTATAGACATCTGCTGACCTTCTGCTCTCAACTTGTTTTTCTTAGTTACTACGATTTTGCAAAGGTGTATATTGGATCAAAACCTGTAAATGTTATGTATATGATGAACTGTCATTGTGTCAGAATTATTTACTTGCCTTTTATGTCATGCAGATATATTTATTTTTGTAAAAATTGAACAGCAAATACGGTTGTAATATATTTTTTTACAGGTGGTTCTAAATAAAGCTCTGTGATATTTTATGCAATGGCATTTTTTCATAAGGCAACTTTGCTACCTTAGACTTAAAATCCAAGTTCTTTTTAGTCTTATTGTCATTTTATTATAGTCCCAACAATTTACAAACCGCTTATAGTGCATGCATTCAAAGGTTATGACAACTAGAATTCACGCAAATATGAATGTCTTTACTTATTGAACCACATTAATTATATTTCCTCCTTTTGTTATACTGTAAAATGCCCAATCTGTGCTTAATGAATAAAAATATACACACACTATATACTTGAAACTTTGCTGTGAACAAGAAGAGCGTGACACTCCATATCTGCGTACAGTTGTTTTGCATACCCTGGCAGAAATTGTGAAATGTTGGCATTGTTGGAAAATGACTGATCATGCAAAAAAAAAAGGATTTTATTAAGGGCTAGTGTACGTTGAGCTATGGCTAGTGAGCCATTTATGGTCACATAGTTGTTTGTCTCCCTTTTAAATCATAAGAGATATCACACAAATGGACCTGATCAAAAGTTTACATACCCATGAATGTTTGGCCTTGTTACAGACGCACACAGGTTAAAATGGCAATTAAAGGTTACATTCCCAAACCTGTGGGTTTTTACATTGCAATTAGTGTCTGTGTTTAAATAGAGTTCTCACATGGATGCCCTGAGGAGGTTAGATACTGAGCCATGGGGAGCAGAAAATAGACCTGCGTAACAAGGTAGCTGCACTTTATAAAGATGGAAAAGGATATAAAAAGATATCCAAAGCGTTGAAAATGCCAGTCAGTACTGTTCAAGCTCTTATTAAGAAGTGGAAAATTCAGGGATCTTGTGATACCAAGCCAAGGTCAGGTAGACCAAGAAAGATTTCAGCCACAACTGCCAGAAGAATTGTCTGGGATACAAAGAAAAACCCACAGGTAACCTCAGGAAAAAAATACAGGCTGCTCTGGAAAAAGATGATGTGGTTGTTTCAAGGATCATAATACGATGATACTTGAACAAAAATGAGCTGCATGGTCGAGTAGCCAGGAAGGAGCCAATGCTGCAAAAAAGCTGAGTTACAGTATGCCAGACAACACCTTGACAGACCTCACATCTTCTGACACACTAATTTGGAGTGACGAGACCAAAATAGAATTTTATGGTCACAACCATAAGGCTAGGTTTCCACTTGGGTATTTTTCCTGCGTTATTTTCTTGATGAAAAACGCCAGGAAAACTGCCACTGCATTTTCCTGCGTTTGGGCGTTTTTTCTGGCGTTTTAGCCTTTCTGCGGAAATTACTTTTTTGACCTTAGGCAGTTTTGCCAGCCTTTACAAGTTAGAATTTTCACCCAGCTAAAAGGGATTAGGATAAATGGCAAGTATCTGCCCCCTCCTGATGTCATTTCCTTGGTAGAGTTCTACTTAAACACGCCCCGGCGGACCCTTTTTTTCTCTTTTCTGTGGTTTGTAAGGCATGCTTTATTCCGAATGTCTGCTCCTTTAGGAAGATTGGCCCAAAACGATGGTGCATATTGCAAGGGATACTCACTAGTTGAATAAGCTTGGACACATCAAAGACAATTCTGGGTGCCATGCTGCTCATAAATTACACAGAGACAGCACACAGTGTACAAGAAGATAAAAGTTTTACCACAATACTGTGGAAAAAAACGCCATAAAAAACGCCAAGGCAAAACCCACATGGCTTTTTCATGGCGTTTTTCTCTCCCATAGACTTCTATTGGAGAAAAACGCCAAGATTTCCTTGCAAAAAACGCCAGAGTGTCAACATACTGCGATTTTGAAAAACTGCCACAGAGCCCAAAAAAGCAGTAAAACGCCAAAGAGGACTGAAAAAACGCCAAACAGAAAAACGCCAAGTGGATATGGCATTGTGCGATTTCCTATTGAAGAACAGCTAACATCTGGCTGCTGCGTTTTTTCACTAATAAAACGCCGTGCGGCTGAATTGGCGTTATGGGCATTTTTGCAAAAAATACCCAAGTGGAAACCTAGCCTAAGAGATACGTTTGGAGAGGGGTCAACAAGGCCTATAGCAAAAATAACACCATCCCCACTGTGAAGTGTGGTGGTGGCGGCTCACTAATGTTTTTGGGGTGTGTGAGCTTTAAAGGCACAGGGGATCTGTGACAATTTGCATTTATGACATTCTTGGACCCTCCAGTGGTTACAGCAGAAAAAAGTGAAGGTTCTGGAGTGGCCATCACAGTCTCCTGACCCTTAATATCGATCATGTTTTGAGATATGATTGTGCTATTCTGTTAAAAACCTACAGTTGAATATGAATCCCATAAGAAATAAAAGAAATGTGTTTTGCCTGCTCACTCATGTTTTATTTTAAAATGGTGCATATATTACCAATTCTCACAACTGTTTCCCACTTCTTTATGTAGAAAGGTAAAGTTACATAAGCTTTCAGGATCTCAGAGTTCTCTTCAGGTGGAAAGAGGAGACCTCTGGTGTCCCAAAAGCTGTGATATATTTTTACTTATTTGGATTAAGTAAAATCTTTATCATCGCTTCAAATTTTCTCCTAAATATAACTTATGGAAAGGGAATAAACATGTGTTTAACCTTAAACCTTATAAATGCCCTTGAAGGTAGATGGAATGGAGTAAAGCAAACCAAAATATAATACTGACAATATTTCCCATCAGGAAAATAAATGGCTCTAGTCAGTCATTTTCAGCACTTTACCATTTTCTTAATAAACATATAATTGTCATGAGTGCTGCAGTTGTTTATTGGTAAATTGGCAGATCCTCCTCTAGACACGTAATAGTACCTGCTAAGTATTTATACAGCTTATGTGACTGCTGCAGGCCCAGAATTTTGGTCTTTTAGGCATGAGATCTGTCAGTGTTTCTTCTTTAGCTTAGCTGCTTTCTTCATAAAGAAATCCCAGATGACAAATGTGTGTGCCTCCCATGTGCCACCCATTCAGGCTGATTTTCCCTGAAGTAATTAGATATCATGTTTCAACAATTGACATGACCATGATATCAGATAGGATATACTCTACAAGACGTAGTGGAGCGTCGTCATCACTGGTGAATGATCTGACCAAGTCATGGTAGCCAGGGGCGTAACTAGACGCCTCAGGGCCCGGGTGTGAGAATTTGTTAAGGGCCCCCCCTCACCCCCCCCCAAAAAAAACATGATTTTTACCCAACAATTTTTTTTCAACAAATTCAACAAATTCAATTTACATATTGAATCATATCTGTAAAAAAATCAAAGAAAAAGGGGCGCATGTACAAAGGGCATAATCCAGGGGTGTCCAAGTTTTTTCTGCAGTGGGCCACTTCATCAGAATTGTATACGTGCGCGGGCCGCACTCATTTTTCCCTGTGACAAAAAATATGGCCTTTAATAAAATATGCAGATTAAAATAAAGTAAAATGACACAAAACCTTTACTCTTCCTCTCACTGATTTCTGGGCCTTGAAAGTTTTGCGACTAAAAATTCAGGATTCCCTAGATTTATTCTAGGGATGAACTAAAATGAAAATTCTGGACCAAAACATTCAGGGTTCACTTAGCCAAAACCGAAAATGACCCCCACCTTTAAAAATAATAATAAAAACTCACATGTTTAATAAAAGTAGGTAACACACAATTGGACAAAATTAGCAATATGACTTGGCATGATAGGAGTGTGATTGCTAACAGCAATCACACTCCTATCATACCCAGGCAACCAGTTAATGCTGGTACCTAGGCATGATGGGACTGTGCTCGCTGTGATTGCTGTTAGCAATCACACTCCTATCATGCCAAGTCAGCCAATACACGCTGGTACAGGGTGGCTGTAAGTGATGTGCAGACCCCATACTGCTGGCAGCATCAATACACAAGGGGGGCAGCTAGCCAGGTTTCAGCATGTACTGGCTGACTTGGCATGATAGGAGTGTGATTGCTAACAGCAATCACAGTCCCATCATGCCTAGGTTCCAGCACTTACACATCCATCCAGTAAATGCTGGAACCTAGGCATTATGGGACTGTGATTGCTGTTAGCAATCACACTCCTATCATGCCAAGTCAGCCAGTACATGCTGGTACAGGGTGGCTGTAAGTGCAGACCCCATACTGCTGGCAGCATCACTACACAAGGGGGGCAGCTGGCCAGGTTTCAGCATGTACTGGCTGACTTGGCATGATAGGAGTGTGATTGCTAACAGCAATCACAGTCCCATCATGCCTAGGTTCCAGCACTTACACATCCATGCTATCACTCACACACTCATTTATTCATATAATCATTCATTCACAGATTCATTCCCTCAATCACACACACTCATTCAAACACCCTCCCCACCCCCTTACCTGCACTGCAGCTCCTCGATGCCGCTCACAGACTTCAGCAGGGGGCGCGGCCTCCCTCTGCCTTCTCTGCTAAAGCACAGAGGAAGTAGGATGTCACGTGAACTCCGCTTCCTCTGTGCAGTCCAGAAGACCCTCCCACAAGTAAGTAGCAGGGCTTGAGGTGCGGCTCGCGTAAGATCGGTTGCCCTGGCTGCCGATCTTACGCGGGCCGCACCTCGAGGTCCCGCATGTTGGACGCCCCTGCCTTATTTAAAAAAAAACAAAAACGGAAAAAAGATTTCGGGCGGCCCCTTGGCTTGGGCCCCCCTGCCGCCGGGGCCCGGTCGCAGTCGCGACCCCTGCGACCCCGGTAGTTCCGCAACTGATGGTAGCAATTTGTACCTTCCTTTTCATGTAGTTATGTTCCATAAAGCAATGTGGGAGTACACCCTGTGAGGGGCTGAGTAAAATGTGAAGTCCTGATCCTCCGGTTGTGATGCCCTCCAGAACCTCCTCCCAATTTTTTGATATATGTGATCAAACCCCATGTTAATATTCACAGTTTATGCTGGATACTTAACATTTTTGTCACAGACCGATCCAGCGGAACTCACCGATACAAGCAATTGCACTTTACAATGTCGCGCTCGCATCGCCACTTAAACACACTTCGTTTCGTCAGCAGTCATGCATATTAAAAATAACCAACACATTGAATTGAATTCCCATGAGGCTCAGACATACTCAGACATACTACTTCTATGATGCTGGCTGAGCATCATGGGAAGTGCAGCAACAGTAAAGCTGCAGATG
This sequence comes from Sceloporus occidentalis, assembly GCA_023333645.1. NCBI lineage: Eukaryota > Metazoa > Chordata > Lepidosauria > Squamata > Phrynosomatidae > Sceloporus > Sceloporus occidentalis. The sequence goes on from JALMGF010000033.1 coordinate 354,174, forward strand.
CTAGCTGTGAACAAAAATTCCCATGATTCTCAGCCAGCCAGGTGTTCACCATAATGCTGGCTGTGCATTATTGGAAGAGTAGTCCACAGCAGCAGAGATTTTTTTAATGAAAAAAGGCTAATGTTACCCTTCTTTTCCAGGACCCTTACGCACACACCTGCCCATAAACACACGTATACACATACACTGCCTTAACACACACACATATACACATACACTGCCCTTACACACACATATACACGTACACTGCCCTTACACACACAAATACACATACACACATATACACGTACACTGCCCTTAGACAGACACATATACATGTACACTGCCCTTACACAAACATATACATGTACACTGCCCTTACATGTATATACTGCTCTTACACACACCGGCCCATACACACACACAAGCTTACAAACACATACATACACATACACTGCCCTTACACCCCTTTCTCCCCATCTCTTACCTCTTCCACCATCCTTCATCCTACTGCCTCCATCATGTATCCTGCGGCGGGAGCGCAAGGTTGGTCACTTCAGACATCGCTTTACTACTCCCTCATCACTACGCGCAGGGTATAGCTGCCGAGCGCAGGGATGACGTCATAGCCCCGCGCTCAACATTATTTTTCGGCGTGTAGTGATTAGGGAGCAGTAAAGCGAGGTCTGAAGGGACCGACCTCGCGCTCCCTAATGTTGAGCCGACTAGAGTGAGATCGTGAACTCCCAGCTAGTCTGCAGCTGCTGATCGGGCGGCTGTGTGCTCCCCCGCAGCTGCACCTGAGGTGAGTATCGCTCTCGCCTCACCCTACCTCTGCCCCTGCAAAGTGGGACAGAGGAAGGGATAGGCGGGACAGCGGGACAGAGACCCAAAATCAAGACTGTCTCGCGTAAATAAAGGTTCTAGTGGGCTTCATAATGGCACAATCACTTCTTGAATTATTGGCTAAGAGTAAATATACCTGAAAAATTTCATGTGACTTTTAAGTTAAGAAATGAAAGACAATTTTTAATATGATTCAAGGGTTGGATTCACCTATCTCTTCCTCATGATGTACTTTTTTATTTCCACACTTTTTTATATATTTTGAGTGAGTGTGCTGGCAATTTACTTTGGAACCAGATCAGGGCCGGCCCGACAATGGAGCCGAGTGGGGCAAAAAAGCCCTTTTTTTTTTAAAGAAGGAAGAGAGAGGGGCGCCGAGTGGTTTTCGCTTACCAAGTTGTCAGTACCCGTTCGGCGGCACTCTCTCTCCTCTAGCCCTCTAGCTCGGTCTCGGTGCCGGCTTGTAATGCTGAGCGCCGGAAGATGACGTCATTTCCGGCGCTCAGCATTACAAGCCGGCACCGAGACCGAGCAGGGAGACTCGCTGAAGGACTGTTGAAAGGTAAGTACAAGGGGGGGTGTAGGGTAGATAATAGGGAGGGAGAGTAAGGGGGGGCGGCAGGGAGGGAGAGGAAGGGTAGATAATGGGGGGGGCGGCATTTTAAACTTCGCCCCAGGTGGCATTTTGTCTTGGGCCAGCCCTGAACCAGATACTACTGAATCCTTCCTTGAAAAACATTTCTGTGATGAGAAAAGTAAGCATTTGCTTTTTGGCCGCCTCCTTCCCTTGGTGGCCATGCTTCAAGTAAAAGTCAGCGCAGATGGAATTTCTTACTTCGGCTTTCTGGTGAGGAAGATTAGTTTGTCTGCTTCCTCCCCCTGAAGAATGAGGATGTTGGTAAAGTTGTCTCAACCCAAAACCCATTTAGTGTCAAGAAACTAAAGAACTAGTCTAGTGCAGCGTGAGTCTTTTTGAGGGGTTGGTAAGTTAAGGTAATTTGTAATATTGCAGGCTTTATTTATCTTAGTGTAACACAACAGGTACATGTTTCCCATAACATTGTTACAAATGTGCCTGCCTATGCATATGTTGTAGCTAGTTGTGAACACTAGATGGCAGTCTTAGAGAAAAGATCAAGAATTAGGCTAACGTTCCAAAGAAAAGCAAACCTTACTTATTTTAACATCTAAAAATATTCTGGGGAGCGCCAGTGTGGGAGAATTTTGAGACTGTGGTAGATGGGCACACTGCAAGGTGCAAGTTGTGTCGTGAGGTAGTGAGCAGGGGCAGTTTTGCTTAAGGAGGTAACTGAAGGCACTGGAGACAACAGTAGACCCACAACATCCACCACCAGCAGCAGCTGCTACTAGAGCAAAGGGCATGGTGAGGCCACAGCCTTCTCGAGGAGTATGACCGGTTCCCAGAGGCAGGTGTGACAGGGACATCCACTGCTCCACCTACCTTAGAACACTTTGGGGCTTTCCCAAGGAGCATGCCAAATTGCAGCAGTCAAATAAGACGACACGACTGCTTGGTCAGCTTATGGCAATCTCCATGCTTGAGGGGGAGCCCTTCATGCAGCTGCTAGAGGCCCTCGCCTCCTGCTACCGTCTCAATTGTCGCACCACCTTCAGCAGGCCAGTAGTATCCTCCCTTTACCAGTCTTGTGTGCCATTGTTGAAGTACAAACTTCAAGGCAGGTGGACAAACCATCCACTGGTCATCACTGGAGGCTGACCAAATACTTGGAGGAAAGTACCACTGTAGCAGGTGCAGGGACATTGAGTGCAAGGAGGAGTGAATAGATCCTTCCTACTCCATGTTGGGACTATGAATGAGTAGCACACATCAGCTCACATTTTGGCAGCTCTTGGGAAGCTGCTGGTGCAGTGGATTGGACCACATGCAAGTACAGCAGTAGAAATCTGAATGGTGGTGAATGATGGGATAGCAAACATCCTGAAAGCAGTTAGAGATGGGACTTTGTGGGTTTGCATTGTGCAGCTCTTATACTACACTTGGTGGCAAGGGCAGCTATTCCAACTGACAGGCAGTGTAGGCTTTCAAAATTGATTGAAAATTGCCAGGCACTATAATTGCAGCGTGAAGGCAAGCCAGCAGCTGAGGGAGGAGCAGGAGAAAGCAGGCCTATCACACCACCACCTACGTCAGGATGCTGAAACTCCACGCTTGACTGTGGTGTCCAGCCTATTGAGCAGAGGGGAATGGCCGTTAATGGAGCAGGTGGTGGCGGTCCTGAAGCCATTTAGGGATGTGACTAAGGACTTAAGCCAGAGTCCTGCCATCCCCTTTATTGAACAACACATGCATGACTTCCTAGAATAAAATGAGGTCTTTCCGGGCAGCAGATTATATGTAGATGTTTAGATCAGTAGATCAGTAGGTTGAAAGATTGCATGGAAGGTAGGGGTCCCCTGACACACAGATTCATAAATGTTCAGACATTTGAAGCTTCTTTTTTAGGAAATACACAAATATCTGTTTTTATTAATTTAATATGAGATGTGGGTAATATTGGTTTAGCAATAATCAACTCCACTGCCAACATTTGTAAGTTATTATTTTAACAGTGGATATGTACATTTGTGAAATTAATGAACAAAGAAAGAGAGCAGGGCAAGAACGGAGCCTTGAGGTATTTACACAGGCTATGATTAAGTGCTCAGCAGTAACTACAGGACATTTGCTACACTTAATAGATGATATGGAGGGCAAGACAACAGCTGCTGCAGAATGTGTTCATCTAGAAACATAAGATTGCAAGCCGATATGGCCTTGATCTAGTTTTTATTTGTGTCTAGTCAGGAAAATATAATAGCCTTTAAGGTGGCATGGTTTGCCATGCCGAGGAATAGGCGCCTAACCTGAGAGTTCCGGACGAGGACCTGACATCCACAGCCATCACTCTGTTTTCCAGGCCGCCTTAAACGCATACTTGGAGAGCCAGGTACCTCAGGCTTTACAAAAGTATTTTGCTACTCCGGCAGTCCTTACATCTAACCAATATGGCGGACTCTCACACCAGTGCCCTTTCCAACAAAGGTGGAGGGGATCCTTCAGCCGCATGCCTGCCACAGGCTTTATTGCTTCCCTTCCGACAAGACAGGATGGCTTGGTGGGAGAGATAAAAAAAGATGCTCCACAAGAAGGTAGCCTCGGTTAGAACAGAGCTGACAGGCCTGGATTCTCACCTTTCGTCCCTGAAGACAACTGCATCAAACACACAACAGGCAGTTGTGGAGGACAAGGAAAACATAGGACACAGGAGAAATGTAGGAGTGGGGGGTTTGGGGGAATCAGAGGCCCTCTCGATATTCCACCCCGGGATGTGATCTGTTACCTCTATGATTTTTCCGTGAAAGAGGAACTGATGATGAGGGCAAGGGCTGCCAGAATTTGATCTTTCGAAGGGGCATGAGGTAGCCCTCTTCCAAGACCTTACCCTATATCCCTTCTCTCCCAAAGAGCTCTCCACCCGCTCACCACAGCTCTTACAGAGCATAGGATGCTGCATTGATGGGGTTTTCCCTTCCAGCTGCATGTTCTCCATGGTTCTACTATGTTCATAATCCAGAGGCCCGCAGATGTCCCACTGGTTTTGGAGTCCCTTCACCTGCCACAGGTCCAGACGGAGGATTGTGTTCCCTCTTCTTGATTATGAGTGTGCTACTACCTAGACAAACTGCAGGCCTCCCCAATGACCAAGTCAGAGGAAAATAGGTGATGAGACCACAATTAGGGAGATATGGACGTGCTAATTGCATAATTGCTCTAGTTGCATCTCCTTGTACCCCACCTTGCATTTTAAGAGTAGATTGGGAGCACGTGCTTTTGTTGCTTTTTTCTAAGGCAGCAGTGGATTACCCCTGCGGAACAGCTCCATATGTTGGCAGTAACCACAGTAGTCTTCTGCACTCACGCACTTACGCACACACACCTCTTTACCGTGACAAAATGCAGGGAATTATGATTGAGGGTATATATAGTCACCAAAAGTGCTGCAATGCAGTCCATGATGTGATGGCCCCAGGGGGGGAATGTTTTGTTTCAGGCAAGACAAAGTAAATTCTGCAATTTTATTTGAGTCCATGGGGTGGATAATTTGGAGAGAAAGGAGTGCCAGTGCTCCACTCCACAGTCAAAGAGTTCTAGATCACTCAGGTAGGTCTTCACCAGTTAGCAATGAGCAGCACAAGACTGCTACTAAATTTCCCTCTGAGGGATTCAGAGGAAGATGACATAAGCAGTGAGTGACTGCATTTCTCTCCAAAGTCTGCTGTATGTTTTGTTTTTGTTGGAAGTGGATAAGCCACCCGAACTATAGTCAGCTGCAAATGTTAGTTCACAAAAGAGGAAGACTTTTCTTATGTTTTCTTTATTTAAATTGTTTTGTTTGCTAGACCTATTAATAAAAAGACTGAGATTTCATAAAAATTATAACCTCGTGTGGTGTTTCAAATCTTAAGACTATGTAGTTATATGGTCACAGGTCACAATATGTGTACGGAACCACAGCAGTTTTTGCATGCACACGCTCACATGTACGCACTTACTTCATATCCTACACTTCACACACATGTCATGTTTTCCACGTTTTCACATAATTTGATTGCATATTGTGATAGTAGAAAAGATTTGCTTTCTGATCTTCTGTGGGTTGAAAGCACAGAGGATCCCTTTTGAAAGGGGCAGAGTCTTCGTGAGTCAGCATCTTTCGGCCCAGTTCCTTCTCCAAGACGGACTACTGCCACTGCGCTGCCAGCAAGGCACATTTCTGCCAGGGGTTCGGTTACTGATTAGCTTCTAATATTTTGTATATATATATATTATTTTTTTGTTTGTTTGTTTGTTTGTTTTTTAAATTTATTTAGTTTTTCCATGACTTCCACACCGCAAGGCCTCGGGAGAAAGAACCGTGGTATTCGGTTGCATCCACATACATAGACATTTGCTCCTTCATGAAAAATCCAATTTCCCCCAGCGGCAGGAAAAGCAGCGTAAGAAGTATTTTTTATCATTAAATGGGTGGGGGGTGCTGTTGAAACACTCTATAGTTTTTGATGGATGTATTGAGCACCACAGTATGATGCTTTATGTTTCATTGATATTTGGTATCTGCTCCTATGGCTACTAGCAATTTATTGTGGGCCTCCCCAGCCAGTGCTGGCAGAGCCTCAGCTTCTGCCAATATATATCTACTTATCTAACAGGAACCAGCATAAAGCCCCCTCCCTTTATGAGGTCCCCAACTAGGTCTAGAGGGTGTTGGTGATTGGGGAGATTTTAATACTGCACTAGGGTGGATCACTCATGTGCTGTTGTCACTTCCTTACAACACTGTGCAATAATCAGTTGATTACTGGAGGGAAACTCCCAGATTGTAGTATCACTAATGTTTGGGAGATACACAAATGTATTCTGAGGAGGATCTTCATCCAAAAATTTACATGCCTTAAAAATATCCACTATCCAAGCATATTTCCGCAATCAAACAGGTGGATAAACGTAACCTGGCGCCAGAGACCTACGTGGAGCTTCTTACACTCCATAGACGCCTCTCCTACCTGATGTTTAGGAAGATCCAGGGCTCCTTCCTTACCACTAGGGGATTCTTTTATTCACACTGCAATAAATGCAGGATTCAGAGAATTGTGCCTGCCATCTTGCTGTATACCAGAATGACTTCCAGGGAGATGGAGGACCTTGCGTATACCCTCCGTGAAGGGAGGACAAAGGCTGGTGGTAAAATTATGGCAAGGAAATGGCTAAAAAAGTAGCATTTGAAATACCCTTGGTTGTCTAGTTTTCAAAAAATATGGGTTGATGGGTAAATTTCATAGGCCAGCTTCAAAGATGTCCCAAATATGACACGGAGGCAGATTGACCAGAATTGTTTTGAAATAGCAAAATTCTACTTGTACTTATTGAAGGAGGCAGAGAAGAGTTGGTTAACCTGTCCCACAAATAAAACTGTAGCAGATAAAAGAGGTCAGTACCAACCTCTGCTGCCTGTTAACCTCCTTATCACAACTCATTTGATGACTGTTGCTTCTATATTATATAGTATGTTACTGATGAACGCATAAATTGTTGTTAGCGATGTGCAGCAAAACAGTATACATTACATTTTGTTATATAGTGCCGGCTCATTCCATAGCGTTGTACATACAGTGTATGAGTGTATTTGACATCTAAGGTGTACTGTTTTTAATATAATTGACTGTACACACATTATGCCTGAATATACTTGGTGAAGCTGTCAATGCTTGTGTTCTCCGCTGCATCGCAGCATGCTGTCAAGGTTGTTGGTCATTTAGATGGTCATTTAAAAGGTTGTATGCTTCTTGAAAGAGATGGGTTTTTAAAAAGCTTTTGAAATTTGCATACCAGAGAAGGAGTACAGCTGAAATGCAGGAGTGGGAAGAGGAAATGACAGTAGAAGGGAGACAAAGGTCATACGAGGAATAAGGAGGGTGGTAAGGGATGTATTTGGACAGGAGAGTAGAGATATATGGGTTGCAGAGTTGTTAAGGGCTCTGTATGACAGGGTCAGAAGTTTGAATTTGACTCTGAAGGGTATGGGAAGTGAGCCAATGATTTAGCTACCTGCAGTGTTGAGGACGGATTGGAGCAGTTAAAGGGGGGGGAGACCAGTTAGAAGAGTTTCAATTATCCAGGCGGGATATCACAAGGAAGTGGATTAGCATTTTGGTTGTTTATTGTGTTTGGAATGGGTGGATTCTGGAGATGTTTTTCAAGTGAAGGTTGCAGGATTTGGTGAGGGACTGGATGCAAGGGATGAAGGAGAGATCAAGTGTCAAGTGCGACACCAAGACAGCGATCTTTGTATGTCGGTTGGATAGTGGAGTTGTCAACAGTGAAAGAGATGTCAGGAATTGTGGACAAAGAGGATGGCGGCATTACCATAAACTGTGTTGGAGATGTTGAGCGTTAGGTAATGCAAGACCATCCATGAAGTGAGTTAGAAGAGAGGGTAAAAGGTGGGGAGAGGGGGATAAGATTAGGGTATCATCTGTATATAGGTGGTAGTGGAAGCCAAAGAAAGATATGAGTTGTACAAATGAAGAGGTGTAAATGGAGAAGAGTAGAGGCCCAAGAACTGAGGCCTGAGGAACATTAAAAGATAGTGGTAGGGAAGAGAGAAGTTCCAGTGAAGGAGACACTAAAGGTACCGTCAGAGAGGTAGGACTTCAACCAGGAAAGAGCTGTGTCACGGATGCCATGAGCATAAAGGGTTTGTAGAAGGAGGGGTGGTCAACTGTGTCAAAGGCTACAGAGAGGTCCAAGAGTATGAGTAATGAGAATGGCCTTTTGTTTTAGCAGTAGGTTAGTAATTTTAGTGAGTAAGGTATCCGTGGAATGCTGTGGACGGAAACCATGTTGAGTGTCAAGCAGAGAATTTGTAAAGAGACATTTAGTTAGTTGATTATACACTCACTGGCCACTTTATTAGGTACGCCTGTTCAACTGCTTGTTAACACAAATAGCTAATTAGCCAATCACATGGCAGCAACTAATGCATTTAGGTATGTAGACATGGTCAAGACAACTTGCTGAAGTTCAAACCGAGCATCAGAATGGGGAAGAAAGGGGATTAAAGTGACTTTGAATGTGGCATAGTTGTTGGTGCCAGACAGGCTGGTCTGAGTATTTCAGAAATTGCTGATCTACTGGAATTTTCACGCACAACCATCTCTAGGATTTACAGAGAATGGTCCGAAAAAGAGAAAATATGCAGTGAGCGGCAGTTGTTTGGACAAAATGCCTTGTTGATATCAGAGTTCAGAGGACAATGAGCAGACAGGTTCAAGATGACAGAAAGGCAACAGTAACTCAAATAACCACTTGTTACAACCAATGTATGCAGAATACCATCTCTGAATGCACAACGCGTCAAACCTTGAAGCAGATGGGCTACAGCAGCAGAAGACCACACCGGGTGCCACACTCCTGTCAGTTAAGAACAGGAAACAGAGGTTGTTTTGGCAGGTCCTAAGCAACACACAGCTCCCTTCTTTGAAGCTGCCTGTGGCAGCCTGTAGAATAACTCCTGTAGGAGCGATCAAAGGTTTGGGGGGCATAGGGTGGCTGTGCTCATCTGCCCAGACACCTGGCCAGACAGCAGCAGCAGTGCCCCCGCGATCACCACGATTGTGGCGATGTGGGGGCATTTTTTTTGCATGACATTCCAGGTACGTCACAAAACCAATGAACCCACTTGGCCATGACGTACCTGGTAAGTCACGGGATGTGACGGGGTTAAACTAGACAAGAGGGAAACAAAGTTAACACTTTGAAATCCGCAGGGTATGTAGACAGGCAGGATAGAGACATACCAGGAAAAAGCAAAGGTTAAGCATAAGGGGCTAAGGGAGTATAAGATGCAAGGTTCAGTCATGAAAAGCATACCAGGTAAAAACAAGGGTTATCTGGGAGATGAAGGGTTCAGGGTGTATCAGATGCTGGGTTCAGTAATAATTAGCATACAAGGTTTAAACAAGGGTTAAGCAGGAGATGAGGGGTTCAGGGTGTATTAGATGCAGGGTTCAGTAATCATAAACATACTTGTAAGAGAGGAAGTTTTGGTAGAGATGATGCTAAATGATTGCTAGATGAGTATTTGAAGAAAGCATGAAGACCAGGGATGGATGGATGTGTAACTATTATCTGTCCACTTATGATGAGGCCACAACAGCTACATTTCTAAGTAAGTGTGCTATAATACATTTAGGATTTCTAACTTTTTCTAGGACCCAAGCATTTACATTGTGCCTGGGTCCTCTCTCTTTTGCTTCTTTATGGGTTTTCTATTACATTCTCAAAATGTGTTTTGGATTGGACTATATCGTGCTCATAAAGTGAGCTCTCTGACAGATATATGTTTGGCTGCTTTAGTACAGGGCAACCTGGATGGATTTGAGCCAGTTGCTACCAACTCTCCAAAGGCAAACATGCACTTGTTTGATAACATAGAAAATAACTTAATTGTGGGGTTAGTGGCACCAGCTATCAGTTCAGCATCCCAGGGAGACACCTAGTTTGCTTATGTGGTAGGGCCATTCTTCTTCAGGAGAGTCTTGTCAATTTTACTACCTACTTGGTACCGCTAAAAAGAAAGCATCTGCCCCGGGCATGGCAAAACACATATAAATAAAGTTTTTCTACTTAAAAGTTAACATTGCTCTAAATAAAATTTATAATGATTAAAAGTAAAGGATCTATGCCCTTCATTTAAACTATTATGTAACAACTGTTACTGTACTGTACTGTCAAGCCTAGTAGGAACAACAGGCTTCCTAGCAACTTGTTCAACTTTACAGAGTGGGAGTGTTTCTTTGTTTAGTATTAAAGCCGGAGATCAGATATATATAATCTGAAAATATAATGTTAAGGTAAAGATGCCATTCTGATGTTTAATTAATGTAGTTGGAAATGATCTTTAACCCATGTTGTCGTGCCAACTGCATTAACAAGCAGCCTTAGTCTATATACATGAACTATTCAAGTAGGGAGAAAGGAGAAGGAAAACATAAAAGGGGGAAAGAGAGTTATTGTGTTTTGAAAGTATATGTATGTTTAGGAAAGTGTGTCCAAGGGCAAGATGTTTGTGTGTAAGTGCAAGCTTGAATGCGTGTGTATGTGTGTACTGGCAGGTGTGTTTGGGCAGGAATTTTTAAGAGCAGTGTATATATATATCCTGATGAAAGTCTAATAAACAGACTGAAACGTTGATTAGAAAACTGCAGTTTCTCGAGTGATTATTTAAAGAAGTCCCTGGAGTGCCAGTAACTATTTTTGGATGTTTTATGATTTGCTGTTGCAGCTACTTGGCACCGGGCTAAAAAAGTGGTAATTGGTGTGCAATTGTTAATTTTGGACTTTATATATATATATATATATATATATATATATATATATATATATATATATATGTGTGTGTATTTTGACAGTCTGTCGATTGCTATTACTGTTTTAGGCCTAAAGAGAATAGAATGATTCTATTTTTTAAAACATAGGGACTATTTTGTATTAGAAAAATTGTAAAAATGTCCACCATGAACCATGTCCGTACCAGCACTGCAGGGGTGCGCTGATGCAGGTTCAGTGGGTGCATGGCACCCGGGCGTCCCAGAAACAGAAGCACTCAGCGGCTCAGGTAACACACATTGTGTGACCTCTCAGTATTACCGGCAGCTTGTACAGTGAGTGGGAGCTGCAGTGAAGAGAGAGAGCTCTATGAACAAGGGGTAGAGGAGAAGTAGAGAGTGAGAAAGAAGAGGAGAGGGTTAAAGACGAGGAGAGAGAGGGGGTGTAAGTGGTGATAGAGAGAGAAAAAAACGGATGAGTATCTGTATAGTCTTAGAATGTTTGTGTTAGCATAAGTGTGTGCGTGTATGGTGTTAGTGACTCTGGAGTTAGTGGGGAGGGAAGAAGAGAGGTTGTGTGTATGTATGTGTATGTTATTACAGTGAGTATGTGGGTTAATTTCAAGGAGGTGGCAAAGAAATACTGCACCCAGATGCCACTGGCCCTACACTTACACCTGTGTCATAACGCTCAAGTTTGAACGCCGTCTAGAGGGAAGAAATGATCAGCCATGGGTACAAGGGTACAATCTGCTCAATTAATCGTCCCCATTTCAAATTACATTCATAAACCAGTTATAAAAAGCTGTATATACTGCGGGCATTTTTTTTTTTTTAGAATAATGGGAAGTGTTGTAGAGGATGGAAAAGGTTTTTTAGGGATAAATAAGACAACAAGGGATCTTATATATTTTTAATGCTTTTTTTTTTTACACTTCTCTCTATGACCCCAGGGATCTCTATTGGCATCACAGGGGCTCCCCTTCATAGCAATGTCATTCTTTTATGGCGTACCCTGTACATTGTTGGTCCTTAAGGGGTTAATTCCTACAATCCTGCAGCATTAGATCATCACAACCAAATGTATCGCATGGCAGTTCTGCGTTTTATTTAATTTCGTTTGCCACCAACTGTCATTGCTTTGCAGACTATCGCTTCTATAAATAACAGGGCAGTAATCCATTTTCTGACCTTCTCAAGGAAATAAAAACTCCTAGGATTTGTTCGTAGCAGTGCAGAGGAATAGAATTGTATAAAATTATATGAATATAAGTAATAATTATATAAATAGAGAACAGCGGGGAAATAAGAACATCAAACTCTTTGATTTCATAAGCCCATTTTGGTGGCTGTCAACCTTGACCACAGATTATGAAAACATATAACACCAATGGGGAAGTGGAACAAGGAATCGGGCTATATGAAAAGTTACTAGCAGTAAAAAAAGTGACGACAGAACATTGTTATTGAGTTTATTTTACATAAAACATGTCTACATAGTTTACTGCTAATCTTCATGTCAAGAAATGCATGATATACTCATTTGCTCATAGTATGTAGGAAAAAAAGGAATAAAAAAGGATATTATTATTTCATATTCATGTTTATTACCATATACTGCGATTTCACCTGGTCTCACCATGCCTTTCTATTTGAAGTTTGCTTGCTGGGGTGTAATCTAAGCCCGAAGGTCCTGATAAACACACTAATCCAATAAAGAGCACACTGGTCATTGCTGGCACATTTACAATAATGCACGGCCCCTACAAGAAGCACCAAAAGAATCCGAGCATGGTATAAATGGTATAATATATTGACACATTTCTACAAGAGTCTTGGAGAAAACTGTCAAAACACTCACATTTCCATTAAAGTTAAAGGCGCCGCATTAGAAATAAACTTTGTAAAAAAGATTGCATGCTCACATAACTAATACACTAACATACTCAGTAAGTGATTTAACTCATATTCTGCGTATCCAAACAAACTCTACCCACTTAAACTCAAACAAAAACTTAGTGAGAATAACTCATACAAGTTACAGCATGCCAAAGCAGATCAACACAAACCCATAGTGCCAATTATCAAAATAATTCACAAGTTATGTTCAACGTATTCAAATATATTGTGCTGCTTTCTTTTTTAAAAGAGTTCTATTAGAACTTTGTCTATTAGACAAAGACCCTGACTCCTTTTCATGCTACATTGTAATACACAATAGAATTGCTCAGTCTTAATTACTCAGACACTCACACTGACTAATAAAAGTTTATGGAGGAAATCTGTAAATCTGTTAGGATGTCTGCTGTCCAAGTACGGTCACTGATTAAAATAAAAATGAGAATCATAGGAAACCTTACTGTGAAAACTATTAAGCACAGGGTTAGTCTGTTAAGTAGAATTACCGAATAACCAATTAACCTATAATTCTTTTAGGCTTTTTTAGTACACATAGAATATAAAATGCAACTGTATAGATAGTATTTAGAACTGTGTTGTATTTTATGCACATTCCAGCAAAAAAGAGGTTGGCGTAGAAAACATGTACAAGAGGATGCCAAAGAAAAAAGGATGCTGTAAGTAAAATTAGTTAGCAAAATGTGAATATATAGTATTAAGATTTATTTTTAGTTATGATTTGTTCTAGTGCTTGCATCAATGCACATTACCCTTTTAATGCCATGTTTAAAATAAATCTGCATTGTCAAAGTGTTAAACGTGAAATGTCATTTGAGTAAATGTGACCACCCCTTGTTATTATTATATCAGGTTCTTAACAGCCTAAGCAGTTTAATTCACAAAAGAAGAACTATAATTGCTAGAAATGAATCAATGTACTTCCACTAGTCACCCAGGAAATGAAGAATCTATGTGGGAAGGGGGATGTTGGCCAAAATTCTTCTCAAAATTATTAAAATTCTTGCAAACACTCTGTGTTTTTTAAATTTATTTATTTCTTATGGATGAGTTGATATTGAGCAAATAGAACCCCGAAGTTTGTGGCCATTATTGCTCCTCTTTGCTTTATAGTGTTAACTCACCCTTACCTCAGTTTTTAGATGTGAAATTATAAGGCAACCAAAAGAAAATAAGAACTAAGATTTCCTGCTGATCCATTGTTAGATCAGCTTGTCTCTTGGGTTGCTATGATTTTACATCTTGAGCCACTTTCTGAAAGTGTTTTCTTTCGGGGGGGGGGGGGGTTGCAATTCCATCATGGTCTCTAAAGGAACAAAGATTTACGACAGCATTTACTTGGCGTCTAGATCGTTTTTGTTCTTTTCAATGTTTCTATGCATTCCCATTTAGTAAGTTTGCGGTGGACAAAACAGAATAATGGACCTTGTGTTGTCTGCCATTTCTATTTTTGGGGTTGCTTTATTCCTGGGCCATTTGGCTGGAGTTACCCTCTGGGTGGAATGCTGCCAGGCCCACACTTGTCCAAACACTGCTGACGAATAATGATTAAATCATATACTTTCCTGCTTCATTTTAATGCTTTTTGCTGGAAACTAAGTCTTGTCACTTATGTTGTGTCACTTGTCACTGCAGGTTGTTGACATGGAACTCGAAGCATCTGAAAGGTTTCTGTGTTATTTTATTTGATTAGACCTTCTGATGAAAAAATAAAGGGACTGGTTTTCTAAGGTCTACATAAAATACTTGGGCGGAGTATACATACACACATGTAGTCCAATACTCTTGTACTCAAATGCCCAGGTGCTTCCACTGCCAACTATCTAGCAATCCAAAAACATGAGTGCACTCTTTCTAAAAAAGACCTGTGAGTGTACTTGTTTCTTGGATTGCTATATATATATATATATATATATATATATCCTGGACTTCTGTACCTGTAAAGTGTGGAAACTTTCATATCTATCACATATGGGCCAATCCAGGGAGGGGGGCAGGACAATGCCAAAAAAGATGGTGGCAAGCACCAGAGCCCCAAGTCCTCCACTTACCTCTTTATGTCCACAATTTCCTGGAGTAGGTGGGGTTCAGCAGGATCAAGTAATGTAGTGTTGTGTGACCCAGGGGAAGTAGTGCAGCAATGCAACTGCATTGAAGACAGGCAGAGGCTTCAAATATATGTGAATTGCATGAGTGTGTACGTGTTTGGGTATGTTTGCGTGAGTGTGTATGTGTCTAGGTACGTTTCTGTGTGTCTATGTATGTTAGTGTGTGCCTGATTTGTTAGTTTGAGTGTCTGGTGTGTTAGTGTGATTGTCTGCTTGTGTTAGTGTGTGTTTGTCTAAGTGGTTGTGTTAGTGTAAGCGTGAATATCTATGTGTATGTATCTGGGTATGTTAGTGTGAGTGTGTCTATGTATTTAGGTATGTTAGTGTGAGTGTCTGTATGTACCTGGATATGTTAGTGTGAGTGTGGGTGAGTATATGTGTGTGTTAGTGTGTCTGTGTGTGGATATGCTAGTGTGCAATAATTTGAGTGGGTGTATGTGTGTACAAAGCAAGAACTTATGTAATTGAGGTGCATCAAGTCATGGGATTTTACCCTATACAATCCCAATACGCCATGAAAAGAAGGAAAGTAGCCATAGACATTCTACATTAATAAAAAAAAAGTTTTTACTTATGTCAAAATTCCCACCTCAGTGAAGTCTTCATCAGGGCAAACAAAGGGAGTAATAACAGGGCACCTTAGCCTATGCACAAACTTGAGATGCAATCTACCATTGGCTGACTTGGTATGTTGTGTTGACATAGCTGCGGTAACCATGCTCATTTTCCTTTCTTCTTTTTAAATATTCTATTATAAAAAGGGTTAATTTATTTTTTAAGATTACTTCATATTTTTCTTATGCAATGCAAATTATGGTGGAAAAGAACATATTCCTTTCTGAGATTTGGGGACCATCCCAGCAAGAGCGACAGCTGTATATGGGGAAATGATAGTAGAACATCTTACATTTAGGGATGATTTTCAAATAATTCGGTGACTAATGTTACTAAAAAATGATCAGTTACAAGGTGAACTCAGGCCAATGTGGGGCATAGTGACTGGCATATAAATCTCTAACAGTGATTTTAAGTATAGAAGAGGTGCCATTTAGGTATAATAGAAATTAAAGGGGAAGTATCTACATCACTTAACAAACAGCCTTGAAGATATACACGTTTTGGTGTTGGTGTCTGGTTGTGCGTGTGTTAGCGTGAATATCTGTGTGTCAGCTGGTGTGTGGTCTGGGTGTATGCTAGTTTCAGTGCCATATGTGTTTTGTGTATTGTGTTAGCGTGAGTCTGGGTACGTTAGTGTAATTGTCTTTGTGGGTAAGCGTGTGTTTGTGTGTGTTAGTGTTTAGCGTGAATGACCTGGTGTTATTAGTGACTTGTGTTAGTGTGTATGTCTGGTTGTGTGTTTCCTTGAATGCTCTGGTGTTTGTGAATTGTGTTAGTGTGTATGTCTGGTTGTTTGTTAGTGTGAATGTCCTGTGTTAGTGACTTGTGTTAGTGTGAATGTCTGGGAGGGATAGTGTGTATGTCTGGTTGTGTGTTGCCTTGAATGCTCTGGTGTTTGTGACTTGTGTTAGTGTGTATGTCTGTTTTTTGTTAGTATGAATATCCTGCCCTTACGAAAAAATTACTGCAGTTTTTCTGAAGTAATACTGCAGTTTTTTGGACATGAAAAAACGGCAATACTGCACATTTACTGCAGTTTTACTGCATTTGTACTTCACTGTACTGCAGTTTTACTGCAGTTATTTTTGTACGGAAGTACAAATGCAATAAAGTTGCAGTACATTGAAGTACAACTGTAGGTTTGCAATATAAAAAAAAAAGTGCAGTAAATGTGCAGTAAAACTGCAGTACAGTGAAGTACAAATGCAGTAAAACTGCAGTAAATGTGCAGTAATACTGCAGTAAAAGTGCAGTATTGCAGTTTTTTCATGTCCAAAAAACTGCAGTATTACTTCAGAAAAACTGCAGTAATTTTTTGTAAGGGTGGTGTTAGCGTGAATGTCTGGGTGGGATAGTGTGTGTGTCTGGTTGTGTGTTGCCTTGAATGCTATGGTGTTTGTGACTTGTGTTAGTGTGTATGTCTGGTTGTTTGTTAGTGTGAATATCCTGGTGTTAGTGTGAATGTCTGGGTGGGATAGTGTGTGTGTCTGGTTGTGTGTTGCCTTGAATGCTATGGTGTTTGTGACTTGTGTTAGTGTGTATGTCTGGTTGTTTGTTAGTATGAATATCCTGGTGTTAGCGTGAATGTCTGGGTGGGATAGTGTGTGTGTCTTGTTGTGTGTTGCCTTGAATGCTCTGGTGTTTGTGACTTGTGTTAGTGTGTATGTCTGGTTGTTTGTTAGTGTGAATGTCCTGGTGTTAGTGACTTGTGTTAGTTTGTATGGCTGGTTGTGTGTGAGTGTCTGTGTGGGTTAGTGGGTGTTTGTGTGTGTGACAGTGTAAGCGCCCCTCCCTAGATCATGCTCTGTATCAGCCAGGGCTATCGATGTGTCTATAACCTCGCTTTCTATGTAATGTAAAATAATGTTCCTGGTCATGTCATGAGATTTGGCGTTTGATCCATTGCAACTCTAAAAAAGCAGTGCACTGACAGGACGGGAACAGATAGCGCTACTGGCAACCTGCTTCCAGGCAACACAAATTACCAAGCAGTACATAATGCGCAAAGCCCAGGATATCGCGAGACATCAAGCGACGTCACCCGCCCAGGTCTCCATGGCGACGTTAAAGCCTTTGCTAATGTTGAGAGGAGAATGAGGAGGTCTGTGTAACGGATACCGGGAGGCGGTAGTCGTATCTGGCGTCGGGACCCGGGCACACAAGCTGGCTTTCCTTTAAAGAGAGCAGAGGGTAACCTGAGGTGTGTATCGAGCAGAATGTGTAACGGGCTAATGGCAGTCACGGGCAGTTTGGACTGTAACCATAGCAACCGCCGTTCGCGACAACTAAATCTTCTTAGGTTAGTGATAAGCGTGTGACGCTATGCCATTGAAGCACCGTCTGGGCACTGAAAGCTAAACGATTATACATTTTTAGCAACTCACCAATAAATTATTTACGTTGCAGACGTGACCAGCAATACGTAATGTTACTAGTTATCTGTACATCTTATGCTATGTATTAATTCCTTGAATTAATATCAATATTAATTGAATCAAACCTAATATATATTCATGCAGACATGTGTACATTCATTTGAGTTCTCGGATGATAATATTGTATTCAGCGTGTGTTTTTTTTCACGTCAGAATAAAGGTAAATCCTAGAGGTAAACAACGTTTATGATTCCGTCATGTTTGAATGATATCGTTGCCAGGGCTCAAGAAAAAAAAAGGAACAGAGAGCCCATTGCACAGGGTTGGTATATAGGACATTCTTTTCAGGAGATCAACATCATTTTTGTAGTTAGAATCTATCTAAATATATATATACCGTGTTTCCCCGAAAGTAAGACAGCGTCTTACTTTCTTTTTATCCCTAAAAGCCCCACTATGTCTTACTTTCGGGGTATGTCTTATATTGGGAAAAAATTTTCGAATTTAATGCTTTCCTACCTTTCCTTTCTTCTTTCAGCTTCTTTTCCTCCTCTTCGCCAGTTCTTGTCTCCTTCCGGGTCAGAGGGCACGGACAGCGGTGGGCGCGGCTTCAGTGTTGTGCGCCGGGATCTGACAAGAAACCCCGGCGCACAACAGCTGTTGCCGCGCAGATCACAAGGGAGCGGTATCGGAGGTCATTAACAGACCTCCGGCTCCCTTGAGTGATTTTAAGCCGGGTTGAACCCGGCTTAAAATCACTCAAGGGAGCCGGAGGTCTGTTAAAGACCTCCGATACCGCTCCCTTGCGAGCCTGCTCCTCCAGCGGCGGACATTACTGTCCGTCTCTGGAGGGGTGCCGGGTGCCGCAGGTTGGCACCCCCTGGAGTGTGGCGCCCTGTGCGGTCGCACACCCCAAAGGTCGGCCCTGCTCTAAGGGGCCGGCCTTAGGGGTCTGCGGCCGCACAGGGTTTAAATAAAAACATCGGGGGTTTTTTTCAACTTTATTTAACATCCTCCATGTTAAATAAAGTTAAAAAAACTTTATTTAACATCCTCCATGTAGGCCGTAGGCAAATCCCCCGTGTTTCCCCGAAAGTAAGACATATGTCTTACTTTCGGGGTACGGCTTATATTAGCTGACCCCTCTGAAACTCCCGATACGTCTTACTATCGGGGGTGTCTTACTATCGGGGAAACACGGTATATGCATTTTACACATATGCACACACCTGTAAGTCTAGAATAGAGCTAGATAGTATAAACCATACCATTTACAGATAACTGCATACTCAGATGCACCATTTCTTCTGCATTTATTATTTCATATCTCATTTCATTAACACCAAGGAAACAAATAATGGTGATCTAGTAGTGGATGTTGGCTGGATTATTCATTATAACTGGATGTTCACCATATCGGATTCAATAGTTAAAGTATACTTTAACAAACACAGAAATAATTAGTCTTACAACATTAAACCATAAAGAATTTAGTGGGAAGCGAAGGCCAAGAAACACACAACTTAGATCATAGGGTGAGGCGTCCTGTTGTAACCTTTATTCTTTTTTGTGTGCTTTTACCTTTGTAGGTCACACTGTTACTGTATTCTGATCTTCACAAATAACTGTTAACGTCTATTCCTCTTGATGTTTGTCCTTAAACGTTCTATCTACTTAGACAAAACATTTATTGCAGTGTCTGTTAGGTTAGGCAAATCTTCTATAGATGGTGTTGTGTTATTCTTTCATCTGAAGACGGAATCACATAAAAAAAACATTGTATCTATGGCTACAGTGCCCACTTTTGAATCAAATCTATGTAGAGTATGAGTATGTGTGTGTATGTGCTCCAGACGCAATTTTAAGTTCATGAAATAATTATTTCTTGGAAGACTTTGGGAATTCAGCAGTACTTGGAATGTTGTTTCAAAAGCTGTCCATAGTCATAGTGGTGTTAAATTCAACAGAACAGGTGGAACAGAAACTCTAGGGATAGCTAGGGCGATTAAACATGCCGAGCCACTGCTGTAGTGTCGATTTTCCCCAGGGTGGGCTGATATAATGTTCATAAACATCCTTGTGTTCCCTCTTAACTGAAACCTAACATAGTGTGCCTTCTCATCATAGACATGCATGACAGCACCTGCTCATTTGTTTGACCCACCATTTTTAGAGTCCATTACAAGTGCAAACTACCCTAAATGGAATCAACAAAGGATATTTTATAATTTATTTTTTTATTTCTATAAGCTACTAAAAGGAGTTCATAGCTTTTTCTCTATGTACATTATGATAAAACAAAATCTTTCTAAAATGGTATCTAAGTAACTAATTGAAAGCCCTTTGAAAACCAATGATAACGCTCTAAGCTTCTCCGTGGTAACCAAATCCTTTAAGGCCACAATAGTCTAATCGCTTAAGAGATATCACTGTTTGCATACAGCTCTGGATTTATTCTGGCACTCATCATCAGAGATAAGAGCAACTAGAACATAGAACAAAACTCCATATATATTATATAATATGTGTAAGTTATTATAGGCGGTACCTGGTGCTTGCTACTGGTGAAAATATAGATGATTCATAGTTAGATGGCAATTGATGCTGAAGAATAGATTTTGTGTCCAAATTATCATAAACAGTTATAATATATATAAAAATATTTCCTGAGAAAAGGGTTAAAAAAAGAGACGAGATGGTGAAATTGATAGTACTGGGAAATGACATAAGATATGATTCACTGCAAAGTTTGTAATGTGGTCTTATTACTATAGCAATCAATATTATGATCCAGTCAGCAGGAATATTGCATTTGTTCTCTTGGTGATAACATGACTTTTTCAAGAAACACTGGATCATTGAATTTAAAATACTTGGTTGTTTTTTTTTTGCTTGTGACCTGCTAGATTTTTAAAATTTATTTTTAGGAAAGAAAAGCATACTTGAAAAGAGAAATGAGTGAAAAGGGGGGAGCTGATTCTGTTGAGGCTCAAGAGTATGAAGATGATTTTGAGAAAGATCTTGACTGGCTAATAAACGAGGATAATGAGGCTGACGGAGATGCACAGGTATGATTTATCAGCTCTCCAACGGCAATATAGTCTGCATTATGATAAATATGCCAACATTATTTTCAGTGTTTATATCGTGGCAGTTCTGGTGATATTATTTAATACAGGGGTCGACAAATTTGGTTTGGATCTAGGAGCCAGCCAAAAAGTTAGGAGCCAGCTTTTGTTTTTCTTCCCACAATCATGTTTTTATTTTCCAGACACCTGGGCTTTGTCGAGCCTTGGCAGACACTAACATACATTTACACTCTCTAACTCCATACAGTAAAAGTCCCCCGCAAACATCTTATGCTCACAAACACATACACCTTACAGTAACACACACGCTAGTATTCCACGCTCATGCTAACACCATACACCAATACACACACTCTAACACTATTTATAAATATATATATACTGACACACACTCTCATGCTAATGCCATACTGTAACATAAACAACACAGTACACGCTAGCATCTTATTTTAAAACGCACGCGGACACACATTACACATATATAAGATTACACACTCACATACACACTGAATCTGGCAATACTGACTCTAGCACTATACATATACACACTGATGCTAGGGTATACACACACTCACAGACTATACATATACATACTCACTATGACACTACAGTATTCACATACACACACTGACTCCAGCACTATACATTTACACACATACACACACCTCATCCCTCACACCTTGTCGCTCACCAAATCCTGCTGCCTTCGCCTGAAACACATCTGCCCATTACCTACACAAGAAAGAACCAAAATACTAATCTGTTCCTTTGTTATATCCCTTCTGGATTATTGCAACTACCTGCTAACTGGTCTCCCCCTCTCCCGCCTTTTACCGCTGCGGCTAGACTAATTTTCCTTTGTCACCGTTCCTCATCTGCTGCTCAACTGTCAGTCGGCCAATTGACTCTCTATTCCCTCCAAGATCAATTCTAAACACCTGACCTACAAAGCCCTTAACAACTCTGTAACCTCCTACATCCCTTTTATCCAAATTCACCCCTAAACTCCCTATTTGTTCCTCTCATGACTTGCACCTCTCTTATACTGTCATTCCCTCTTCCCACTCTCGTATTCAGGATTTCACATGTGCTGCACCCCTTCTCTGGAATTCCCTACCCCGTTCTGCCAGACTTTCTCTTTTATGTGTAAATTTCAAAAGCTCCCTAAAAACCCACCTTTTTTAAAAGCTCCACAACGTTTCCTCATTCAGCTAACATCCTAATCAAGCCATTAGAATGTTCAACAACCTCTGTCGATGAATTAACTCATCCCCATCCAAATAGTCCTCTCCTACTGTTTCACTTTCACCTCAACCACCACTAGATTATAAGCTCACATGATGACATATGCACTGATTTTTTTTCTAATTAATTTATTGCAGAATCAAAATGATGAAGAACAGGCCAATGATTTAAGATCGGACACCAATCAATTAGTGAATAAAGAAAATGGCAGTGATAACTCTTACAGTGGAGATAAAAGCCCTTCTTCAGATGACGCTCATGGTGAACTTAATGAGATCAGTAACCATTTACTCGAAAATTTGACAGAATATGAAGAGAATGATATTGACGATGAAGAAGCTAAACGATATATAGCAGAGAAGATTGAAGAAGCCAACAAGCAGCTGGAAAAGGAAACAATAGATGAAAAGCGTGAGAGAAAACTTAAATTCAAGGACAATTTGGTAGACTTGGAAGTCCCACCACTGGAATATGCTGAAACTGATAGAAATGAAAGCTGTGACGAAGATGTTGTTGACAGTTTATCACGATTACATTTTTCTGATGTTTCACAGAAAGAAAATAGTCACATTGAGAGCAGAGACACAGAAAAGGAGAAGAAGAATCAGAAATTTTTAGTGGAGAAAGATGGGAAGTTTGAGCTTCTAAATTTAAGTGACATGGAGAGCCAGCACTTTCTACCACCCATAAATAATGAAAGGGAACATTCCAAGTCTCCACCATCAACCATGTTTGGTACTAGTGAAAGGGATATACTGAACCAGAATGATAACAGCGCCGATGAAATTTTTTACCCCAAACCACCTTCTCAACCTAAGGCCCGTCCCAGCTCTGCGGCTAATACAGTAAATTCCGCCCATAAAGTAAAATCACCACGTCGAGTGCAGTCTGCAAGTTTGCCACCTAGAAACACTACCTACAGCTTGTCGCCGGAGCAAAAGCAGCTGCAGAAGAGGATTCAAGAAAGGCAAGAGAAGCTTAAGAAAGAAGTAAGTGCTGCCTTTTAAATCTGTTCACATGTTCCACTTACATGTAACATGCACATTCTGCTTTGTCAGAATTTGCATGTGTTAAGTTCCATGTTACGTTGAACTATGGTAAGAAATATTAGCACTTCATAACACAAAGATTACTATTGTATTTCTGGCTCTATGATAACATGCAAACCCAACAAAGCTTTCACGTCATCAATTATGACAGTACGAAATCAAAACTTCCCTCTGCATCGCCTTTTACCTCTCTCTTCCTCTCTACCACATGCACTCTGACTGGACCCTAAGCCCTGCCCAGTGTAACCAACAATTCCCACAGTGACAAGGTTATTATGTGTAGAGATCTATATGTATTAGTACGAATAGTGTTTAAAAGGAGCAGTGGCCCTTGCGTGTTTTAAAAAGAGCACAATGTTAAACAGTGGGCGTTGGTAAAAGTCATTCATCTTTACAATAAACCCATTAATATGCCTGACCATAAAAGCAGAATGAAACTTTATTAACCAGCCAATCACTAATTGCAGCCGTTTATACTGAAAAAAATTACTTTTCAATAAAGCCAATATACCGTATGACTCGCAACAGGCAGATTTATGGAAGTATTGACGCTCAAGCTGGTGTGATTCTGATGTAAGTAGGTCTTGATGGCAAATTATAGAACACTGATTTGTTAGCTATAATGTATTGAACGAGAAAATGTAAAAAGTTAAAAGTACCATATTTCCCCATGTATAAGACGCTCCCATGTATAAGACTTAATCTTAATTTTGAGGCCCGAAATTTGAAAAAAAAATATATTACATAAAGTTATTGAACTGGCTGCCTGGGCATGATATGAGTGTGATTGATGTTAGCTGCTAGCAATTGTTAGCAATCACACTCCTATCATGCTCAGGCAGCCAGTACATACACATCACTTTCAGCCTCCTTGTTCCCCCTACACACGGATCCATGCTATTACACACACATACACATATATTCATTTACTCCCCCACCCTTACCTGAACTGCAGATCTTCTGGTGCCGCTCGCAGACTTCCGTGGGGGCCAATGTTTCCCTCTGCGTTACTCGAACAGGAACAGAGCGGAGTCATGTGATGTGATGTACATTCACGTGACTCCACTGGGTTCCTGTGTCACCTCAATGGATCAAGAGACGCTGCTGAGCAACACAGAGGTAAGCAGCAGGTCCCCTTTCCGTCCCCTTTCCGGTAAAAAATTACCACCACTGTATAAGATGCACCCAGTTTTAAGACCCCAAATTTTTCTAAAAAAGGTCTTATACATGGGGACATACGGTAACAGTTATAGGGGAATTAGAAACCTTTAACTGGTGGTTAAGTGAGAAAGGAAAATTGTTTTACAGTTTGGTAAACTGTCAGAGAATGACATTCACAAACAATGTGTCTGAGTGAACCCATACTCATCACACAGAAGGTGTGAAATGCTTGGCATATTACCAGATTTGCGTGATTATAAGATTACCCTGATTATAAAACGATCCCCCCCTAAAATCTGAATATTAATTTAGGAAATAAAGAAAAAGCCTGAATGTAAGACCAACCTATAGGAAAAAAAGCTTTCCTAGTAAATATTAATTCACATTTAAACTATTTTTTCATATTTAATAAAAACTATGATTGAGAAAAATGAATTTTTTGTTTTTATTTCCTTTTATTTGCCAACCTGCCTCCCCCAGTTATGCACATCTGCCCCCAGGCTTGCCACTCATCTGCCCCCCAGGTAAGCCTTATACCCCCTAAATGCTGCT
Organism: Sceloporus occidentalis; assembly: GCA_023333645.1. NCBI lineage: Eukaryota > Metazoa > Chordata > Lepidosauria > Squamata > Phrynosomatidae > Sceloporus > Sceloporus occidentalis. Next base: position 379,022 of record JALMGF010000033.1, read on the forward strand.
CTGCCCCCAGAAATGCCTTATTACCTCCCTATATGCCACTCTACCCCCAGATTTGCCTTATAACCCCCTATATGTCACTCTGCCCCCCACGACTTACCAATACATTCCAGACTTGTCTCATCGTATCACGCAGATGTTCACCGGCTGCCAGAGAGGAGGATCCAGGTCCCCTGCAGAGTTGCGGGGGATCTGGATCTTAGTCTTATATTCAGACGAGGTCTGATTATATGACAACCTTGACTATAAGACTTGGGGTATTTTTCAGAGCATTTACATCTGAAAGAGTGAACCAATGGCAGCAATAAATACATTTTCACATGTTATATGTATGGTCAGACTATAAATTATAATTCTTCATGTCTTATTAAAAGGAAGAAGAACGCAGGAAAGCCGAAGAAGAAAACAAAAAGAGAGAAAATGAAATAGCGTTCAAATCTTGGCTGCTTAAGAAAAAAGATCATCTGCTTGAAGAAAGGAGAATTCAGCAAGCTAAGCAATTAGAAAACACAAACACTCCAGTGAGTTATCCTATTATTCTATAGTTAATCTAATTTTTGCTTGTTTATTGTTTATATAACCCTTAGATGCCTATACCCAGGGATGTTTTTTTATTTTAATTGTGACAAAGAAAGAAGTTTACAGTAGAGGATGGCATTCTCTACTGCAAAAAACTTGTGGGCGGACTTGCTGGGGCGGGAGCGGTCGGTGAGACACTGTACCTGCGGGTCCCGGATCCCGCGCAGTTCCGCAAGGCTGCCTTCCCGCTGCTCCCTCACAGTGTCTCTTCTCTTGCTCCTCCCAGGAACAAAGCGGAGTCACGTGATTTGACGTCACTTCCCATGACTCCGCTGTGTTCCTGGGCGGAGCAAGAGAAGAGACACTGTGAGGGAGCAACTCGAAGGCAGCCTTGCGGGACTGCGTGGGAAATCTGCAGTTCAGGTAAGGAAGTGGGCGTGATTGGCCACTATTGTGGCGGGAGCGGGCGGGATTGACCACAAATGTGGCCGGAGTGGAACACCCACATTGCGGGAGCGGGCGGGATTGGAGAAAAAATCAGTGGGAGCGGGATTAAAAAAGCAGTCCCGCGCAGGGCTCTAGGTAATGTTGTAGATCCATCTTCTTGATGCCTATGCTTTTTACCAGCAGAGTGGTATGAAGAAGATTTTAATTGATAAACAGTAACATGCACAATAACTGACCAGAAACATCATGGTGGATGGGACGATTTACAGGGAAAATGTGGCAAGTAGAATAAGAGAGCAATTACTTCCAGGCTGATTTGATTTCCTTTGAACATTCTGGGCCACTACGAGAAGCCTTTTTTTGTGTCTAGATTAACAAGGACTTTATGCATTGTTTACATAATGCATTGACTTGTTTCTCCTATTATAGGATCTTTTATGATATGCAGCCCCATTTTGTGACTTTGTTGTTCACAACTATGTTCTGATCTGCTGAGATAGTTGGCCACATGGCTCGGTTTACCAAATACATACCTGTTCTTCTAAAATGTATTGGAAAACTCTATATAAACACACTAACAACATATGACCCTATAGTAAATGTCTGAAATATGTCTAAGCTTAATTTAAAGGTATTTTTAAAGAAATGTCAAACATTTTTCACTTGACTTCTTAAAAGCAGATACTATACCATATGTCAGGGCTCGATAAACCCCAAACACCAGATCGCCATAGCGACAAAAAAATCCCTTCCTAGCGCTTAGGGTTTTACTGGACATGCTCCATGAGTAGGGATAAAAAGGTAAGTCCTGACTACTGGACTTTTCTTTTAATTACCCTGATTTCAAATAAGGAGGCAGAATTAAGCTGGGTCACGTAACCTTGTTTAACCCCGAAGGAGCGGCACGTCAGTAGCTTCACATGGTAAGTGAATTGGTCTGTTGTGTGTCTGGGTATGTTAGTTTGTGTGTGTTTGGGTATGTTAATGTTTGGGTATGTTGATGTGTGGGTATGTTAGTATGTGCGGTAGTGTCTGGATGTGTGTTAGTGTGAGTGCCAGAATGTGTGTGCTAGTGTGTGTGTGTGTATATGTGTTAGTGTTTAGTGATTATGTTAGTGTTATTCTGGGTGTTTTAGCGTGTGTGTGTGTGTCCGGATGCGTGTGATCAGCCTGTCCATAATGCAGCCTCCACACCCAGACACTCACACTAACACACCCAATCACACTAACACACACAGAGGCACTAAAACTAACACACAGGCACTCAAACTAACACACAACAAGCATACCCATACACACACACCCAGAGACTCTCACTAACAAACACACCAAGACACTAACACACACCCAGACACTCACAAAAAAACTCACACTAAAACACATGTACAGAGACACTCACTATTACACATACACAGACAATCACAGTAACATACCCAGACATTCACATTAACACAACCAGGCACTCAGACTAACACACACATCCAGACCTCACACTAACAGACCAAGATACTCATACTAAAGCACATGCACAAAGATACACTAACAGACCCAGACACAAACACTTACACTAGCATACCCAGATACACATAATAGCATACCCAGACATGCACACTAGAATAACCAGACATGCACACTTACACTAAAATACCCAGATACACACTAACATACGTAGACACACACATAACACACACTAACATACAGTAAAGGAAAAAAATATTTGATCCCCTGCTAATTTTGTACGTTTGCCCACTGACAAAGTCATGATCAGTCTATAATTTTAATGGTAGGTTTATTTGAACAATAAGAGACAGAATAACAACCAAAAAATCCAGAATAACGCATTTCAAATAAGTTATAAATTGATTTGCATTTTACTCAGTAAAATAAGTATTTGACCCCTTTGCAAAACATGACTTAGTACTTGGTGGCAAAACCCTTGTTGATAATCACAGAGGTCAGATGTTTCTTGTAGTTGGCCACCAGGTTTGCACACATCTTAGGAGGGATTTTGTTCCACTCCTCTTTGCAGATCCTCTCCAAGGTTTTGAGGCTGTCGTTTGGAAACTCGAACCTTCAGCTCCTTCCACAGATTTTCTATGGGATTAATGTTTAGAGACTGGCTAGACCACTCCAGGACCTTAATGTGCTTTTTCTTGAGCCACTCTTTTGTTGCCTTGGCCGTGTGTTTTGGGTCATTGTCATACTGGAATACCCATCCACGACCCATTTTCAATGCCCTAGCTGAGGGAAGGAGGTTCTCACCCAAGATTTGACAGTACATGGCCCCATCTATCATCCCTTTGAGGCAGTGAAGTTGTCCTGTCCCCTTAGCAGAGAAACACCCCCAAAGCATAATGTTTCCACCTCTATGTTTGATGGTGGGGATGGTGTTCTTGGGATCATATGCAGCACTCCTCCTCCTCCAAACACGGCGAGTTGAGTTGATTTTGGTCTCATTTGACCACAACACTTTCACCCAGTTCTCCCCTGAATCATTCAGATGTTCATTGGCAAACAGAGGGGTGGTACATGTGCTTTCTTGAGCAGGGGAAACTTGCGTGTGCTGCAGGGTTTCAGTCCTTCACGGCATAGTGTGTTACCAATCTTGGTGACTATGGTCCCAGCTGCCTTGAGGTCATTGAAAAGATCCTCCTGTGGGGGGCGTGGTCTGGATGGCGAACTGAACGGACGCAGGGTGCGGGAGCTCCGCGATTAACCAGCCTTACCAGCATTTTATCCGCATCCATCGGTGGCTGTTTTCGCCGTTTTGCCTCATCCCGTCTGCTTTCTGTCTATGTCGGGTCCTCGCACGAAGAAATCTGCGAAAATGCCAAACTTTTTTGAGCCGAAGGGCCGGAAAAAGCATTCATCTCGCACGTCGGGCCTACCACGTGACCAGGAGGAAGACTCTGATGCCTCTACAGGCCCTGCCTTGTCTTCCCGCTCTAGGCCTCCCTCCCCAGCCGACATTCAACGAGATGACCCGGGTCAAGACACGCACGCACTCACCTCACACACTATGAAGTCTCTGTTACGCGAAATGCGGGAACAGCTCCGCCAAGACTTTCAAGATATCGCTAATTCTATCCGTCGCGACCTGGATGGCCTGGGGGACCGCACAGATCATCTCGAGAGGCGCATGGAGGAGTTCGCTGACGCACACAACACCCTCGCGGATGACCATACTGCACTCAAATCTGAGGTGATGCATCTCAGGGAGAAAGTGATGGACCTGGAGGATCGCTCCCGGCGCAACAACATACGTCTGCGGGGCATTCCAGAGGATATGGGCCAGGAGGCCCTGCAAGTTTTCGTGATTGACCTTTTCAAGCACCTCCTGGGAGACGGTAACAACGTTGACATACATCTCGACAGATTGCATCGCACCGCGCGGCCCAAGGCGCTATCCTTAAAATCCCCTAGGGACGTTCTGACTAGGGTGCATTTTTACGACGTCAAAGAAAAAATCATGCAAGCGGCCAGGCGCAAGCCTGATCTCCCTCCTCGTTTCCAGAACATCATGCTTTTAACCGACCTCTCTCAACTTACCCTCCAGCGTCGTCGTTCCTTCGCTCCGGTGACGAGCCTCCTGAGATCGCACAATATCCCCTATAGATGGGGCTACCCCATAAGGCTCATTGTTATCAGGGATGGCTCCGCATCTTCCATCCTCACCCCGGAGGACGGCATGGCTCTCCTGCATAAATGGGGTCTCGACTCGGCTGCTGCTCCTGCGCCGCTGCCTTCTTCCGCCGCGAAAGACAAGGTCTCCCCGCAGAAGAAATTGAAGAGGGACTGGTCCACGAAGACTTGACGGCCTTCATTTGTCTACAGGACGGTAACCAGTACATTATCGCCTGTTGGGCCTTTGGCTGTCGCCTACATTTTGCACGCTACACAGGGATTTTCTATAAAAAAAATTTTTTTTTTCATTTTTCTACTTCTGTTTCGCCGCCTTTTTCCGTCGTTTTTATTTACGCATTATTTAAGTTTTATTAGCTTCACACCGAGAGCGCATTACATAATTGCACTCCATTTTCTCCCATGACTCCGGTTACGCCGGCTGCATTTGGGTTAGAGCCCCTCACAAGTTTTGGCTTAGCCCATTCGCGGGCTTCAGATATTTTCCCTCACTAGGGATACGTTGCACTGCACCATACACCTTATTTCATACATTACTTTTTTTATTTATTTTCTTACTTACACGTCGGTTTGTTCACTTATGGTACTTTTTTTTATTTTCTTTCTTTACACACACATTTTTCTCAGGCCCTCATCTACGGCCATGTGATGCTGTCCCGCAATTTTTTTAGGCTGCGCGGCCTCCCGCCGGATGAGTCCTTCTCACTCACTCTTTCCCGCCCCCCAAGTGCTATTTACATCTTTAGCACGCCCTTTGCGTAGTATGTTTGGGCATTCCGCCCTGGTTCTCCATTATTTGTGTTCCATGTATGTTCTTTTCTTTTTGTTTGTAATCAGTGATGCTCCTCCGCTACATTTTATTAGGTCTTTTTATTATCATGTCCTGCCGGGTCGGGTGTGGTCGTTCATGCGTTGTCTCCACTCACTCCACTTTGGGGACTGGCTCCCCTGCGGGTCCTTCTTACCCTTTTCTTTTCCCCTTTTTTTATTTATTGTTATATAAATGGCTGATCTAGTTCTCCTGTCCATTAATGCCAAGGGCCTTAATACTCCTCAGAAACGCACCTCCTTGTGGTCTGAGGTCAAGTCACACAAAGCCAATATTGTTTGTATTCAAGAAACCCACTTTAAAAAGTCTAGCAAGATTAATTTATTTTCCAAACGCTTTCCATGGCAGTATCACTCCACGGCCACCTCTAAAAGGGCGGGAGTCTCGCTCCTCTTGTCTAATGCCCTTTCATTTTCTTTGATACGTAAATGCCCTGACCCGCAGGGACGCTTCCTCATTTTGGTATGCGACGTTAATTCCGTTCGCTACACTATAGCCTCTTTTTATGCCTCCAACACCTCACACACTCAATTTTTTAGTTCGTTTTTATCTAAATTGGATACTCTACGGCAGGGTCAGGTTATCTTATGTGGTGATTTGAACGCGACTTTATTCCCCGAGCTGGACAGCTCCACTCATAGGCCCTCCACACACACTTCTCGCATACGCACGCTTGGCTCCACGTTGTCCTCTTTGCTACACTCCATTCAATTGTTTGACGCTTGGAGGGTCCTACACCCTTCCGAGCGAGATTACACGTATTTTTCTGCACCACACACTTCATACTCCCGTATAGACTACTTTTTTCTGGACAAATTTACTTTGCAATCGGCCAAATCGTGTTCCATAGGGTCCATCTCTTGGTCCGACCATGCCCCGGTTATACTTACCCTTGCACTCTCCTATCCGGTCTCGGGCAGAGGCAGTTGGCGCCTTAACGATAGTTTGTTATTAACTCCCGCACATAAAGAACAAATTCAAGCGCATCTCACTGATTATTTTCACGACAACTCTTCCCCTGATCTCTCTGCAGAGACAGTGTGGAACGCTCATAAGGCAGTTATACGTGGCAGGCTTATCAGTTTGGCTTCTCACCTTAAGAAGCAACACTTGGCGGATAAATCCTCCCTGCTTCTGCAACTTTACGACTCGGAAACTCTCCACAAGCGCCATCCATCTGACTCCCTGTTGCGCAAAATCAAACACATTAAATCCCAATTAGCGGAAATCAATGCCCGTTCCACAGCATACATGCTGTTGAAGTTAAAACAAAAGTTCTACGCGAAAGGCAACAAAGCCGACTCCCTTCTGGCCAGAAAACTTAAACAAATTGTGTCTCTATCCCGTCCCTCCCACATTATTGATAGTGGGGGTCGTGAGATTCGTAATCCTTCGCAGATGGTAGAGGCTTTCGCTGCTTATTACTCCAAATTATACAACTTGCATCGCGACGCCACCGTTTCTCAACCCTCACTCACAGACATTACCACCTATCTGGAGTCTACACACTTACCCACCCTTGCGCCTGAACTTTCTGAATCGCTTGCCGCGCCAATAGAGTTGAGGGAGATTGAGAGGGCCATCTGTCATCTTAAAAAGGGTTCGGCCCCGGGTCCGGATGGATTCACTGCAGCATATTATCGTTCTTTCTTACCTACTTTAGGACCTCATCTGCTTTTTCTTTTCCGCTCCTTTATGTCATCTGGCGTCGTCCCCTCTGAGAATCTTAGAGCGCATGTAGTCACTTTGCCCAAACCCGGTAAGCCGCCCACGGTATGTCCTAACTTTCGTCCCATTTCTCTTCTCAATGTCGACCTGAAAATTTATGCGAAAATATTGGCGAATAGACTTGCCCCGCTCCTACCCTCCCTTCTCCTCCCTGATCAGGTAGGCTTTGTTTTGGGCCGTCAGCCCTCCGACAATACCCGCAAGTTTTTGAATTCCCTTTGGGACGCAGCTAAGCGTAAATGCCCCAGCCTTTTTATTTCTTTCGACGCCGAAAAGGCGTTCGACAGGCTTCACTGGGTGTTTTTGTCGAGAGTTCTTCATAAATTTAATTTTCCCCCCCCCTTCATACAGGCGGTCCTGGCGCTCTACGCGTCTCCCACCGCTTGCATTTCCATGATGGGTTCTCTTTCCTCCCCGTTTTCCATCACGAATGGTACCCGTCAGGGTTGCCCCCTTTCCCCCTTACTCTATACGCTCGCACTTGAACCCTTAGCGGCTAACATACGCGCGGATCCTATGATTTCTGGGTTTCCCTTACCCAACGGAAATGAGAGCAAGCTTGGGTTATTCGCGGATGACATTCTGGCGTCGGTTACCTCCCCGGAGCGCTCCCTCCCTGCTCTTTTCGCTCAATTCTCTCGCTATTCTGCTGTCTCTTATCATTCTATTAACATCTCTAAAACGCAGGCGATGTGTCTCCATCTGGACCCGGGTTGTAGGGCTCGTCTCTCCTCTATCTATAGATTTGAGTGGAGGACGTCCCATCTCTCCTACTTGGGTATTCGATTGCCCAAGTCACTTCACGATATAAACACCTTAAACATTGTGAGGGTATGGGACTCGGTGAGGCGAGACATCGTTAGGTGGCGGGGCTATGAGCTCTCTTGGTTGGGAAGGGTTAACGCCTTAAAAATGACAGCCCTCCCGAAACTGTTATATGTGCTTCGGACGGTCCCGGTTAAACCCCCGCGGGGGCTCTTAGGTTCTATTCAGAAATTTTTTGTTTCCTTCACGTGCATCAGAAGCAGGTCCAGAGTGGCAAATCGTACCCGGTTTGTGCCTCGGCTGCAGGGGGGTTTGGGTGTTCCCCATATAGAATCTTATCATGAGGCTTGCGTTCTGGCGCAAACTCTCCCTTTTCTTTCGCCCATTCGCCCTCCTATTTGGACGGCTCAAGAAAATAGCGTTATTTCTCCTCTTACTGTTGACCAGCTCCTGTGGCTGCCCCGCTCTACACGCCCGCGCCTTCTGCCTCTGCCCCCGACTACTAGGCACACTATTGACATATGGGATAAGGTGGCCAAACGCTTTCCTGCTCTCCATCGCCTTACCCGTATTGCTCCCTTACGGGTTTTGGAGTTGCTCATTCCTGATTTTTCTATTTCCCATTGGGTTCGCCCAGGTCTCTCCTCACTGGGGGATCTCTTCGAAGACGGGACTTTGCGCCCTTTTTCACACTTCACATCTACACACAATATTCCACGACACGACTTTTTTCGCTACCTCCAGCTCCGTCATCTCCTGGGCTCCCTGCCCTCGTTGGTGTGTCTCTCGACCCCGCTCCTCCGCCAGGTGGCCGCCTTATGCGACTCAGCTCCCAGGTTTCCAGGGGGTATTTCTATTTGGTACTCGGTGTTGCTGGCCCGTTTCTCTGCCCATAAGCTGCCTCATATGCTTGCCTGGGAGAGGGAGCTGGGAAAGGAATTCCCACTAGATACATGGCTGGAGGCGGAGGAGGCGATGCGGGGGGTTACTCATTGCACCAATCACATAGAGCTCCAAAAGAAGCTCAGTTGTCGCTGGTATCTCACCCCGGCTCGTCTTTCTCGTATGTGGCCAACCCAATCCAAACTTTGCTGGAGGGGCTGCGGCCAATCTGGTTCTATGCTTCATATATGGTGGAGCTGTCCAGTTCTGAAGCCGCTTTGGTTGGAGATATTTGCCCTGCTCCGCCGCGTTTTTCACTGCCCTTTTGATTTTCTTCCGGAATTTGCTTTACTACATGTGTTCCCCGATCCTATCCCCTCCTCGACACGCAAGCTTCTCATACACATTCTCCTAGCCACTAAATTATGTATTGCCAGACACTGGAAAGCGCCTCTCCCTCCTACCGTCGATGAAATAGTTTCCATCACTGAGAGGCATAGGGTCTTGGAGAAAATGTCCCATGACTCGTCTTGCACGTCACATATCTACTTGAAAGTCTGGACTCCCTGGCTTGCTAGCCAGGTCCTCTCTGGTTATTGTTAATCGCTTGCCCTCGACCACACCCGGCCGGCACTCTGCTGTTTTGGTAGGATGCCGCGTGTTCGTATTGCGCCCGCTGTTCTGCGGCCTTGGCCGTCTGATGTATCACTGATTCGCTTTTGTTTTGGTTCGTTTATGTTGCATTTATTTTGTTTTCGTGATCACTTGCGCTATACATCTCCACTCATCATACGCCATTTATAACACAATGTATAGCAGGTGGTCTTGTTGCTTCCACGTCATGGTTATTGTATGTTTTGAGTAAAACTGAAAAATTTTCATCGGTATCGTTTTCTGTTACGAGTCCGACTGCTGCGAACTGTTGTTCCTCTGGGCATTCTTTTACTTGCTATTTTATGATCTGTCTTTTTGATTGCCGTGCGGTTAGTCGGACCGTTACTAGTTCCGTCCTACGTGTCGGATGTTATTTGTCTTGGGTCCTGCGCGACTCTTTATTTGTAACCCGTTTTCCGATGAATAATAAAAACTTTTAATTTCAAAAAAAAAAGAAAAGATCCTCCTGTGTAGTTCTAGCCTTATTCCTCACCGTTCGCATCATCATTGAAACTCCACGAGGTGAGACCTTGCACGAGGGAGATTGACAGTTATTTTGTGTTTCTCCCATTTGCGAATAATCAACAAACTGTTGTCATCTTCTCACTAAGCTGCTTGGCATTCCAGCCTTGTGTAGGTCTACAATCTTGTCCCTGACATCCTTGAACAGCTCTTTGGTCTTTGCCATGGTGGATAGTTTGGAATCTGATTGATTGCTTCTGTGGACAGGTGTCTTTTATACAGGTAACAAACTGAGATCAGGAGCACTCCCTTTAAGAGACACCTGGGAGCCAGACATCCTGCTGATTGATAGGGGATCCTATACTTATTTCACTGAGTAAAATGCAAATCAATTTATAATTTATTTAAAATGCGTTATTCTGGATTATTCTGTCTCTCACTGTTCACATAAACCTACCAGTAAAATTATAGACTGATCATGTCTTTGTCAGTGGGCAAACGTACATTTTCTTCAAATTTTTTTCCCCTTCACTGTACATACACAAACATACCCGGACATACTAACACACCCTACTTACTTACCTTGTGAAACCGGTACCCTGCTGGGATCTCTGATTGCTCCCCCTGCTGGCTGACCATACATTGCAATCAGCAATGTAAGTCAATGGTACCTTGCTTGCTGATCATAGCGTGTTACCTCCGGCGCAGCATCCTCAGGTACCCAAGGTCGTCCGCGCCTCTTTGCTGCCATCTCATCTACCTCCTGGCATTTCCCGGTCCTCGAAAGCTCCCTCATGCCAAATGGCCACCACAAGTTTTTTGGTCTCCAGTATGGCCGCCCCAAGTGTTTTGGTCTCCAATATGGCCACCACAATAGGTCTTTGGACTCCGAAGCTAGTGGGCAATCACAATTGAATAAAGACATAGCAAAAACACAAACTCCTCTGGTCATTTAGCACAAGCATGGTAAAAAAAACCCTGGCACTGAAGGGGTTAAAACACCTTGATTATTAATATGCATCAATTGCACTCAAATGTAGTCAACGAATCAGCAGACGTTTCAGAGGGTCTTGTTTGTATTATCTCTTTGTGATAGAAATCCAAATAACTTCAGAAGGATGGAACAGAAAAAATACTCATCTATGCAGGGTTAGTGTTTCCCCAATAACAATGCCTAGGGAAATGCCGATTTTAGATTTATTTTCATCATCCACAAAATTAAAAAGAATAACAAATAAATAAAAAGGGTAGGCAAAATTAAAGTCCTTTTCTTCCCAAAGTCCAGTATACAATTGCAACACGTTTCACCCTTTGTGGGCTTTTACCAGGTGTATACTGAACTCCTTCGTGATCTTCTTTATAACCGCCATCTTAGTAATGGTCTTTCCGGGTTTCTCGCAACGGAACGCATTTGCGTCATCGCGCAGTCACATGGTCATGTAATGAGTCTTTTGTTCTTTATATTCTTATGTTTCCAGGATTCTTATGAGTAGGATCTGCTGCTAACATCTTGGTGCCAGATACTACCGCACACCTTCAGAGGTCTGGTGGTAGTAAAAGGGGGACCTACACAATATTAGGCAGGTGGTCATAATGTTTTTATATATGATATATATGTAATGTATATGTGCAATGTGTACGGGGGAATATGACCAAGAATGTTTGTCCTACTTTTATCACTAGACGGCAGCACTGTTCTCAGTAGGACTACAAGGCAGCACAGAGATTGCTTGCTTGGGCAAAATAAACAGGAGAGGGAACACCATGATGCAATTTGTATTCTGTATTTCCATATGTTTATGTGGATCTTTCAAAATGATTAATTTACCTAAACAATATAAATTTGTTATCATAAATGAACAATGACTCTTTATTAGCACCACTTAACATTTTTTTTATGACTTTGTTAAAGGATGAGGATAGAGATCCAGGTGAAGCATATAGACTGTGGCTCAGGAAAAAGCACAAGGATCATTTGAAAGAAAAAAAGATGGATGAGCTAAAGAAACTAGAAGCTGCTATGTACATACATGAAAGGGATGAATGTGAGAGGGCGTTTGCAGAGTAAGTATCAGGCCATGGGAAAACAGTTCATACCAGCCTGGAACAGTTTTAACCCCCTAAAAAGAAGTTATTTGGGCAAAAAAAAGTTTCAAACGTCTTGCAGTATATTCTATTCAGACACTAGCTTGTGAATGAGTAACATGGCATAAGTATGTTTCCTTCATGCTATTTTATGACTTTGCTTCACACAAGGTCTCACAAAGAACTCATTGAGCCAAGTGACAAATAGTTTATGCCACTAGAAATTGTGCTCATTACCATTTTTGTCTCTGCCAAATCAACGGCACTAATAAAACTCAGAAAAATTACTGATATGGACCGGAGGGGAAAAGTTTCCCATAGAAGGAAATTGCTGTGTGATATTCAAAGCGCAACTATGTTAATAAGGTTGGTAAATACTAAAAGGTAACTAATGCAGAAAATGCAGCTATAAGCTATTTTTTTAATGTTGTTTATTATTGTTACATTTTTAATAGGCTATTCCGTGCCCTTGTATGGTCAGTGGCAGGTGTTCTGCATTATGGGAGATTTGGCCATAGTATGTCACATAAGATTTGATTTTATTGGAAAAAAAATTATATTATTATGGCTCATTTATGTTCTCTTTCTTTCTTAGGTGGTTGAGAAGGAAGAGAATGCAAAAACGTGCTGAACATCAAGCAGCCAAAGAAAGATCTAGAAGACTTCTAATAGAAGCCAGAAGAATAAAGCACATGCACAATTTACTGTACAACATATCTGATTCCAAAACGTTTCGTTATGTTGACAGTTACAGTTAAAAAATCATTTAGATTTACCATCAAAATAACACTTCCTTCCAAAGCAGCGTTACTCTTAAATTACAAAAAAAATGTTTTCAATGAATCCCTATATATTGAAATATATTTGTAAGGTGATCACCATGAAGACTCACTATATAGGCAGTATATTGTTACAAGTAATAACCAAAAACAGTGCTGAAGATCCTGAAAAAAAACAAAAGGGGTTACAAATAAAAAGTGACTCACACAAAGATTAAACAATGGTCTCATTAACATAGCAACCAAAAAAATCTTCCTACTAATTGAAACATTTCATATGTTGCTATAGTAATAACACCGCTTTTCAAGATTTGTATCAAAATGGCTTGAGATGTGAATGTGTGATTATATATATATATATATATTAGTTAATTATAAAGATTTGCACATATATAAATATAACATAAAATATTGTTTTCTGGTACGCTTCTAAATATTATGTAATATTTTAAGGTTGACATATCTGCGAAACATAATTTCTTGACGCTGGACTTGTAAGATCTTAAAGATCAACTGTCATAGTTTTATTTAAAAATAATAAACAACTCTAAGAAGCATTTTATCTATTTAAAAAAAAAAGAGTGTTTCTAAGCTAAAGTAATTTGCTCAATAAATGTTGCTATCTTTATTCAAAACCTTGGTTGTTATCTATTAAATTTAATTTTTTTTAAAACTATATATTTTTTCACTATTAAATGCTGTGATGTGTATAGTTTTGTAGTTTAGCACCTTTCTTTTCAGGTTGCCATTGTATGCAGTCATGCGATGACATTCCCGAATTTAACACCAAACTAAGCAGATTCTCTATGGCAGTGCTAATGATGTTCTGTTTATCTAATCAAGTAATTTCTTCCATAGACGTTTCATGAGGCTGACAGTCCCCTGGACAATGAAGACAACAGCATTCTATTTGTTACCACACAGCAGTATGATAAGGATTAATTGTCTTTGTGTATAATATAGTGCTAAAATAACAGAGCTACAACACATACATATGACTCGTATTCAGCTGTATTATGCGAAAACTAAAAGAATGAAGAGCTGAGATGACCTCCTCCATGATGCAGAGCCCTTTATGTAGACACAGAGCCTTCTACCAGGATCCAGCTTGTACCAGTCCTCCTCTTGTTCTGATGAGGGATTCGGATGAATGGCCGAAAGAATTAATTCTCGATTAAGGTGGAAGGAGGACACAACCTTAGGACTGAACTGAGGGATCAGTCTTAACATCACTCTATCTGGACGGATAACAGTAAAAAAATCCTCCCATAAAAAGGCCTTCTGGCAATCAGTAATGCCAGCTTTTGAGATAGGGTAGACAGGGATAGACTCAATTGGTTTAAAAGGGAAGTTAGAGCCTGGAAAACAAGAGGCAGGTCCCAAGGGGGAGAAAAAAGCTGGATTGTAGATTCCATGTGAGCCATGATTCTTTGGCCCATCTGACAGTTGAAAGGGCAGAGATGGTTGAAACTTGCACTTGCACAGCGTGTATAGAATCAAGCCTTTATTAAACCCAATTTGCAGGACGTCAGAAGTCGCCAAAGTAGTGGATATGAAGGGGAGAATTGAGCTTCTTGGGCCCAAGAGGCAAAAACTCACCAGATCTTGTAGTAAACGGTAGAGGTAGACTTCTTCCTCGTTGGAAGGCCTATCTAGGGGAGACCCCATCTGTCGACCAACCTCTGAAATATGTAAGTGGAGAGGTGCTACTCCTCCTGATCCAACTTGCTTCTTCTTAGGAAGTTTGCCACCGAATTGTCTGGGCCTGGTATGTAAATTGCCATCATATTCTGTGGGTAGTGTTGCCTTCACATCATGATAGGACAAATCTCTCTTAGGAGACAAAGGCTCTTTGTTCCACCCTGGTGATTTATGTAGGAGACTGCAGTCTTGTTGTCTATCCTTAACTTGACCCATTTGCCTCGAAGCCAAGGAGTAACAGGTATAAGAGCCATGAGGACTCCTCTCAATACCAAAATGTTGGAAGGAATGAACGACAGTCTGGAGTGCCAGGGACCCTAAAATTAATGATCCCGGTAGAATACTGAAGAGGACAAAAATGCCACTGTGCCCACCTTACAAGGCACAGTGCAATATGCCACTGTGTCCACCTTACATGGAGCAAAGGGAGCCTTGGAGACTCATCATTTCCCTCTCTGTAAATGAACGAAGATATAAGACCTGACCTCTCTTGGTGTTCTATGAAGAGAGACAGTTTTGCCACTGGAGTTGAAGAGGGCACCTGGTAGCAGAGATGTATTTTCAATTCCGAGCCTTACTTTTCTGTCTAACCACCACACCCAGGGCCTTTTCAAAATTTCTGATTAAGTTGATTACAGCCCTCCTATTTCTGACTACTTGGACAACATCCTGATGGCAGACAAGTCTTGAGAGGTCTTCAGGCTCCATACGATCCATACGAGTCTTGTTGAATCATAAATGATCTAAAAAGTCAGTTGGTCCTTTCTCAGCAAATAATTTTCTTAGGTGCCCTTTTAGACTCCGAAAGCAAGGCCATCTCATTCTGACCTGAACTCCTTGCCAGGCCTGTATTGTCTGGAGTCACAAAAAAGACCCGGGTTCCTAAAGGTACTTCAGTCTGACCCTGAACCCTGGAAAGAACACCTTCTGCTGTCCAGGGAAAGCTTCTTTCCTTCAAGCGCTCTCAATTATTTTGTCCAGGTTCTTGCCAAACAACATATGCCTCTGAAAGGGGAGGGAGCTAAGGCTGGTCTTAGAGGGGAGATCTGCAACCCATGACCTCAACAAAAGCTCTTTCTCTTAGCAGCCACTGAGAAGGCCATAGAGCAAGGCAAAATACAGACAAAGTCAATAGAGGCCTTAGAACGAAACTCTGTGGCAATGCTCAGGTCAACATATCTTCTAGAGGGATGGCGGAGGTCCCTGCGGCTTCCTTGAGACACTTCACAAAAGCAGTTCCCCTGGATGGCATTGTTATCGAAAGCTTCACATCTGGGAGTCTTGCGTCTCCTTTTGTGTGGCTTTGAATTCTTCTCTGGTTCCTGTGGGCTAATAACTTAAAATGAACCACAAAAACCAAAGATTGGCAGAAAGACAAAGAAAGGAAAAATAAACAACTAACCAGCAGCAAAGGACAGAATGGAAGCAGCAGAAAATATTGGGACAGAAAACAGTCCAGCAGAAAAAAACTGAGATATTGTTGAACACATATTGGGGTGTTGTTTTGAAGTGACATATGCCAGGAGCTGTAAATATATACCTGAAGTACAATTTGTGTGAAAGAAAACTAACAAAATAAATTACTACCACAAACTGACAAAGGCTGATAGTAGAATTAGTGCATGGAAAGTGATAAAATATCACCATTTGAAATACTGTGTGTCTGAAAAACATATGGTTTGATGTGGTGAATTGACCAGCTTCAAAGGTGTCCCAGACAGGACATGGGGACAGGATTACTAGACTTCGAAATTGGGTATTTCTAAACTCAGGACAAATATTAGAATCTATTTAGCAGTTTTTTTTATTTGCTTTTGTAGATAAGAAAACTTTTTTTAAATAAGTGATAAAAAGTGCTTTCTTTACAAATTTTCACCAGTGTTTTTTTAATAGGAAATTAGATGATATGATAAAACAAATGGTTTATCTAAAGAATCCCTTCTTGTTTTGAAAAAAACCCAATATATAACTTGTGTGTTTACATTAAACGAAAGAAAGGAAAATTACAGCTAAACATGAGCGCTGCAAATTGTTTTAAAATATCCTGGTCTTTAAGGGGTTAAAATGAACAATTCAACATTAAATACCCTCCCCTAAAGTAACTAATATAGCAATCTATTGAGAAACCGTATTCCAAGTAATACTGAATTTCAAGCAGGGTGACCTCCATAATGGTAGATATAGCTTAACCCCTTGATGACAATTGCCGGTCCGGGCACGTCACGGAAATTCAAGTCGATAACGACAAATGACGTGCCAGGACTGGCACGTCATTAAACGGGTGCAGAAAGCGATCTATTTTCGCTTTCTGCACCGAAACGGCGTTGCTGTAATGCCTCGACCTCGAGGCATTCAGCAACGCCATTACCGGCACAAAGGGGCCATCTCTGGCCCCTCCCCGGGGCGTCAACATCCGCCATACTTTGTATGGCGGCGGACGCCCGTTTTAAAAGCGTTTAGGATGCCTCGATCAGGAGGCATCCAGCGACACCAAACACTTACCTGGGGATGGACTGTGACCGCTCCGGAGAGCGGTCACAGCCGCAGCTGCCGGTGATCTTCGCCATCAGCAAGATGGCGGCGGTCCGGGAAAATTCAATAAAGAAAAACAATAAAGTCTAAAAAGTTCGCTAGACGGTCTCCAGACCCTCTAGAGAACTCTGGCTCCACTTGCAGGTTGAATATAGGTACTGCATTCAACCATGCAAGTCAATGGAGCTCAGCTTTCTAATCATAGTGTGATTAGAAAAAATAAATTAAAAATAAAATAAAATTAATAATAATTAGAAAAAAATAGTAAAAAACCAGTAAAATGTAAAAATAATTTCCCACTGATGTCACTATCAGGGGAACCTTCAAGTTGAAAAAAAATGTTAAAAAAATAAAAAAAAAAGGCAAAAAAAATAAAATATATATATAAAAAATATATTTTTGTGAGCAAGTCCTAAAATTAGCATATTAGCTTAAAACAATTCTCGCATGGAAAGAGTTAAAATACTGGCATATTAAATGCCCATGGGGTGTCTACTTTTAAAAAATGTATGATTTGATGGGGTAAATTGAATTGGCCGGGTTCAACAAGGTCCCAATTAACACGGGGGGAAGGATGGCCACACATCTAATTTCCAATTAGAAAAATGCACACGTACCAAATGTGGCCTTTTAGTTCCCCCCAAATCACTGTACTCAGGAGATGTTGCTGAACACATATTGGGGTGTCGTGTGACAGCGGCATATACCAGGAGCTGTAAATTCATACATAAAGTAGGTGTGTGTGGGAAAAATACACACACAAAAATACTACTGCAAACTTTGAAAAAATGCTGGTGGTAAAATGTGTGCATGCAAAGAGTTAAAATACCAGCATTTAAAATACCCTGTGGTGTCTAGTTTTCAAAAATATATGGTTTTGTTGGGCACACTGAAATGACCCGGCTCAAAGATGTACCAAATAGGGGATGGGCAGTGGATCCCCAAATGCCAAAGTTCAACATTGAAAAATGTGCATGCCCCAAATGTGGCCCTTTTGCCCCCGAACAGCCAGGCAAAATCATTCATGTGGGGTATCACTGCGCTCAGGAGATGTTGCTGAACACATATTGGGGTGTTTTGTGATAGTGACATATACGAGAAATTTTTAATTCATACCTGAAGTAAAATGTGTGTGACAAAACAAATGCAAAAAAATGACTACCACAAAGTTTGACAAAGACTGGTGGTAGATATGGTGCATGGAAAGAGTTAAAATACTAGCATTTGAAATACCCTGGGGTGTCTAGTTTTCAAAAATATATAGCTTTATTGGGCACACTGAAATGGCCCGGCTCAAAGATGTACCAAATAGGGGATGGGCAGTGGATCCCCAAATGCCAAAGTTCAACATTGAAAAATGTGCATGCCCCAAATGTGGCCCTTTTGCCCCCAAACAGCCAGGCAAAATCATTCATGTGCGGTATCGTTGTACTCAGGAGATGTTGCTAAACACATATTGGGGTGTTTTTTGATAGTGACATATACCAGAACCTGTTTATTCATACCTAAAGTAAAATGTGTGTGAAAAAACAAATGCAAAAAAATTACTACCATAAAGTTTGACAAAGGCTGATGGTAGAATAAGTGCTTGGAAAGGGTTAAAATACCAGCATTTGGAATACCCTGGGCTGTCTAGTTTTCAAAAATATATGATTTGATGGGGGTAAATTGCATTGGCCGGCTTCAAAGATACCCGAAATGGCACATTGGGGGAAAAATTACCAGATTTGGAAAAAATGGCTTTGAAATAGCAAAACGCTACCTGTACTTATTGCCCCATAATGTGTAGAAAAAAGCAAAAAAACATAAAAACATTGGGTATTTCTAAACTCAGGACAAATAGTAGAATCTATTTAGCAGGTTTTTTTATTACCTTTTATAGATGAGTAAAAGATTTTTCAACTAAAAGTTAGAAACAGTTATTTTTTTCTAAATTTTTCACCATATTTTATACTTTTTTTAATAGTAAATAATATGATACAATCAAAACAATGTCATCTAAAGAAAGCGCTTCTTGTCCTGAAAAAGACAATATCTAATGTGTGTGGGTTCAGTAAACGGGAAAGAAGAAAATTACAGCTAAACAAGAGCAGCGCAGAAATGTTAAAACGGCCATTGTCACGAAGGGTACAAAAAGTAAAATCAGCCTTTGTCACGAAGGGGTTAAAGACATTCCAATAATGTATGTTATTGAATGAACCAGATAACAGACAAGGCATGCAGGCAGTAGGCTTTTACATATACATATATAAATTACAAGAACTCATTTGTTAAGTGTTAGTCATTTTGTTTACACTGTGTTGATATAATCATGGTTCCTTAATATTCTTTCAACAGCCCTAACTAACCACTATGATGTACTGCCAACATAAAGGCACACCAGCTGTTATCACAGAACCCGTGTTGAAGAACACAGTGTTCACTGTGTCCGTTAATGGTGCTATATGACACTAAAACTGAAATTGCTAATTATTACAAATACGCCAGGAAAATATAAGATACTTCTGTCCCTGCACTGCTGTTTCTGAGGTTAGAAGCAGCAGGATAACTACATTAGCAGTTTTTGTTTTTAACTACTGTTACCATGCAGTCTGTAGATGAGTATCTGAGTAACTGATTCCCTTTACATGAAAGAAAGACTGATGCGATCATCCAAAGAGGCAGACATTTGCCTACTTTCAGCCGCCATTTGCACTTTAATGCATATGACAGCTGAGAGGTCCCTTTAAATTCAGTGTCCCTTTTGCAAATGCCTATTTGGGATTCTACCGAATACAACCCTTTGACATTTGCCCCCTTTTCCCCACCCCAACTATTTTCTGTAATATACTTTCTGCCAGCTAGCTCTAGAGCAGGGGTCTAATTAGTGCACATTCACAGAAAGTTTTCTCACTGATCTCAATGGGCGTGCTTTCTCACCGCTGATTGGCTGCATCTGCATTTCTACCTCAGGTAAGTACTTTTTTTCTTGTTTTAAAGAATACATATTAACCCCTTCACACCCCTGTAGTGTTAATTTGGACATCTTTGAAGCCGGACAATTCAATTTATCCATCAAAAAAGATTTTTGAAAACCAGGACACCCCAAGGTATTTAAAATGCTCGTATTGTAACCCTTTACATGCACTAATTTTACTAACAGCCTTCGTCAAACTTTGCGGTAGTAATTTTTCCCTACACACATTGCAATTCAGGCATAAATTTACAGCTCCTGGTAACTGTCACTGCCAAACACCAATATGTGTTTAGGACTAGCTTGTAAATATATAATTTTTTTGTTGGAACTGGATAGTCCCCTTGATGGTGACAACACTGGAGAATTATTTTTACATGCTACCAATTTTTTTTTTTTACTTGCATGGTCGAATGCAATACCTCTATTCAACCTGCAGGGGGAGAGTTCTCGAGAGACACTGTCACGGGGTGTCCTAAGGTGGTTTTTTTTTTTATCACTTGAAATTTATTGAATTTTGCAAAATAAAGAGAAAATATACAGAAACCAGAAAATAAAACATATAATGGACAAGTCACTTCGGTTTTCATTTTTTTATGTATCGCTTTCTAACTTCTTTTAAAGCAGGCCCCAGGAAATTGCGCATGTTGATGCTTCGGGGATCGATCAGACGGGGCCCCTGCTGCAGTTTTCTGTGTTTCTGAAGACCCCAACATCATCGCTTTCTAAACCTATTTAACTGCATGATGTGGCAATTGTCGTTAACGGTATGCATTTCTTTTTTTTTTTTCAAAATCAAGGTTTATTGAGTTTTTGTAGTAATTTTCTGAGGTTAGAACGGGGGGGGGGGATACAGAAGGAATGAAGGGAGGGGGGAAAAGAGGGGTATACAAGTCCATATACATCGTCAGCATAGTAAAGCAGTAAATATGCAATAACCCGCGCAGGGGTCACAACGGAAACAGTATCGACAATGATGAGAGGAGACATGGCACTCCCTTTGAAAAGTAACAAAAAGAGTAACAAAAGTACAGCATCAACGAAATCCCCAGAGTGTGTGTGGTGCAGAACAAATCATGAGGCAAGCGGAGACACATAAGAGAGCCGTGTACCTCTCCTTTTGCTTCATAGAGACCGCGGAGAGATCCTCGATCCTCCTAACGTCCTCCACCCGCGACATCCAGTCCCTGAGAGGCGGGGAGCAAGCCTGCTTCCAGTACAGGGGAATGAGACCCTTGGCCGCATCCAATAAATGACGCACAACTGAGCGCTTATAGTGTGAAATAGAGTGGGGAGTGTGATGTAAAAGCATAGGCAATGCTTGGAAAGGGGGAGGGGAGTCAGAGAGCTCTGAAATAACACGGTAAACCTCCTTCCAGAACGGCTAGATTTGGGGGCAGTCCCACCATAAGTGCAGCATCGTACCCACATCCCCATCACATCGCCAGCATCTATCCGAGGAGCCAGGGAACATGAGGCGCAGCCTCTGAGGCGTGCGGTACCAGTGGGTCAGAATTTTATAGTTCGTTTCCTGTACCTTAGTTGCGCTGGAGCTTTTGTGTGTGAGAATAAAAATCTTCTCCCAGTCCCCATCCGAGGGGCCCGCGACCCCCAGAGACTCCCAGATCGAGCAGAAGGAAGGCCTCTCGGTGTGTGCGGAAGACAGAATGAGGGAGTAAAGCATAGAAACGCCTCCACGCGGGGGGCGTGCACCCAAACACCAAGTCTCAAAGCAGGTCAGTTCTCTATGCAAGCACTGTCGGTTGGACCAGGAGAAGGCAGCACCTGGTCGTAGAGCCTCCAATGTCACGACCCCCCCATCGTGCAACAGCTCACAGGCCCGGACGGGAGGGGAGAGCCCCATGTATCCTTCAGGTCCCCAATGACGACTCGGCGCAAAATCTGGGTTGCCCCAAAGAGGCAACAGGGGTGATGGTGATGAGGAGAGTTTGGCCTTATGCCCAGTAGCCCTCCACACCGACAGAGTCGCCGACACAAGGGGGTGAGACATCACTCGACCCCCCACCCTAGGGCCCCAAAGGGCATGCAACACCTCGCCCCGGGAGTCACCCAGTTCCAGTGCGACCCAAGGTTTCCGACCCGGACCCGCCACGTTCCACTCCACCACGCGCAGCAGGTGAGTAGCCTGGTAGTACCCGTAGAAGTCCGGCAGCGCGAGTCCGCCCGCGGACTTTGGCCGCGTAAGTTGCGAGAACTTCTGCCTCGGGCTCTTATTCCTCCAAATAAATTTAAGCACCGCGGACCGTAGGGAGGCAAAAAAGTCCCGAGGAAGACTGATCGGCAGAGTCTGAAACAGATATAAGACCCGCGGGAGCAGGTTCATCTTCACCACGTTCACCCGGCCGATCCAGGAAAGATACGTGGGCGTCCACCTCTGGAGGTCAGACGTCAAAGCAGACAATAAAGGAGCAAAATTTTCGCCGTATAACAGGGCAACGTCAGCCGTCAACCAAACACCCAGGTATTTCATCTTCCCAGGGCACCAACGGAAAGGAAAGCTGGAGGCTAGAGCTGGGACCTGCTGCGGGGGCACTGAGATATTTAAAATTTCTGATTTGGAGAAATTTATTTTCAGATTGGATAGGGCGCCATAGGTGCGAACTCCGCGAGAATGCTCGTCAGAGAAATCTCAGGGCGATCCACTATAAAGAGTAGGTCGTCCGCGTAGGCTGCAAGTTTATGAAGCCCCCCACCATCCGAAAACCCCAGAATGTCAGGGCACGAACGAACCGCCTCCAAAAAGGGCTCCAGGGACAGTACAAACAATAAGGGGGACAGCGGACAACCCTGCCTAGTGCCATTACCAATCGATACTGGTGGGGATAAAGCACCATTAACTCTTATACGGGCCGTAGGTGTAGAGTAAAGGGAAGCAATCCAAGCGAGCATGGAGGGGCCCAGACCCAGGTGCTCCAGGGTGGCCCGTAAAAACGTCCAGTCCACCCTATCGAAAGCCTTTTCGGCATCGGTGGAGAGGAACAACAGGCGGCGAGTCCCCGCCCTGTGGGCAATGTTAAGGAGTCTGATAGTATTGTCACGCGCCTCGAGACGGGGAACGAAGCCTGCCTGGTCGGGGTGCACCAGCTGCGGGAGGAATCCAGCAAGTCGCAACGCCAAGGCCTTAGAAAAAAGCTTGAGATCTGTGTTCAACAAGGATATAGGCCTGTAGCTTTGGCATAAACAGGGGTCCTTGCCCTCCTTATGGATAACGGTAATTGTGGCCGCCAGAGTCTGAGGGGGCAAACCATGGCCCTCCAAGAGGGAATTCAGGGCCTTGTGCAAAAAGGGAAGTAGTCTATCAGAAAATGTTTTGTAATAACCCAGGGGCAACCCGTCCGGGCCCGGACATTTACCCGTCTGCGTCGCTCGCAAAGCTAGGGTTGGTTCCTCAACAGACAACAGTCTGTCAATCTCAGCAGCCTGCGCAGCCGTAAGTTTGCGTCGGGTGTGTTGTGCGAGATAGCGGTGAATGAGCGCACGCCTATCGAGCTCAGACCGTTGCGGGTCCCCCCGGGGCAAATTATATAGAGCCGTGTAGTAGGAGTGGAATGCCTCCACAATTTTAGAAGGAAAGGAGGACACGACACCCGCAGCCGTCCGAATCTTATGAATATGTGTAGCCATTTTGTGGGGATTGATCATTTTCGCTAAGAGTTTGCCGCACTTATTGCCGTGTTCATGGAAGAGCCGGCGGCTATACAGGGAGGCCCGGCGGAAACGAGAATTCAGGATGTCGGAGAGTTGACCCCGTAGGGATAGTAGCTCCCTATGAATATCGTCTGTTTGGATTCGTTTATGTGCGGTCTCTAGGTGCGTAATGCGAGAAGTAAGCCTGTCTATCTCCTGCGAGCGTAATTTCTTCCGCTGCGCACCTTCCCGTATGAAAAAACCACGGATGACACTCTTATGGGCCTCCCCCGCGCGTCGTTCTCCCGAAAATATTGCTCCAACTCCGATCCTACACGAGCCACCAGTGCCTCGTCCAGTAAGAAGGAGTCATTGAGACGCCATGTCCACTCCCGCGCCCTATGTAAAGGGGATTGCAGGGTCAGTACCACGGGGGAGTGGTCCGACCAAGTCATCGGCAATATTGAACAAGTGAGCAAGAGGTCGAGATGGGACTGGGAGAGAAATAAGTAATCGAGGCGAGAGTAACTGTTGTGCGGTGGAGAATAAAACGTGAAATCACGATCCGCGGGCTGCATGGACCGCCAGCAGTCGATCAGGTGAGTGTCAGCCAACGATTTACGAATGGACCGTAAGTGGCCGTGTGGGACACAACAGGACCCGCTGGAGGTATCCAGCGTGGGGCATAGTGGAACATTCATGTCACCACCCAGAACCAGTAGCCCCTCCATGAAGGAAGAGAGGGAATGCATAATGGAGCGGAAGGCGGTGTGTTGACCCCTATTAGGCAGATAGATGCTGGCGAATGTGTACAGAACCTCGGCAATGGTGCCCTTAACGAAGGTAAATCGACCGGACGCGTCGGATAGAGTATCCTTGACCAAAAAAGGGATTGATTTAGCGATCAGGATGGCAGTCCCCTTAGTCTTGGCTTCGGGATTATTGCTAAAATAACCAGTGGGGTAATGAGAGTCCCGAAAACTGGGAGCCTGCCCTTCTCTAAAATGCGTTTCCTGCAGGAAGACAACTGATGCTTTGTGTAAACGGAATTCCCTCAGGGCCCTACAGCGCTTTTCAGGGATGTTAAGGCCCTTGGCATTCACAGAGAAGAACGTCAGAGGGGCCGGCCGGAAAGCCATCGGGGACAGCGATGGACCTGATACCCAGGGAAGGAGACGGAGGGGAGGGGAACAAGGGGAGAGAGTAAGGGAGACCAGTGGAGGGAAGGAACGGCAGGGGGGAAGGGAAACTAGGGGCAAGTGTGTCGTCTACTGGTGAAAAACCCGCACCTCGGTGAGGGGAAAAGGGCCACCAATAGAACACTGCAAGGACACTGGACCCCGCGCAGGGCAGACAAGTTAGGAGTCAAGGAAGATAAGAGAACGAAGGCAACAGCAAAGCTGTCTATAGTAACAATGTTAATAGAACAACGAACAGAACAGAGTGTCCCACCACCCGCTCGGCATAACAGCAACACAGAAATACAGCACCACTGTAAATCAGGCAACGGGTAGAAGGCAGTTGACCTAAAACAGAACGGCATCGGCGACTGACCCAGTGAGAGATATAATAATAATTAATAAAATAATAAAAAAAAATAAAAAAATAAAAAAGGTGTCTCGTGTAAGTGTGAAGCTGTGCAATCAGGCAATCAGAACGGGATTACTAAAGAGCCCTGTAGAAGTGGCAGCAGCATGTGTGTGATCCGGCAGATAAAATCATGTCCCCACGGAGACCTAAAGCACAGGTGCAAAATGCTTCTGCAGAGTGTAGGCAATGGCGGAAGATGTTTCGAGGTGTCACGGAGGCAGGACATATAGGACCTAGCCAAAAAAGAAAAAATAAAAACAAAAAAAACCAAAACAAAAAAAAAAACCCCGAGGGGGTCTCCCGTGTAGGTGTGGAGCAATGCGAGGGTAAAGCCAAGGTCACATACGGACATGTACAGTGCCCCAGTAAAAGCCTCAACCAGAGGAACAAAGCAAGAAAAGGCATACCCAACGCAGCAACATTCTTAGAGTGTGATAGTGTGAGGCGCAACCAGAGGGCGACGCGAGTCGCGGTGGCGCAAAGTGTGTGAGAGTGTAGTACAAAAAGCGCGAACCCAGTAGAGGGTCGGTCAGAACCCACAAGGGACGCGCCGCGGCAGCGGCTATCGCGAGAACACCCCATGGGGCTACAACAAAACAATAAAGATAACAAACAAAAAGATTAAAAATAATAACGAAAACATAAACAAAAACAAGGTGGCTCACGTGAGCCATGCGTCCCGCACGGCGAGAGCAGCAGAGTCCCAACAGGGCCCAAAGTCGCAGGGCAGTGCAGCGGCAACCGGAGCCGATGATAGGAGGTAGGTGAAAAGCAGCGCAGGCTCGCCGCCGTAGCCGGTATGTAGAGGCCTGGAGCACGACAGTCAGTCCTCCTGCCGCAAGTGCTGGACATCCTCCACTGGTGCACGGTGAGGGGGTCGCCGACGACGGTCTCCGCGGTACGCCATCCCCGGGCCCGGGTCCCTATCAAGCCAGTCCTCCACGTCGACAACCGGCAGATCCAAAGCGCGAAGGAAGGGGCCAACATCTGCAGGGGTCCGGATCGTGGCGGTAGCAGTGCCTCTGCGGGCCGTCAGGGCAAACGGGTATCCCCAACGGTAGGTAATTCGGTGGTCTTGCAGGGCAGCCGTGACCGGTCTGAGTGCCCGCCTAGCCTGGAGCGTAAAACGAGAAAGGTCCTGGAAAAGGGAGACCTTGCGGCCCTCGAATGTCCAGAACCGTTGGGCCCGCGCCGCCCGCATTATATCCTCCTTAAGAGCGAAGCTGTGCAGGCAGCAGATGATATCCCGGGGGGGGGTCACCCGGACCACCGCCATATCGCAGGGCCCTATGAGCCCGGTCGAGCTTGATGGGTTTCCTACCTGCGTCGGCAGGCCAGCCCAATACTGAGGAAAACAGCCGGCCCAGTAGGCCTTTGAGGTCTTCGGGTCGCTCGCCCTCAGGCATACCCCGCACTCGGATGTTAGAGCGTCGGCCCCTGTTATCCAAGTCCTCCAGGTGGTAGAACAAGGTGGCTAATTGAGAGGAACAGGAACGTTTAAAGGTGGAAAACTGGCGATCCACATCTCGCATCCTGGTCTCGGCAGATGACACTCTCGAGATGTCCGCCCGCAAAGCCGTAACCTCGGCCCGGACGGTTTGTTTCACCTCCGTCACGAGGAGGCTAAAGTCATCCTTAGTCGGCAGCGAAGAAAAAATTCGACGCCAGTCCCTGGCGGAAGGTTCCGGGGGGCTCTCTGGGCATCGCTGGGACAGGTCGTCCTCCTCCGGCTGTGAGTGCAACAGGGCCGGAGCTTGGAAATACTCCCGCAGGGACGCCGCAGGAGGCTTGCTGCTGGTCCCCGGGGTGCCAGGGTCCGACGGAGCCCTTTTGTTCCTACCCATATCGGGATTAGCAGGTGCAGATTGCGGTTATAAGGAGCGGGCGGTGAGGAGCTCTCAAGTTAAGCGGCCATCTTCCTTGCCAGGCTAACCACGCCCCCTGGTATGCATTTCTATGACGTGCCTGTTACGTCAATTGTTGTCAAGGGGTTAAATGAAACAAATAACAAAAGGAATACATATTACAGGGAGCCCTGTGATGTTAATGTGACATTGACATCCATAGGATAGAGATCCCTTACAGCTTAACAGTGCAAAAAAAAATTTTCTCCCAAGTTTCAAGTGCTGCAATGTCCTTTGTCCTAGAGCTACAAGTACAAATATATAAATAGAACCTTACTACCCCTCAATCCCCTTAAGCCAGTAGTATTAAAAATAATACAGCCTATGGTGATATGTAAAGGATGGATGTTTCTGTAATTAAGGGGTTAAAGTACTCAGAGTACTTTAATTCTTCCTAAGCGGCACTGTCAGGGACAGTAAACTGTCCCTTTAATTGTGACAGTAACACTTTATTTTGCACTTGTTTGGAAGAATAAAAAAGCCACACAAATTATAACCTTTACAATTACTACCTGAAATGTCCTAAGTGTGCTACTTTATATAACATTCATGAGCAACACCACACATTTTGACCTTACTCAACTAATAAGAGGAGCAGGCATAAGGAAGAGGAGGGAATAAGGAAGGAATGGCAAACCGTTATGTAAAACTGGTAATTTTTAATACAAATATCGGGATTTGAGTAACAACTTAAATACTGGAATGGATAAACCTTTTTCTCCTCCAAAATACTGTAACAAAGAAGAAAACTTTAAAACCGTAAAATCAGATATCAATGAACAAACCATCTCACACACATCCAAGTACTAAACGGTTTTATGCAAAAATGCGGTTTTGGTCTTTAGAGTGATTCAAGTTTTGCATAGTTTGAAAGGGGGTTATGATATCTATAAGGAAAGCAAATCTCAAACCAAATACTTTTAATGTACTTTCAAGTGATTTAATTGTAAGACGTCATGAGTTTAATGCCACAGAGGGCAAGAAAGGATCTGCTATCTGAGTCTGGGCTAAGACTGACGCCTTACTGGTCACCTTTTTGACCTATGAAGTAGCATCTCACTGCAAACACTGAAAATCAAGAAACAAGAAATTGTGTCGTGTCATAGGGCAATCAATTCCCCATGGCATCGATTGCAGCAATTGAAGGTTATATTTTCATATCTGGTATAAGGATGAAATCGGCCAATATTTTTCGTTGCAACTAAGATGGAAGAGGATGCGGAGTCAGGAAAGGGAACGTCTGATGAACTCTCAGTACAGGCTGTCGGATCCAATACCCTCAGCACCTGCAAGAAACACAAACAGGTAGTTAAATGTGCAGATGTATCATCTCCTGATCAAGAAGGGGATGCAAGGTTTGTCAGGAAACAGCTGCTATTAACAAGAACACTGGCCTACAGATTTTGCTCTGTGTATGTGTAAACTATATAATGTAAATGTAAACTATAAATTAGTCTATGGGGGGGGGGATTCATTTTGTTTAAAGGTGCATAAAATAGAGATTATGACAGCACCCCTTACGTGATTCATAACCTCACTGGGACTGGAAGGTTTAAAGGTCTCCCTGAGTGAATTTCTGCTCTTAAGATAATGCATTTATCATCTTGCAGGAGGAACTTGGATTTATTCTTCAAACAGAATGACCCTGGCATCTCTTTGACTTCAAATTATATCTAAAAGTGTCAAGCCATATTGTTCCTTAAATGTTCCATGGTACCGAGTCTTTCAGAGGGGCTGCAGCTTCCAACAGAGCCTTCAATGCTTATGATGCTAGCATTGTTTTAACCCCTTCAATCCCAGGGGTTTTTGGTACCTCAAACTCCCTCATCGGAGTGATCAAGTAGCCCAGCAGGGTCTAGACAGACCCTGCAGGGATACCTGATCCTCCCGGGGAAGGGAAAGCCCGAAGCTGTTACAGGAGATCGGGCAGCAGAAAGCCAGCGATGCTGGCTTCTGCTGCCAGGGGGGGAGTCCAGGCTGTCAAACGACAGCCTGTTCCCCCGTGCAGCGGCAGGGATGTGTCCCTGATGCTGCACGAAGGGCTAGACGTACCGGTACCTCCATAGGGGTTTCTTAGTGGAAGTTTTTTGGACGTCCCGGTACATCTATAGGGGATTTAAGGGGTTAAATAATGCAGGCGATACAACAAACTGCTAAGAAGATGGAGAAACTTGTTGTCAACCTCTACTCTTGCTGAGTCATATGTCATTATACACGACGGGGGGGTCGGTAGGGCACACAGTGTAATATGGAATAACCCCTAATTATAGATATGCAGTCAGAAAGCATTTAGAAATGATGTTTTAAAAAAAACAATTTGGAGAAATAAACACACATTTACTAGAAACTTGCACTTTCCCAGAAGGTGAAAATACGGCTTTTACCGCAATTAAAAACCCAGCAGCATACGTTATCTGCTTACAGAAATGGCAACGACTTGCCTCTGGAGGCTACGTTAGGAGAAATGATGTAATAACAAAAGACATCTTGCATTTAAACAAAAACAAAAAAGAATTTTCAAACATTATTCACCATTTCTGCCATTTTCTCAGCAGGTGTGCTGCAAAACTCGATTGCCGCTGATGTCTGCTTTGGACTTGGGCAGCCGGTATTTCCTATAAGATGAGACTTGACCGCCGTTGCTACCCGGAGGTTTGCCGCTACCAGCTCTGCTGTAGTGTGAGGCTTAGCCCCAGGGAAGTAGGTCGGTTGTCTCCCCCACTGCAGAGAAACCAGAAGCTCTTCTAACAACCTATGGAGTGACAATATCATAATAAGAAAATGTTTTACACAGAGCCTTACACAGCAATCACAAGTTGATCTGAGATTCTCTAAGATGGTAAAGTAGTCCTCTGTTAAGCAACAGGACAGGACAATGGCTTAAAACTGATCCTAGTCCCATACGAATGAGCCCAGAATGTGAAAATATAAATGAATGAATAATATTGAACCTCAAAAGCTTCATGAAAATTAGGCACTTTATCCCCCCCCACCCCCACGAGTAAAGGTTGGAAACATATAGATGTCTGCATGTATTGCAGAAAACAAATACGCAATTCTCTTTTTTTACATCCGGTTTGCATATTTCAACTCACAGAGAACTGATTACACAGATATATGCCTGGAAAGTTTTACTTTTACAAATACAGAAGTCCCAAAACATACTTTTGCGTGTCACACATTCCTTGGCGAAATTGCTCTCTCTCACTTAACAGATCCTGAAGGGCACTTTGGGCATCCCTGTTTTGTCGCTGCAAATTTGTCCTTAAATTGGTTAATTCGTCAGCCATCACTCTGCAAATGGAAAAGAACCGCAGCACGCTCAGCATACCTCTGGATTTCACAATGCTTTTAAATCTTTTCAACCAGAAACAGAAGACCAACTATATAAACACAGTTGCCAAGTTCAAAAGGACTAGTATATTCTCCTTGTTCTACACTTTTGCCCATTCTTACTAAGCCCACTGTTACAATGAAGGGCCCGAGTAGAAGGTAGAGGTCCAGAAAGCTATTATATTATCGACTCACGTGCAACTTGAAAGTTTAACAAAAAGACCTCTGGTCTCCTAACCAAGTCTCTTGTTCGAGTGGATTATATATAGAAAATAAGCTCAATGTCAGTTTGAGTATGACATCATATTACCTCCTCATAAGCAAAATAACCGCAATAACGTATATATGCCTGCTGTCTGCAACGGGCAAGAAAGGACTGCTGTAGCTCTTTATCAGCAATGTAGTGAATACGTATTAAAATATTCCAACAGCATTCCCAATACTTTTCTGTCATTGTACAAGGCTTTGTATTTATTCTCGCAGGTTATCATGGTAATTATTGTCACAGGGATTTGCAGTGTGATTACTATGTTTAATTTATCTCTCTCTCTAAATAATTGCCGCAGGGCAACAGTCGCTTGGGAGACACCCCTGAAGCGGCTGGTTTTATGCGAAGGAAAAAGCTCTCCTTTGTTACCCTATAAAGCACATTCATGCAGACAGAACGCATGTAACACAGGTCTGAACAAAAAAATGAACAAAAAAAAAAAAACACGCCCAAGTAAATTGTGTTTGATTTTAAGAACACTTATTATTTTGCTTACCTGCTTGCCAAAAACTTACTGCGCCATACATCACACTGTATAGACATCCGCTCCAGTTGCTCGGATAGCTGGGTGGTATTCCTCGCCAGGGCTTCGTTCTCCAAGATTAGTTGGTTCTTCTCTCGGGCTACACGCTCAAAGTGGTACTGCAAATCATCTCCTACGGATGCCACAAGTAACTTCTTAAGCTCGCGGTTAACCTTAAAAGGAATATTTCAAAATATGAAGTAACAAAAAAAAACCAATAAACTATTTGCTGACCTGGAATATAAAGTGCAAGGGAAAAAAAAAAAAAGATTACAAAGTCGGCGGTGGTGGTTGGGGGTAAGTGTTATTTATTGGTATTATTGAAATCTTGTTCAATATAGCGAAAAAGGCATCACTTAACTCTCTTTTTTTTATTAGCCAAACTTGAGTGTCTGGAAATGCTTTAGGGTAAAACAGACAAAAACATTAAGCCCGCAGGTACTTTGGAAGCCTAAAAGGATGCATAAGGATAATGGGGTCTAGTCATTAGAGGAACAGCCGGCAGGAAAGATAAGATTTGGCTTCAACTTCCCCCATTTCATTAGGAAGGGCCAAACACTAGTACAGGGGCGTCCAACATGCGGCCTCGAGGTGCGGCCCGCGTGAGATCAGCAGCCAGGATCACAAGAGCCCTGCTGCTTACTTGTGGGAGGGTCTATTCTCTGCTCCAGCTGCCTCCTCTGTGGGGAGAACGAGAGAGGCCGCGCCCCCTGCTGAAGTCTGTGAGCGGCATCGAGAGCTGTAGAGCAGGTAAGGGGGTGGGGGAGGTTGTGTGAATGAGTATGTCTGATTGAGGGAATGAATCTGTGAATGAATGAGTTTGTGTGACAGCATGGATGTGTAAGTGCTGGAACCTAGGCATGATGGGACTATGATAGCTGTTAGCAATCACACTCCTATCATGCCAAGTCAGCCAGCTAGCTGCCCCCCTTGTGTATTGTGCTGCCAGCAGTGTGGGGTCTGCACTTACAGCCACCCTGTACCAGCACGTATTGGCTGACTTGGGATGATAGGAGTATGATTGCCAACAGCAATCTGCTAACAGCAATCACAGTCCCATCATGCCTAGGTTCCAGCATTTACTGGTTGCCTGGGTATAAAAAGAGTGTGTTTGCTGTTAGCAATCACACTCCTATCATGCCAAGTCAGCCAGTACATGCTGAAACCTGGCTAGCTGCCCCCCTTGTGTATTGATGCTGCCAGCCGTATGGGGTCTGCACTTACAGCCACCCTGTAACAGCATGTATTGGTTGACTTGGGATGATAGGAGTGTGATTGCTAACAGCTAATAGCAATCTGCTAACAGCAATCACAGTCCCATCATGCCTAGGTTCCAGCATTCACTGGTTGCCTGGGTATAAAAAGAGTGTGTTTGCTGTTAGCAATCACACTCCTATCATGCCAAGTCATATTGTTGATTTTTTTTGTCCAATTGTGGTGTGTTACTTTTAATAAAAGTGTGGTTACACACTAAAATTGGACAAAAAATACAATGCCCAGCCAACCAGTACATGCTGGAATCTGTGTATGCCTGAGATTGCTGTTAACAATCATAATATATCATTTTTTTGTACAATTTTGGTGTGTAACTTACTTTTATTAAAAGTGTGTGGGGGGGGTCACTTTCCGTTTCGGCTAAGTGAACCCTGAATTTTCGGTTTTGGTCCAGAATTTTCGTTTTAGTGCATCGCTAAAATAAATAGGACTATTTTATTTTTACTTATCCAGAATCCTGAATTTGTAGGCCCAGAAATCCCAGAAATCAGTGAGAGGAAAAGTAAAGGTTTTGTGTCATTTACTTTATTTTAATCTGCATATTTTATTAAAGGCCATATTTTCTCTCAGTGAAAAATGAGTGCGGCCCTCGCACGTATACCATTCTGATGAAGTGGCCCACTGCAGAAAAAACTTGGACACCCCTGCACTAGTAGGTTTCAATAGTACTACGGACTGAAAGTGCCCCCTATAAAGCATGAATGATTGAGGAAACCTAATATCTACACATTATACAGGACCACTAAAGGGCTGCTTCCTGCAGCAGAAGCTTGCTTGGCCTTTCATTATATATAGTGAAGTCAGAGTTAAACTACAACACACCTGCAAACCCTCCTTGACTTCTGGGAATTATCCCAGCTCTGGTTACTGGTGCAAGGAGGTAAAAATGCTGCGTAATACTGTATGATACAGTAGGAACTGGGATGCTGTATTGAAATATTTCACCGTCTGACGTGGTGACCTGACTGCGCTACTGTTATTATAGCTCTACTTACCTGCTTACTAACTGGTACCAAACTTTGACATGTAAAGGCTGGATAGAAACACGGCAATTGGCAAAACATGGTTAATTCACAACTTACACAATCCAAAGTTTGGAAAAACCCTATTTATCCGTCTCAGATGCATTCTATGAAATCTGCATTCTGCCCCGTGCGTGGGAAAAATAAGAGCTAGACTTAAATTCCCACAGGTTGTCCTTAAGATAAACCAGTTTTATGATGCAGTGTGGAGAGACGATGTTCTATTTACAATGTTCCAGCACATCTTCAAATGCTAACACCCGTCACGCTTGACCACCACAATGATGATTTGGACCCCAAATACACCATTTTTCATGTGTGGCTAAGTAATATTATGGTTAATAATGTATGTTAGAAGCGTATAGCGGGAATATCAAAGCAGCCTTCAATAAGCCTGAATGTCTCATCCCCATATAATCAAAACAAATGACCCAGGGTCTGAATTAACCCCTTCGAGTCCAGCATTTGGGTATTGTGTCTTTGCTTGAAGACCGCGTACCCATTTCAATTTCCTAGTTCTGTGCACGTGATTCACTTCAGAATCGATCACGGTCACCCAGCGGTCAGTAGCAGCCATCCCCTTGCGATCCCAGCGTTCAGAGCGACACTGGATCGCTCATCATGAATGACGGACCAGGTACGTCCCGGTCTTGAAGGGGTTAACAGTGTGCTAACAACCCTAAAGATGTTATTAATCCTCAGCCTTCAAAGAATTTGTCTATCCTTTGCCTTTTTGGAGTTGGCCGATATCATAGTCCAAAAAAATCCTACATATTATATTAATGTTATCCCCAATTAGATCTCTTGTGGGAAAATAAGCATTATATTTGGTCAGATTTAATATATATATATAAATAATGGTAAAGGATTGGTGGGAACAGATAAAAGAAAAACTTTTTTTATTTTTTATTTCCCATTTAAGGGGAAAAAAATGTTTTTCCTTATAGGTGACGGCACCTACCTCAGTTTGCACTTTTAGCTGGTTAGAAAGGCCCTCCTTATCTTGTAATAACCTCCTCTCGGAATTCTTCATTTTTTCAATAGTGCTTTTCAATTCAGAGATATGTTTCCAAGGATCAATGATCCCCTCTGCTCCTTCTGACTTGCAATGTCCATTTGCCTCCAGGTGTTTTGAATGTTTAGGTAGGACTGTATGTGTTATGGCAGATTTGGGCACCAGAATTCTGAAAGCTTCAATTTCGACTGCTTTGTCGCTCTGGATTTTTCCAAGCTGGAGAACACCGGGACTTAGCGACGGAGTCGGCATAGTTTTTCTTTTCGGGCTTTGCCTTGCCTTGGCATGAGGGGCCTGTACCTCTGGAGATTTTAAAGGCTCCTCTGTTTCCATCCCATCGCCAGTACCGCGTATAGGTGGGGAAGCTGCCACTGCTCAAACAAAACAAAGATCACAATGGATACATTTGTTAAAGCAAACATGTATTTCACATTTGAATTTTAATATTTCCTTTTGGTATTTAAAGACGTAATTCCATACTGTGAGCTTAAAATTACAGTTAAGTAGGTAAATAATTCATACATTTGGCATGTAAGAAACAAACAAGGAATAATTCCTACTCTCTAGTAAACACACCCTTTAAAGCATGTGAATTCAGATTACAGGGTTATGCTAAAATGATCAACATGCATGCAAAGAGATCAGCGCAGACTCAGTAAATACTATTTAAAATCACCTACCTGGAGCATAAATATTGGGCAGTCTGTCACACTATACGGCCATATACTGTGTAACGTAGTGGCGGGCTAAGCAATATATGGCCCTATAGTGTGACTATATGCAGCCAGGTGCATTTAAACAGCATCTGCTGGGTGTTTGATGATCTCTTCCTTAGCCCTCCTCAATATTTGCCAGAATTTCTCTAAAACAGGGATGAGCGAAGCAACTGTAACGATGCGTGACTAATCTTTAACCCCTTAACGGACAATGATGTGCCAGGCATGTCATGTCGCTCAATGCCTCAGTATCGAGCAACGCCGACTGAGCTTAGGATGCAATCGTTGAATGAATATGGCAAATGTGATCGCTCCTATCTTTTCTAATATTTTTTAATATTTTAAAATATGACACTTGTACTTAACTCGCACAAAAAAAATAAACATGCCGGACATTTCTAAACAAATATAGGAATCTATTTAGTAGATTTTGTCTTCAGAGTAAAAGATTTTTCAAATATTATATATATATATATATATATATATATATATATATATTATTTTATTTTTTTAGAGTAAATTGGATATGATGGTATCTAAAGAAATCCCTTCTTTTCCTGAAAAAATTATATATAATTTGTGTGATTCAAATTGCAGCTAAACACGAGTGTCTTTAAGGGGTTAAAAGAATTGTGCATTACTGACTTTTTAAAAGTGGCCAACATTAAGTGCCTTGATTACGCACTTTACATGTGTTTTATTGATCCATAATAGGAATCACACAAAGGTTAGGCCAAAATGCCAGCAAGCTAATGTGTAAATATATGCGGTGTATGACAGGACATTAGATTTACCATAAGAAAGATTTACTTTACAGAGGTAGTGGGTAAATTAGTGGAACAGCCTCCCAGCGGAAGTGGTAGACGTTAATACAATAAGGGACTTCAAACACGCATAGGGCATGCATATGGCTATCCTGAATCTAACAAGAAACCAAGGACTGATTAACATTCGAGTATTTACATCAGGAAAAATGGGCAGACTAGTTGGGCGAAATGGTCCTCATGTGCTGTCAAACTCTATGTTTCTATTCCAAAGAATAAGGCTTAATGTATTATTAATGATTATTTACAAAGCCTGGATGGACGGGTGGGTCAGATCTAACGCCTTCAGCTCGGATAACTTGATACCAAATGTTTCCTTACAAAAGATAACATTTGAGATATATTGAAGGAAAATAAATAAAAATATACAAAATGGAAAAGTGAAGATGTGCGCTAATAATATACTTACTTTTCACAGTCCCTGCGATGGTCGCCATTCTATTGTATTGGTTCAGAGGACCGCAGACTGCAAAAAACAGCACTAGTTGCAATAATCCTGGGATGCAATGTTTAAACACATTTTAGGTATTGCAATACAAATATTAGCAGACAATTTGTTAGTTATGAGGATCCCATGCTAGCAAATAGCTTAGTAATTCTGAAGCGATAATATGGTCTGGCTCAATACAGGTTTAACTACACCTAACAAAAGTAAACAGGCTCTTGTGGTTCCCCAAGAGTTTCCTTATTTTGAGACATTTGTAAAGTTAACACTAGGCAATAATCCTGCACACTATCCTCCATCTCATATATCGAACACAAAGCGTTTGGATTATACTTCAAAATGAAAGTCTAAGCAGGAAATGTACTATGATTATGTATTCAATACGAACCTTATACTTATGCAATGGTAGACATCATCTTGATTGTAATACTTGTTGTGGATACCTCGCTTGTTCTGTCAGCCTTTGTAAAGGTGGAGGAGAAGAGAGAGAATTCAGAATAGCTGTCGGATTACAGCACAGAGCTCATGCTTCCTGAGTTAAAGCTGCCCCTTACTTTTAAATGCAATATCAGTGGCGTGACTGGTCTCCGCGAGGCGAGAGGGGGAGTAGTGTGTGCATAAATGTATAGTGCTGGAGTCAGCGAGTGTGTATACTGTAGTGTCAGAGTCAGTGTGTGTAAGTGTATAGTGCTGGAGTCAGCGTGTGTGTATACTGTAGTGTCAGAGTCAGTGTTTGTGTATAAATGTATAGTGCTGGGGTCAGTGTGTGTGTATACTGTAGTGTCAGAGTCAGTGTGTGTAAGTGTATAGTGCTGGAGTCAGTGTGTGTGTATGTGTATACTGTAGTGTCAGAGTCAGTGTTTGTGTATAAATGTATAGTGCTGGAGTCAGAGTGTGCGTGTGTCTGTGTAAGTGTATAGTGTTGGAGTCAGTGAGTGTGTATACTGTAGTGTCAGAGTCGATGTGTGTGTGTAAATGTATAGTGCTGGAGTCAGCGTGTGTGTATACTGTAGTGTCAGAGTCAGTGTGTGTATAAATGTATAGTGCTGGAGTCAGCGTGTGTGTATACTGTCCCTTACAGTATCTACAAAACATTAACAGATTGCAAAACCAAAAAACAGCAAAATTAAAGGCAGTTAGTGATAAGTAGTATGAAAAGGTCAATGCCCCCTGAAACCTTTTATGGTTTTACTCTGTGATTGACCACAGAGGAAGACTAGTATGATGTCATGGCAGAGATATGAATCCAGAGCTCATGGCATTTGTTGTGTGTGTGTTTGTGTATTCATATCACACAAACAACTTTTTAAATGAGGAGAGAGAAGAGAGAGAAAGAGATAGATAATACTGTGCAGCAGATGTTACAAACAACACCATTGTTTACACACGTCTGTCTCTAGTGCATATCTCGCTAGCAAATAAACAGCTTTGTAACACTTACTTTCGTAAATATTCGAGACGCCCGATAGTTTCCGCTCTTTGTGAACAAGACACGTCTGCCGAGGGGGGGGGGTTACTTGCGTCACTTCCGGGAACACTTGCCGGATTAGGTGAGCCGCGTAATTACTTCCGGTGCGTCGGTGTTACCAGGGAAACGCAGGGCCGCTGCTGTTGCAGTTTGATGCTGGTTTGTTGACAACATAACGCTGAACCGAGCAACTGCCTCAAAATGGTGAGTTTAATGCAAAAGATGTTTTAATATACGTGTAGAGCGTATATATTTAGGGGTCGGTTTAATTTAGAGTGCAAATGATCATAGGGCTTAAAAATCAAATTCAGTCATTTGCATGCTCCCTTTGCTAGATTGCTGCACGTTATCTATCCCAAAGTGAAATAACATAATTCATGTAGAATCTCCATAGTAACTCGGATATTTACCTATGGCTATGTAGCTGTGTGATGATCAGGTTCTATGGTATAAACATATTTATCTGCTTATTCTAAATATGTACAATGGGGTCAACTGTAGCGTTCCAATATCACAAAACCAGCGTTCGGGTTTTGGTTGGATCAAGCGTACTAACATACAGGGGTCGCTCTGCTCCCCAGTTGCCTCAGGGACAGGTCTATTAATTAGGGGTTATGATAAAATTAAAATGCTGATGTCACTACGTTAACGACACGGTGTGACGAGCCAGGGTACTGCAGAATCTCTTGTCTCGCTAGGGTCTATGTATGCAAAAGGTGCCTTCATATTGCATTCATATTGCTGGTAAAGCTTCTCTGGGCTATGAGATTGTTTTAAAATGTTGCATAAGGTTGTTTTGTATTATATACCAGAGTCAGAGCTGACTTTAGGTGTTTAGGCGCCCTGTGCGGACTACTTCTCTGGTGCCCCACTCGACAAAAAAGAAAGGGAAAAAATCTTGTAACAAGCAGCTAGTTTTAATTAGAGATTATTTATTTATGTGCAAGTGCAAACAAGTACAATAATATATAACTGGAAACACTGGTAACAATAATGTACCTTAAATATATTAAATATAGGGGAAAAAATTGGACCCTAGGCAATTGTTTCCTTTGCACTCCCTCCACGCACCCTAGCATGCAATCACTCCCTCCGCTCCCACACCAAAAAAAAAATTAAAATTGCCACACTGACTCCAGATTAGGGGAAGACTGCGAGAGTCAGTGCAGTCTTCCCTCCTTCTGACTCTACTGTGACTTTGAAAGGTCCACTCCCCCTTAATCATCCCCAGAGCCCCTTTGTCCCCTCATTCACTAAGCCACACCTCTATTTTCCTGCCTCCCTGTAGTTCAGGTATAGATCAAATAAACATAAAATGTAAACAACACTTGCGTGTATAGCATTGCAGGTATAGTCCAACAGAATAACACACAAACCAAGCTTTGGAGGTATAGATCAACTGGGGATCACATGTAAACTCAGCAATGAAGGTATAGATCAAATAAATAGGATATACAAACCCAGGTATACATAAATAATGTATGGAAACATAGCATATCAGATATAGATCAACAGAATAACACAAAACCGGCTTTGCAGGTATAGATCAACTGGAAATCACATATAAACTCAGCATTAAAGGTATAGATAAAAAAAAAACCTAAATTACAGACATAGATCACAGGTTGCACACCCCAAAGCCAGCCCTGGTGTCTACATAGAACTTGACAAGCACCCAGATTACACACACAAATTACTGCCCAGCCTGAGCCATCTTTGTCCCCAAACAGCCCAGCATAAGACATCTTTGTCCACAAGCAGCCAGCCCTGTGCCATCTTTGTCCCCAAAGCTCAAACACCCTGCTTATGCCATCTTTGCCTTTCCCCAAATCACTTATATATCTATGATACATACAAAACACTTATACAGTCTCTCACTCATTCACACAAATCATTTACACATATTCATTAATGCATTCTCACCATTCATCCACACATTAATTAATTCATTCACACAATTTATCCACACATTAATTTCTACTCTCACTCATTCATGCAATTCATCCACACATTAATTCATTCATTATCTC
This sequence comes from Sceloporus occidentalis, assembly GCA_023333645.1. Classification (NCBI taxonomy): domain Eukaryota; kingdom Metazoa; phylum Chordata; class Lepidosauria; order Squamata; family Phrynosomatidae; genus Sceloporus; species Sceloporus occidentalis. The sequence continues at coordinate 419,058 of JALMGF010000033.1, forward strand.
CCACATTCACACAATTCATACAGACATTAATTCATTTATTATCTCACGCATATTCCGGCGCTTATCATGAAGCACCGCGACCAAGGCCTCGAGCTCCCACCACCGCAGTCAGGGCAGCGGTAGGGAGCAGAAGAGATAAAGGGGGCCGAGCGGTTTCTAAAAACTTTTCCATTTGTGACCACTCGGCGCCCCTTTCTCTTCTTCTCTCCCTGCCACCTTGGCGTGGCCCTGGCCTTGGTGATGGGACGGCCACATGGCGCCCTGTGCGGCCACACAGCTCGCACACCCCTAGGGCAGGCCCTGACCAACATGCATTGTTTTTAAAAGAAAGGTGATCCAATATTTTATTATTTTATTTTAATAGAAAAGTAAAAAAAGTAAAGACCCCATGTACCATTCTATCAGAAACACTACAGGAGCTCTGAGCCATAACCCTTTTAAGCGATGTACATACAAGAGAAATCTCATTGTTTGACCCTGAGTCTGAGGGGTTTCGCCCCTTCTCAGGGTGAGGGGGCAGATTCTGAGGGTCACACAGTCTGGAGCTGATCCCTTCCTGTGCTAAACTGCTGTGATCACATAAAACATTGCCAGTTGGTGCTTTTGCTACCAGTATGTTATGGTTGATATCCCTGCTTGAATGCAGGTGACTCTATTAAGTGTATCTTAATGTGTGACGCTGAGAATCTGCCCCTTTCGCCGTGAGATTTGGGCTAAAACTCTGAGATTAAGGGTCAAACCCTAAGAGTTACCAGTTCTCCAACCTCCATTGAGCTCCATAGGCCTGTTAAATAACCTATTGTGCTCCAATAGTCCATTCAATCTGAGCCATCCAGAGACACAAAGCAAGGTTAATGCATAATATGATTACAAATGTAATTGTGCTTTTTATTTGAAAGTGAAATGTATCTTCACCTCGGTCACAAACACATTCTTTTGGTAGCAACAATAAAGCACTGTGAGTATAAAAGGACAATAAAAAGACATTGCAGGTAGGCTTCCCATCTTATAGTTATGAGTTTACAACTGAAAGTAAACCCCGAGGCTGGCAGTGCCAAACGAATAAGACAAAATATCTGTTTAAAGGGACAGTCCCATACAGGCCTGCCAACAGAGAATGCATATTAAAGTCATACCTGGGACCTCTCCATTTTTTGCCTGGACACTGGCTGAAGCTTTGCTTCTTTAGGTCTCCTGGTCACAATGGAGATTCCGGATCATGGGAGTGGTGTGAAGCCATGCCTACTATCCCTCCTATCACATTAACTTTTTCTGCGTTTGGGGCTAGCCCAAAACGCAATGCCAGCGGGACCGCCCGCCGATTCCAGCAGGCCTGCTCGCCCACTACCCGAAGAGATGGGGCTCCGATTATCCAGAGCCTGGATGTTTCCAGTTATGATTAAGGTACTATGTAAGGGGGAAAAAAATAACATACAGCCATTAGACAAATAAATTCAGCTACAGAAATGCAACTTCAATGATCTCACTGGCAGAAAAGCAATGAAAGTTCTTTTGATGCATAAACTACTGTTCAAAAGTTTGGGGTCACTCAGCTGTTTTCATGGAAAACAAGGAAAATCGCGACCCCAAATGTTTGTTCTTGTGCACTAGTGAGGAAGAGAGGCATTCTACTGAAAGCATCACCTCAAGCCAAGTAGCTTGGGGGGTCAGGGGAACAGGGCAAATGCATAGATGGTTTCTGATAAATCAATGGGGAAAAATATTAAGGTGATATATAACATACCCTTCAGCTGTACTTGGGGAATGGGAGTGGGGTCAGGATCATCAACCTTCCTTACATGTCCAGCCACTTTACTGTGTATTGAAGCAGAATATCAGGATATGAAGTCATATCATGATACTATGTTTCAATATATTGCCAAATGGCCAAGTGGCAGCTGTGATTGAGCAGAAGCACACAACTCTCTTGGTGATTCCATACCTAAGCCTCCTGTCATCACCCCTACAAGGAAAACTCTCCTCTTATCCATGTGAAAGGTGTTTTATCCAAACCTATAATGCTGATGGCTCAGTCACAGTTATTGACACAAAGTCCATAATTGTGGGCAAGTCTAAATAACTCTGCATGTTATGTACAAGTATGTATTATACCTGATATATTATGAAAATAATGATTTTGTGGCTTTTTTTAATTGTGTTTATTCTTATTTTTTTATGGTTATACCACCAATTGATGAACAACTATTTCCACATACATTCATGTTGGAAAACAACTCTATATTGAGATCATCCCAGGTTTCCAATTAGACTGTTTTGTGTTGTCTTTTCTCTAAAGTACAGTAAGTGACCTTATGTGATTGCACCGTCACAGTGGAAAATATGATACGCAGCAATGCACTTAAACGAATGCTATTTCCAAAATAGGTTCGCTTATTACAGTAGATACTTTTGCCCTGACTCCCCAGCAGTATCTCTGAGCCTTGTGCTCATTGCTGCTCATTGCTTCCAGAAATATGCCTAGGTATGTAGGCAGCATATACCATCTCAGGCATAGATATCCAGGAGAAAGGGGCAGAACCTTTGGGCATAGATAAGACCAACACAACTCAAAATGTGGTGAGGGCCATATTTTTCTATATATTATTTTCAAGGACTGCAAGGTGTTTGTTCATCTACTTAAAAGCTTTTTAGCCCCGCTTTCATCAGTGTAGACATTGCATTGGCATCTCTTGTAGTTAGACAGTGGGATCCTGTAAAGATTTACTTTGTTTGAATTTTTCCAATTGTTTTAAAGAGGAAGAGTTTCTCCGTCTTCTCATGCCGATCGCGTGACTTGCTAATCACACAGCGATCAGGAAGCAGGGGTCTGCAGTCCTGCTTTCCTGATCACATTATGTGCACGATCAGCGATGTTCTGGTGATTTTCTACTGTAAGGTACCCAGTGAGATTATTATTTTCTTCCCTCCCTAGAATGCTGAGTTAAACTACTTTCTGGAAAGCCACTGATTACAAAAACACAGCAAGATATGTCTCCTCATGGAGCAATCAGGCAGCAGGGGAGGGTTGGGGCTGGTCTCTCATGTGGCTGAAGCTGCCTCTGAAGGTAGACCGGCATCTGGTGGGAGGAGTCTCTTTGATCACTCCTGTAGGCTTCCATGGGCTTGTGGGGGCTCGTTTTTGCTTTTGCTGGCAGTGGCGTCTCCAGGTTTCATATTTAGGGGGGGCACATGGGGGGCCAGGGACCAAAGTAGGGGGGCCAATTATAAAACGGTACATATACACTATATATATATATATATATATACCGTATTTGCTCGATTATAAGACGAGGTTTTTTTCAGAGCAAATGCTCTGAAAAATACCCCTCGTCTTCTAATCGGGGTCGTCTTCTAATCAGACCTCAAATAGAGTCTGATTAGGAGACTAAGATCCAGATCCCCCGCACCGCTGCAGGGGACCTGGATCCTCCTGTCTCACCCCCCCCCATCATACACACTTACCGGTGCTTCCTGCTGTATTGCCGGGGCAGCGGGTTGACGTCTACGCGATCCGCGTAAACAACGTCCGCTGCAGCCGGAAGGAGGTGTGGCTAGCAGCGGGGGTTGTCTGCGTCCGTCGCGTAGACCTTCCCCGACTGTCAGAGATCTCTGATCTCTGACAGCCGGGGAAAGTATACGCGACGGACGCATACAAACCCCCGCTGCCAACTCCACCTCCTTCCGGCTGCAGCAGAAGGCGACGTCAACCCGCTGCCCCGGCTGGAAGCACCGGTAAGAGAGGGCTGAGAGGGGAGAGAGGAGAGAGGAGAGAGGAGGGGAGGGGGGGGAGAGAGAGTGTGTGTGTGTGTGTTAGTTAAATGGGGGCATAGGGCATTTCTGGAGTGGCGTTAAGGGGGCATTTAATAGAGCACTCTGCCTCCTGAAATGCCTTATACCTCCCTATATGCCACTCTGCCCCATAATATGCCTTTTAACCCCCTAAATGCCAGAGTGGCATATAGGGGTATAAGGCATTTCTGGAGGCAGAGTGCTCTATACAATGCCTTTTAACTCCCTTAATGCCACTCTGCCTCCTGAAATGCCTTATACCTCCCTATATGCCACTCTGCCCCATAATATGCATTTTAACCCCCTAAATGCCAGAATGGGATATAGGGGTATAAGGCATTTCTGGAGGCAGAGTGGCATATAGGGGGTCAAAAGGCATACCATGGGGCACAGTGGCATATAGAGGGTTAAAAGGCATATCATGGGCCACAGTGCCATATTGGTGTGGCAAGCCTGGGGGCAGATGTGCGTAACTGGGGGACAGGCTGGAAAATACAAGAAATAAAAACAAAAAAAATCTTTTTCTCAATCATAGCTTTTATTAAAAAAAATAGTTTACATGAATTAACATTTACTGGTAAAACTTTTTTCCTTTAGGGTCGTCTTATATTCAGGCTTTTTCTTTTTTCCTAAGTTAATATTCAGATTTTGGGGGGTCGTCTTATAATCAGGGTCGTCTTATAATCGAGCAAATACGGTATATATATATATATATATATATATATATATACACACACACACACACGTTAGACGTGCATTTTTAACTACATAATATGCACTTATCTCTTTGAAGTAAAGACTGTGATTAAAATATGATTTCAAAATAACAGCTAAAGTGACAGTTATTTTTCATTCTTTAATATTAGCCCCTGCTGACAATATATATAAATATTAGACCCTGCTGCAGATATATAGCAATATTACACCCTGCTTCCGATATATATTAATATTAGCCCCTGCTGCGGATACATACAAATTATACCCTGCTGCCAACATATATTAATATTAGCCCCTACTGCCGATATATAGTATTAGTCCCTGCAGCCAATATATATAAATATTAGCCCCTGCAGCCAATATTTATTGATAATAGGCCCTGCAGCCAATATATATTAATATTAGCCCCTGCTGCCGATATATATAAACATTAGTCCCAGCTTCCGATATATATTAATATTAGCCCCTGCAGCCAATATATATTAATATTAGACCCTGCTGCCAATATATTTGCCACACTGACTGCAGATCAGGGGAAGACAGTGAGAGTAAGTGCAGTGTTCCCTCCTTCTGACTGCACCGTGACATTGAGAGGTCCTCTCCCCTGTAATCATCCCCAGAGTCCCTTTGTCCCCTCATTCACTAAACCATAGCGTTCTTTTACTTACACCCTGTAGTTCAGGTATAGATCAAATAAACAACACATGGAAACAGCACATGCAACTGAATGAGATTAAAAAAAAACTTGTATTTGCAGGTATACATAAATAATGTATGGAAACATACACAGAACAGAACACACAAACCCAGCATTGCAGTTATATATATACTGGAAATCACATGTACACTCAGCACTGAAGGTTTAGATCAAATAATCAACACATGGAAACAGCACTCCAGGTATTGATCAACTGAATAAGACATACAAATCCTATATTTGCAGGTAAACATTAATAATGTATGGAAATATAGGCGATACAGATGAACCGAATGACACAAAACCCAGCTTTGCAGATATAAATCAATTGGAAATTACATATAAACTCTGCATTAAAGGTATAGATAAAACCCCCTAAATTACAGGCATAGATCACTGGTCACACACCCCAAAGCCAACCCTGGTGTCCACACTGCCCACATAGAACCTGACCAGCACCTAAGTTACACATTATGTCAACTTTGTCCCCAAACAGCTGAACGTACGCCGTTTTTGTCCCATAAAGACCTCTCCCTCCCAATCTATCCTATCTACCCCCTCTCCCTCCCTATCTACCACAACTGCCTCTCTATCTACCACATCTGCCTCCCAATCTATCCTATGTACCCCCCTCTCCCTCCCAATCTATCCTATGTACCCCCCTCTCCCTCCCAATCTATCCTATGTACCCCCCTCTCCCTCCCAATCTATCCTATCTATCCCCTCTCCCTCCCAATGTATCCCATCCACCCCCATCTCCCTCCCAATCTACACCCTCTCCCTCCCAATCTATCCCATCTACCCCCCTCTCCCTCCCAATCTATCCTATCTACCCCCTCTCCCTCCCAATCTATCCTTATCTACCCCTTCTCACTTCCTACCTCTTCTGACTCTCTAATCCCCTCCTAACTTTCTAACCCCCCCTTTGAAGTTCACTTACCTTGGGCTTGTCCAGCGGTGAGATCGCGAGGTCTCTGTATCCCTGGTTCTGCCGGCTTCACTGCTGGGCGCCGGATATGACGACATATACCGGCGCTCGGCTTGAAATGCCGGCACTGCGAACCAGGAAGAGGCCTCGCGGTCGCGGAGAAGAGTGAGAGGCGCCGAACGGTTGCTGAGAACTTATTCCTCAGCAACCGCTCGGCGCCTCTCACTCTCTCCTCCGGGTCTATTAAAAAAAAAAAAAAAAAAAAAGCCGGCGTTTCAATTGGGGGGGCACACCGGGGGGCACAGCATGATGTAGGGGGGGCCATGGCCCCCTCTGGCCCCCCCCTGCCGACGCCACTGTTTGCTGACCACCAGCAGCAGAGCCCCTAAAATGCCGCGACCACTGCACTTTCACTCTCATGGAGCGATCAGGCAGCAGGGGGGTGTTGTGTCAGGTCCCCACACTTGTGTGGGGAACCAATCAACACACAACCCTCTTCCCTGAAGCTGTCTGTGGCAGCTGAAAACACAATTGCTGGTTTTCCTGCAATCGCGTTTTCAGCCTACAGAATCACTCCATGAGAGTGATCACAGGCTTGGGGGCCGGCTTGGAGTGGCTGTGCTGGTCTTCCCAGACACCTGGGCAGACAGCAGCAGCAGCAGCAGCAGCAGCGCCCCCGCGATCTCCACGATTGTGGCGACGTGGGGGCATTTTTGGGGGGATGTAGCAGGCTGACAAACACCTAGGCGCCAGGACAAAATTCTCAGTCGCCATGGCGACCTGGCGCCTGGGATTTGTCGAGCCCTGATTTAGTGAACATGTACATATATCTTCTGAAAACTGTGCAGCTGCACAGGGATACCTACTCTGCTGTGCAGCCAGTCTCTGGCAGGGAAGCCTCTGTGCATGGGTTGTGGTCTCCTTACACCCCAGGGAAATCTTGTGCAGTTGGAACACATGTTCTGCAAGGCAAAATAAATGTGGGGACATCCAAAATGTATACAGGCAGTTCTTATTACAATATTATTATTGTTTTATATAGCTCCGTAATAGTCTGCAGTTCTGCACAATTGGTAAACGAGACATAACGAGTAGTGTATAACATAACAATTTGACTTACAGGAACAAGAGGTAAGAAGGTTTCTGCTCAAATGAGTTGGAGTGGACCTTTAAAGGTGCTGTTCCACATTCATGTTTTCCAACTTTCCCAGAGTCTTATATTATTATTATGTACTACTATGGTATCCACCTTAAATAAACCTATTCCTTTTTTAAACAACATATAGTTTTGCTGTATTTTTTAGTTTTCTATCTGGTGTCACAGAAAGGGCATTACCTTTATTGTCTTATAGTATAAAGTGGCCTTACCACTATCACACAAAACACCTCACACATGACTCCCATCACGCCTACAACACAAATCACACATCACTCCCACCACACCTATCACACACAATAACTCACTCCATCACATCACTCCCCTCACATAAAATATCCCTCACATCTATCACACATCACTCTTATCGCACCTAACACACCAAGCACATCACTCTCATCACAAGTATCACACACATCACTCACACCCATCACACTAGTCTTTAGAGCTTTGCTGTTTAGTAGGCACGAACATGAAATAGCAGGCTGTAGGAGATCAGACTGCTGTGATGTAATACATGTTGGAAGGCTTTAGTGCAGGGGTGTCCAACCTGCGGACCTCCAGCTGCTGCAGGACTACATCTCCCATACTCCTCAGCCAGCCCCTTAGCTGAAAGAGCATTATGGGAAATGTAGTCCTGCAGCAATAAAGTGTGAGTGACTTATCTCTTATAGTTTAAGAGGCATTCTAGGTGGAACAGTGGGAGCTTTTCCATTATTTGTTTAAAATGTAGTTTTCAATTCACTGGGAAATAATCGAGGTGGGGTACATTTCATGGGTGATTATTTTGCGTGATGCACGGTTTGTCCATAGCTAGGTATTTATTATATAAATAGTTTTCCCTGGGTTAACTATACACTGTTGAGATGATTGTCACCTAAGTATAACTATAACGAGACAAGAGCGATGATCTGGCTCCTGGTATTCGCAGGGTTAAATTAATATTAACTGGCTTAGACTGTCTGTTGGCACACCAGGCAAATGCTTCCCACAAACTGTTATTGCTGCTCATGCAGCTGATCCCGTCCTGTAGTTCTGTGTGTATTCAGCGGGTGACTGTCCGCTTGCCACATATCTTCCACTGGATCTCATTATAAGGGCCGTTCCACTTAACTGGCTTACCCTTGGCTTTTATTCTTATTACATGTATACCCTCAGATTCAGGCAATCTCACGCTTGCCGCCAGTGTACTTACTTTGCCTTGTGTGCCTTATCTCTTAACTTTATTCTTTTTTTCGATCTAGTGAATGCCATAATATTTTACCTGAAACAGTGACGTATCGGGTAAAATAAAAAAAGTGTAGAGTTCAGAATGGCAATTAGGCATCCCTGAGACATTTTCTGATCGCATGATCAGCTTACTTTCAGTACAAATCTGAGATATCTGCAGTTTTTTCTTCTCCCCGAGCTATTTTTAGAAGTGCTGAAGACTGATTGTGACTCATGCATTAAGAGATCATTATGGTTCAAGAATAGAATACTTTTGTAGTAGGAAAAAATATCTAAACGTGATAACTGCTACTCAGGAGGACTAACTGAGAAACAGAGCATAGCTGGTTTTAAGGTGACGGATGGATCCCGGAATCTCAGCCAATTTGTTGTTACGGTTACCATGTAGTTACCCGTGGTTTTATCTTAAATATGTATGGGACTTTACTATTATAAATAATATTAAAAAGCTTTTAATTAGTTCTGTCACTGGGGAATCTGGTATCTACCTAGTGTATTCTGTGTGGGGAAAAAAAAAAATCTTTGCATAGCTAATGCATGTAGAAAAGCATATATTTGTTTGTTTTATTTATTTAACCGCATTTCTCTTGTGAAGCATTCCAACCAGTAGATAATGCTGCTGGTAAATGCTGTGGTAATGGCCTCAGACTGAGAATAGGGGAAATCAAAGATAATACGGCTAACGGTGTTAAGATTGTATATAGACGATATCCATGTTATGCAAACAAATAAGATATCTTCTGTCAGATTTGTTATTTAAATGTTGAAGCAATAAATATAGTGTTTTTGCTGTTACTGTTGATATAATCAACATCCCTTAGGATTGTAAACTTGCGAGCAGGGCTCTCTCCACCTAATGTATCGGTTTGTCTTAGTCTGTCAATTCTCCTCGTCATACCCCTTGAGCATATGTATTGTATTAAGCGCTGCGTAAATTGTTGGTGCTATATAAATAAAAGATAATAATAAGTTGACAGCCTCTGGCCGGGCGATAGAGTTTGTAGTGATTCATTGACCTGTATGAGGAAAGTATTTGGAAATAATGACAAAACGCTGGTAGGTGGCACTGTAGCACTTCCCGGTATAGAGATCAGGACCTAAGTACAAAAGAGAAGGTGGGTGTAGCACTTTAAACCTTGATTAAAACATAATTTTTGTAGTTCTATGCAAAGCATTGTTGTGTAATGGCCTCAGATCTACTTTATACATTGTATTTTGTGAGGATCTAGCATGAGGATGCACTTCTGGTGCTAAAACGCTTGGGTTCTGTGACCATGTTTTTAAGCGTACAGATGGACCTCCACATACGTGGCTCCTAGAAACGCAGATCTGGACTTGCGTGAAACAAATTCTACGTGTGCGTCTTGTGAAGACCAAAATTAGAAGACTTTGTTACTCATCTGTAATTGTAATATCAATTCTCCAATAGGATGTGAGATGTTGCTGCTGTTATTGAAGGAGACAGGGTACATTGAAGGAATTTTGCATCTTTCCTGTCCCGATGCCCCTCAATTCTTGAAACCCAGAATGTTTGTGGAAATCTTAGAGTAACAATATTGTAAAAAGTGAAGTCCCACTCCTAATCAAGCCTCTAACCACCTCCTAGAATGAAAGTGTCCTCCTTTGGTGTATATAAAAATAGACTTCTAATTTCCCTTTAACATTTGTTTTTCGGCTTTGTATATTCATACATGGGGACTCTTTGGGTTTGCCCTGGAGTCTCCTGGTGGAGCCCTGCTTCCCAGGGGTCTCTGGATCACTTTCTTCTTTCATAAGGCAGAAGAGCTGTGTTTGGCCATGCCCCCTAGCTTAAAGTTTAAAACTAACTCAACCCCCCCCTGTTTTTGAAACATATTGTGTGCCGTTATCTATACTGCTGCACTTAAAAACTGTCTCCAGCCAGCCGTTTATAGTAAGATAGAGTCTGATTTGGTGCCGCTTACATAAACCAAAGGGACAAAGGGCATGAACAAGATACTGTGTTAGAATTTGAAGAGAAGCTCAGATTCTGTTTGCACTGCTAGTCATAGCTTCAGGAGATACAGTAAATGATTTATGAGATTCTTCTCCTTCACACTTCACCTTCACACTTGTTTTTGCTACACTGGATTTATTTGAGAAAGCCCAGGATGGTATAGGCAGTTCTGTAATATTTTATGTCCATGTGAGATTATCTGAAAAAGATCAGTAGATCACCTCAACTTTGGTGAGTCCCTGCACAGATGTCTCAAATTGTAGTGTACTTCATGTGACGGAAACGACCCATACCCTCACTGGGTACACGGGCCAGACGCTGCTTCCTTCTCCCTATAGCCACCGCGAATACAAGACTTTAATCGTCGGGTGGAACTAGCAGGAAACACCGCTCCTCAGGATCGTCCGTGGCACTGTAGCATAGCAATACAGTGCTATACTGTCCTGACAATGACAGCACCAAGACATACCCCAATAACAAGACAGAACTCGTATTGAGGTAAAACAGTAACTGACTTTATTGGGAACAACACAGATATTTATACACACAACATAATTGGATCAGGAGTATAATTCCATCAACTACCCCACAGCTCGGTGCCTCCACACTGTTCTATGGCAAAGTGACCATTTCAGGGTGTTCCCGAGGGAGCGGCGTCAATCCCGCGTAACAATGAAAAGCGCAGGGTTCCAAAAAGCGACTTGATCCAACGCCGTAACCACCAAAGAGCAACGTTACCAAGACACTTCATTTACAGAAGAAAATCAGCTTATCATACTAATTCTGCCTATGAGTGCAACCATGAGGCAATTCCTCTCAAGAAAAGCCCCCACCAGCCCCACATGTTCAAAGTGTGCTTTCCATCATGCTTTGGTCAGACCCGGGAAGTTTCTGAGGTATTGGCTTGCACTATTTAGCGGTGCTGGCTGCCATTAGGCAGGAGTAGGCCCGCATATAGTATTGAACTGTATGAAAGTGGGTGTGGCTAAGCGCTGCTCCCCTTCCCTTGAGAAGCCAAATGACCCAGGAGAATTTCCACACGCGACTTTGTTTACCCCCCTTGTTTCGATGAAGTGTCTGTTGGCTTTGCTCCAGTGTATTGTGGGAACAAGAATTGTGGATAAGCACAAGCTGTTCACACACAAAAAACGTTCCTCCTGTAATGTCATGTAAGATCAGGCACTGGCTTCAAGGTAAAAGCAGAAACCGAATGAAGGATGGCATTAACAGGTTTTAAGGGGATGCTGTTTCCATCACCACTTTTAGCTGCCTATAGCTTTCATTTTTTAGTGTGTTTTTGGACATACTTAGCATAAAAATAAGGGATTTTTTTACCTCAGTTAAACTATGATCCATAGCAATCACCCTGTTTCTTTCTCCCAACCTTACAAACACTGCCTGAACCAACCATCAACAACAAAGGGCAACTCTAACAATAGACAGTAAGTAGACTAACAATGGAGTAAAACATAGAGTTTCAGAAGCGTGATACATACTCTTTGAAGGTCATCCGCCATATTTGTCTTGTCATACCTGGAGCTTAAATTGAAGTCTATGAAAGGAAATTTTATTGGATCATGTGACATGGTCTCAATGCCCATGAGAGATAGTGCTGATAGGTACTTGGGAGAGAGAGACGACAATGAGGAACATGTGTGGCTGAGAGCGATTGTATATGTTTGCATGTATGGTGTTCGTCCAGGGCGGGGGGAATCTATCCAAGTGGCTAGTTATACATTAACCAGAGATGGATCTCTCAGACAACACACTTAATCAGAGCAGCCTTGGAGGCAATTGCAAGTCAGTGGGTCTAGGGGTTTGTCATTAGACCGCCTCATAAGAGGCTCCCCTTTGGGAATTACCACCCTTCTATTTGTAATCCTGAGGGTCACCTGTAAAAAAAACAGTGAATTCCAGCCTCTGCATACAGTCATATAGAGTGCATAAACTATGCTTCTCATTATTAATACTGGATCAACATAGACAATCTATTTAAATCATATATAAAGTTCTAAATATTGTAATATATATGTTTAAAGTAACTATGCAAATTACAATGATATCGGTGCTGGTGTATTGGAGATCATGTTATGGGATTTCATTCATTTATGTATGTAATCATTTTTTTAGGTTTTCGTTATATATATATTATAAGCCAATTTTCTAAATCTCGGATTCCTTAATGTTTTTATTTTCTTTCTTGGTGAGCAGTGAGTGTGTATAGAGGACAGTATATACCTGTGAACTGGTTAAGGAGGTCTAGGTGAATGACCTGTGAATGGGTGGGAAGTGACACCTGACCTTGAAACTGGGTTCTAAGGGTATACTGCCTTCCAATGCTTCAATGGCCACATAGTTTAAGGTAATAAATCAGTATAATTACGCAACTCCAACTGGATTTCACAGGGAGCTGCAAAGAGGGCTGGGATTTAAAGGGCACAAAAGAGAACAAAACCCAGATTACCATATGTTCACCTTGCTTAAACTTGGTCTGCTTTTTAAAGGGAAACCTTAGGTGCCAAACAAAGCATTTATTTATACCCATATACCAATTTTGTATAGCCACTGCACAAATGATTCATTCAGCTGTTCCTTCAAATGTTTCCCAGTTAAAAGAACATTTGATTCTCAAACACACATCGCTGCTTGAAAAATGGCTGAGATTTAACCCTGTCCCCTGGATAACCGAGGCAGGTAATCTTTTCTCACAGTACTGATTGGTCTAAATTTCTGTTTAATCCCTAACAAATCTCAAATCTAGCTTTCTAGTAGTTCTTTCTTTTTGTATTGGACAAACCAGCGTTCACATACACTTTAATGCATCAGAGTGTCAGACTTTTATTAATGTATTTTCCATTGTAATTGGACAGATTCATCAAATTTTGCAATCTGGCTTGCATCAGAACCCCCCTCCCCTGCGCACATGTGTGTGACCTATTGATAGCTATAAATGTGATGGTGGACAGCATCTAGAATATTTTTGCTGTTTCTGTATGTATTATTGTGGCTTTTAGGGCTGTAGAACCCATACCCAGTAACCATGCACCTTTGAAGATTGACATCAGGGAAGGATGGATTGCCAGAGGGGTTTGGATCATAAAGTGAGAAACTTGGGAGGTATGGAACTGGCTCAGGGTTAGCTTGCTGTCCCCATGTCTTTGGACTGTCATATGCTTGTGACCTGTTGACTATACAGGAACTAGGTGGCTAGAGACAAAATGCATAGCATCCATATCCAGGGTCAACTGCATTACACTCAGGTCCACATTCTGAGTTTGTGCAAAAATGTCCCTCATTGTGCTGTAAAACTCACAAGGTAAGGCAGCCATAGACTTTATGGTTGCGGTTTCAGTAAGCACGCCATATACACCATTGATCTAAAAAAAAAAAATACCATATTTAAAGAAAATTAATTAAGTCAACCTTACATATATTGAATCTAAAGAGAAAAGGCAGAGGTTTTTTTACAATTATAACTTTCTGCTTCGAGGTCACAGGAAGTCCAGGCACCAGCAATTTCCACCATAGTTGGTTTAATATAAAAAAAACCCCAAAACAAACCTGTACTATTTCTTTAAACATCATGAGCGATACAATCAATGGATTCTAGGTAGTTACTCATTCTATTGATCTATCTGATCGACTTTTAAATTGTTCATTTTACATCTCAATAAACATATTTTTGACATTGTGGGTTAGACCTTTTCAACATTTATTTAAAATAGCTAAATATTCTGCATGTAAGCTTGCTAGATGCAGCTGGGGGAGCTGCATATTAATTATAAGAAGAATTTCTGGAAACAAAGAGTCTCCTAAGTAGAATTATGTCTCCATGCATGTTGCTTTAGCATGGACTACTTATTTTCTTCATAATCCAATTCATGTGACGAGATAATCCACCATAATTACTATTAATACATTATAACGCTTTAAAACACGTTTGAACTTCTCTAAAGAGTCAGCAATGCCTTTTAGATTTTCTCTTCTACTGTTTCTGTGGTATGTTGTTGTCTTCAGAGCAGGATTAGCTTGAATCTAGCAGTCCCGAAGCCAGACAATAGCTCGAGGCCTAAAACTTTCCCTAGAGACTCTACGAAGACAAAGATCACCTCCTTAAACCCCTTCCCCACCAGCTCAGTAAAGGATGCTAGGCTGCCGCCTGTTTTGATTAGAAGTGAATCCACCAAGTTTGGGTTTTCAGTGTTACATTAAAATGATGTTCCACCTACTCTAATGAATTTGACACTATTGTAGCATTGGAAACATTGCTCCTAGTTCCTTCCCACAAAATAAATATTTAATGTCCTAAAATTTCATTCATTTTTCCCGTGACACAAAAGCGGGCACTGATAGGTTGTTGTCAGAAAAAGCTTGTTAAAGGTTTCTGTGTAGGTTTTCCATTAAACCTTCATAAGGAAATATAAATGACCAAGTTACTAAGGTTTACTTGCTTAACAACTAATACAAATTAAATTAAAAGTGTAATTAGACACAGAGGCTGCCCTGCAGAAAAAGCTGCCCCCCATCTCCATATTCTGACTGTTCTTGTCACTGATTGGGTGCTTGAAGCAGACAATCATGGGCAGAGGCCCCTTCCCCCAGCTTTGCCCTAGCCAATGTTGGAGCGGATTGGCGGTAAATCCATCATATGCACTACAATATATACGGTATATTACACTAAAAACTCTTAAAAAGTACACAGTGAGTTAGCTGTAATGTGGCAGGGCTGAGCAATCATGGCCACCTCCCGAGACAAAGGTTGCTTGGGACCAGACTTGCAGAAGGTTCTATCTCAGCTCTGGCTCATATTCTTTCCCTTCCTGCTGTGGTAGGGTACCTGTGGTAGTGTCCTTGAGGACTATAGTCATACCTGGGAACATCCAAACTCTAGCTACCCAGAGCCCTCCCTTTTCAGGAATGCCGGTTGGCAGTCTCACTGATGTAAGTGGGGCGGTCCGGCTGACATTGTTTGTGGGGCTAGCCCCACACACCGTGAAACTGGCCGTGGTTGGAGGGAAAGCAGGCCGGGAGTCAGACGTGCCGCCACCCCGTTGACCAGCAGTTTCTGTGTGGTGACCCAAAGACCTGAAAAATCAGCTCCTCTCTTGGAGTCTCTGGGTCTCTCTCACGGTGACTCAATGATGTATTCATTATGTCCTCTGCTTTAGTGACCTTTAACAAAACCTGCTTTACTCTCTAATGCCCTTATGGACCCTCTACATAACAGCAGGTTACATGGCGAGCCAGCAATATTTGTTCCTGCTACAATGCTTCTAAGAAAAAACTGCTAAAAGATTGTGTGTTGTGAGGTTAGTTAAACCTTTTCATCACATTGTTAAGAACTAAGCTTGCTGAAGCCAGTTTAGCAACTAAGCCATGCCAGGGCCCTGTTTGCATTCAGCATCTCACTGTTTGCTTTTCATTTCATGCACCATTTCCAATGTGTGGAAGGTTCCTTTCCGTAGTTTAGAGGGTTAATCCATTTTAGCTACAGTGGTCCTTCCAACTTGCAGTGGATAGCATTACAGGGAACACTCAGGACTACGGTCTAGGCTGATTCTACATCTAGTTTATTATTTCAGCGTCCCAACAGGTGGAACTGTGTTATCTTTTCTCATGGTGTTGGTATTAATAGCACTGCTAGTGATCATATAACCGTTATCCTACCTGTCTGTTGAAACACAGTTATACCGAGTTTAAATGGAGGCTAAGCAGACTAATATACTCTCCAAGACCCCAAGACTTTCAATAGCCCACTGTGAAGATTCTGTGTACGGACTCGCCAAAATGGGTTTAACCAAATAACTCTAATACAGGTCCTCATAGAAACTCAGACATAGCAAAATTTAAAGATGCACCAATGGGGAGTCTTAATTATGATCACAACAGCAGAAAATAGGAAGCAGTCAGCTCCAAACTGTGTGATTCTGAGAATCTGCCCTGGGACCCTGAGATTGGGGCAAAAAAAGAGACTCTGGGTCAAACCTTAAGAGCTCCCAGGCAGCAATAAATGGAGGCTGAAAAATGTTACATCGATAAGTCATATTTTTTCTAGAGAAGCTGTGCTTCAGAACAAGTTGGAATGGTAAGTGGATGATTAAAAACGTCTCTGTTTATGATGTAAAAGGGTCAGTATCCAGGTATTGGACGCTTTAAAAGTACCTCTCGCCTAATCTATTTGATAGCATTGTACGCTCAGTGCTTCAGATATGAACCATCCTTGCAAATTGATTATTTATGATATGTTTTATCAGCCAAGTTGATATCGTACACCATGATATCGTGTTTAAAGGGGGACACCCACATTTCTTTTTATTTGGTGGTGTAGCTGTGTAGCCAGCATCTCCATGAGGAAAGCCGCGTGTTGCTAAAGTGTTGAGTAAAGTGTGGGTGTGTGTGTGCCAAATTTGTCCTTTTAAGGGCCATGATGGAACCAGATCCTCATCTTCTTGTCCTCAGGGACGCACTCTCTGTGGGGATACGCGACCCCTTCTTTCCCTACCCGGCCTGCGGGAGGGCTGGATCTTCTTGGTCCTTTCCCACAAGGGGAAGGATCACTGAAGAAATAATAGAGAGAATGGGCATCGATAAGGGCAACTTAAGTCCTCTGTTACTCAAAAAAGTTTACTGTGGATGTAAATATTCAATACAAATAAATCTACATATGTACAGCATATAAAAATATATAGTGAAGACGTTGCAAGTGCATACACTTGCCATTTAAAGTTAATAGCACTTTTGCCCTTTAAAACATGCCTCAAGTACCTTGCACGCTTGAACTGGTTTTGTGAATAAGTCACCTGTGTTAAAACTTCAGGTTTTTATTAGACGTTTTAATGGCTAAGCTCTCTCTAGTTTAGCTGAAAATAGACTGCATTTGAAATTATTTTGGTAATCATTTTTATGTATTATGTGTAAGAGATCCTTACACTCTTGCTTTTGTTTGCTTGTTTGCTTGTTTTCTGCTGGAGTGATAGGAGTCTTATGTAAGTGACATTTTATTACTTGTACTAGAGTTTTATCCTATGTACTGGTAATTATATCCACCAATATACCAGTAATCCCTGGATCTTGTGCAATCTAATTATGTTTAAAAGATTGAGTTTCACCTTGATATAAAGGTGACGGCAAATGATTGGTTGAAAATCAAATGTAAACCAGTTGCAGAAAAGGAATGAACTGTTAGTTCTCCTCAGGCCTTTCCAATGTGAATATTATGTATGAATGAAGGTGTATATTTTCAGAAACTAAATGTGTGAGAAAAAATAAAAAAATGGACTTGCTATTTGCTATTACAATAGGTGCTTGGGGTGTATGTCCTTTAAAAGTGTGTGCTATACACAAAATGTTTGAGAAACACATATACAAGAGCATTGGGTTCTAGCAGGTAGCTTTCCTGTTGACTCTTAGAAGCTTGCGCTGTTCTGCTGCCACCCTTTCCAGAGACCAGCACACGATGGTGATTTGAGCTGATTTGGCAGTCAAATTTAAAAGAAAGGTCTGACTCAACAAAATCAACTAGACGCCGTTGGAAGAAGAGTTGACCTGGAACTGACTAAACTCAATTGGATTTGCAGACTTGATAGCATGACTGCTGACATCACCTGACAGAATCCCTGATCACCAATGTCTTTGACTAACTGGACTGGTAGGCTCAATGGCTCTTCAGCTGTCAGGTCAACCCACCTTGGCAGGAGACTGACAATACCCAGCTCAACAGCCCACGACTCTTCACGGCAGCAACTTTACTTTTTGTCAACTTTCCGCTGCCACTGATTGTATGCAGTGTCACCTT
The DNA here is from genome assembly GCA_023333645.1 of Sceloporus occidentalis. NCBI lineage: Eukaryota > Metazoa > Chordata > Lepidosauria > Squamata > Phrynosomatidae > Sceloporus > Sceloporus occidentalis. The sequence goes on from JALMGF010000033.1 coordinate 437,345, forward strand.
CAATCAGTTTTGTTTGCTTTTGTAGGATCGGGGATCAGATAAATCCATGTTAGTGGTACTCTTATAAACTACATGACAAAAGACTGGAACAAGAATATTTTGTACATTTCACCCATCTCTCTTACTTTGTCCTCTTTCTATGACAGTATTCCTATACATGTGGGAAGCTATTGTGTCCTGCTTATTAGAGTTACCTTGACCTGTGAACACTTTGAACAAGATCTTCCATAAGTGCTGTTAGTTGTGGTGGATTCCAAAACATGATATAATGGGTTTCTGTACAGTGATTTCAAAAATGTCAGTTTCATAATACGTGGCTATTGAAGCTAGGAATGGATAAACAATAAAAGGAGAGAACCATGTAACCTTTATTAACTTTCATTAACAGCAAGGTATGCAATTAATACTTAGACCACCTAAAGAGAAACACATATTCTGTATTGAAGAGGAAGATGCAGCATTTGAGTAGCTGATAGTTGTGTAGCTGCTTTCTCATAGCTATGTGTGGAGAAATTGCTTAGTAGACAAACTGCTTAGTAGACAAACAAATTGCACATTGCATGTGGACAAACCAAACAGGTCCAAAGTATGCCTAGAGGAAAATCCACTTAAAGGGCAAAAAAGGGAATTAACACCAGAAAAAAATTCATTGGTTACTATGCCAAGTATTTCACTTTTACCTCTTGGTAGAGTCATGGCGTGACTTCTACATGCTAATAAAATTACAAATCGGAGGATGTTACATTCCAGTGTTTTAATACACTGTTTTATTATAACTTTTGTATTAATTTTATTTTTTTGACAGCTGTTCTTAAAGAACAATGCATGCTTTTGAACTTTTATTATCAATTCTGGAGCTGTCACGCTTCAATAGTTATGTAAGTGTGAGACTTGATTTTTCATGCCTTCAAGTCTCCAAGTTCACCATCTAATAAGAGTCTTCCATCCTTCATCATGCTTCATCATGCCACCTTTACCACAAGTCAGTTTATGCCCTGCTAGATCTGCCCCAGTCCACTGTAAGTGTTATTGTGAAGTGGAAGTGTCCAGGAATAACAATGGCTAAGCAATGAAAAGGTAGATCACACCCTTAAAGAGTGGGGTCATCGAGTGCTGAAGCAAAATCGTTTTTTATGGTCATGATTTATACAACAAAAATAAAGTTAAAATGGAGAAGCCATGAATGAAAAACTAGGTACACCTTATGATTCAATAGCTTGTAGAACCACTTTTAGAAGCAATAACTTGAAGTAATCGTTTTCTGTATGACTATCAGTCTCTTGCATTTTTTTGGCCAACTCTTCTTTACAACGTTTCAATTTATTGAGGTTTGTGGGCATTCGTTTATGCACAGCTCTCCTAAGGTCCCGCCACAGCATTTCAATTCAGTTGAGGTCTGGACTTTTACTGGGCCATTGCACCTTGATTTTTTTCTTTTTAGCCATTCTGTTTGAATTTGCTGGTGTGCTTGGGATCATTGTCGTGCTGCATGACCCAAGCATTAGCTGTCTGACAGGTGGCCTCACATTTGACTCTAGAGAACTTTCCTATATAGAATGGCTCATGTTGACTCAATGACTTCAAGGTTCCCAGTCCCTGTGGTGCTTGATAGCTGGAATGATTTGTTTGTGCTGATATGCTGTGTTGGTTTTTTGCCAAATGTGGCGCTGTGCATTATAGCCAGACATCTCGACTTTGGTCTTTTCAGTCCAAAGGATGTTGATCCTTAGCCATGCTGCCATTTTCTTTTTAGAGAGAAGAGGCTTTCTTCTTGCAACTCTTACAAGCCAAACAAGCCATACATGTTTAGTCTTTTTCTAATTTTACTGTCATGAACTTTAACATTTAGCATGCTAACTGAGGCCTGTAGAGTCTGAGATGTAACTCTTGGGTTTTTTGCAATTTCTCTGAGCAATGCACAGTCTGACTTTGGGGTGAATTTGCTGGGATGTCCACTCCTGGGAAGATTGAAAACTGTCTTGAATGTTTTCCACTTTTGAATAATCTTTTTCACTGTAGAATGGACAACTTTAAATTACTTGGAAATGGTTTTATAAACCTTTCCAGATTGATGGGCAGCAACAATTGCTTCTGTAAGATCATTGCTGATGTCATTCCTCCTTGGCATTGTGTTAACACACATCAGAATGCTCCACACCAGCAAATTTGGGCTTTTATAAAGATGGTCATGGTTAATCAAGGTCATTTGATTAGCAGCACCTGTCTGCTACTTAGCATCCTAATTCCTATGGAAACAGTAAGGGTGTACTCACATGGCTTCTCCATTTTGGCTTTGTCGTTGTTGAATAAATCATGACACTGTCACAGCCCCAGATCCCGTCACGTCCCCACGGGTCCCCGTTGTCAGTGGTCGAGTTTCCGCCCCCCTACTCAGGCGGCGGAAGGATCCGTCTGGGTAGGCAGGGGGATGCCAGCCAGACATGTACTTACCTGTTCTGTGACACAGGTTGGGGGGGGTGTTTAGAGCTGGTGCAGAAAAATTAATAATCCGGAAATGCTCTGCTCTTTCATCCTGTTGTGGTCCTATTCAGCATATTGAAGCCTGTGTTCCTGATCTCTGAATTATTGACCCTTTGCCTGCCTGACTATTCTATTGTCTGGTGATTTTGTACCTCTGCCTGTTCTCTGCGTGTACCAGTTTGACTTGTCTATGTCCTGGTGTACGGCCAAGGTTGTACGGACCCTTGGCTTGTGTTACTGCCCGATTCGTGAACCGACCTGGCTATCCTAACTATTCTGTTGGTTTTAACCCTTGGTTTGCTGAGTTACTAGTTGTGCATCCTGTCCTGAGCAGAAGAGCAGAAATGTTCATTTGTGTATAGTTGGCTTAATTAGTAATGTTTCTTTTTCCCAACAAGCTTTATCTGTTCATTTCATATTACCTCTTAAAACAATGACACATGAGTAGGGCCTTTCCACTTCAGCTGGTCTCTTCTACCTGTCCTTTCCTGGCTGCTAGAAAACTCAAACAGGTTCCTAAGATGTGCATATGTTTCTTAGGGTTAGGTGGGACACTCACTTGAGCACCCAAAGATAGAGGTGTGTGGAGGGTTATTTTGGAAATACACTCTCTTTGCCTTCTGACAAGATGGGCCTTGCAGGACTGGCAGGAGTTTTAAATATACTTGAAACATGTTTTAGATGGAGATGTTAGTCTCTCAGAAATAGTTTAATTCTGCATGCACTACCGTAATTCTGTCTTTCCAAACTTTTTCTTTCTCTTTATTCCCTGTGTAACATCCTCGGTGTGCATGTTATCTGTGATTCTGCTGTAGTAGTCCTTCTCACCATGTCAACATTGCTCTGTCGTGGTTACAAACCTTTTCTCTGACTACCACTAGACTGCCAAAACCACTCCTCCTTTATCAAGCCTCTTCTCTTCACACATACAGAAGCTTTCTAAAATGTCACTTGCCTGGTGAAGTGCATGTTTTGTCCTCGTTGTTCACAAGCCACTATGCACCCTTAAAGGAACAGTCATGTCACTTTTTTTGTATGATATCTGTCAAGCCCGTAGCTTCATCTAGCCAGACCACTAACCTCATGCCCTATTTGGTTTTTTGACTGCTAGAAGATAAAAACAACGTGTTTGTAGTAGCAAGAGCACCCACACCGAGAGAGCCCCGGCAGTTGCACGACCACAGAGCTTCTAAGCAGATAATCATGATTTTAGGACAACAACTGTAACCAAAAAAACTGGATAGAGATTCAGGCAGGTCTAGAAACAAATCTACCAGAGTTCAAGGAGGGAAATGAGCAACAAGGTGGCAGGAACATGGAAAGAGTTACAAGCGCTCCTGTAGGGTAGCACTGATCATCTGAAAGTATTGATACATTTGTTAACATTTTGCCCGCTATTATGATTTTTGTCTGTGTCAGTTGTGAAAGAAGGAGCCAGATGAACAATGTTGTCTTTGTACCTCATGCTATTACAAGAGCTACCTCTGCCAGGATCTTTCCTTTCTTCACTGAAACCTGGAGCCCTGTGGAGTTTCCATAATCTCCCAAAACACAACTACATGCTGTCAGCTTAAATAATTCAGAGCTGTCTTTATTCAATCAAAATGATTAACGTAGCCAGGCTTCTATTTCCAGTTTGTACAGTCTCTCTGAACCATGCCTAGTTAAGTAAAAAAAAATTAATTTTTTTTTATATATAGTTAATAAAAATGATCTTCTTTTGGTAGGGCGGTATATTTAATAAACCACAGTTTTCACCAAGCGTGATTGAATGTTAATAAACATTCAAATGTTAGATATTTGTAGCCTTTAATACCAAGGTGTGCTGTGATATACAGTGTTGCTGTGGGTGGTGATATTAACCAGCATTAAACAGCATGATGTACCTCTCATCAACTCAGGAAGGGAATAAGCTAAGACTGGTCAGACCCAGCAAAAGCCCAGTAGGGCACTAAGCTTTTGGGCTATAGCAGAGAATCCCATAAGCACATGTTAACACAACTGCAAGTAGCCTGGTCGAACAACAATCCTATCCGAGCCAGCTTGCTACTCCCAGTCCCTCACGCTGGAGTTCATGATAAGTATTGTAGAAGAGTGTGGTGCCTATGAAGCAGGAACAAACTGAAGATGAAAATGAGCACTGGCACTTTGAGGCCAGCAACCCTGAAATAACATGTATAAGGACTCTTTCTGAAAACATTTACAGTTTGCAGCCACATATATCCAGCTCGCCAAAGCATCGGTTCAACCATATAAGCAGCCGATCTGGTGGTTACATACTCCAGACTCGCACTCAGCATAAACACAATAAAGCTCAGTGCTGAGCATCTGGTAAGCTACTGTGTTCATATGAATTTATAAGGACCTGCCATTACTAAGTTCAGAACATTTCACCCTAAAGTGTGGTCTGTCTTTAAACAAGATGCTCCCTGACAGCGTCTCACTCAGTTGCGACTCTAGAAACAGTATATAGGGGGGGCACACAAGATACCACAGTCAAACTGGGGGGGGCATTAATAATTTCCACCATTAAATCATACCACTGAAAAAACATATATATATATATATATATATATATATATATATATATATACACACACACACCGGTGTGTGTGTGTGTGTGTGTGTATATATATATATATATATATATATATATATATATATATATATATATATATATATATATTGCCAAAAGTAATGTGCTATGGAATGATACTTTTGTTATTGGACAATACAATACTTGATCATTCAACATGGGAAGCCTGAAGCCACAATTTAGTACGACTAATCCTTGAAATCCTTTAAACAACACAATACCTTAACTTTTGCACTAAATGATTTCAGGGCCTAATATTAGATCCTGCTGCTGATATATATATATATATATATATTAGCCCCTGCTGCCCATATATATTAATATTAGTCCCTGCTGCCGATATATATAAATATTATATCCTGCTGCTGATAGGAGGTATAGATCAACACTAACACACAAACCCAGCTTTGCATGTATAGATCAATTGAAATTCACTTGATCTTGATCTCAGCACTGAAGGTATATGTCAAATAAACAGAATCCTGTATTTGCAGGTATACAATAATAATATATGAAATGTAGCATTGCAGGTATAGATCAAATAAATACATGGAAACAGCATTGCAGGTATTAATCAACTGAACAAGACATACAAACCCTGTATTTGCAGGTATACATAAATAATGTATGGAAACATAGAATAGCAGATATGGATCTACAGAATAACACAGAAACCCAGCTTTGCAGGTGTAGGTCAATTGGAATTCACATAAAAACATTTATATTTTAAACCCCCTAAATTACAGGCATAGATCACAGGTTGCACACCCCAAAGTCAGCCCTGGCGTCCACACTGCCCACATAGAACCTGACCAGCACCCAGATAACACACATAAGATTTGCGATCTTTGTCCCATATACACCCTGCCTGTGCCATCTTGGTCCCTAAGGCTCAAACATCCTGCTAGTGCCATCTTTGCCCTTCCACAATTATAAATCTATGATACACACAAACACATTAACTCATGCTCTCCCTCATTTAGACAATTCATCCACATATTAACTCATGCTCTCCCTCATTCAGACAGTTCATCCACATATTAACTCATGCTCTCCCTCATTCAGACAATTCATCCACACATTAACTCATGCTCTCCCTTATTCAGACAATTCATCCACATATTAACTCATGCTCTCCCTCATTCAGACAATTCATCCATTTTAAGAAACTACGCCCCTTGGAGCTTCAAATGAGGGGCTACATGTATTTCTAGGACAAAAGTTAACTGCACAAATAATGATGGAAAATGTCGCTTTGGCTAGAAAATATGTTTTTTCTAACCATAGCGACATGTTCATTTGTGTTTCGCGCACTCCAGGTTTGTACTAGAAACACATACAGCCCCTCATTTGATGCGCCAAGGGGTGTAGTTCGTGCAAATGTGTACATTTTGTACCATAATTTAACTTCCTACGTGAGCAGTAATGCCACGTCAAGGCTTCAACCCTAATTACTGATCATTCACACGCCTTCCATATCTCCATTCACTCGCAGAAGCACACACCATACTTTCCATACATTCACTCACAGAAGCACACACCATTCTTTCCCCTTACAATCCCAAAGAAATGATGGTAAAGGGAGAAAAAAAATCACTTTTACAGCAAAAATAGGTTTTGCAGTAAAAATGCAAGGCGCTCCAGGGATAAGATGGTTACTCACGTACCACACAGGCTTAATGGCTGATTTTATTAATATTTGCAGTTCATCAGGATTTCAAAAATTGCCTCCCTCTACTGTTGGCTAAATTTAACCCCATGATCAAAGGGATCATGGGATTAAAAATGAGTATCGGCCATTTTTAAAAAGGGAATGTGACTTTTTATAGCTATATGATCACTGTGATAACATTGGCTACCACAGTGGATCATTTAGCTAGAATACTTCAACTTTTTTTTTTTTTAAGTTAAACTACTTTATGTTTAAATCATTTTTAGGGGCGGATCGCCGGGGTAGGTGGTGATGGAGGTCCACAGACCTCCATCAAGGTAGGGTAGTGCTAGTGACGGCATGGTGCCGTCGTTAGCACCAGACTGGGACTGCTAGCGACGGCACCATGCCGTCGTTAGCAGTCAAGGGGTTAAAGTCCCATTGCGGGACTCCAAATTCGGCGGGGGGGCAACAGGGGGGGCAAGGAATATCCTAGGAGGGGCAATTGCCCCCCTGTAGCGACGCCACTGGTCTCACTGAATTTTAGCTCCAAAACTCACTGAAAACAGATTCCCCTACCAAGGCTACAGCTGATTTTGTGGTTCATCAACACTGAAGAATCAGTCTTGCGTTCCTACAGCGACTATGTAAAACTAGAAAAATAACGGGGGTGACTTCTACAACTGTTTTTTTCCCCATTTGTACTTGAGCTGTGACCTAAGAATACACACTTGATCAAATGTTAATGTTTAACTGGACAAGCTTTAAAAAGTAAACCCCATTCACTCAGCTACTTTTAGTGCCATGTAGTAAAAAAAGAGCTAAAACTTGTTGTACTTCTAAACATTTTACTACTATGTACTTTCTTTTTGTGACTGAGATAATTGTTGGTCCCTTTTTATATACTCTTCTTGTAAGATAATAAATTGCCAAGTTCATTATGTCCTCACAAGACTCACATTAAATGGAAAATGAATATGCACTTTGGAACATTCACGTTAGCCACTAATTTCTGACGCTCCCTGGTATCAGCCGGTTGAAGGTTACAACGATGCTTGATTAGTTACAACGAGTGCACACCTTCCAAGACACCCGTGTCCGGCGTAGAAAAAACGTAGAATTTTCTTCCCTCCTTATTAACATACCAGCGAATCGATCCATTTGGCTTACCAGATCTATAATTTAGAAACCTCCATTACCAGTTTGTTACAAAACTGTTTCCATCACAGTCTCGCCATAGTAAAATCATGTATAAAAATATATCTATAGTAATAACAAACTGTAACTGGAATATATTTGAGTTTATACTGTTGTTAAATTGAAGGTATGTATATGTAAGCACAAGTCTGGCTGTTGCCGGTCTTTTTGGTAAGCATTGGAATGTCCTTGGAAGAGGCAGAGCTGTGTATTCCCATTTCTTATGTGCATCTTATCTGAGACCTCATCTTAAGTTATGGAAGTTTATAAAAAGAAAATGCATCCAGCAGGGCACTACTAGTTTAAACCCTCTAGTCATAATGAAGAATTCTGAAGGGTCCCAGGGTTTTTATTCTACATTATGAATCTCAGGGTGAAAGGCCAAATTCTCAAGGGTCAACCAAGGGTCAATGGTGGAGCCAGGAACTGACACCACCATTTTCTACAGACCCGTCATGGCACTTTAGACAATCTGTATTTTGTTCCTTAGCAGCACAAGTCTCCTTGAGGGACATGTATAAAAAGTGATTATAGTGCTTACCATAGCAACCAACGGAATATTACAGATGATCATATAATTGCATTGGTTGCTACGATGATAAGACCACTTTTCAAACTTTACACAAGGACTAGAGGTGGCTACCAGCACACTGCTACTTGGAGCTCTCCCTCTTCTAGGATAGTGGCTTTGAAAGACACCGGCACAAGCCTCACATGGGGTGATGCTAGCCTTGGGTAGCCTTTTAAAGGTCAGTGAGCAGGGGAAAATGGGCTAGGGTGTAGAAGGGATTGGGCATGGTCCTAGGGGAAAAGAAACTGACTCTAAGACTCTGGATCAAATCCAGAGAGTCCCCAGGTATGGTAATAGCCAAGCTAGTGTTATGTGCTGCAGACCTCATCTCAGTGACCTTATTTAACCACACAGGTCACACGGCTCTGAGTATTAATACTGTCTAGCAGGAGACAAGATTTTCAACATGGTTACACAGTTTATCGTTGATAATTATCTTAGCAAGAGCATGGTGATCATTTGATCCTGTAACCTATTGTTTAACAGAACTGTAGTATAGGCCTGTAATTGCTATAGTAATGTTCTTGATATTTTCCACATTATAATCTTGTTAGTTGGTTTCATACAGTGATTAAGTTGGATAAGCATTTTTTGCAGAGCACCTTTGATTATATTATTTAAGGAGATTTTATGTTTTCTGTGTGGGATTGTGAATAGGGCTGCAACAACTAATCAATACAATCGATAAAAATCTATAATGAAAATCTTTTTCATTATCGATTAGTTGAATGGTTTTTGTCAAATATAAGATGAGGGTTTTTTCCAGAGCAAATGCTCAGAAAAATACCCCTCATTTTATAATCCGACCTCAAATAAAGGTTGGACTATAACACTAAGATCCAGATCCCCGGGGGGCGTGCCCAACCTTCAGGGAAGATGGCTGCTTAACCGACTCGCTCCGCCATCGCTCACCGAATTTTCGCTGAAATCGCGTACACATGCTGCTATGGGTCGCAATAAGAAGCCTTCCTCGGACCCCTCCACCCCAGCTGACCTGGCCTCGCAGGCCTCTGAGGACCACGAGGCTGGTTCCCCCGCCAGTTTGTCTTCAGCTGATGATCCCCAGCCTGCTCCTCCACTTCCTCGGCCTCCTCCCACGCCTGAGGCACTGCAAATTTTTTCCTCTGCGCCGTGGAGGACAGACTTCTCGAACCTCATCGCGGAGCTGAGACAGGTTGTCCGCGATGAAGTGGCGGCCTTGCGCACCGACCTCTCCGTGTTGGAACGCCGGGTAACGACCCTGGAGGACACCGCGACCTCGCACCATCAGGCTGCTCGGGCCACCCAACGTGCTACTGACCACCACCACCGGCTCTTAACCTCTCTCCGACGCCGCCTCGAGGACCTCGAGAACAGGGGCCGCCGCCACAACATCCGCATACGCGGGATGCCGGAGGGCGACTCTACGGAGAGCCTACCTGACCTACTCATGGCCCTCTTCACCGACCTCATGGGGCGCCGTGTGGATTCATCTCGGGAGGTGGACAGAGCGCATCGGGCCCTGAGACCCAGAGGTAATTCGGCGAGCCCACCCCGGGACATAATTTGCCACTTTGTGGATTTCTCCGTGAAAGAAGCCATTATGGCTAGGGCGCGTGAGGTCGGCTCCTGGTCCTACCAAGGCCGTACTATCACCTTCTACGAAGATCTCTCGGATCTCACTCTCCAGGTGAGACGAGTCCTGCGCCCTCTCACGTCGGAGTTGAGCAGGCTGCGCATCCCGTATCGCTGGGGTCACCCCTTTTTGCTTACGATCAGGCATGGCGCTACCTCCTACCTCGTGCGCTATTACCGCGACCTTCCTGCGGTCTTATCTGCCTTGGGATTTTCGGACATCACCATACCCGATTGGTCCCTTTTGGGCCTCGACCCTGAAGCGGAACCCTCCAGACCGGCGTCGTCTCACCAACCCAGGCGCTCCGATCGCCCCCGTCGGCTTCCAGACCGCGCAGCTGCTACGCCCCCTCCGCGCCCACCACCGCAGCCTCGGGATGCGGAAGAATAGAGGACTCTTTTCCGCTAACACCTGGGACTTTTCGTATCCTTATTGATGTGTGCCCCCCGTGCGCTTATGTATGTGGGGGTCAGCTATTGTGTTTTTGGTCCGTTCGCCTGTTTATTTGTTCGCTGGTGACACCCTGGGTTCACCTTAGTTACGCTGTATGGTGATTGGGTTTTTTTTTTGTTTTGTTATTTTATTTATTTTTTTTTTATTATTATTTTCTCCAAATTGCACATGGTGCTCTGCAATGGGAGCGGTCGTTACCCGGGATGGTCCTCTTCGCCTTTGGGCGCTGGTTCCAACCACACTGTGGCCGTCTTCGCTACACACCTCATGCCTGCCTTACACACATGCCGCGGACGGCTCACAATCCCATATTCGCCACTTGTACACGCTCCTGGGCGCTGGTTCCACCCACACCGTGGCCGTCTTCGCTACGCGCCTCAGACCTGCCTCACGCGCAATCCCATACTCAACATTTGAACACGCTCCTGGGTGCTGGTTCCAACCACACTGTGGCCGTCTTCCCTGCACACTCATACCTGCCTCACACACATGACGCGGACTCACCATATTCAACATTTGAACACGCTCCTGGGCTGTGGTGCGTCCGGACGCGCATACCTCAGTTCGTGTGTTCGGGCCCCTGCGCCATTGTGCCACTCCTTGCGGCACGCCTCATGGGTTTGCTACACGCGGGGGGTGGGGGGGTGACGGTCCTTTTTTTTTCCACTGTACTGCTCATCACTCATGGTTTGGCCGGTACTCTGACCTGCTGTAGTTACATATTTACCGCCTGTTCATGTATTATGGTTTTCCTGTCTCACTGCATGTGTCGGGATTGTTCTGCACCTTCTCATGCTTTTGCTCTGTATGGTACTGGCCTTTCATGTCCGGCTGAACTTGCCTTCCTGCCTCCTTTGGCTGGTTCGTCACGCACCATTGCTGTTTTTCATTTATTTATCTATTTATTTACTTATTATTGCCTATTTTCTTTTGTTTTTCTCTCGTCCTACCGTGGGGCAGCGTCTCTGCCTTCTACTGTTGCCCTCTTCCGATTGCTCTAGGGTACTCCCCGTGTTTCTGTTCTGCTGTACTACTCATCACTCATGTTTCTGCCGGTACCTTCGCTCGATGTGGTTGCTTGTTTACCGCTATACTGTACCGTATGGTGCTGTTGATCGTTTTTTGTTTTTTTTTTACAATATATTTGACCGGTATTGCTCTGTATCCATTGACCTCTTTTACCTGTCCGGTTGATGGATTTTTATGGTTACTTCTGCCGATTGGTTGCGTACCGTTGACACAACACGATTCCTCTCTCCACACACATCCATGCCTCCTCTGGTGCGTTATCTGGACCCTCTACTAGCCACTCCAGTTGCACCTTCACGTGTTTTGCTGTTGCTTTCACTTCTGCTGGGCGATGGCGGATGCCTTCGCTGTAGTTATTTATACCTACTACTTACCTTGCGCCGTTTTTTTTTCCCTTGGGGCTGTGTAGGCCCTGTCACTTTGCGCCCTCTTTTGTAGGGGCTGGGTGATCCCTCTCTCGCCTCGGCGTAGCGAGGTTTGTTTTTTCACCCTTCCCGGCGCACTTAGTGCCTTTTTTCCCTCCACGTTTCTTCCCTATCTCCTCTCCTTCCCCCTCCCTATTGCCCGTTTCTTCTTCTCTACTTCCCCCTTCTCTTTGTGTCTGTTCCTCCTCTTCCCCCCCTCTTTTCCCCCCCTTTTTTTTTTTTTTTTTTTTCTCCCTTTGCCTCCCGTGCCCACTATGCCTCCCCCCGCCCAAGAGAACCCGCTCACGTTCCTCTCCCTTAATGCCCGGGGACTGAATATCCCGGAGAAGCGCTCCCACTTGCTCTGTGACCTACGGCGGGGGCGGGTTGATGTGGCCTTTATTCAGGAGACGCATTTTCGGGAGGGTTCTGCACCTCGGCTGTCCAACCATAATTACCCCACGGGTTTTTTTAGCAATACCTCCGGCTCCAAGACAAAGGGGGTCGCCATCCTGTTGTCAAAATCTGTGCCTTTCCGAGAACTGGCCGTGTTGACGGACCCGGATGGCCACTTCCTGTTCCTCAAATGCCTCATTGCTGCCCAGACGTATACCTTCGCCAACCTCTACTTACCCAACCGAGGCCAACATGTGGCCCTGAGGTCCGCCCTTGGTCGCCTCAGCGACTTTAGCGACAGTGTCTTGGTGTTGGGCGGCGATTTCAATATCGCCCTCCACCCATCCTTTGACACCTCCAGTGGCAACTCCCGTTCCCCCACGCGGGTCCTGCGCAGGATCGTTTCCCTCCTCTCCCGGTATCGTCTTGTTGATTGCTGGAGGGCCCTCCATCCGGATGCTAGGGACTACACGTTCTTTTCCGCACCTCATGGCTCCTACTCCCGAATCGACTATTTCTTTCTCCCGTACCACCATGCCGCCCTGTTGTGCGGTGCCCGCATAGGCTTGACCACGTGGTCTGATCACGCCCCTCTGACTATTTCCATTGGCTCTCCCCTCCTTCGCTCTTCCGAGCGTACTTGGCGTTTCAACGAGTCCCTTCTGGCGGATGCCAGCGTCTGCGCAGACACGGCTGACGCGATCTCCCAATATTTCCGTGATAACCTCGCGGATGACACCCCTCGTCTCACGGTCTGGGAGGCCCATAAATGTGTCTTGCGTGGGCGCCTCATCAGTCTCTGCTCACGGCGTAAAAAGGCGGAGGCCTGTCGGTCTCGTTCCTCTGTGCCCAAATAGCGACCGCGGAACGCGCCCATAAAGAATCTTTGTCTGGGGAACATCTGCAACGTCTGCTGTTGCTTCGGAAAGACCTAACCTCTCTTTTGAATGCCAGGTACCATAGATCCTATTTAGGCAATCGGGCGCTTTTTCATGAGCACGGAGATAAGTCGGGTAAATTCTTAGCGCGGGCTCTTCAGCAGTCCCGCCGTCTCACTTATATACCCAAGATCCGTTCCTCGGATGGTGTAGTGCATCTCCTCCACTCGGATATCTCGGCCGGCTTCCTCAAGTACTTTACTGACCTCTACAATCTTCCCACTCCTAGGGGGGATTCGCCTTCTCGGGCTCCACGCATCCGCGACTACCTCTCGCGCACCCTGACTCGGCGTCTACCGGCTGCGGCGGGCCTAGATGCTCCCATTTCCCTCGCGGAATTCTCCCTTGCTATCACATCTTCTCGGTCGCGGAGATGTCCCGGCCCCGATGGATTCCCCCTGAAATATTATTCGCGTTTTCGCGAACAGCTTGGTCAGCATTTTGTGGATGCCTTTAATTCCATATTGGACGGCGGCCGGATACACCCGCACTTTGGCATCCATTACTCTTATCCCTAAGGAGGGCAAGGACCCGGAGCACTGCGGCAGCTACCGTCCAATCTCCCTGCTTCATGCGGACGTCAAGTTGTTTGCTAAAATCTTGGCGAACAGACTGAAGCCCTTTCTTCCCGCCTTGGTGCACCCAGACCAGTCGGGCTTTGTCCCTGGCCGTGAGGCCAGAGACTGCACTATCCGCGCCCTCAGCCTAATGCACTTGGCGAGGTCCTCCTCCTTACCCTCTGCCTTTCTCTCCACGGACGCCGAGAAGGCGTTCGATCGCGTGGATTGGACCTTCCTGTTGACCACCCTCGAGCACATGGGCTTTGGAGCCGGCTACCTCTCTTGGGTCCGCTCGTTGTACTCCGCTCCTTCGGCGCGGCTTCGGATTAATGGGCTTCTGTCGGACTCTTTTCCTATTAGCAATGGCACCCGGCAGGGCTGCCCCCTGTCTCCGTTATTGTTTGTGCTCACCCTCGAACCTCTTCTACAAGCTATCCGGTTGAACCCTGACATCGCTGGGATACCGGTCGGCAGCACCCAACATCTCTCGACCCCGGTTGTCCCTGCCCTCCATCCTGAAGGAACTGGATCTCTACGGTTCCCTATCTAATTTCAAAATTAATATGGCCAAATCTGAAATTCTGGGGGTGGGTGTCCCCGCGGCTGAGAGCGCTTCCCTCGCGGCCGCTTTCCCGTTCCGTTGGTGCAACGCAAAATTGCGTTATTTGGGTGTCTGGTTGTCTGCGGACTTCTCCCAACTCTTCCCTATGAACTTCCTGCCTATTCTCTCTGAGTTGCGCGCTGACCTTGCTCGGTGGTCTCGGCTCACTCTCTCATGGATGGGTCGGGTTAACTCCATCAAAATGAATGCTATGCCTCGGCTCCTCTACTTGTTTCAGACCCTTCCCATTCGCATTCCACCTTCCTTTTTCTCCACACTTCGCACTCTCTTCCTTCGGTTCATTTGGGGCCGTGGCTCCCCACGGATTAAATATGGTGTGCTCGTCCTACCGAAGGACAGGGGTGGCTTGGCTCTGCCTTGCCCCCGCACATACTATCGGGCCTATCACCTGCTACGTGTCCTTGAATGGTCCTGTGGGGTGCGACGTAAGCTGTGGGTGGGGGCTGAGAGTGCTTCGCTCCCTGTCCCGACGAGTTCATTGCCTTGGCTTGCCGCTGCCTGTGCCCGTCGTGTAGCCGCCTCTCACCCCTTTGTCTCTGCGACGCTCGGAGTGTGGCACTCCTTGCTCCGCACTACCACCATCTCCACCATTCCTTCCCCCCTCACGCCGCTCCGTGATAACCCTGACTTCCCTCCGGGGATGGGCGTGGACCTCTTCCCGGAGGTGGCAGCTCGGGGTGTGTCCGGGATCCGAGCCTTCTTGTCCTCACGTGATTTGAAGCCGTTGAGGGACCTGGTGACTGCTGATCCGCCGACCCCTCTCGATCGGTTCCGCTATGCACAACTGGGCAACTTCTTTCGGACCCTGGTCCGTAAGCATGAGGTCTGCCGGGCCCTTACTGTTTTCGAGAATCTTTGTGCGCGGGACGAGTCTCCGGCTCACGGTGTGTCTTTGCTTTACGGACTCCTTCTGCCCGCTATTTACACCGCTACCCCGCCCCATGTAGGTAGGTGGGAGAGCTCGCTGAATCTGTCCCTTACGGAGGGGCAATGACATAAGATGTCGATCCTCACTCACAAGTGCTCCATCAGTAACAGGGACCAGGAGATGTCCTATAAGCTTTTGGCCGGTTGGTACCGCCCTCCGTCCACGCTGGCCCGGTACAATCCCGATATACGGGATGAATGCTGGAGGTGTGGGGCTTCCCCGTGTTCGATCCTTCACTTATGGTGGTCTTGCCCTCGGATGCTCTTCTTTTGGACTACTGTCCATTCTACTGCTCAAGCCCTTACCGACAGGCGGCTACCGTTCACCCCAGAGTTCCTTCTGCTGCTGCATATGCCCTACCCTGTCTCTTGGTATAAATCTACGGTACTCCGCCATCTTCTGGTGGCGGCTAAATCTCTGATCCCCCTACATTGGGGTGACCCGGACCCGCCCTCGATTCGGGAGTGGATCCTGCGGGTGGAGCGGAGACGTACCCTTGAGGAGCTGATGTGCTCGGCGGACGACAGGTCTGACAAACATCTCCGTCTTTGGTTTCACTGGGCGCAATACCTGTCTGGTCCCGAGATCCGCCCCCATCTGGCGGCCGCACCCGTCCCATAGTCCCACCTTGCTTCCCCCCCCTTTTTTTTTTTTTGTCTCTCTTCTTCTTCTCTTTTTCTCTCTCTCTCTTCCCGCTCCATGTCTACCCTCTGCTCCCTGTCTCCCTTTCTCCTTCCCGGATCCTTAGTCTTACCGTCCCCTTCCCGGTCCATTGCGATACCGCGCTTGCCGCTCGGTAGGTGCCTTCCTTATGGTTGGTCACGGTGCCTCGATCACTGTGCTGCGGCTATGCCCCTGACGCTTTTCGCCTCTCTTGTGAGTTGACGCTTAGCTGTCATCGCCTTCGTAGTTTCCCGGATTCGCCATCCCCACTCCACACGGAGCCCTTCACACATGCTACATCCTGTTGTGTCACGGGCCGCGATGGCATCACTTCTCCGGTAAACTATCTTGATTGACCAGTCTTGCTTTTATTGTCATTCTGCTGACCCAGAGATGGTTTTTTCCCGAATGTATACCCAACATGCTGCATAATTCTTCTTCCTGCATATGTTGTGATGGATTTGGATTGT
The DNA here is from genome assembly GCA_023333645.1 of Sceloporus occidentalis. Lineage (NCBI taxonomy): Eukaryota > Metazoa > Chordata > Lepidosauria > Squamata > Phrynosomatidae > Sceloporus > Sceloporus occidentalis. The sequence continues at coordinate 453,919 of JALMGF010000033.1, forward strand.
ACCCTTCTCCGTGTGTCCCCCCCTTCCCCCTTCTTCTTTTTGTGCCCCCCCCTTCCTTTGTTGGATTTCTCCGAAAAATACTTAATAAACATTGATTTACCCTTAAGATCCAGATCCCCTGCAGCTCTGCAGGGGACCTGGATCTACCTCTCTGGCAACCGGTGCTTTGCGCGCAGACTTACTTTGCTACTGCCCTCCACTTAGTACATGCCAGCAGCAGCAGAGGTTGTCTGAGCGCATCGCGTAACCTTCACCAGCTGCCAGAGAGGAGGATCCTCCGCAGCGCTGCAGGGGACCTGGATCCTCCTCTCTGGCAGCCGCTGAACGTGACCTTGCGGTGCTCAGTCATAGAAGCTCCAGCGAAAGTGCCAGGTAACAGCAGAGGTTGTCTGCGCGCGTCACAGTCTGGAGCACGAGGTACAAGTCGCGGGGGGGGGCAGGGTGGCATATCTGGGGGGTATAAGGCATATCAGGGGCACGGTAGCATATAGGGGGTATAAGGCATATCAGGAGGCACAGTGGTAATTAGGGGGTATAAGGCATATCTGGGGGCAGAGGCATATCTGGGATATAATGCATATCTTGCAGAGTTGCAAGCCTGGGCTCAGATGTGCAAAACGGGGGGGCAGGTTGGGAAATAAAAACAAAAAATGCAGTTTTTATTCTGCTGTTTGTTTTTAACACCCAGTTTGTTCATTAAATTATTTTAAATAATAAAAAAAAATGTACAATTTTTTTTTATCCGATTAATCGAAAAAATAATCGTTAGTTGCAGCCCTAATTGTGAAGCTATGTAAAAATACTCCTGGACTCTATCACCATTACAAAAATACATGTTATCATGTGTGTTGTTCAGTGCTTTGTGTATGATAGTAGTGTATGATTAGGTCCTTTTAAGGACGAGATGCCTCAGACTGTATTGCGTCGGGGTATGTGTGTGTCTGTGCTGTAGTGAAATTTTTAGCCCCTTGGCAAATTGACTCCATGTCAAGAGGCTAGCAGTTTTGCCTAGTGCCTTTTGAATTTACTAGGAGCTCTATACAGGAGCTAAACTTGATGTAAACATGGTGGCAAGTTTCTCTTGTCCTCCACCTCTTGCCAATCCTCAGCTGAAAAGACCTTATGACCTTATACATTAACATATAGGGTAGTTGTGTCTCATAACTAAATTAAGGGTACAGTTAAATGTAGCTGTTTTTAGGGTTGTTTACCAATGGTCCTTTGAAGCAAAGACCAGTTTAGGCCTAAACATCTCAAAACTGTCATAACAAATCTCATATATCAGAACTCATGCCAATTCAACCATAATTGAGTAGATTCATCAGACTAATGCACAAAACAACATGTCTAAAAACGGAGACCAGAGCATTTCTCTATAGCTGCAAACTATTTTACTAGTAACCTTTCTTGAATGCAGAGAATGATGTTACCATGGTGTTTGGAACAAAAGCTGAATATCTGAAGCTTCTCAACACCGACTTGTGCATTAGAACAAGCCACGTGATCTTTAGTCAACAGCTATAAATACCTGGGAATGTGCTTTCTACATTAATTTGCCAGCATACAAATTACAAACTAAATTTAGCAGTATTTTCTAGAAATAAATGAACCTTGTGTTCCTAAGTTAGGAAACTGATTGTTCAATAAATGCTAAAGCCATTAGCTTGCTTGATGTTATAATAAATACATTCCCACCTCACATTCCCACTTCGCCAACTCTGCACTTCTCAGGTTTAGCATAAATTGCAAACCACAGTGACATTTTACTTTCATTACTATCCTTCTTATGGCTACATACCATAGCTGTGTGCCTCCGTAGCCAGGACAATAAAGAGCAATTAAGGAAACACCAGGGCCATAAGGAAGTTGTTATGTGAATAAATGGTCTGAAGTGGATACCCACTTTAATCCAATGAACCCCTTGAAAAATTTACTCTGGTTTTGCTTAACTTTATTATTTAATGTTAATTGTATTTCAGAGTGAAGAGGACAGATATGTGTTTATAGCAGAATGGTATGATCCAAATGCTGCCCTTCAGAGACGTTACCAGCTCATCTATTACGCTAAGGATCAATCTGTTGAAATGGTGAGATATTAAATTGTTTATTAGTTGTGTTCTTGCCTTATCTATGACTAGATCACACTACATTTTAGTCTTTCGTTTTGAATAAAAGAAAACATTACAGATATGTTCAGCTGTTCTGATTTTAGAGGAACAGTAATTATGGCCCTATTTTGCATATCTTATTTTTGTTTTTGATACCTCTCTTTTTTCTCCACTTGATAATGACAAAAAAGACCTTGGGTATTGTTTTGAGTGAAAAACCAGTCAGTGTTTAAAGTGGTTTGCAGGAGAATTGCATCTTCAAATCGTTGATCTCATTATGCATTACAAAGGACCAACTTGGAAAGCTTTCTCTGCACAAAGGTCCCTACACACTGCGTAATTCGGTCAGTGTGCGCAATCTGACTCATTCCCTCTGGAGAAACTCAACCCCTTTCATAACACTTAAGTCATTTATGAAAATATTCTGCTAATACTTATTATACTTTCAACAGTATGATGTGAAGAACCATCGAATCTTCTTGAGGAGAACAAAATATGAAGAATTACGAAAAGAAGATTTATTTGTTGGCAACAAAATAAATGTTTTCTCTCGCCTCCTCCATTTAATTGACTATGGAGATCAGTACACTGCTCGCAAGGTTGGCAGTAAAAAAGAAAAGTAAGTTGGGATTTTTTTTTTTGTTTTTTTTTTTTAATAACTGTTCATGATCTATGAGAACAAGAAGGGAAGTGAACTACTTAATAATATGTTTCATTATTTAAGTCACTTTATCAGTATGTCTCAATGCTCAAAGAGACTGTTTTTTATAGGTGTTATACCAATACATTCATCCCCGGAAAAGTAGATTGTTGTAAATCTTAAAATTAATAAAAACTAAAGGTTGTAAACAAAGGGTGTTTGATAAAATGTAGAAATGTAATCAACAAGTAGTGATAAACTGTACCACAGATAATTTTGGAATAAATAGGAGAAATTAAGTCATTGGACAATGGAAGCAGTGTTGAGACACTGGCATGCCTGAGAGGCTTCCAGAAGGCATGAATAGAGCGCCACCAGCTCTAGCAGTAGGAGTGTATGAAAGAGCGGCACCAGTGCGTTTGCATTTTTTTTTCATATCTTTGAGGCCCATTTATGTGCATCCCGAATGCTGTATGGATGACCTTCTTACCACAGCTGGTAAAATTGCCTTTCTATGACACGTTCTTCGGGTGATACAGTCAGTAATGAGATCCTGCATCCGTCCACCTGTGCGAACATACTCATGATGAGAATTGGCCAGTGTTTTAGAATTTAATAGTTAATAGTGACAGTCATATCACTTGGATGTGTGTGTTCTGTAGATTGATGGATGTGCTGGCTAAAACATAATTGTATATGTGAAAGTTATATTAATTTATTTGTTTCTTCCTGTAGGACGTTGGCTATGATAAAGCCTGATGCTGTAATGAAAATGGGTTCAATTATTGAATCGATCTTAGATTCCGGATTCCTAATCACTAGAGCTAAAATGGTTCTCCTCAGTAGGTGAGTAGCTGTTTCTAATTGTGACTTCATTGTAGGGCTGAAACAACTAATCGATAAAATCGATAATAATCGATAATGAAAATCGTCAACGATTTTCATTATCGATTAATCGAATCGATTTTTATCGATTATAAAAATTATAATCCGACCTCAAACAGAGATCGGATTATAACACTAGAATCCAGATCCCCCGCAACGCTGCAGGGGACCTGGATTCCCCTCACTGTCGGCCGGTCTCTCACTTCCGTCTCTCTCCCCCTCCCATACACCCCTCTGACTCCTCCCCCCTCCCATACATCACTCTGCCTCTCTACCCAGCTCCGTTACTGACTTCATAGAAGCCTCAGCGTAAGTGAAGGGCAGTAACGGAGGCTGTCTGTGCGCATCGTTTAGACCCCCACCGGCTGACAGAGGATCATCCTCTCTGTCAGCTGGTGGGGGTCTGCATCGCACAGACAGCCTCCGTTACTCACCTTCACTTACGCTGAGGCTTCTATGAAGCTGCAGTGAAAGTTCCTGTCAGTAACGGAGCCGGGTAGAGAGGCAGAGCGGTGTATGGGAGGGGGGAGGAGTCAGAGGGGTGTATGGGAGCCACCCTCCCATACACCACTGTGGCTCCTCCCCCTCCCATACAGCACTCTGCTTCTCTACCCGGCTCCCTGGTGTCTTGTGAACCTCCGTGGCTGACAGGAGGCAGAGTGGAGTATGGGAGGGGAGAGGAGGCAAAGTGGTATATGGGAGGGGGAGGAGGCAAAGTGATGTATGGGAGGGGGAGGAGGCAAAGTGGTATATGGGAGGGGGAGGAGGCAGAGTGGTGTATGGGAGGGGGGAGGAGGCAGAGTGGAGTATGGGAGGGGGGAGGAGGCAGAGTGTAGTATGGGAGGGGGAGGAGCCAAAGTGATGTATGGGAGGGGGAGGAGGCAGAGTGGTGTATGGGAGGGGGAGGAGCCAGAGTGGTGTATGGGAGGGGCAGGAGCCAGAGTGGTGTATGGGTGAGTTATAGTGGTGTATGGGGGGTATTATGAATTTCAGGGCATATAGGGGGTATAAGGCATATTGATATTAGGCATATCAGGGGGGCATAAAACATATCTGGGGTAAAAGGTATATCAGGGGGCTCAGTGGCATATAGGGGGTATAAGGCATATCGATATTAGGCATATCAGGGGGGCATAAAACATATCTGGGGTAAAAGGTATATCAGGGGGCTCAGTTGCATATCACTGGCATATAAGAGATATAAGGCATATATGGGGGTAGAGTGGCAAGCTGGGGGTCAGATGTGCATAACCGGGGGCAGTTTGGTAAATAAAAAAATTTTAAACAAGGCTTTTTTCTCATAGTTTTTATTAAATATGAAAAATAATTAACATATGAATTAATATTTACTAATAACTTTGTATTTAAACCTAGTTTGAGAAACACTGTGTTTGGGTTCTTGTAGATTTTATTATTATATCAGTAAAATAAGAAGGTGAATAGAGAGAGGCCATTGTGATAAAGAGATGAAAGTGTAAATTGTACGTTTTTTATTACATTATTTTAAATTTAATTTTTTTTTAATTTTTTTATCCGATTAATCGATTAATCGAAAAAATAATCGGCCAACTAATCGATTATTAAAATAATCGTTAGTTGCAGCCCTACTTCATTGTGAGGCTGTTTGGTGGAATGAGACCCACACAGATAGTCTAGGAGCACATTCAAACAAAGATTACCTCGATGGTATGAATGGATTTTTGCCTCCTGACCGGTTAATGCGGAGGATAGAGAGAGTGTGGGGCCCGCGTAAGATCGGTTGCCCTGGCTGCACCTCGAGCCCTGCTACTTATCTGTGGGAGGGTCTTCCGTACTGCATAGAGGAAGTGGAACCTAGCAGAGTTTACATGACATCACATGACTCTGCTCCAGTCCTGCTTCCTCTGTGCAGTACCAGAGAACGCAGAGGGAGGCCGCGCCCTCTGCTGAAGTCTTTGAGCGGCATCGAGGAGCTGCAGTGCAGGTAAGGGGGTGGGGAGGTTGTTTGACTGAGTATGCGTGATTGAGGGAATGAATCTGAATGAATGAGTATATGAATGAATGAGTGTGTGTGATAGCATGGATGTGTAAATGCTGGAACCTAGGCATGATGGGACTGTGATTGCTGTTAGCAATCACACTCCTATCATGCCAAGTCAGCCCGTACATGCTGAAACCTAGCTAGCTGCCCCCTTGTGTATTGATGCTGCCAGCAGTATGGGGTCTGCACATCACTTACAGCCACCCTGTACCAGCATGTACTGGCTGACTTGGCATGATAGGAGTGTGATTGCTCACAGCAAGCACAGTCCCATCATGCCTAGGTACCAGCATTTACTGGTTGCCTGGGTATGATAGGAGTGTGATTGCTGTGTGGGCAGTGTGGATGCCAGGGCTGGCTTTGGGGTGTGCAACCTGTGATCTATGCCTGTAATTTAGGGGGTTTTAAATATACCTTTTAATGACGTGTTTTTATGTGAATTCCAATTGATCTATACCTTCAAAGCTGGGTTTTTGCGTTATTCTGTAGATCCATATCTAAAAGTTTCCATACATTATTTATGTATACCTGCAAATACAGTTTGTATGTCTTATTCAGTTGATTAATACCTGCAATGCTGTTTCCATGTATTTATTTGATCTATACCTGCAATGCTATGTTTCATATACTATGGTATACCTGCAAATACAGGATTTGTATGTCTGATTCTGTTTATTTGATATATACCTTCAGTGCTGAGATCACAAGTGAATTTCAGTTGATCTATACGTGCAAAGCTTGGTTTGTGTGTTAATGTGTTGATCTATACCTGCTATCAGCAACTGGGGCTAATATTAATATATAAGGGCAGCAGGGGCATCAATACACAAGGGGCAAAAACACTAAGGGGGGTATAAACGACAATGCAGTGTGAAAAATCCATCCTGATGTAGACGTCTGTGACGTAGATTGTGTCCTGCTGTTTGTGTGTTTTTGGTTATCAGTGTAGCAGAGCCTGTACTCGGGTGTGTGTGTGTGTGTATAGGTGTTGGTGTGGCAGAGCCTGTCCTGGTGTGTGTTTGGGTGTTGGTGTGGCAGAGCCTGTCCTGGTGTGTGTGTTCAGTTGTCAGTGTGGCAGAGCCTGTCATAGGGTGTGTGTTTGGGTGTCTGTGTCAGAGCCTGTCCTGGTGTGTGTGTGGGTGTCTGTGTGGCAGAGCCTGTCCTGGTGTGTGTGTGTTTGGTTGTCGGTGTGGCAGAGCTTGTCCTGGTGTGTGTGTGTGTTTGGTTGTCGGTGTGGCAGAGCCTGTCCTGGTGTGTGTCTGGGTGTTGGTGTTACAGAGCCTGTGTTGGTGTATGTGTTTGGTCATCTGTTTCCTGGCACTTAACTTACTGTAGGAATTATTTAATTTATATTGATCCAGAGATAAAATGCCCTCCTGAAGTTGTAGTGACTTCAGGGGACAAAACGTTCAAGGACCTGAAATCATTTAGTGGAAAAGTTATTTATTGTGTTATAATATTTATTTCAAGGATTAGTCGCACTCAATTGTGGCTTCAGGCTTCCCATGTTGAATGATCAAGTATTATTTTAGCCCAATAACAAAAGTATAATTCCATAGCACATTACTTTTGGAAATTATGAATGCCCCCCCAGTTTGACTGTGGTATCTTGTGTGCCTCCCCTATATATTGTTTCTAGAGTCGCCACTGCTCCTGACCCAGTTCATTTAAAATCCTATTACTTTAGAGTGTAGAGGCAGTTATTTAAAAAAAACAGGAAGTTGAAGAGTTAATTGTCAGATATAAATTTTTTTTTATCTTTTGTACCCTTTGGGACAAAGGCTGTTTTAACACTTTTGTGGTGCTCGTGTTTCGCTGTACCCACACAAGTTATATATTGTTTTTTGGGGGTTTTTTAGGACAAAAAGGGCCTTTTTCAGATACCATTTGTTTGATCATATCATCTAATTTCCTAAAAAAAAAAAAAAAAAATATGATGAAAAATTAAAAAAAAAACACTTTTTCTTCTTTGAAAAATCTTTTACTCATCCAAAAAGCTGCTATATAGATTCTACTATTTGTCCTGAGTTTAGAAATACCTAATGGTTTTATCTTTTTTTGCTTTTTTTTCTGCAAGTTATTGGGCAATAAGTACAAGTAGCGTTTTGCTATTTCAAAACCAATTATATTTTTCCAAATCTGGTCATTCTGCCCCATGTGCTATTTCGGGTATCTTTAAAGCCGGCCAATGCAATTTACCCCATCAAACCATATATTTTTGAAAACTAGACGCCTCAAGGTATTTCAAATGCTGCTATTTTAACTCTTGCCAGGCACGTCATTGGTCTTTACCTGACCGTTTGTGTCTGACGTCATTGGTCCGTCATTGGACGTTAAGGGGTTAAAGTAACACACCTTATGTTTCTGTTTTTAGTTTATGTTGGATTTATATGTCCTGTCTACCCGTTGTACAGCGCTATGCGAAAGGATGGCACTATATAAAACAAAAAATAATAATAGCAAATAGTTGTTATTATTATTTAATCCATCATACTCATGTTCTAAATTCTCAGCCTGATAAAAACAAGGCTGTATTTTTTGTCTGTAAAACAATAAGGTTAAAAGAAAAATCATTGGGGGAAGAAAGGGTTTTCTATAACTTAGTATATGAAAAATAATACATGGGCCTTTACTTTTTAGTTGAATTGTGTAACTCGTTACCCAGTAGCCACTTCTAAGTGATTGTTATCTCATATCCATTATATTGTAACTGCTTGGAACTAGAACCCGAACTGGTGTTGGCTGAAAGTTAATGTGCACAGTCCAGTAAACTTTATAGGTTTATCCTTGGTATGAACAAATACTTCTAACTGTATCACACTATACATAGTTTAAATTAGATGTACTTTGAATAAATACTTTAAATGGCACTACAGGCTGTGTTTTAAATGTTCATTGAAAATATATTTTAATATTTTTTTTTATATAATTGCTACCTGACAATCTTAATGTTTTATTCAATGCACATGATGTTATATATATATATATATATATATATATATATATATATATATATAATTATATAATGTTTAATTATATGTTACACATGATACATTAGTATTTTTTATTTATTGTTTGCAGAGCTGAAGCAATGGATTTCTACAGAGAACACCACTCAAAATCCTTTTTTAAGTAAGTTGGTGCTTTAGATATATATACATATTTTTATAACGGATTAAATATTAACAAAGTCACTGATGGTGGGCTTGTAAACCATAGTTTGTTGTAGGATCTCTATAAGAGGGTATGGCTGATGCCAAGCCACATGGAATCCCAATCTGGCTCCTCTTACTGTGCCATACCAGCATATTCCTGATTGATGGTTAAGTAAAAAATACTGTTGAAAAGGTACAAAAAATTGAAGCTTATCCTAACAAGCAAATAAATTGAAACTTTGAGATGCTGCTAAGATGATCAATATATACACACAACAAAGCAGGGGCTTAGTGCATATGCATAGCACAAATGCAGTATGTCTACCTAAGTGTCTACCTAAACATTGGCTGATGGTCATCACAGCAGGATATATGTTTATAAGAAGAAAATATGTTTTGTAGAAGGAGGGGAAATGGATACAATGGACAGGAAAAGAGGGGTGAGTGAACTTGACAGACATGAAGAACTGAATTGAAGTGTAGGTAAGGGGAACATAAACTGATAGGAGGCTTAACAAGACAAGTAGGGGGACAGAAGATGTTAACGAGGCCCACTAAAGAGGGGTAATTTAAAATGAGGAAAGAAGATAAAGGTGAAACCGTGGGGTATTCTGGTCCAAATGTCTGATTGTGGCTCTTGTTAGTTGCACACCACCATTGCCGTATATAGTATTGGAAATGTGAACACTTTTGGCATAATGGTGTTTATTATTTAGATGAACAGCTGATTGTGGTGAGTTTATGGGGAAAAAATGCTATTTGTAGAATTGTAATATCGCAAAAAAAAAAAATCTCCTAAAGATAAGTTCTTACCAGCTGAGAGAGGAGCATATGAGTAAATCATGTCCATGAGAGAAGGGTTTTAATGAAAAGATTAGTTCTAGAACTAAAGGGCATGATTTAAACTGGGTAGGTACCTACCTACTAAGCTTCCAGTGGATGTAGTACAGGCAAATTTAGTTGTAAACAATGGACCTGGTGAAAAAAAAGAAAACCATCATTAAACATGTCTTGTGTTGTGTAGGTTTGCATATATCTACGTTGGTAAATATCAGTTTTTTCACAATTTAATAAAACATGGTAGTTCTTTGCTTTTAAGACTTATCTTACAACACGTGTTTATCTAGAGTTACATTACAGGAGGAGACAACAATGTTTCATCTAAGATCTTAGGAAGTGACACTCGGGCTAAACTGAACTGGAAGTATCAGCGAGCAGCAACTTGAAAGCAGAGCCATTTTTAGAATTGACTCATGCATTTGTTTCATATATGACAAGTTTAAAAAGATACCTTAAACTAAAATTAGTTTTTGATATGTAGAACAAGTAAGTAGTAGAGTACTTTTTAAATGTATTCTTGAGCCACCAATACTATGTTTGTATATAGCCTATTACAGCTAACACAATATTGTATTGTTTATAAAATGTTAGGACAAAGCAGAAAACAGTATTTTATGTATCGGTCAGCTTTTGATGATTTATGCAATGAGTCTGGTTAACTCATTAAAATCACTATCACAGAATCTGTCAGTAATGGGCACCAGACACTGCCAGGCACCGAAACTGTAATATAAAAGCTTTAAGCTCTATGAAGTGTAATAATAGAGACAAAGTTAAATTTGGATATAGTATAAACTAAAAGCGTTTTTTATTTATTTATTTTTTTATAAAAGCCTACATTTTGCAGCTGTATTCACTAAATAAACCCATGTAATAACATCTACAAATAAAATAGGCAAGACATCAATATTAAAACCTTGTCTTGTGTGTATACTATGAAAGAAGCCATCTTCACTTAATGAATTCAGGATCTATATGATTATTCCTCCAAATTAAAATATTTCTCTACTATTGTTAAGTTGCTGATGATTGGGACGATCTAAAGGTGGATTTCATAAATTAATTTAGTTATGATAAAAGCCCGTTCGACCTTGGTTTAGTCCTGTGTGAGCAGTGTGATCATCAACTACAGTAGGATTCTCACTTGTAAAAGTTATTGAAATATTTTCTTTTACATTAATGACTATACATGTAAGTTATATCCGGTTTTCTATCCTTACTCTCTACCACCTCATAAAGCCTTTCATTACATTACACCTGAAACATTTATATAACTAGCCGTGAACCTCTTTTGAACATGTCGAGAAAGTCTTCACACTCACTTGATCACCCTGTTTAGTGACTATGGGAATAACCTTATGTGTTTTAATAAGTTCACAACCCGTGGGTAAATATTTTTACAATATGTTCCCTAAGCCTTTCGACATTGCTCTTTTGAGATCCAGTAAAACCACAAATCTCCATCAGTTGGTCTAACGTCCAAAACCTTCAGTTTCATATAAAATCTTTATATCTTTCTAATTTTTAAATTTACTATCCACCATGCCCCTTCACAATATGATATTCGCCACCGCTGGAAACAAATACATCTACCCACACACACACACTAGAAAAAGTGGACATATATACTGCGGAGTAGTTGAATATCAGTGGTGGTTGCTGCCCTAGGCCTGGCCAGGGACGGTGGCTCTAGGACCTTACTCAAGCAGAATTTCTTATTCGCATAACATCTCCTCTGCACTGAGGGCCAGTGCTTTACCTCCGAAGGACGTGCAGTACATAGGAAGAGATGTTTTGAAGACCTCCATGTGTAAATGGACCATATAACAGGGAGATCATTGAGCAGCTGCTCACCCAATAGTGTTGGCCTTGGCAGGAATATTCCGCTTCTGTTGAGGACCTCATGCTGTCCTTCCAAGATAGTGGAGGTCAGAATGGATTGTTGGCATTCCTCCAGCCTATACGTAAAAAGCGTTTCTGGACTTGGTCCCTAGGACATGCTTGAAAACAAGAGAAATCTCAATATATTCTTCGTGGTAAATAGTGATCTTACAAAGATCTTGTAATTTTTTTGTGTGCTTAGAAAACTGATTCTGCAACTTTCCCAACACAAGGCAAGAGCAAGAGGCAGAAAACAAGCAAGAAAGCGAATATAATAGAATATATGTGGCAGTAAACATACATGTTTCTGTGCATACACAAAGAGACATTTGGGCCGCATACTTTTGCAATTGTATGCAGCTAGGGATCTGTTTAAAGGAGCAAACCATCAATCTAACGGTTGTGAACGTGCTATGACACATTAATAAGATGAAATGCGAATTTCCATACATGGAATCTGTATTTCTGCTACCTTCGCAGACCCTGAGTCTTAGGGTAAACCTTTTGGAGAGTTACCACGTGTGTTTTATATACATTTTCCATTATTTATGTGCATGTTGTCAGGGAGCTGAATAATTCTAGTAAAGAAATTCACACCGCAAACACACAGTTTAAGTTTGCTTTTAAATGTAGATGGAATTCTGCAAGGAAGCCTAATGAGCGTCCTTTCTGCTACTACACTCTAGCTTGTTATGTCGTTGCGTATCATTCAGTTGCAATACCCTGGAGCAGTCCTTCTGTTCCACTCAATGTCACGCCAGTAAATAATTAAAAGGTCTCAAACGTAGGCCCTAACACATACTTCGTTGAAACGTATCTTTCTTTTTTTTTTCTTAGTTGTCCATAAAAAAAACCCCAAAAATATACAGGAGGTGACTTATTATTCACTACTACAAAAAAAGTGCATGTTTATGAATTAAATCCGTAGAAAGGTTCTTGGATCATGTTCACATTCCTGCCTGATTACAAGAAAGGTCTATGGCCATAAATGTTGGCAAAAAAAAAATACTATGTTTGTTTTGGAGATTGCTAAGGTTTATTTAAACGTTGATTTAGTGAGAGTATTTATAAATTGTTTTACAAGCAATGTATTTTTAAATGTTATAATGTTATAAGTAAAAGCAAAATACTCTTTTGCCTGAGGGGAGCCGAGGTCTGTGGCAAAACTAGGAGGCAAAACTAGCGTAATTCTTAGTTTGCTGTCTTGAAGTCCCTTCCACTATCCTTACTCTGAGATATTTAGAAGAACTAGTGATGCGTTGACTGACGTCAGTGCCGTTAGAAGGGCCTCCTGCTGTTTTGCTGGCATTTTTTGTGAAGAGTACTAAGATCCAATGGAGGCTATATTGAAGAATTAAGATGGCTGATTTCTTTAATATAAAATCTTATATCTTTATTCTAATAGCATTTACCTTTCTTTGGAGGCGGAAAACATGGTATTTTTACAATTTAGTTAATAATTATTATTAAATTAAATTGCATTTCTGTTTTTTAGTGATCTTATTCATTTTATAACCAGTGGACCCATTGTAGCGTTGGAGGTGGTTGGAGATGATGCTGTATCTTCCTGGAGAAAACTGTTGGGTCCAACCAACGCTGGCATTGCAAGAAGTGAATCGCCGGAAAGCATAAGGGCAAGATTTGGTACCGACGGCACAAAAAACGCTGCTCATGGCTCAGATTCCATTGCTTCGGCTGCCAGAGTATGTTCAGATTTATTGAGCCAGACCAGTCTAAAATCCTGAAAAAGCAAATACATAGATCACTTAATGATAAGTTAGTTTGTTCATCTAATGTATAGTAATACAATGATGCTGCAGCATATTTTCAGTTTATAAGAACATTATCATTAACTATATACATAATGTTATTGGGTGTTTTTTTATCTTATTTTTCAGTTTTATAGTAAGGTAGCTGTCATTCATTTCTTTCCATCTCTGTTTTCTGGTTAGTGGCCATAATTTAAAACCTAGCTGACTAGTTTCTCCTATTTTTTCCCTAAAATCTAGGGCTTTTTATAGTCAAGTCTCACAAGTTTTACTCATCAAATCTGTTAGTGTACTGTTTTATATTAAAAAAATTATTTATATTAAGGCATACTTGGCCTATTAAACTGATACAAAATACCACCCTAAACAAAAACGTAACCTTTGTTTAAAGTTCTGGATGTTCCAGTTCTTATAACAAAAAGGGAACGGTAGTAAATATGCTCTTATGTTTAAGAAGTAACTCTAACCCACCCAAGCTATTTTAAGCTGCATTGCCATTAACTCAGAGGTATTTCATTGGACTTCCATATACTCAAGACATTTCTTTTATGGCTTAATGACTGAGCACTGTACCTGATTACCCATTGACTATGTTTAAAAATATCAGTGTAAATCCATGCCAGGACTGGCAGTAACCTTTGAAGCCTTACTTTTGGTCTCCCGCCAGTGATCCTTGCAGGCGTCTAGCTCTGCAGAAACAGCACACCAAGTAGAATGTGCTAGTTTGTAGAATCTACCAATGACCTACAACAGGGTCTCAATGACCCTTACACGGAAAATATCAAGAGGGGTTAAAAGTGATGTTATCTTGGTCTGATGAATATCATTAAAATGACAAATACATCAGGGTTCATCAACAACTCACGTTCCCATCTCTTCACTTAGCTTGACTTGAACGGGATGTTTGACACATCGTCTCGCACAAACAAGTTGGTATGCTGATATGGCACGAATTAGATTCTCTAGTTTAGATTACTGAAGTATCCGGTGTTTATCTGCATTTTCTTTGCATATCTGTTATGCTGCATGGCTTACACTTTTTGGATCTGTTCAGCAGAGGCTCTTATTTCTTTATCAGGTTTGATCAAGTGTCAGGACCATACCAATACAGAAACCAAACGACCATTGCATATCTCCAGTGTGGAAATTACCACTTGGCCTAAGTTTACTACCCAAGATTCCTGAGAGATGAACATAAGATGCTGTTAATGGAAATTCTTGACTTAGTTAAACATGAACGACTTGAGCATATAATATTACAATGCAGTAAGGAAAAAAGACAGGAAGACATTTTGTTATTAATTACTAGTTTGCTGATCTTGAGTTAGCTTATCGCAAAGTCTGGAACCATTTTATCTCTAAACCTCATTTAATCTATCATTATTAAATATTATGTTTTTACATAATTTATGCCTTCTAAACAGATATTGCATATTGAAGTACATTGTAAGCACTTCAGTATGCATTTTTTGAACATGCCAAAACTGCTTTAGGGGACTCTTCAGCCGCAGTGCTAAAACAGAAGACCTCCTCCGTGGTGCAAATCTTTGATTACAGATGTGTTCAGCTAAATAGCTGGGGTGCAAGAAACAGGGCAAATGGGTGTGGATGCTTCTGCAGAATCCCCTTATGCATTTGCAGTGGGTAGCCCATGAAAATGTAACGGGACTCATCAGCTGTCATATGCATTATGGCTGGAGTGTCATTTTAATGTTCTGTTGCGCATCATGCTAGGTCCCTTCATATCTAAAGCTTCTTCTATGTCCACTTCTTACTCCCCCACAGTCTGAAAACATCTTCAGGATAATTTATCATCAGTGATGATAGGTTCTTGTAGGTTCTTGTCTGGTTTTACCTGACCTGAAATAAGTAAGAGCCTCTGATGAAGATATATGACTATTTTCTAGGTTTTTGTAGAACAATAGATAAAACGTCAATAGTTATAGATCATATAGTCGTTAGGAATGAATTATTTTGTTGTAACTTGCATTAATATGTTTACCTTTACTTATCTGTAGGAGTTAGAGTTTTTCTTTCCATCAAGTGGTGGTCCTGGACCAAAAAACACTGCAAAGCTTACAGATTGCACCTGCTGTATTATTAAACCCCATGCTGTTTCTGAAGGTAAGAAAGTTAGAATATTTTTTCCCACTAAATCAGGGAACATAAGTATGTCACATTGAGCATATGTTAATGTATTTCACTTCTGCTTTTGAGTTGAAAGCTGTCCATGAAAAACAGTGTTTTGGGCACGTGGATGCCCAGTGTTCATGTAAAATATTGAAAGCCTCTGAAGCAGGCTAGGATGCCCACTTCATAGAGTGCAGATAAAAGTAACACATTTTTTGAAGAATTAATAAGTAATTGGAGTTTTATGTGCTTTTCTGTAAAATGTAAACTAACACTTTTTGCATGAAACCAGTAAAATATTATCTTAAACTAGTTGGTCCTTGATGTTGCTAGTCTTCCAAAAAGGCAACTTGACTAGTCTTGGCAATGTAACTATGTTGTGGCTTTGGGCAAGCCACAGCATTATGGAGCCACATAGCGTGCCCTGGCTTGGTGGAAAGTGGAGAAGCAAAAACCAGCGCTAAGCCAAACCCAGTTTAAGTTCTTCCTTGCCCTCTGGCAGTGAATCAGTCTGTCAGTCTTCTGGTCATGCGCCAGGACTATCTGTGATGAGCAACACAGCAAGCTCCACAAGTTAGATTGGAGTGAGCATTTACACGATTATTCTTCAACATGAGTTTTTTTTTCCTACTGTGGTGGAAGCGGCCTACTTATTCCAAGTCGACCTCTGTAGTATCATTTCTGAACTAAGGTGGAAAGCCAGGATATGATGTTGATTGAGGGTCTGCACAAAGAAGACCCACATAAAAGGAGGAGGGCCTCCTCAGCATGGTAGCCTAAGGTCAGGCCGATGGCAGCAACCCTGAGTAAATACATCACTGGTTCTGGTACCATTTGTAAGGATCGATTTTAAGTTTTGTCATAATATTATTATTCCTGAGGTAAAATTTTCCTTTATTTTTACAATAGACGTCTGTAATATAACAAAAGCACATGACATGTGTGATTTCAATAAAGTATCGATATAATGATGCTGAAAGAGACAGTTAATGCGTTTCTATTTTTTCCACTAACACTGAATACTGGCCAACTGTTCCCTTAAATATGCATTTAGTAAATACCTATAGTTATATATACCAATATCGTTTGACTTGTGTTTAGGTGCATATATTTTTGTATATACTTGTGCAGTTCATTTGCCGTTTTCTTAATACTAGGTCAATATTTTTGGACAATTAAACGTTTTCCTTCTTTCCAAAGAAATCATGAAAATCCAATGTTGCTTGTTACAATATCCCAGAGGGTAATTCCAATGGGTGGAAAAGTCCCAAGGAAGAGTTGGATACTATTAGTGTACTTTTCACTCCACAACATTGCATTTGTATTTGATTGCCAACACACGCTTGGATAATCTAATATTTCCCTATTGTCTTAAATCTAGCACTTTCCCGAAATAACAAGCTTAAAACATTGACCTTGTTCCCCATCACTGGTCCATGTGGCCATTACTATTTATTAGGATTGGTAAAGCATTGTTTTGCATGAGCATGAAATGGCAGGTGGGCATGGCTGCAGGTGGTCAGGCTGCTGTGATGTAATATTAGAGGAGGGCTTTGGAGGAATCATAGGACTCTTTTTCTAGGCAACTCTACTAATTCAATAAACCTTTAAGCACAGTTTTAAGAGACGGGGAGCATTAAAGATAAAATGCTCTACATGATGCAGAACTTATCTGGGGATATTTTGAGAGGCCTCTTAGATGGAACAGCACCTTTAAGCACCTGTGAGTGTGTGAGCATATATCGGCCAGCATAGCATTCCTTGTGCTTAATTTCTATAAGTAAAGCACACATATATACACACACTCACTGGCCAC
Source organism: Sceloporus occidentalis (assembly GCA_023333645.1). Taxonomy (NCBI): domain Eukaryota; kingdom Metazoa; phylum Chordata; class Lepidosauria; order Squamata; family Phrynosomatidae; genus Sceloporus; species Sceloporus occidentalis. Next base: position 471,163 of record JALMGF010000033.1, read on the forward strand.
TTTATTAGGTACACCTTGCTAGTACCTGGTTGGACCCCCTTTTGCCTTCTGCACCGTCTTCATTCTTTGCGGCATGCTTTCTACAAGGTGCTGGAAACGTTCCCCAGAGATTTTGGGTTATATGGACATGATGGCATCACGCAGTTGCTGCAGATTTGCCGGCTGCATATCATGATTCGAAATCTCCCGTTCCACCACATCCCAAAGGTGCTCTATTGGATTGAGATCTGGTGACTGCGGAGGCCATTGGAGTACAGAGAACTCATTGTCATGTTCAAGAAACCAGTTTGAGATGATGTGAGCTTTGTTACATTGTGCATTATCCTGCTGGAAGTAGCCATCGGAAGATGGGTACACTGTGGTCATGATACTCGGGTAGGCTGTCCCGTTTAAACGATGCTCAATTGGTACTAAGGGGCCCAAAGTGTGCCAAGAAACTGTCCCCTACACCATTACACCACCAGCCTGAACGGTTAATACAAGGCAGGATGGATCCATGCTTTCATGATGTTTACACCAAAGTCTTACCCTGCATCTGAATGTCGCAGTTGTAATTAAGACTCATCAGACCAGGTAACATTCTTCCATTCTTTAATTTTGGTGAGCCTGTGCAAAGTGTAGACTCAGTTTCCTGCTCTTTGCTGACAGGATTGGCACCCGGTGTGGTCATCTGCTGCTATAGCCTATCTGCCTCAAGGTTCGACGTGTTGTGCGTTCATAGATGTTATTCTGCATACCTTGGTTGTAATGAATGGTTATTTGAGTTACTGTTGCCTTTCTGTCATCTGGAACTAGTCTGCCCATTCTCCTCTGACATCAACAAGGCATTTTCATCAACACAACTGCTGCTCACTGGATATTTTCTTTTTTTCTGACCATTCTCTGTAAACCCTAGAGATGGTTGTGCGTGAAAATCCCAGTAGATGAGCAGTTTCTGAAATAATCAGACCAGCCCGCCTGGCACCAACAACCATGCCACGTTCAAAGTCACTTAAATCTACTTTCATCCCAATTCTGATGCTCGAGATATCTTGACCATGCCTAAATGCATTGTGTTGCTGCCATGTGATTGTCTGATTACCTATTTGTGTTAACAAGCAATTGTACAGGTGTACCTAATAAAGTGGCCAGTGTATGTATGTATGTGTGTGTGTATATATATATATATATATATATATATATATATATATATATTTATCAGACACTCCAACCATTTTAATGAATATGATATGCAGATATGTTTAAAAAATTGTATTATTTTTTAAAATAACTTGCATATATTTATTGGTATATTTTGCTTTTATGGTAACTGAGCTGCTTTAACTCTGTCTTTGGGTTCTTTACAGTTCTGTGAGGAAAGAAGTGAAGAGAATGAGTGGTTAGTTCAGGACAGGGAAACAATTGTATCTGTGTATATTTAATGATGCTAAAATAATTGTGTGATGTTCACACTTTAAGCAAAATCTACAGGCAGAGTGTAGTTTCCAAAATAAAGCACGTAGAAACATCTGGAAAATAAGGAGCAGTCTACTGTAGATAAGAGCTATTAATAGTTCAAGTGTAGCATCGCTAGTAGAATGGATACACTGTGTGATATCTGTGATATAAGGGTATCAGAGTGTGTAAAATCAGAAGTATAAGCAATGCATGCTATCAAAAGAACTGAAACCGAATGCGTCTAGAAAAACAAATGTCGTTAGTTCAGCAGTGTAGATGCATGGAACGGATTAGAGCAGATTACAGAATACCCTGATGGTATGAGTTTGAGTTGAGTGCCAGAGAGTCCTTTTGTGAGTTTCTTCTCAAAGAAGGAGCAACTTAGTTTTTCATGATACATAGTGATACCCGGAAGCTCGCTGTGTGTGCCCCAGAGGATAAGCTGATTGCTTGGCCTTTAAAGCGGCTTTTGACTTTTCAGTATGGAGTAGTAATACTTGATCCCACCAACTGCCCACCAGCTCATGGATACGGATACAAATGCTCCTAGATTAACTAGCCCAACCTCCACTCATCAGTGTCTAATCATGCCTGACTCCATATAAAGAGGCAACGGTAGGCCTCTGGCGAACATGCTTTAGATATAGAGTCTTGCATCAGCTTGGTGCAGTTCAATTCCTTGTATTTCTTTTTGTTGCTTATTCATCCACTATTTGTTTTATATTACATTTAAGAACTTGTTACTTACCAAATTGCTTACCTTTAACCCCTTGATGACAATTGCCGGTCCGGGCACGTCGCGGAAAATCAAGGCCTTAACGACAAATGACATGCCAGGACCGGCACGTCTTTAAACGGGTGCAGAAAGCGATCTATTTTCGCTTTCTGCACCGAAACGGCATTTCGAGGCATTCAGCAACGCCATGATCGGCACAAAGGGGCCATCTCTGGCCCCTCCCCGGGGCGTCATCATCCGCCATACTTTGTATGGCGGCGGACGCCCGTTTTAAAAGCGTTTAGGAGGCGATCAACGATCGCCTCCTAATCTTAAATGGTGTTTACCTCTCGATGGGCTGTGACCGCTCCAGAGAGCGGTCACAGCCGCAGCTGCCGGTGATCCTCTCCATCTGCAAGATGGCGGCGGCCCGGGAAAAAAAACAATAAAGGTGAAAAAGTTCGCTAGATGGTCTCCAGACCATCTAGAGAACTCTGGCTCCACTTGCAGGTTGAATACAGGTACTGCATTCACCATGCAAGTCAATGGAGCCCAGCTTTCTAATCACAGTGTGATTAGTAAAAATAAATTAAAAAATAAAATAAAATTAATAATATTTAATTAGAAAAAAATAGTAAAAAAACAGTAAAATGTAAAAATAATTTCCCACTGATGTCACTATCAGGGGAACCTTCAAGTTGAAAATTTTTTTTTTTTTTAAAAAGGCAAAAAAAATAAATATATATATATATATATAAAAAATATATTTTTGTGAGCAAGTCCTAAAATTGGCATATTAGCTTAAAACAATTCTCACATGGAAAGAGTTAAAATACTGGCATATTAAATGCCCATGGGGTGTCTACTTTTAAAAAATTTATGATTTGATGGGGTAAATTGAATTGGCCGGGTTCAACAATGTCCCAAATAACACGGGGGGAAGAATGGCCACACATCTAATTTCCAATTAGAAAAATGCACACGTACCAAATGTGGCCTTTTAATTCCCCCCAAAAATGACAAACCCATGCATGTGGGGTATCACTGCGCTCAGGGGATGTTGCTGAACACATATTGGGGTGTCGTGTGACAGCGGCATAAACCAGGAGCTGTAAATTCATACATAAAGTAGGTGTGTGGGGGAAAAATACACACAAAAAAATACTACTGCAAACTTTGAAAAAATTCTGGTGGTAAAATGTGTGCATGCAAAGAGTTAAAATACCAGCATTTAAAATACCCTGGGGTGTCTAGTTTTCAAAAATATATGGTTTTATTGGGCATACTGAAATGGCCCGGCTCCAAGATGTACCAAATAGGGCATGGGCAGTGGATCCCCAAATGCCAAAGTTCAACATTGAAAAATGCGCATGCCCCAAATGTGGCCCTTTTGCCCCCAAACAGCCAGGCAAAATCATTCATGTGAGGTATCGCTGTACTCAGGAGATGTTGCTGAACACATATTGGGGTGTTTTGTGATAGTGACATATACGAGAACCTTTTAATTCATACCTGAAGTAAAATGTGTGTGGAAAAACAAATGCAAAAAAATGACTACCACAAAGTTTGACAAAGACTGGTGGTAGATATGGTGCATGGAAAGAGTTAAAATACTAGCATTTGAAATACCCTGGGGTGTCTAGTTTTCAAAAATATATGGCTTTATTGGGCACACTGAAATGGCCCGGCTCAAAGATGTACCAAATAGGGCATGGGCAGTTGATCGCCAAACACCAAAGTTCAACATTGAAAATGCGCATGCCCCAAATGTGGCCCTTTTGCCCCCAAACAGCCAGGCAAAATCATTCATGTGAGGTATCGCTGTACTCAGGAGATGTTGCTGAACACATATTAGGGTGTTTTGTGATAGTGACATATACCAGAACCTTTTAATTCATACCTGAAGTAAAATGTGTGTGGAAAAACAAATGCAAAAAAAATGACTACCATAAAGTTTGACAAAGGCTGATGGTAGAATTAGTGCTTTGAAAGGGTTAAAATGCTAGCATTTGGAATACCCTGGGCTGTCTAGTTTTCAAAAATATATGACTTGATGGGGTAAATTGCATTGGCTGGCTTCAAATATACCCGAAATGGCACATGGGGGGAAGAATTACCAGATTCGGAAAAAATGGCTTTGAAATAGCAAAACGCTACCTGTACTTATTGCCCCATAATGTGTAGAAAAAAGCAAAAAAACATAAAAACATTGGGTATTTCTAAACTCAGGACAAATAGTAGAATCTATTTAGCAGGTTTTTTCATTACCTTTTATAGATGAGTAAATGATTTTTCAACTAAAAGTTAGAAACAGTCATTTTTTTCTACATTTTTCACCATATTTTATACATTTTTTTTATAGTAAATAATATGATACAATCGAAACAATGTCATCTAAAGAAAGCCCTTCTTGTCCTGAAAAAAACAATATCTAATGTGTGTGGGTTCAGTAAACGGGAAAGAAGAAAATTACAGCAAACACGAGCAGCGCAGAAATGTTAAAACGGCCATTGTCACGAAGGGTACAAAAAGTAAAATCAGCCTTTGTCACGAAGGGGTTAATGATTATGTTGCAAGCAATAACTTATGGGTAATGGTACTCCTTTATATGGAAGAGATCTTTTTAAGTGTAAGGTCGCACACCAATAAGGCCGGCCCTGACAGGAGTCCCCCAGTGACACCAGCAAAGCGAAGCCCTGATATTTTGCCTGGCAAAGTAACTCTCTCGATGCAGCGCAATGCACACAGCGTGTCAGTTCTGTAATACAGAGTGTGGGCTGATGCCAGCTGTCAGCCGCTTGATTTCAGAGCTTTTTTTGGTAGCAGCTCCCAACACAAATCTTCCCTCTTTGACATGACAGCATCTCCTTGACACAGTACCTTGCTGTTGCTAACAGTCCTAGACAACAGAACCATTATCGCATTCTCCACTACTCCCTTTTTTGCATAATATCATGTGATCTTTTCCCTGAATCCTTTCATCTCTTGCTGGCACTCAACTCCAGTTTTCACACTCCATCACACTTTTCCCTATTCTTTTATATGGACACTCCATGCACTCTATACACTTTAATGTATATGATAGCTGAGTGTCCCCCTTAAATCATAAATTCTTCCGCTTGCAAATACATTGAGGAATTCCTCAGAAACACTTCCTATGCATTTGCCTTTTTTCCCTGCCCTCAAGCTTTTTGGCTTATGAAAAAATTGTTTGACTGAGTGTCCATAAGTTAATGACTTTGCAACTATGGTCAGACCGTGTTCTGCTCAGAAGTTGGCCTTGACCTATTAAAAACTCCTGTTCATCAGTGAAAAGCAAGGTCTCATCTGATCTCTAAAATTCAGAGTAGCTGTTTTCTTTATCTTTGCTTCGAGATCACACAGTAAGATACAGAATTCCGCTCAACTACCTCTACAGCAGACTTGATGGCTCTTACTGGCAACTGACAAGATGAAACATAATCAATTGCAGGAGAGTGTTGGAGTGAGACAAAGAGCATGAGGTCAACTGATCATTTACACTTAGAAACTTTGGGCAACTTAGCAAATAACGTATTGATCCAGATTGTTCTATCGACATTTTGCTAGTATTGCAATTAACACCACTATGTAGATTTACCCCATTGCCTTATCCCATGCCACATGCATAACTCATACTATCTTTACTATTATTTAGATCCAGTAGAACCTGCTTGTTTCATTTTGAAAGAAACTCTTTTGTGTTGCCAAAGCCAGCTGACCTTCTGATCCACATGGTGTATATCAATACACAAGCAGCCATTGCCCACACTGTTGGCTTGTTAATTTGTAACTTTTTGTTTCACACATTTCAGAAAAAAATTTAAGCTATTTTTCTTTCTTCCCTGATTTACAGAGCCATGGAAAATTACTTAGTTTTTTTCTCTTGAGAGCAAAGGCTCATTGATCAGTCAAGACTTAAATGACAAATATCAGTAGCTAGGCAGCAAAGTCCAAAACCTAGGATTGATCATGCTGAGCGTGCAAAAGAAAGAACTTGAACAAGGGTTTTGTGACATGAAAACTAATACAATGGGGAGCTCTGTACTGAAAGACCTGTAGGAGCATAGCCACATAACTTAACTTTCAAATCTCTTAATGTTCTAATACTTTATAACTTTAATTTCTAAGTTATTGTACAATGCAAAATACACATAGAATATTTCTACAGTTAAAAGTGCCTTTCACATGGGTTTATAACTTATCATGGTTTTTGCTTGTTCTGAGAATAGTGGAATGCGATGGCTTAAATTCGATTGTGCATGAAAAATAAAAAAATAAAACAACTTTGTTTCTCCATGTCCTTTGTGACATCAGCTTGAAAAGCTTTATCCAAATCATTTTTATTTGAGAACTGTAAATTTCCATGATATCACAAACTTTTTTTTTTCTTGGTCATGTTCTAGAATAGTATGTGAATTACATCAGTGTGTGTGTAGTTCTGGTCACAAAGTTATTTACTGCACCAAAACAAGTGTTTTGTTATAATATATATAATATGTAATTATATATATACTATATATAATTAAAAACACAGTCCACATTAAAAGATACCCCAAAACACTTGTTTTGGTGCAGTAAAATAACTTTGTGACCGGAACTATACACACACACACACTGATGTAATTCACACACTATTCTAGAACTTGACCAAGAAAAAAAAAGTTTGTAATATCATGGAAATTATATATATATATATATATATATATATATATATATATATATATATATATATATATATATATATATATATATATATAGATATATAATGTAATTATTTAAGGCAGACACTTATCAAGATTGTGAATACATATTCTTCATTTATAGAAGCCAAACTAACAAGCTGTGTGTTATGGGTCTGCATCTTTTTCTGTGTTGGGCCAAGAAGAGGTATCTCCTACTTCCTTTGTTCCCAGAAATGTCTGGGAATAGATCCAGTTTGCGTAATTGTTTGGTGAAATTCAGAGCTATTGCTGTACGTAGAAGAGTTTGTTAATTGTCTGGTCTGCTGAGTGTGACGGTTAAAAACTATTTATTATGCCATGTATTTATCAGCTGTTCTAGCAGCTGTGACGCAGATTTGCACTGGTATGTATTCCATCCTGTAAATGCCGGTGATGATTTTACAACCTTTTTCCTAACTATGGGAACCCACTCTTGATAAGGATTATGAATGAATGGACTGCTGTGAGGTTATTTTGTAACTTTCTTCCTAGTAATGACAACATGCTTTTACTCCATAAACTTCTACAGTGTTGGATAAAATAGTTTTTGTCTTTTTACCGGTTTATTTTATATACGGATGCACACTGCCTGCTAGAGGCGCAGCCTTACCTGTGGGTTTACAAATGATTCCCATCACCAGCAGGGACCACAGGGAGAGCAAGCACAGGGACATCATTGCATTCACATGGACACGCTGCTATTATACACATGAAAGATCCTATGGTGGCTATAATGTCCCTTTAAAATGGATCTATCACTTCCTGAGCTCTAGCTTCTACACTTCAGTACACCAAATATACCTAGGTACCAGTCTTTTATACATTATAATAAGCAGTATATTTATTAGACATCCACTATGCATGTGTACCATTGAAACATCCATCTGGCACAACCATGCAGATATTTCTACTGAATGTGAAATGTCCTCAGATGAGGACGTAACCATAGAAGGAGAGGAACCGTCTCAGCTGACTGGACACACCGGAAGCATTGGGTTGGGTTTATCCAGGCATACCTTTAAAAAAAAAGTCCATTAATTGTGCCAACAGTGAGCAAGAACAAGCACACTAATTGTTACAGTGTAAGGTTATTCTACTGACCTTGGCTGCCTTTGACAGCAGCAGGAAGTAGAGTATCACTTGAGGCTTCGTCTGAAGGATAACTTGCTCTCTTATTACCTAATATTATACTGGCACCCTGCTACTCATTGGATCCCTTCGCTTTTGTTGAACTGGCTAGTTTATTCTCCTGAACACCTGCGAGCGGAGCGATGAGTGCACAATACCAAGGACATGCTTAGCCCCAGAACTTAACCCACAGAGTTAAGTCTGGTATGACATCACCACCACAGTGAGACGATTATTTGTTCATTCATGAATAAATGATGTTTGTTGTCTTCTTGGCCTTTCGTTTGTTTTTCCAAACCACGTTGTTTTTAAATATGTTAGGCAGCCACTTCTTTTTGTGGACGAAGGGGATTTACTGTGAATCAAACTGCATTCATTCTTATAAATCTGCATGCAGATTGCCAAATGAATAATCCATAGATTCGGTAAAATGAGATGGTGATTTCTGTACTGTAATTGGAATCTTTACCAGCAAGCCTGTAGGGGGCACTAATCTCTCCCACTCAGAAATACACAAAGAAATTGGATGCATCCACATTTTTTCCAGAGTTTATCTCAAACGTCTCTTCCTGAGATGGACTGTAATCCATACCATCTGAGGAAGAGACCTCTGAGTACATTACATGTGTTTATTTAATAAACTGAACTACAGAATATAATATTTAGGGAAACTAACTGAATGTATGGCAATATTGTAAATACTCCCCAGTAATACGCCAGTATTATTTATTTAGTGTCATTTGTTAATATTTAAGAAAAACTTGTAAAAAAAAAATATTATTCCTTTTTTTCTTATCATTCAGGTCTGACAGGTAAAATACTAAATGACATACTGAGCACGGGTTTTGAAATTTCTGCAATGCAAATGGTAAGTTAATTTAGATATTCCCTGCATTGTTTCTGAAGGTATTCTCTCTGTATTGTTTTTGAACAAATTATAACTGTATACGGGACACATTAAAAAAACTGCTGTTGTTTTCATCCTTAGAATTTACTCTAAAGACTCCATGTCACCATTTCACCAACAATACCCCTCCCTCCACTCAAATAACTATTTGCATTAGGGGCCCAGTAACCAACTGCAGAACTCTGGGGCAACCATATAGCGTTCATAAGCATGTCTGTCTGATGCATGCTTACGTACCTTCGCTGCATAAACCTTTACAACTTTTCCAGGGAGGCTATTCCACTTAGCTTGCCCTTTTCATATGAGAAACACATGCTAACATATATATATATATATATATATATATATATATATATATATATATATATATATATATATATATATATATATATATATATATATATATATATATATATATATATAAGAGAGCACACCCTCTTTGAATTCTATGGCTTTACATATTAGGACATAATAACAACTTTATTCAAAAGTGGGAAGAATTCAAGACTTTCCAAACTTCTCAGGAGTGGGCATCCCAACAAATTCACCCCAAGGTCAGACTGTGCAATGCTCAGGGAATTTGCAAAAAAAAACACCCAAGATTTACATCGCAGACTCTACAGGCCTCAATTAGCATGTTAAAAGTTCATGACAGTACAATTAGAAAAAGACTGAACAAGTAGGGCTTGTATGGAAGGGTTGCCATGAGAAAGCCTCTTCTCTCAAAAAAGAACATGGTTGCACAGCTTATGTTTGCAAAGTTGCATCTGAACAAATGACACAAGACTTTTGGAACAATGTAATTTGGGCAGATGAGACCAAAGTGGAGATGTTTGGCCATAATGTACAACGCTATGTTGGGCGAAAACCAAACGCATCTGTACAACAGAATGGCTGAAAAAGAAGAGAATCAAGGTGTCGCAATGGCCCAGTCAATGTCCAGGCCGCAACCCAATTGAAATCCTGTGGCGGGACCTTAAGAGAATTGTTCATAAACAAATGCCCACAAACCTCAATGAACTGAAGCAACTTTGTAAAGACGAGTGGGTCAAAATTCCTCCACAACAAAGTGAAGAGGTTCTTCAAGCTATTGAGGCATAAAGTGTACTTAATTTTTCACACATGGCTTCTGCATTTTGGCTTTATTTCTGCTGAATAAATCATGTGTTGTTTTTCATCCAAGGTTGTAGTTGCCTAACTTTTAGACCTGCTAAGGAACAGATGATTGTTAGTATGTCCTGATATGTAAAACAATAGAAAAGAGGGTGTACTTTCTTTTTCATGTGACTGTATATGTATATATATACTGTATGTATGTCCTTTTATTTGTCCTAGAATGGGTTTATTCAACATGTGAAGACCATATAACTGCTGTTTTTTCATCTGTACAGGGAATTGATGTTACCAATCATAAATCTATAATATTTCCCTTTGAGAGAACCCCTGCTCCATCTCCAAGCAATGTAAACGCATGTTTATGATATGTTTAACTTTCTGTTCCTTAAAAATCAGACAGATTAGTACTTGGGCCTTTTCTGCTTTCTTAACTTCTGTTCATGCAATGTTCTGTAACATTTCTGAAGCAGCCATTGTTGTTGTTAAGGAAGTGGCAAATTTGAAAGCCTGTATTTCCTCGTTATTGTAGCACAGTTGCTATGAGAATATACCATCCAGTGTTTCAAAACTAAGTTAAAACATGGGTTGCTTCTCGTCTCCTTAACCCTATGGTCTGTATCAATGTGTAACTTGTATCTCTTATTGTATTAATACTTATGAAAACTCTTATTTGCGTGTCAGTACATCTACCTCGGACTTGGTTTGCTGATATAACACTGTCTATGTTTCCTCCTAATAAAGAAACTTATCTATTAATGCTATTAATTTACTCGGATGTCTTATATGATGTATCTTCAGAGCTCATTCTTGACTCTAAATGCAATAAAATGTGTGTTTTCCAGGTGCTAAATTCAATTCCTTTAATCCTGTGCACCTGCTTTTTCTACATCCAACTTCTAAGTAGCTTAAAGGGAGCTCCCACCATGTTTTCTTGCCAATATCGCTTTATGTTTTAAGAATATTGTGTTGTATTATGTTGTACATCAATTCTAGTTTCATAGAAACTTGACTGTAGTATACTGAATATGAACTAAATGCTAATTGTTTAGTCCATTTTAACGACAACTAAAGCATATGGTATGTTGTTTAACTCTTTTAGTTTACCATGGAGAAAGCCAACGCTGAAGAATTTTATGAAATATACAAAGGTGTTGTAGCAGAATACAATGTAAGTATGATTACATTTACAATGGCCACCAATGTACAGTATAATACTGCAAGAAATATTTATTACTTATTTATTTAGAAAAACACATAAATCACCTTTGTTATATTTTTACATAATATATTCTCCCGGCAAACTGTGTTAAGAAGGTTTAACAACACTACAGTTTAGATGAATAGAGAGAACTCAACTCCTACATAGTAGAGTATTTTGGGAATTTAATAAATACCTAGAAATATTTGAAGAATGACCATTTGTCATCTCAAATGCTCTTCTTGATGTCTTGGCATTGAAACATGAGAAATAAATGTTTTGTTTGTTTTTTCGGGAAATAAGACCTGAGTGGATATCTAAGACATTGGTTGAAGTACTATGGTAGTGAAACGGTTACAAATGGATTACTGCAAACAGTAGGAACTCCGTAAACCAATTGTTTAAAGCATACAGTGGTATGTTTTTAATGATTATAGTGGCAGGGATTAGATCGGGGTAGTGTTGGAGGCCAATGAATTATTTCACATGGCACTTACAATGGATAGACAAATGAAGTGGTGTAGACGTTCACAGCATCCATTTTTTGCTTCTCTAGAATGATCTGTTTACTTCCTTTAAGAAAATCCTTAATATTTGGTAATATCCCCCCCCATTTCTAAATAGAATGTTACATTAAACCAGAGGAACGTTGAGGCATTTATTATATAAATTATAGGCAAATTATTATAACTAAGATGTATTTTTATAGATATACTTTTGAACTGGATAGCTACTTCGTTATGGATTACCTCCTGTGGCGCTTTAATACATTCAGAGTGTTTCTAAAAGGTTTTATAATGTGCTAACCAACTCCTACACACACGTGTACGCAGGTAAAAAGATTACTACTCACAGGAGTCACGGCAAAAGCTAAGACGCAGGATCGAAGCTCTATTTTTCGGTTCTTCATGGCTTTTATTTTGCCTGATTTACAGCTGTAAGATGCTGTGGCAGTACTAAAGTTAGACATCTTGCATGCATGTTTAACCCGTTGTTGTAGCTGCTACCTAAAACACAATGCAATTACTGTAGAATAAAACAGCTACTGCAAGAAGAACACAATAGCTTTGGAGAGCATTTGGTTTCATAAAAATACACTCTGTAGGGCACAAGGTGGCTAAATGAACTAGTGTTCTAAAAAAATGACATTATTATTCCTTAGAAGGTGGAATAATGAGAAAATCGCCCTATATTCTGTATAGTGCTCACTGATACTGAAAACTTGAAAAGTTTCACGACGTGGATAAATGTTTTCTAGGGGTATAGCAGTCAGATGTCACCTGACTAATCAAAACTGTTCGCTTACGCTTTAGCTTTTTATAAATCAGTTCTAAAATATGTAGTATGTGAATAAAAATTCTTTTTCCCAAACACTATTTTGTTGGACGGTCTTTTGATGATGCCTGTGAAACGTTAATATCTTCAAACTTTCTGTCTTCACTGTGAAGATAGCAAATGTTGGTAGTGTCACGATAAGCCTAGAGAGAGGAAAGTCTAGTATTTACATTGTGTTTCTTTTAAAGCATTTCTTACACGTTAAATGCAGCTTCGATAGTTTGCCACCCCACTTTATATAACTTTCGATATAACAATGTTAATGATAAGACCAAGTTAGCTAATTTAAAAGTAGTAGTACTAAAGATTTTCCTCTGTTGTCTTTTGTTCTGGAAGCCAACATTGAACTAACCTCTTCTGAGTGAATTTAAGAACACACTGTTAAAAACATTTCATTTGATATAAAGAGTCGTGTTAAATTGCTTAACACTGTGGAATGGTAGAGATAACCATTAAGATATAAAACTGACAATAGCACTACATACATTAAGACATGTCGGTAGAGGAGAAGAAGGCCCTGCCCTTTCGAGCTTACAATCTATTAGAAAAAGTTTTGAATAAGTGCAACAGGGAAAAAGGTGCTGCTTAGATAGGGCAAATCTTTATCCCAGATTTCCAAAGAGGCTTCCAGAATTTTCTTTTGCAGATAGGTGAATCAGATACAGTAAGTTCAAGTTGTAGTGCCTTGTCACCATATACCCCCTAGAAAAGTTGGCATATAATTGTGCAGGACCCAGAACATATACTTTCACTTATTCTAGCTCTCTTTTGAAGAATAGACAGACATTTCTATATAAAACCAGATTCTGGTTCTTTTTAAATAGTGCATAGTTATTAAATGATGTAAAGTCTATTTCTATCAAATATAATGTTATGCAGACAAAATAATTAGGTGACTCACATTCTGCTATCTTTTTTTTACCTCCAAATTGTCTTAAGCTGTGCTTCTGTGTAAGAAAATGATCCTTAAGTTGTTCTAATGCATAATAAATTCAGAGGCTGTTAACGTGAATAAGCCCAGAGGTCTGTTTTCTCATCCAATGAAAGCTTGTCAGTTAGTTAATTGGTTTAAAGTTAATTCTCTTTAAATCTGTTTTTAACATTCTGCATTTCACTGCATGTTAACGTAATAGGCTTAGATGACAAGATTAATCCTTTTCGGTATATGCTGCCATTGTTATTCTGATAACCCAACATGTTTACATACCCTGAGTAATTGTATTGCTTTTACAGCTTGGGGTAAATGTATTATTATTCTGATTATTATGTTTGCATGCAGTAACTGAAGCTTACAACGTACAGTGTGAACTTTATTATAACATAATATATATGATACTACAATCGGTGATGTTCCATACAGGGGTTTAGGTTACATGTCCAAAATGCTGACTATTACTGCATTTAATAGAAAGCCACTTTTACACCAATTCCAGGGGGAAGGGGCAGATTCCTAGAATCACACAGTTTGGAGTTGGCTTTTTCCTGTTTGAGACTGCTGTGATCATATTTAAGACTCTTAGTTGATGCTTTTGCTATCAGTATATTATATTTGATATCCCACCTTGAATCCAAGTGTATTTTAATTTTTATGACAATGCAAGGTTCCCATTAAGGATGTAATTAGAGCCTTTGGGATAGAAAATAGAATCTTCACAATAGATTTTTAATACCTTCATGGCAAAGCCCATGAAGCTTTAAAATTGTTGCAATTTTGGGAGGAAAGCCCCCCCCCAAATAGCCAGTGCTGAACCGATCAACAAAAATGGCAGCCAGCTAAAACAGAGCTTAGGAAGTGAACAGCAATTGCTTTCTAAGCATACTCTGTGTTGCTGAAATGCCGCGATATTGAGGCATTCAGCAACACACACCCCCCCCCGAACGCCCTGTGCTTGCTGTGAAGAGCAACCACAAGGGATCATCAGGGAGTGACATTGCTGCCACTTACAAGATGTGCGTCCAGATCCCCCTGAGAACTCTTTAGCTGCCCTTGCAGGTTGAATACAGGTACTTCATTCAACCATGCAAGTCAGTGGAGCCCAGCTTACTAATCACAATGATTAATTAGTAAAATAAATAAAAAAAATGTAAAAAAAAAAAGATTTGGTAACACAATTCCCCACTGATGTCACCATCAGTGGAACCATCCAGTTCCAATAAAATGTAAAAGAAAAAACCTCCAAAAAGTTATTTTATGAACAAGTCCTAAAATTAACGCTACACCTTCAAAAAAATTCTCGCATCGAAAAGAGTTAAAATACTGGCATTTTAAATGCCCATTGAGTGTCTAGTTTAAAAAAAATGCAGGTTTTCATGAGGTTTATTGAATTGGCCCTGTTCAAAGATGTCCTGAAAATAGGGCATGGGCACAGACTGACCACAAAGTTTGACAAGGGCTATTGGTAGAATTAGTGTTTGGAAAGAGTTAAAATGCCAGCGTTTGAAAAAGTTTACAAAAATATATGATTTGATCGGGGGACAATTGATCTGGCCAACTTCAAAGTTGTCCCAGATAGGACATGAGCCCAGGGTGACCAGATTTGATTTTTTTTAATTTTTTTTTGAAAAAGCAATATGCTAATTGTACTTATTGCCCTATAAGTTGTATAAAAAAAACGCCAAAAAAATTCAAATTAAAGTCAGAAAAAGACATGTCACCATGTCTTGTATTTTTTATGGTAACTTAGATGATATGATATAATTATATCTAAAGAGAGCCCTGCTTATCCTGAAAAAATATATATAATGTGTGTGGGTGCATAAAATGAGAAAAGAGAAAACTACAGTTAAACAGCAACATTGCGAAAACGTTAAAACAGACTTTATCCCAAAGTGTACTACAAATAAATAAACAATCTTGTTAAAGTGTTAATATTTCATGAATCTCATTGTCAGCTCATTAAGAAAGTTCCTAGGTATGAATATAGGGTATGTTCCCTAATGTTTAGCAAATGCTAAGTTTCTACTGCGAACTGTATCAGCGTCTCATACATTTTGGTGAATGCCCCAAATTTAAAGTTTTATTTTTTATAATGTCTTAGGCAATATTTGTCCATAGCATAATCACCTTAGAAAAATGCTCATGTAAATTCAGTATAACTTAATGATATTATAGATTTTAAGCATGGGGTAACTGTGTTATTCCTATTGGCAATACAACTGCAATTGACCTTAATAATTGATCTGGACATTGGCATTGGGTGCTAAACTATTGCTGGAGGGACACATTTGCCCTAACCTGCTGTTACAATAAAAATAAAATGATTTCACTGTGCGAACTCAATAGTCCTAGTAAAGCAAGCAGTTTTATTACTCAGAAAATACAATGTATTATATTGGGAAACTATGTATGAAAGGCTTTAATATGCAATTAAAAGGAATTATCTATGTACAATAAAAATATATATATATTTACGAAACAACACAATTCATTGTAGGAAATGGTGGCTGAATTATGTTGCGGTCCTTGTGTGGCTTTGGAAATCCGTGATGCTGACGCTCCGAAACGTTTTAGAGAATACTGCGGCCCTTCTGATCCCGTAAGTACAGATAATGTAAAATCTCATAGGCTGGATGGACCAGACTTGCAAAGCTCTAAATTCATAATTTATTGATTTTGTATTCAGTCTCATTGTGTATCTTGCCAAAAATAAAAACAAGAAATGCATTTTTCTCAATCATAGTTTTTATTTAATATGAACAATAGTTTACATGTGAATTCATATTTACTAGTAGACTTACTAGTCTTATATTCAGGCTTCTTTTTTTCTAAATTCATATTCAAATTTTGGGTGGTTGTCTTATAATCGAGGAAATGCGGTACATTATTCAAATAACTGTAGTGAAATCACAAAAAATAATTAAAATAAAATGAGGGCATTGTAGCCTTTACAGCTTTCTGCTACAGATCTCAATGGTCTCCTGGCCATCAATGGACTCTGCACTGGATGAATTTTCTAACTTCACTATATAGTAATGATCTAAGAAGCCATTTCCTCACAATTCACGTGAACCTGTACCCATCCAGCTCTACGCTTCATCATCTCCTGTATATCACATTTCCTATCTACGCTTTAAATTTGCATTCAGCAACCGAAACCATACCTGACAGATCACATTTCCAGCACAACCAGTGTTTTACGTTTGCAAAGCAATCAAAGCCTCCCAGCTAAAATGATAGGATCCTCCGTAGCCCTGGGGATCTGATTTCCTCTTTGCACTATACCTTGCCGTAAAGGGGACTTTCTTTGTGTGGCTCTCACAAACAAATTAGAATGCATTTCTAAATGATAAAATACACCTTTCTTAATAGAACATATTTAACTAGATATGAAAGTAAAGAGCATTATACGTGCCCATAAATAGAGACCATGTCTTTTTCACACCGGAATCCTTTTCACATTCCGAAGCTAGAGCTAAATGGGAGCTTAGAATTAGAATTAGCAGATAAGAACCATTCAACCCAGCTAGACTTGCCTCTTTTTCCTATATTAAAGACTTAAATCAATCTGTGATCTTGTCTTAGATTCAGGTTAGCCGTATGCTTGTCCCATGCAATTCCCTTACTTAGTAACCTCTACCACCACAACCAATAGCTGGGAGGCTATTCTACGTATCTACCTCCCTTTCAGCAAAGTAAAACTTCATTGCCTTACTTTTAAGTCTTTGGCTTATAATTTAATTTAAATGTGTCATTCCCACCCCACCTCTCCCTTCTCTCCTCCTAGATATACATATTGAGATCATTTAGATACATATTGTGATCCCTTTATGTACTTATAAATCTAGCAGAAGTAATACTAGTAGTAAATAATGTATAATATTTATAACTATAGATTTATAATAATAATAACTATCAAAAATAGATCTACAATAAAGTCCAATTTTAACAACTGACATTGAAATGTTATCAGTGTTTTATGTCATTCTTCCACTGCTGTCTCTTGGAGGTTTGCTATTCAATTACCTGTGTTAGCTTTGTCTTGTATAATTGAATCCAGCCTATTACATTTTTTTTTTCAGTTGGCATGTTTCTAAGCATTTAGTTCCATGCCACATGCACATGAATCATTTTTCTTTTCCAATAAATGGGCACTCCCCAATGTTGTCCTTGCCTGTCTCTACATTCCACCATTGTAAACTAGAACAATGTGTGCTGCCAATGGGAGGCAGACAGATATTACATTTCCCATTGGCTGCATTCAGTTCTTTCATTCCACAACCAACCTTCCACTTCACACGGTGGATTCTCTAAGCCATTTTTGGGGGAGTGGGAGTGCATGCTAGCTTCTAGAAATAATAACCCATCTGGTGACATCTATAGAAAATTGTATTAGGTAATAGTTAACATAAATAAAATTAGAGGATTCCGTATAGTGTTCTAGAAATAAACACCATGCATTCCATGTAAAATAATCAGCCCATATTACACAGCTTACTCCATCTATAGTGTATAGGGTTATTGTTGAAAATTATACCCGACTTGGTTTTTATGCGTGATCAATGTCACCTTGACAGCTTTGAAGGTATTGATCAAAACAGTCTGTTGTAAATATATTTCTATTTCATTTACCCTCTGTGTAATTGTATTTGAGACTAAAGGCTTTGTGGCTGCTTTTTGAAATTACAGATGATTTATCATCTTAAAGGACAGCTGTAGTAAGCGAAAGAGGCACGTCCCCTTCTGCTTGCGCAGTGTCTATTTGTTACTGGCGTGGACATGCTAAAGAATAGTGGCAGCCATTTTGTTAATTGATGGTGGCCATGACTTTAAAATCTCTTAATCCTTGAGCCCAATCTCCATAGCTGTTCAAATATATATATATATAAATTTAACCAGGTAACTATTAATATGTAGTATTTGAACAGCTGTGGGGGGTGGGCTCAGACTCTGCAGTAAAAGATTTCAAAGTCCTGTGCAAAAAGGCTGCTGCCAATAAACAAATGGCCACCGCCATTCACCATGCTGCCTGTGCCAGTAGCAAAAATGGCAACTCCTACATTTTATAGTTGTGAATAATAAATATAATTATGAGTTAACATATTAAAATAAGCAGCATGTAAGCAATCATCTCAAATTCCTGTGGATCTTCATGATTTTTCCTTCCTATTTAGTTATCTTTCTCTCATTTTTAATTTGCTGATTGCTGATGAGACCTTGATCTCAGATGAAATTCATATTATTCTTTTGGACTGTAGGTATGAGAACGTAAACTCTTTCTGGATGTGGTAAGATATAGTGATGCACCGAAATAAAAACAAACCAAAACACACTTTTATTTAAAACCAAAATTTTATTAACACACCAAAATTGGACAAAAAATCTATATCTATATATCTATCTATATATATATATATATATAGTTAACAACAATCACACTTCTATCATGCCCAGGCATACCCAGATTCCAGCATGTACTGGCCAACTTAGCATGATAGGAGTGTGATTGCCAACAGCAATCACACTCCTATCATGCCCAGGTTCTAGCATGTGCTGGTTGCCTAGGCATGAGAGGAGTGTGATTACTGTTAGCAATTATATATATTATATCGGTGCATCCCTAGTTAGATACAATTGGACTTGACTTTAACAAGATTTTTGTTGCAAATCTCACTCTAACCATAAATAAATGCATTTTATTTTGTCAACAAACATTGCATGAATGCATTGGAATGTAGATGGCCACAGTACCTGAGTAGTGCACATATCTTCCTTCAGTTATCAATTGTTGTTCATACAAGAAAAATCGAAAAGTGCAGGGCCCTCTCGACCTGTGTGTCTTATAGGGACAGTATAATCTCCCTGTACTATATTTTAATATGCAGTGTTTCAAAACGAAAAACAAAGCATTTAGAAAAACAAAGCATGGAAGTGGCTGTTCTGCTTTAGACGATACCCTCCTCCTCCATGGTGTAACTGTTTTTGCCACTGATTGACTGCTTGATGCAGCCCATCAGTGGTAGGAAATGCTCCCATTGAAATGATTGGCAGAACTTCCACACATGCGCACAAGGGTCCTTTTCCCGATCCAGTGCTGGAGCCAATCTCCTGCATGTCTTTTAGCTGGGGAATGTGAAAAGGGGCAAATCCAGAATCCCCCCTCCATACATTTAAAAAACAGACCGTATGAAAATATAAAGGGACAACTCAGTTATGATGAATGGGGTGTCCCTTTAACATGTTAAAGTTATTTGAAATTGACAGCACTACTGAATCTGCCGCCACTATATATATATAAATATATATATATTCTCCAATTTTCCCATGTTTACAGAGCCTGACATTTATGTAAGGGAGATTCTATATTATTGTAACCTCAAACTGATATGTGGTGTCTTATAGTATGAACGTGTACAGCTGCTGCCTGTTAGCTGATATAACACATACAATGTGCTACATACAGAGTATAATAATCATCAGGCACTGCACATTTTATAAAAGAGAAGAGTGGAAAAACATTGTGATCCAGGGCCAAGGACTTTTAACAATGAACACATATCTGTACAATTCTTAGATTTGGGGTTGTGACATTATATCCACTATTGAGCTAATCATTGTTTGTTAGCAACTTGTAGCCCTCACCCAGCGATCACTTTTGTGTGGCAAACTCTTAACATAACTTTGGCTACTCTTGTTTTAAATAAATAAGTAAATAAATATCTGAGACCATTGTTTCATCCAATAACCTTACAGGAAAAGCATCCACCATATTGCTGTCTGCTTCTCCCCCCCAAAAAAGCAGCTTGAAATGTCTAAAGTACAAGCTGTTTTCTTGGTATAAATTAAATATGCCTTATTAAGAATGAATATTAGAAAATAAAGAGAGCTTGAGTACTGTGACAGGAATGACCTGTACCCCAACTGGGTACACCCCCCAGACAATCCTTCCTTCTCCATGGCCGCCAGGAACACGAAACTTCAACCGTCAGGCAGGACTAGTGTCGAAGACAGGAGGAAACATAGCTCTTCGGGAACTCTTCGGCAATACAGTGCTTTACCACCCTGACAAAGGCAGCACCGAGGCCCACCTTAACAACAAGACAGGACACATACTGAGGTAAAACAGGAACTAACTTTATTAGGAAAACAATCACCACCAGCCTCCAAGAAGTTCCTTCAGAAGTGGAACAGCAACTTATTTTGGTAAGATATTGAATTTAACCCTTGAGTGCCATATGTATACCATATGACAAAGTGTACTAGCATTAAACGAAAAAACGTCTGATCCCTGTTAACAAGCAGATCTGTCTCTATGACAACCCAGGCACCTCCCCTCACTGTAAGCCCCCTCCCCCCAGTTTTTTCCCCTGTAATTTTTTTAAAGAACAAAAAATACATATATTGATATAAAGTAGCAGGCTGGTGATGAATATACTGGGCATGGGCTTAGGCTGGCAGAAGATGTGTTTCACCAACACAACTCCTCCAAGCATAGAAGCTTGGGGGCAGGGAAACAGGTATTTAGCAGAATCCCCCCATGTTCTTTCAAGGGGCACTAAACAAAAATTGAATGGGGACACTCAGCTATCATATGCATGAAGTTTGTACCATGGCTGGGGTGTCCCTTAAATTCTTGTAAATGAGCAGTCTGGTACTCCATACAACACCACCAATGAACAATGCATATTAACCTGCTTTAAGTACTTTAATATGCATTCTTTACAATTAAAATATATAAGGGACCAGAACTACAATGCACCACATCCTCTGCTGTCCATATTACACTTCAGGTTTGGCTGAGGACCTACATGTTCAGGGAGTCTCTTTAAACCAACTGGAACTCTTGCTTCAGATGTGTTCAGCCAACCTCATTTATTAAAGGTGACACTCCACTATCACATGCACTGAACGTAATAAACTTCACATATATCTTAAACAGATAATCACCTTGGTTTAATGGTTTTATAAGATTGTATATGTTCAATATGAAGTTCCTATTAGATAACAGAAAATGTGATGTACCTAATGACCTGCTTGTTAAATTATTAATTAACTAGGTCAAATAAGAAAATATTCTTAAACCTGACTTGAAGCAAAGGGCAACTCCACCCAGGATCATAGTGTTTGAATGTCAGTGACACATCAAAGAATGCATAGAAAGTGAGTGCAAACTAGCCCAAAAGGATCGTTTTAGAGACAGACGTGTTAACCATATTATGTTGATCCAAGTTGGTTTGCTTACAAAATCTTTATATGGGCTTATATTAGTGGCTAATTTTACACTAAAAACAATGTATTACTAAACTGCTGTACCTCTTCCGTTCTATCTCACTGCCGATTCAACGTAGAGATATTGCTAGCCTTCAGGGAGCTATTGAGAGGTTTGTTTGGCAGGGCCGAAGGAGCAGGTTCGCTAAATCCACTCTATACAGATTAAAGAAGGCTGGAGGGCTATCTACCCCCCTCCTCTATGAATACTATGTTGCGGCCCAGTTGGCGATGCTTTTGTCTCTATCTGTGCGCCCCTCTCCTGCCCGTTGGGTTCAATTAGAATCGGATGTCTCCTCCGGGCTGAATCTACGTTGGCTTATGTGGCACCATACACTGGATAAACACAGGGTCTCCAGTAGCCCTACCCTTCTTCACTCACTCTCTCTCTGGCATCAAGTTCGCCACAAGTACCGACTCACGGCTGATAGTTCTCGACTAACATCATTATTTCAGAACCGGGACTTCCCTGCGGGCCTTCAGGCGCGCCCGTTCCAGTGGTGGGTTGACAAGGGACTGGTCACAGTGGGAGACCTGCTCCTGAATAATCGACCCTACTCCTTTCAACGACTGACTTCGTTGCACGGTATCCCTGCTGCTGAACTTTTTCGATACCGCCAAATTTCTCATTTCCTCAATCTTTTTCTTAAACGCTACCCTGACCATGTATCCACGTTTTACGAGCTGGCGAGCAGCCGCCCTCACAAATCCAGATTTCCGATCTCTACAGCCATATTTTGGGGGTCAAATATCCATCACCGCCTTCATTTGAATGTCGCTGGGAGTCCGACCTGGATCAGCATCTCGACCCCTCTGATTGGGGGGAAATCTATGAGAATGTATGGAAGGTCACAGCTTGCACCCTAGTGCAGGAAAACTGCTTTAAGGTATTGTCTCGCTGGCACCTTACTCCTTCCAGACTGCATCATATGTTCCCGACGCATTCTCCCCTCTGTTTTCGCGGATGCAACGCGACTGGGGCTCCGCTGCACATTTGGTGGACTTGCCCCAAGATCACGCCTCTGTGGTCTCATTTCTTCAGTCTGCTGAGTGATGCCCTCGGGGAGCCTCTCCATCCAGAGCCTTGGTCGGCTCTTCTCTGCAGATGTTACCCTTCTGACACTTTGACGAAGCCAGCCCATCGTCTCATATTCCGAGTCTGTACAGCGGTCCGCCTCGCCATTGCCCAAGTGTGGAAATCGGGGACTCCTGAAATTCCTGCTGTGGAAGCAAAAATTTGGCACATGCTGAAGATGGAAAAAATCACGGCATAAGTCACATCTTTTTCTTCTCACTTGGGAGCCGTGGCTGGAGAAGTTCGGAATGCCCTCTGCGGCCATTTCCTGGATCTGATGATGTGGTCCTCTACGGTGGACGTTTTCTGTTCGGTTAGCTGAGTCCTTGAGGTGTTATCACTACGTCTGGTCCCTCCCCCCCCCCCTCCTCCTTTTCCTCCTCCCTTCTTTATTATGTCTTTTTCTCGTCTTCTGACCCTACTCTCTTTTCCTCTATCTTTCTTTCTGTTGCTATTTTCCACTGATTTCTACAGCCCTGTCTCAGGTCTTCCTGTCTCGACACTCAATGAGCATTCCACATGCCTTTATGGCCATCCTCCCGCAGGCACCACCACCCGTGCCTGTTGACGTGAGGTGGCCCACTGTTTATGCCGGGCTCATTTGTGTACATCCTCTATTGTGCTGAGATTGTTTGAACTGCTCTGTTCTGTGTTCTGTATTCGGTATGTTTTGTCTGTATTTCGGTATGTTTTGTCTGTATTTGCTTTCCTCTGGAAATCATCTTTTCTTTTGACAAAATAAAAACTACTTTTCAAAAAAAAAACCAAAAAAAAAACAATGTATTACTTTTTTTCTAGTCTCCCGAATTAATTATCTATATCATTCATAGTTGCCCACATGTGTATGACAGCTAACAGGCTCTTCTGTGTCTTTGAGGCATAAAGATTTGAGATTAATTCTACAGGTTTCCAGAAAGTTCTTATCAGTGATAAAACATTTGGTTAATCCATCATGAAATATCGTCACACACTAAAAATGGTCTAGTTTTTTGTCCACCATTCTTTAACAAATATCTACTAGCATTCTTTGAAAAGTCTGAACATTTTTTTTAGGATCAAAATTGGTTCCCCATGACCCGCCATTTTTAGAGTTTCATATGAACGGCTAAAACAATAACCTGCATTTAATTTCAAAGAAAAAAGTGCAACGAAAAGCCTGCCGGATTGGGACATAAATTAGACCATTGAGAAATAGTCTAGTAAATCAAGATAAGTTTTAGTGTCACATTTAGGTAATTATTTCCCAGAAGCTACAATTAGGTGTACAGTGTACTAGGGAATACATAAGGATTTGATTTATAACCTTGTGGGACAGATTGTGGAGATCGTGTTTTCTAATCTTGAGCTGCTTCCTTTGTGTACCCTGATCATCTAATCCTTTTTCTGGAATTATCACAGAAACAACTGATTTAAGATAGTTTTATTACTTTGCAAGTTTCTGCTTATAAGGCCAAGGTCACAAATGACTCGATATAAGAACTTTCCATTTACCTTTTTTCCTAAATTATTTAGATGTGTTGAATGTGTTTTTGCATAGTCAATTTTAGTTGACTTACTGTCCCTTTTGCACACCAGTTCAACAAAGTGAAAATGGACTAGTACACATGATTGGACAGCTTAGACTGAACTGATTTTATGGAATACCTAGCTAAATCCATGGGATTTTGCTGTTTTAACTATGCTTTTGTATGACCAGCTCAGCTTGTTGAGTAAAAGCTCACTGTTGGCTGGTCCTTTAGGGATCTTCAATGTTTAACCTGCAACAGTGAGTATGCCCCCATATACCACCCAGTCAATTATATTTAATTTTTTCTTCCCCCTATTGCATGGTAAGCCCAAGACCATGGAACCTTATAATTTCAATAAAATAAATACCAATTGATCTTTCTACTTATAAAAGATTGTAAGATCGTTTGAGCAGGGCCCTCCTCACCTCTTGTCTCTAAGTCAATTTGTTATGTTACATATTACTTATGTCCTGTCTACCCATTGTACAGCGCTACAGAATTTGATTGCGCTATATAAAACAATAAAAAATAATAATGATGTTGAGTTGTGTGTTGAGTTGTCACATGGTACCTGCAGGCACCATTAGTGGCATTAAGAAACCCAACCTCCAATTACAGGTATGTAACTAAAGAAAGGCTAAAGTCCTAGAGAGTTTACTGAAAGAGATTATACGTTACAGAGAAATTGGTGCTTGGAACCACACATAATAGAATAACTGTTATTGAGCCGTTGTAAACATAGTAACATCATTTTTGGTGCCCAAAGTGTAACATGTTTGTTAAGTGGGTCTGGTGCGTAATTAAAAACATGACAGGACCATTAACTTGCCTTTGCAGTCACCTTGCGATTTCCTAAAGGAGAACACCAGGATATGATTTCATATACTGGCACTCCACTTTAGTAGCTTGTGAGGTGGCCACTTGGAATCTTATATAGCCAGGCCTCGATTTGCCATCTGACAAAGTGGGCAAATGCTTGGAGGTCCCATGGCTGATGCCGCTGCACACATACCTTAACTGGCATTTATACTGCAGGTCTGGTCCCTTAGAGTGTGACAGCCACACACTGTGACAGTGTAAGAGTGTAGTGTGTGGTTACGTGTGTCCAGCAGGCAGCTGCACATACGTTAGATATTCGCTACTAGCCTTAGAGTGCAAGGGCCGGTTTTATCCACAGTCTGGTCCTGTATATAGCCACAGTGATTTTAGGGTGCAGTGCCTTAGAAAATTATTGCCTTGCGTCATTAGAACAGGACCTGCGTCTTATGGATCTCAAGGATGATGTCTTGGTTCAGCTCCAAGTCCAGTTAATAAATTAAATATTAACTTAAAGGAATGTTTTAGTGAATGAAAAATGATTTGCCAATACCTCACTACACATTCTGTCAAGATTTGTGGACCCTACTTTATTACGCTGATGAAAAAACTGTAAAAGTTGTATGATATGAAATGTAAAATATAAATACACTACTGTACGAAAGTGTCAGGTCATTTAGGAGTTTTCATGGGAAATAGGAAATATATTGCTCTGCAAAAGGGTTTTCTAATGATCAATTAGCCTTTTCAGATTTTCAAAAGTCTGTGGGTAGGATTTCGAAGCAGTTTAATTAAACTTGATTTGCTATATGTAATGCATTATACATTTACAAAAATAATACAGTAAGCAATACATACCTCAATTTTGTTATTTCCCCAGAAATTACCTCTTTGGAGTATCAGTATTTGGAGGTTATGTGTTGCCTGTCTTTATTCTACATCTAAATTATAACCTATT
Source organism: Sceloporus occidentalis (assembly GCA_023333645.1). Classification (NCBI taxonomy): domain Eukaryota; kingdom Metazoa; phylum Chordata; class Lepidosauria; order Squamata; family Phrynosomatidae; genus Sceloporus; species Sceloporus occidentalis. The sequence continues at coordinate 497,303 of JALMGF010000033.1, forward strand.
TATATAATATGTAGTGTAAAAATCACCTATTTTGACCTGCAAGGGTTAAAACACTCCTGCTTGCATTCTCATTGCCTACTTCTCACATGTGGCGTATATAAAATGGTTATTAGTCATTGGTGAAGGAATAATTTATGATATGTTTTTCTATCCTGGAGGTCAGTGTGAGCCTGATAATTTGCCCAAATGCCCCCTGAGACACTGGCATTGGTGTAAAAATCCCGAGACTCAATAAAAATCTTTCCTTGCGGGACAAGAAGAGTCTCATCATTACAACTGTGCACACTAGTATAGGCCTAGTGACCTTTAGCCTTTTTTTTTTTTTTTTTTTTTAATTCTAAATTTAATTTTTACTTGGCCTTGTGCTTTAGTGTCACCTGACCTTTGTAGAACTCTTTGTAAGATAAGGCAGAGTTGGTTTCTTATATTTTATTTTTATACATTATATATAGTGTTTGCTTGAAAGAAGTGCTGGCAGGAAGGGCAAGGGGGAACTGCACCATGGGGCAGCAATTTTATGATTTTGGGCCATTACTGCCAGCCTTTTTTTTTTTCTTGCAATTCCACATGTAGCCACTAGGCTGGTTTATTTTGCTTATCTGCTGGGTTTTGAAGACAATATCCTTAATTGTGCTTGTGCTTATTATTATTGTGATTGCGTTATACTTTCACTGTCATTTGTACATTGTAGATTGGTAGTTTATGTACTTTTTTCTGTTGTTTAGCTCTGTCTGGACCTGCACATAGGTCAAGGACTTTCTTATTTTTCATGTCTCCTTTCTCGATGTGTTAGATTATTGCAGAAGAAAAATTTTTATTTTTACTTGAGCCAAGATTTCTGGATCTTTTTATCCTTTTAAGGCTTGCACTGTGCTTAAGCACTATTGATGACGCAAGAAATCAGTTATGTTTTTACTTGAAGTCTGTAAGTCATCAATGGATATAAATAAAAATGTGAATTCCGTGTTCCACTTTAAATATTAATATTATTATTTTTATATATTCTCACCTGGATAACAAAACATTAATTGCACTCTTCAGTATGTTAATGTCAAATTATGATGCATTATTTTATTATTTGATGGAACAGTGCTGTTAAAATCAGATGTGGGGCAAATGGAAGTGAAATCTAAGGTCTACCACTCAACAACTTACCTAATCTAACCAATTGACTGAGGTATCTGAGCTGTTACTGAGAAAACCCGGCAAAAATCACCTCATAACTTTCTCATTACCTATGATAATTCATTGTTGACTTCATATGAAGTTTTCTGCACTTTGGGTTCCTACCCAGACTAGTTTCTCGACTATTATCCCTGCTTACTGAAGTCATTCAAACGTTGTCCTCTAAAGTAAATTAATACAATCATTATGTGGAGTTTTAAATATGAAAGAGACTCCGCTCCAGGATTGTATGGGTTCAAAGCAAAAACTTAAGGGCTCAGACTGATACACCTGGCAGATGAAGGTCATGAAATCGTGCACTGCACTCCACCGTAGGGCCATCCCATGTGCAATAGGAAGTGCTCCCTGACTCGGGCACCAGGAAGCTGATTGATTTGTGTATACTGTATATAATTTTTTATAAACTTTAATCTTTGGCTTTTGGTCAATTGTGTAGGTTGTCACCTCCATATCTTTTCTATTAGTATTACTTTTTCTTTGTACAAGAGCTAGAATGGATACCCAACAGCATTATATAGTTATATAGTGGGATTGGGTTCATTAATGTGTGGCTGAAGGCGTCATTTACCTGTGAGCAATGTGTGTTTCCCTGAGAGTGATCATGTTAAATGTGGTGTAGTAGTCAGAATGAGATTGCCTCAGCGGGGCTGTGTCTGTTTGGTATAGAGGGGAATTGCCATAGCAGTGGGTTAATACGATCTCTCAAGAGAATTGACTTTCCTCTCAAGATGCCAAGATGGTATGTAGTATTATTATTAATATATTTTCTTTTTAAGGAAATAGCACGTCATCTACGACCCAGGACCCTCCGTGCTCGTTTTGGAAAAAATAAAATAAAAAATGCAGTTCACTGCACTGATTTGCCGGAGGATTCAGTATTAGAGGTAATATAATTTACTTTTTATCTTTTCATGCATTTATGATCCATATAACTATATACAGTATGTATATAATGTGTGTGTGTGTATATATATATATATATATATTTATACGTGTGTGTGTAATTACTGTATGTAGAAAAAAACAAAACATAATACCATTCTACATTATGTATGTATAAATGCATGTTCAGTATAAATGTGGCCTTGTGTTGCATTTTAGATGTGCAGAACAGTTACAGATATCATAACTAAAAGTAATTATAGTGCATCCTATCGAGTGCAATTTGTGGACTCTGGAGGCTCCAGTACCTACACTTAGTGCAACACTATCGCAGTATTTAGCTACAAATACAGCAAAGACCAGCAGAAAATAATCATCCGCAGGGGTCAGGCTGCTTACCTGTGCGTTGGTCACACGGTTTGCAAGCAGTGTCTCTTGTACTAGCCAAGAGAAGCAGGAACCCAGCAGAGTCATGTGAATGCAGGTCACATGACTCTGCTCCGTTCCTTCTTCCCCTGGGGGTGGGCCAAGAGAAGTTGTTCACACAGACAGAAGCAACAGGCCCCCTGCAGAAGTTTGCGAGTTAGAGATCTGCAGTTCAGGTAAGGGGGTGGGGTAGGATTTATGAGCAAGTATGCGTGATTAAGGGAATGAATGAGTATCTGTGAATGATTAGTATCTGAATGAATGAGTATATAAATGAGTGAATTAATGTTTGTGAATGAGTGTGTGATAGCATGGGTGTGTAAGTGTGTGTGGGGAGATAGCATGGCAAAGTGAGACTGTAATTATTGGGTTTTTTTGTCCAGTTTTGGTGTGTTAACCACACTTTTGTTAAATGTAAGTAACACACCAAAATTCAATAGCAATATTAATAAATATATATGATTGCCTGGGCATGATAGGAGTGGGATTGCTGTTAACAACCAGTACATGCTAGAACCTGGGTATGATAGTAGTGTGATTGCTGTTAACGATCATATATATATTAATATTGTTATTGATTTTTTTTTGTCCAATTTTGGTGTGTTACTTTTTTGGGGGGGTCATTTTCGGTTTCAGTTTCGGCCAAGTGAATCCTGAATTTTCGTTTTTGGTCCAGAATTTTCATTTAGGTGCAACCCTATAGTGTGCAATCGTATAGAGGGTTAAGAAGGCATTTCTGGAGCCAGAGTGGCATTAAGGGGGTTAAAAGGCATTTCACAGAGCACTCTGCCTCCAGAAATGCCTTATGCCCCCCATTTAACACTCCCCCCTCCCAACTTTCCGGTGCTTCTGACTTCCCTGTCATGTAGCCGGGGCAGCGTGTAGATCCCACGCACTTACGCTGCAGCCGGAAGGAGACGTGGCTAGCAGCGGGGGGTTGTCTGTGTCCATCGCGCAGACCTTCCCCGACTGTCAGAGATCAGAGTTGCCCGCACCGGTGCGGGGAACTCTGATCTCTGACAGCCGGGAAAGGTCTGCGCGATGGACTCAGACAACCCCCGCTGCTAGCCACACCTCCTTCCTGCTGCAGCGGAAGTTGTCTACGTGAATCCCGTAGACATCTACACGCTGCCCCAACTACACACCGGGGACTCAGAAGTACCGGTAAGTGGGGCGGGGGGGGGGAGACAGGAGGATCCAGGTCCCCTGTAGCTGCGGGGGATCTGGATCTTAGTCGTCTCATAGTCAGACCTATTTGAGGTCTGATTATAAGACGACCCCGATTATAAGACGAGGGGTATTTTTCAGAGCATTTGCTCTGAAAAAAAACCTCGTCTTATAATCGAGCAAATATGGTACACATGAATGGCTCCTTTTCTGGATTTTCTTCCTTTAGCAAACTCTTTTCCCCTGTTTTCAGCGTTTTTTTTCCACCTCACTTCTGACATGTTTTACTCACTTTTTTCTATTGTTTTCTCTTTTTTCTTCTACTTTGCCTGCCTTTTACATTTTTCATCCTTTTTAACTGGTATTCTGCCCTAAGGCACGAGGTGGATCACATGCCCGGATTAAGGCTGCCTGGGACTCGGGACTCCATTGCGGGACTGTCCCAGGCAATCTTAATCCGGGACAATGCAATGAGAATTCTGAGTGAAGAAGGTCTCCGCCAATCAGGAGAGACTTCTCAACTACTCCTGATAGGCAGATTCCCTCCTTCACATTAAGCTCAGTGTAAACTGCAGCCAGTATGTGTGTGACTGTGTTTGCCTGTTTGTGTGTGTGTAATGTCTGGTAATAGAGGGGTTAATTCTTTGAATCTGGTAATAGATTGGTTAATTCTTTGAATCCACTCATGTCTGGTAATAGAGGGGTAATTATCTGAATCTGCTCATGTCTGGTAATAGCGAAGTTAATTATCTAAATATGCTGATGTCTGGTAATAGAGAGGTTAATTATCTGAAACTGCTCATGTCTGGTAATGATTTTACGGACATTATAAGTATATTATTAAATCTGAAATCAACATGGTTCCCAAGGCTTCCTAATAATTTTTATGATATAAAATGCATTTCCTATGTGTATGTGGATCAGTGGGCATGTGATATATATATATATATATATATATATATATATATATATATATATATATATATATATATATATATAGCAGAATGTATTCACCCTATAACTCAACACACTCATTGTGTATGTATGTGTATATACACACACACACACCACCACAGCTCAAATGTTTGGGGTCATTTAGTGGTTTTCATGGAAAACGAAGAACTTTCTAGCTGTGTAACATACCGTATTGGCCCGAATATAGGCCGCACTTTTCCCCCCCACTTTAAGTCTTTAAAGTGGGGGTGCGGCCTATATTGGGGGTCTAGCGCCCGATGCCCGGGACATGCAGTTCCGGGCGCCGGGCAGGGTTAGGATACAGATCCCCTGCAGCGGTGCAGGGGACCTGCATCCTACTCTGATACGCTCAGACAGCCTCCCCTGCCAGCACTTCCCACAGGGGGAGTGCCGGCACGGGAGGTTGTCTAAGCGCATCGTGCAGACGTTCACTGGCTGCGGCGATGCGCGTGTAAACAACCTCCGCTGCTGGCACGTCTGCACGATGTGCTTTAACAATCTCCCTTGGCGGGAATTCCTATGAGGAGAGATTGTTAAAGCACATCGTGCAGATGTGCCGTCAGCGGAGGTTGTTTACGCGCATCGCCGCAGCCGGTGAACGTCCGCATGATGCGTTTTACCTCTGCCCCCCAAGACTTACCAGAGCAGACTCCCGGGTGTCTTGCGGGGCCGGCGGGGGACATCTACGCAATACACGTATACAACTACCGGAAGATGTATACACGTATTGCCGTAGATGTCCCCCACTGGCCCCACAAAACACACCTGGGAGTCTGCTCTGGTAAGTCGGGGGGGGGGGACACAGAGTGGCAGCATATCTCGGGGGGGGGGACAGAGTGGCAGCATATCTCGGGGTGGGACAGAGTGGCAGCATATCTCGGGGGGGGCAGAGTGGCAGCATATCTCGGGGGGGGAGGACAGAGTGGCAGCATATCTCGGCGGGGGACAGTGGCAGCATATCTCGGGGGGGGGCAGAGTGGCAGCATATCTCGGAGGGGAGGACAGAGTGGCAGCATATCTCGGGGTGGGGGGGACAGAGTGGCAGCATATCTTGGGGGTGGGGGGGACAGAGTGGCAGCATATCTATTACAAAACTTTTAGGGTGCGGCCTATATTCGGGTGCAGCCTATATCCAAGCCAATACGGTAACTGCAAATTATCAATTAGCCTTTTCAATTTAAACTTGGATTCACTAACACTACGTGCCATTGGAACACAGGACTGATGGTTGCTGATAAAGAGCCTCTGTACACCTGTGAAGAAGATTAAAAACCAGTTCCAGCTACAATAGTCATTAAAACATTAACAATTTCTACACTGTATTTCTGATCCAATTTATGTTGTTTTAAAAAATAGTTTTTCTTTCAAAAGCGAGGAACTGTCCAAAGTGATCCTAAACATTTGAATGGTAGTATATATATACATGTACACACACACACACATATATATATATATTTATATGTATATACATTTACACACAAATACACATATATATATACGCAAAGTACCGTATTTGCTCAATTATAAGACAAGGTTTTTTCAGAGCAAATGCTCTGAAAAATAACCATCATCTTCTAATCAAGGTCGTCTTTTAATCAGGTCTGACTATAAGACTAAGATCCAGATCCCCCCGCAGCGCTGCAGGGGACCTGGATCCTCCTCTCTGGCAGCCGGTGGAGGTCTGTGCGATGTGCGCAGACAACTCCCGCTGCTGCCGGGGCTTCTATGACGGCGCAACTGTGTCACATGACCTTCCGGAAGTGCCGGCAGCAGAGGTTGTAAGAGTAATGCCTAAGTTCAGGCCTGTGACAGTACCCCTCAAATAAAGATCATTTTTCCTCAACCCACCGTTACAAGAACTGACAATTTGCAAATCCCAAGAACTGAAATGTAATACTTATTTCAATCCTTAAACGCTGTTACATGGGTGTAAGGGTTTTTGGTAAAATAACAGATCTGCTTTTACATACAGTGCTTTAAAAGAGGAATGATCTTTGAAAGATCGGTAAATGCATCAATTGCCAGGACATGAAGGGGAAGATCAACCATTAATTAATTTCCTTCTATGTGTTTAGAGACTGTGGATGTTTGATTGGTTGACCTAAACCACATCTGGTATTAACCATATTTGAAAATGCATGCTTTGTGATTAAACCCCCTCATTAGTTGGCTATATTGATTTTGGATTCAACTCTACAACTGCGAAAAAAAAAAAGCCACACTAATCAATAGAAAATAGTAATCTAAAAACAAATAGAAAACATCTAAGTGATTCAAAGTGGTGCACATCAACTTAAAACAAATTTTTTTACATGTATGCTCCAAATCGTTAAAAAAAAAAAAAAAAAAAAAAAAAAAAAAGCTAAATACCCAAGATACCTAAAAAGAAATGTTACACGCATAAACTGAAATAAACACCCTAGCTACTTGCAGATGGGCAAAGCACACAACCTTAACACACTAAGCTTTTGTGGCCACAGCCTGCACAAACAAATGTTTGTTTTATCTTATTGGACATGCGATGGTTTTGTGTGGAATTGGGCACATGCTTTGCTGTGCTTAATATACATTTGCGTTTGAGCAGTTGACCAATTTGGTTGGGATTTTTGCTCCAGGAGCTGAATTGCTTACCGAGAATATGCTTTTAGCAGGCAATCTAAGGACACAAAGAGGTAATTGAATTGGGCACTAGATCAATTTATGCAAACGTGAAGAAGTGGACTGGACGGGTTATTAAAACATTAAAAGCGCCCACGAGGTTAGCATTGTATTACCTTTCCCCATGGAATTTATTTTTTACCATTCTTTGCATGAAAACCCATTCACTGTTGAGCTATTGTAAGCCCACATGAGCAGGTCCCGACTTCTCCTTCTGTACTTACTGTCTTAATATCTGTTGGCGTGTCAAGTTTGTAGATTTTTTTTTTTTTTGTTAAACAATTCTAGATGACCCAGCAACATAAACCATTTTGGGGTTCCAGGGAGATTAACACAATCTTATAATATAGTAAATTTTAATATTCAGAGTATTTGCAGATACAGTAATCCAGGAGCTGCTGAGAAAAATGCTTTTTTATCGTATTTTAAATCCGATATTAAATCTGGCTGGTTGGAAATGCTCAAAAACATGGTTCATAATGGTGTCCTGAGAATGTCCCATAAAGATTTTATTTTGTTTTAGTATTACTGAATGTATTTTTTCCTTTTAATCTCAGCACATCCTCTGTTGGGTTTGTGACACACTAGGATGGTTTTGAGTGGCAATCGTAATCCATGTTTTATCTCCCCCCCGATCTCTTAGGTACAATATTTTTTCAAAATTTTGGACAGCTAAAGATCCACAGAAGAAGAAAGACACAAACCAATGACTTGGTTTATTAATTTTATTTGTCTGATGTTCCAACTTGACTGATAGAACAAGAGCACTGTACTCCTGGCAAATGTTACAGATGTTCGAACAATGTGCGCACAGTAGACATTAATACATCCTATGGGATACTGCATTGCCTTTTCTAAAAGTTGTTTAAAATAAAGATTTATTTTTCAACATGTGACTTTGGTTTATTTCATACATTACTTTTTCTTGAAGAAAAATAAAAATTGTACAACTGCATAAATATAAAATTCTTCCACCATGAAAATGGTTAAAACATTTGTAAAGACACAGCACCAAACTGTGATGCTTCCTGAACAAAACGAAAAAAAAAAAAAAAAGAAACTATATATATATAGAACGCAACACAATAGCCCTATTCCTCGCAATAGTCAGTCGGACCCAAGCCTTTCACACCTTCATACTATTAAGGGGGAGGGAGGATTTTTGAAAGAAGCATTAAATAAAATGGAGGGGGGGGGGGCACAGCAAAACCCATCACCGCTTGCATTAAAGTGAAGCTTTAATAAGAATAATAAAAAAATTAAGGTAAAGAAACCCCTCCCCTTTCATCCAAATAAAAATTAAAAGCATTAAAAAAAAAGGGCTTCATGGAGTGCTATTAACCCAGGATGAGAGCATATGCATTTGAAACACAAAGGGTTAAATGATTTTGCCGATTGGCCACATCCACCCACCTCTCACTTCTGTTTCACGTTGCAACATGAGAAGAAAAAAAACAAAAATGTGCCAGTATTATTCCCATTACAGAGTATTTACAACCCGAACTGCAAAGATGCTCACAAAGAAGGAAAATACAACAAAACATGGCTTGGCAGAAATTGCAAAATGTGTGGTACATGTGTTATGTTTACAAAGTACACACAGAAAAAAAAAATAGAATACAACAGTAGCAACAGTTTGGGGCCAGGCACACTGCTTGAAACTACATTTTGATTATGGAATCATACATTTAAAGCAAAATGGGCATGTCCCAAGGTTCAAGTCATTCAATTTTTTCTTTATCATTTACAGTAGAATAAATATTTGTTGCTATTGCTACACTTGATTTTACATTCTAACCTAGTAAATGCCGAAAGCTAGTGTAAAGCATATATATATATACTTAGTGTAGGTCCCATACATGACAGTTTGTTCAAGACTAGAAGGGTTTGTTTTTTTTTTTCGTTTTTTTAAATATTTTAATTGGGTTTTACACAGATTGTGCTATGATCAGCTACTCTTTATGTCAAACTTAATATCAAAACGTCCCTGGAAACGGTCTTTGTCGCTATACTTTATATTTTCACCGTATGCCGTGCACTCGATGCGAACTTCCTCGTCCAAGGAAATGTTAGTGAATTGCACAGCAATGAGGGGCTGGCGGTAGTCGGGTTGGAGCAGCTTTCCATAGTAAGGATAGTATTGCAGGGGAAATCCCGCTTCCCCGTTCATTCCAAAGTAAGCAATCGATTTGATATTGGGCACATCTGCCTCTCTCTGCAATGTAAAGTGTGTGTCAGTACAGTCAGGGTAACTGCATTGTTCATACACAAATTGTAAAGAAAGCCAGTTACATACAAAATCTAATATGGCCTAATGCAAGAGCGTGCCGTGGGAGATCGTCATGTCATATTGCTCAAATTCAGCCCACAAAAGATCACACCCTAATCTCACTTGGACAAGCGTTACAATTCATTTTGCATCTGGGCAGAGTTAACTTTCAACAGAAATACCCGATACACACATTCTGCACACCCTTCAAGCGCCTATTATGTTAAAGCCTTTTCATCTGTTCAACTACAAGCTATATTAGCAGCAGCATAACCATGGAACTCTGGCAAGTGTCCATTAGGCCACCTAATGCTATGTGGGCCACAGCAAAGAAAATCTGCTAACGGATGAAATGAATACGGCCTCATAGCTCAAATCCCGAGAGGCGGTGTACGTAAGCGCAGACAAGCAGGGGTAGGGCTGTGACTCATTGTGCTTCTCGTGTTTAGAGGACATCTAAAGACAGTAGTGACAGCATGTACCCTACGCAGGACCAAAGGAAGTGTGGTGTTTGGGAGATGAAGAAATAGAGAAGTTGGGAAGAAGCAGTGAAATGTCATGTGACGGGAACACGTGGGACAGTTTCTGGTTAGGAGAGACTTTGAGATTCGAGACAAAACCATAGATGTGTATTAACTGCCAAGAAAGCTTCCTACTTACTATATGAATCTATATGGAGGCCTGATACCCAAACTCTTTCCTCTGCGGGGCCCAACCCAACAAGTATTACTGTTCTGGATAGTTCTATTTTACAAAATGAAAGCACACCTGTATTGTCTGTATTAGAGCTTTTCCTTAACCAATAACCCAATTTACTTTATACGGAGCTGTTCTTTTCAAGTCATATACCTCGGACATCTTACCTTGCCTTGGCAGTGAATTGGAATGGTGAATGGGTTGAAAGAAGCAATATCTGCTGGTAGGCTGCTGTTGTCTACAGGAGGCTGCAAAAGATTATTAATATTGTAAAATATATATCCAAAAGATAGAGGGACAAATGCAGGTTTGGGATGCCACTCAAATATCATACACCCTCACGCTAAGTGGCATTATCTTTATGTGAAGGTGGTTGAGGATATCAAAATATATCACCTTTGGCTTGAAGCCTACAATCCTGTTCAATTTAACAATCACGCACGGCTTCCCATCTTTGAATCCATAAGTTGGGTCATTCTGGCCAGAACAGTCCCCAAGCCAGACACGGTCAAACACACATGATTTCCTCTGTTCATGAGTCTTCAGAGTTCCCCTGTCATAGTAGGTACCAGGCACCTCTAAACAAAATAAAGAGAAAAAAAAAAAAATTTAGCTTGGATATGTTGGTAATATCGTGCTCATATTACATTTAACGGAAATTCATTCGTAATGGGAAACTTCCATACAAACAGCAGTATATAATCCCTTAAGAAACAGATGATAGAGGCAAAGATCAATCATAAACTTTGCCATCGTATATGTTCAGGAGGTGGACAGAGTTCAGCCAACCTTTATTTTGTGATGGGTAGGCAAGTCTTCCAGACACACAAGATGTGCTTGATGTCACAGAGGGATCTCACAAACCACTAACAGGTTAGTTACTTATGTAACCCACGTCAGAATTAAGTACTTGAAGGAAACAAGTTATTGGCGCAGAATTACCACCATAGATCATCTTGGTTCCAATGGCTTTTTTTTTTCCTTCTTAAAATATACACACACACACTTATATTTAAATATACATTGTACAGCCCAGTGATAGATTTAGCCTAAAAATTTCGACAAAGGCTCCAATGAGTGGGAACATCTTAAAAACAATACTGTCATAAGTTTAGTTTTCACTCACTTGAACAATCTTCAAAGACTTTTGGATCACGCTGTAAGCTTTCATTGTATTTTGCCAAAAAGTTCTCGATGCTTTTCACATACTCCTCATACGATGCAGGGTCGTTCAGTGTAAAGGAGATCTCAGTCTTAAATGCCTTAGGTACCTGTGTCAATCCTTTTAACGAGAGAACAGAGGGGCATTGCCACCGAATAAGAACTTGCATTACGTGTAGCACCGCAGAATATTTACTATTTAATAGATTTCTTCTTTAATAACACATTATCTGTATTTTCAATGCAAACATTTTCTGATAACATAATCACTTTGATTATTATGACTAACAACCTTACAATGAATCGGAAATCAATATTGTAAGTTCAAATCCCTAGTACGTAGTACTATGGCCTAGAATTTCTCCATTTATTAAAAGATTTTTTTTTGTTTTTGGGTGCATCCATCTGCTCAGCGTTACCGCAAGATAATTATGCTGCAATTGTTCTTTTCTTATTTTTTTGGAAAGAGGAAGCAGATTGATCTGGCAATTCACTAGCACACAAATAGATTATTGCTCAAGCAGCTGTAAGGTCAGTCAGATATTAAAATTATAAAAATGAGAAAAAACTCCCAGTATTCCAAGTTTGTTTTTTAAATTGCTAGTTGGAAAAAATGTTTTACCCTAAAAATAGACCGAACAGGACGATGAGATCTTTAACGGAGGATTAGTGACTAATTGGTTTAGTAGTATGTAGTAACAATAAACCTATTAGTACTAAAAGATTTTCATTTTGGCATTAAAAAAGACTCTTACAATGTTTAAAATACACAAAAAAGTTAAAATAAATAGCATTTAAAAAAAATGAAATTAAATAACTATGTGACTGAGCGGGGGTGCAGCTGTATTGTAAGATACCACTGCTTATGTTGCACACTTATCAGTACAGTCAGTGAAATACAAACATAACCTTATTTTTTGGCAAATGTCTTGCCTTGTGCATTTGTTTGCATGTCTTCAACTTAAAATGAAAGAGCTTACGACACCTTTCTTCCTAACATTTATAGTAAACATAGCTAACATGGTAACAAACCACTATATACCCCCATTTAGCAGCTCTGTATTTGTAGAATTTGATAATTTCCGCTCTTGGTTCTTGTTACCTGCTGTTGCTATGTCAGCCATGCTTCTACGGCAAAAGCCATGGCTTTTATTATTATTTGGCCAAACGGATCATCTGCATTGAAGTGCCTATAGATGCTGGAGCAGGATCCTTGCTTGCAATACTCTGATTGTACAATATAAAGGCAAATGTCTGGGAATAGGATCAGACACACCACCGCTGACCGGGAATGTTACCTACAGCTGTGTATTTACCATTCATAAGACCATCGTTTGGGAGGGATTTATTGACCTTGGCTAGGGAGACAATTTACAGCCTTCACCCCAGAGACCACACGTTCTAAAACATAGTACTTCACGGTGACCGACACTAACAAATCCACAGTGGTTTCTCAAAGGATAGCCTTATTTATTTCAAAATTGTGGATAATCTAATAGAGAATTCCTAATATCATATTAAAAAGTAAGGGGCTAATGAAGAGCTTCCATTGTGCTTAATACTAAGAGGCCTGGAGCTTACAGTTGATATACCTTATTGTATTGATTTGTGTGTGTGTGTGCGCGTCACTATGTAGCCACAGAGTTGATTGAACTTACAATCGGGCAGATTTGAATAGTCATGTTTTCCCGACAGACCGAGGAACAGGAACACCACCCTTTCAAAACAATAATATAACGAACGAACAGGATGGGTGGAATGTTTAAGACTATAAAACCTACATCCCTCATAACCGTAAAAATATTGAACCCTTTGAGAATTCAGACCCCCGAGGGCAACGTCCCACATTTAGGTAAATAATATGACACCAATACATTTTGAAAAAGGTACATTACAGATTTGTTAAATCTCCAATTCATTCATGAATTTATTCATTTTTACCTGGTGGTGCCACACGATCTTGATACTTTGGTTCATATTCACTGATCGTTAAAAGTAGCACTTGAACGGTCCCAATAAATATACCAGCTAAACAGCCATAGAAGACAAAGTAGAATAGCAAGATTTTAACTGCAAAACAAAAACAGAGAACACGTTACACATGCTTCGCTTACAATCGTTCTTTCATATAAATACACACACACACGCTTGTTTTGTAGACAGGTAATGTCTACAACATAAACAAAGCTTAACATACGGAGCAATCCCCATGGAAACCAAAATATATAGAGTTGACATTTCGGATGCTAAAATGGCAACTATGGTGGCATTTGTAACTTCCTCCCCCTAGAACAACGAGGGTCATTTTCAGATTAGAGTCACAGAAAACTCAATTTGGGGCATAAACCGCTTTACAATCCAGGCATTTGAATCACTTCCAGCTTAACCTTGTTTGGCGAACACCGAGAATGCCCAGAGTGGGTGAGTTAATTAAAAAGAGATCAGAGCGCAATCAGAAGCTAAAGTACAACGAGGCCTGGTGACTCGGTTCACGTACGGGAAAGAGTTAACGCTGGTATCCAGGCAGCAATGAGCAAGTGTCAGTGACGTCAGGAGAGATTTGGAAATTTTTTCCACAGCCCTACCATAGGAGAGAAAAGACGCAGCGTTTTTTCTTTTTTTTTTGTTGTGTGTGCAGGTCTTTAGACACTGCGCATTCAAACATTGTGGACGCATTTCTACTGTATGGGGAGCGGGGCAAACCGCATTGTGCAAAACACATGCGCGACATGAGATATGGCAGTGAGTCATCTTCTCCGGCACTCTGCTTCTTACACGTTTAACCTTGCGTGTAAGCTGATATCGATAAGGAGATCCCAAAGTCTGTTAATGAAACGATTGCCTTTCATCTGGCAATCAGGAAACATTCAGAAGGAATCCTGGCACAAGCATCGCATTTGTATTCTTGGTCGGTTGCCATCAAATTGTAGGTTGTGCAAGTAGAGCGCCCCCCACAGTTGGTAAACACAGAGAATTATAAACCTGTATCGATTACGCCCACGCAACACACCACCTTCACACTTGCAAGGTTAACTGCTTGAACACCAGATCCCCCAAGTAAAGGGTTAATACAGGTCAGAGGTGAAAAATGACTAGCTATCAGTTACGCGGGATTAAGGGTCAGGTCCGTCTAAACGATGGTGTGAAATTCCGAGAATATAAAATGGTCAATAAACAGGAAACACCAAGACTGCGCTTGTTAGACGGTACACACGCCATAGTCTCCAGGCCCCGTGAATCGATTCAGAAGCACCCATGTCTAGCTTTAATGTATGATTAATCCTTTTTGGATGAAAGATTTCATTTTTCTGAACTGGTGGGGGCTCACAACGTGTGGAATTTACACACGCGCTTGTATTACACACAAAATACCATTAGAATTTCCCTAAACAATAAAAGGGCATCTGGAAGATTTAGCAAAACGAAAAACAGATTTTGTTTTTTTAAACAAAATTTGAATAAGGTTTTTATAACAACAACTGTGCATGAATTACATAGAGAAAGGCAAAGCCTACTGCAGCTGTTGCTGGACTTTGAAATGGCAGCTCTATTGTGCACCTTTGAGGCCTAACTCAAATTACAGCCTGTTGCTAGGATACGACCTTTCAAGGACCTGTTCCTTCCTGACTATTCTTCTGCCTCCGGCTAGGTGTACCTCACACACCTGAAAATGCATTCAAATTGTTCCCATTCTCGAGTGCCCACATCCACATCGCCCACTGCAACACACTGCTGAGCACCCGGCGCACAAGCCAAGGAAGCAGCCATGCACCCAGCCAGTCACCTTGACTAACCTTGAGCAGTGATGCATTATTAACTCCATACCTACTTCATCTCGGTGACCCCTGACTGGAGTCCCCTACACCTCCTAATACCACCCAGGACATCTAGGTACCCAAACAAGCACATATCTTGAAGGTTTCTAGAAAAACAGCCTTGGAGTGCCCACTGCCCCCCCCCCTCCTCCCCACACAGTCTAATACTCGCGTCTGCGTATTTTCCATGGCAAGGCAACAACTGCAACCCCCCCCCCCGTGTTAGCTGTGTAGTGGGTGACGATGACAGAGACACACAGAGAGGGGGCTTTCCCCTCCCTCTATTCTCAGCGCGTATAGATTGGCTACATAGGCGTCCTTCAAAATGACCTTTTCCGAAAAAGAAAAAAAAAGGGTATGTAATCATACACTTATAAAAAAAAAAAAGGAGAGTAAAAAGGGAGTGTGTGTGTTTGAGTGAGTGACGGGGGGGGGGGGGAAGCAAAACAAATAATAAAATAGTCTAACGCAACCATAACACACTCCCATTAACCGCTTGGATGCTGGGAAGGCGAGCTTACGAATTCATTCGGCGCCGAGAGAGTTAATGCATATATATTATATATTAAGTCTCGTCTGCCACAAGCACCTGGCACACATCTAAAGGGCATTCTCCCGATGTAAACAGACACTGCCACCCACAAGAGGCTATCTTAACCCATTGAGTGCCAGTTGTGCTAACAAGCTCTTTCGGCACCAAAGGGGTTAAGCCCAGATCAGGGGGAAAAAATAAAAAGACACATATATAAGGCCAGCTACTTACACCAACTGCCACCCGTTCTTCCCAAAAACTCCTTCTTCTCGGAATTCCAGATGAATTTCTTCCAGCCTCCGCCGTTTTCTTTCGCTTTATCTCTGGCCATATTTCCTTCCTTCTTTCCTTAAGCTGCCTTTTTTTTCACTGGATTTGGATCGCTTTGAAAGAAATGCCCAAGTCTCCTCTGACTGACGCCTTCTTCTGGTTCTTTTCTTGGCAGATGTTGTGGCTTTTTTTTTTTTTCTTCAATTAACAAGAACAAAAATAATCGACGTTATTTCTGCTTTTTCGTAAGAATTGTGCTTCCTTCTCCTTTTGTTGTATATTTTGTGCTGTTTCAAGGCTGAACGTGGGGGGATCAGTTGGTGTGTGTGGGGTGGGTGCCAGTCGCTGGTGGGTAATACATACAGTAAAGGGGATGAGAGGGCAGCGGTTGTATGGGAGGCGATTTCAATGCCTGTATAGATCACGGGAGATATTTGGACCCGGCGAGGACCAACCTTACGCCCAACCTCTGAATTTATCTACCTTCTTTCCCGGCTAGGTCACGCCCACCAGAACCAAAGGACCAATAGGCGGAGGAAGACGCACACTCTCGCCTGGGGGTGGGAGAGGGGCGGAGCAAACAGTACTCCCTCTTCCAAGGACGGGGAGGCTGCTGACTTAAGGGTGCTGGAGACTTCGTAACTACCTCAGCTGGAAATATACCTTCTATAAAGCCTAAGGGTGGTGCAAAGTACAGAGGGGGCCGCAATCCAAGGTACATTGTGTAATAAAAGCACTGGTCCAGAACAGCCTGCGGTTTAAACGGCACCTTGGCCTTCTCTCGGTTCCAAGGTGCACTTTGCTATTCGTGTTCTCGGTGATGCTCGATACTGCTGTATCCCCCGACAATGTCAGGGAGTGTTCCAGCGAATCGAATGTTCCAGACAGAATCTTAAAGGGCATAAAAAACACACTGCAGCACGGCACGACCTCATGCATAATCCCGCCGTACGCCCTGTCAGAAGTCTCCTTGTGGCATTAAAAGCCCCCCGTAGACCTTGGTGTCTGGAAGGTACAACGTCAGCTGTCTGGTCCTGATGAGCAGGACCCTTTCAATGCCTTAAGAGTAAAACATTCCACCCGCCCCTGGCAATACAGACTAGTGAATGGGATTTCTAGTTCAGCAGACCGGTTCCTTGAGTCGTGATAGAAGCATTTGAGTCGTGACAGATGCAGAGGCCGATCGGAGGCACGCTGCTGTCGTGGTGTCCTTTAACAAGGACAGGCAGGGAAGGAGGGTATTTGATGGATGGATCAGTGATATGATGGCTGGTAGGGGAGATCATATATATATATAATATATATATATACACACACACACACGATGCATCTCTATGGGCAACAGCCGGTGATTACACTAAGTGCCTCTATGCCCCCTATTACGTACACTCATCACCTACTGTACAAATACAGGCAGTCAGGTACGTTTCCACGGACAACGCCCATAACCCCACTGCCTCAAGCAAATGTACAAGCCGTTATTTCATCACAGCCCGATAATCCCTTACAGGTGTATTGTTCTGGAAAGGGAGAAAAGGCTGCTCGATTAACCATTAAACATACACAAGGCTTTCCAAGCTTGCTCGGTTAGATATACATGCACGCGATCCACGGCTGCCCATCCACCGCGAGTTTCGACCGGTAACGGGTTGATTTCTTCACCTATTTGCCCTTGAAGAACTTTTCAAGCGTTTCCCTCCCCGTCCTCACATCACGTGACACCCGGAGAGAGCCATCAAGCGTTAAACTTTAATGCAGAGAACCGCCCATAGTTAAGGGTTTTTTTTTTTTTCTTTTTCTGTTGCAGCTCCTGGTTTGTACTTTAGCAAAGGGTTAATCTGCACACTGGATGGGCCTGCATGTAACGGGGAGCAGATGCCTCAGTGTACGTAAACACAGCTAGAATCTTAATAGAGAGTGGGGAGTGCACCTAAACGCTGCAGAAACCACCCCCCTATACAATGGATTCGTTAGACTGTCAGCTCCAAGGGGCAGGGACCTCATTTCCATACATTGAGCTGACCCTGAGATGCTTGAAACATTAACCCTTTCATGGGCCATCATGGAGATTCTCGTCATCGTATGTGTTAAGCAAGTATATATAATACGGATGCTTGTGGAAACCTTGATTTGTCAATATTTAATGGAATCACCTGCATTCAAGCAGCGATATCAACCATAACATACCGGTAGCAAAAGCACCAAATGTTATATGTAATCACAGCAGTGTAGAATAGGAAGGCGTCAGCTCCAGACCGTGTGACCCTGAGAATCTGCCCTCTCACCCTTTGACCCTGATATTGGGACAGAAACCCTAAAGGTTGCCAGGAATGCTCATTTCCTAATGCATTCATATCTATTGCCCATTAAAAGGACTTATTGAGAGTACTTCTTTTATTATACTGTACACTGTAAAGCGCTAAGTAAATCTTTTTGCACCCAATAAATACATATATACTGAGGGCCATGACCAGTAGATGGGCAGCCAGCCCCATTAAATGGGAGCACATAAAATACACCAAGCGGCATTCTGTAAAGGCTATTGCCGTATGTATTGTGGCTATGTGATGGCAGCAGGGCCGGAGTGGCGATCGTGACCAGTCCAGGAGCCGCTTGATGACATAGGTGCAGTCGTTAGCGCTGGAGCAGCAGATCAGGTGAGCATGGGGCTCTGAAGACCAGCAGCCCACCGGACATTGCCCCAGTGTGCCAGGTGGCCAGTTGAGGACTGGATGGCAGCATTGCTCTCAGTACTGAACTATGAGCAGGATGTGTGGACCTTGATTAATTTTATCTTCTGGTGAAACAACCTCTTCGCTGCTTTTCAGCGGTCCCCTCCCCGAGCAATGGTCCTTAGTCTATAGCAGGTGTATGAGAGGGGGAGGGAGGAAAGGGAGGATTTATTATTAACCACTTTGTACAAGGTCACAAGCACATTCGGTTCAAAGGCATTTCTTCCCCTGCCATAGGTGTCTCGTTTATTGCTAGATAAGGAGTTCATATCCCCGCTGCTGTGATAAAAATACAGATCCTTGTTAGTTCCATAGTAGACAGTAAATGAGTTCATATGATACATCAATGAAATCGGAGACTGTTGTGTCAAGAGATGCCAGAATGTTGGTTTTTTTTTTGGCAGCATATATACAATCGATTGTTTGTTAGAACTGGAACATACAAGGAACATTTTCTATATGGGAAGCACTTTCTCATATAGAACATACTGTTTTGTGTGTCCCTGTTATGATGCATTCTTCATTCTGAAGATTATTATATCATTGTTCAATATTAAAATGTTTATTATAAATATTGTACATTTACAAATACGGCTGATACAGTCTAAAAAACCAAGAAGAATCTCGCCCGGTCATACCTAAGCCTGTCCAGGGGAGGCTGAATCAGTCTGGGTAGTAGGCCCTGCCAAATGGTGCCCGCTAGGTGCACACAGTGTGTAAAATGATATAGACACACAGGCCCGGCCTATTCACCACTGTGACTGTGGATGGGACCAGCCGGTGGAAAATGACCTCTAAATGTTTTTGAGTGATTGTGTGCCATTAGGAACACACATTCTTTACTAAACGGGTTAGTGCGTCATGTCATAGAAACACTCACCAAGTAGGTTGGTTGCCATGACTTTTCCATAATGCATATATGTTTAAAATTATAAATATGCAATAACATTTTTGGATCTCTGCTAACCATTTTCATATGCCCCCTTGGTGAGGGACCCTGACTCAGGGTAGTGTCAGTTGGACCGAAGGTTGCATTTGACCAGTGCAAGCTCTTGGCCATCTGGCCTTAAGGCTACGATTGTGTCATGAAGCCCGAGGGCTCCTCATAGTGTCCCTCCGGATAGGTCTGCCGGGGTACTTGGCTCATGAGTCCTCTGCGGCCACATTGTTCTATTCCACATGATCAGGTTGGTAAGCATGTTATGTACTCTTCAGACCCATTCATTTTTGCATGTCTTCTTTATTATTATTCACCTCTCATTTTAATTGACCTGGCCTATGGCTGTTGGTGGAGGGGTATTTTATTTTACTCTACCAGTCATGACTGGGGAGTGTGTTTTTGTAATTTTTGGTTTCTTGATATGGTTCCACACTGGAGCCAGGTACCTGAAGACTCATGTTTGGTGGGCTGACTCCAGTGGGTCCAATATTCACGGAGGGGGCTAGACAATCCCGTCCTTGTCAGGCTTCAGCCTAGGCAAAAACAAAGGGGTTGCCTTTTTGACCATGGACTTATCACTTTGGAGCACCATCCAGAGTTTTTACATGACAGAATTGAGAAGCATATGTTGTCTCACGTATGTCAAACAGATGTAAGTGGCTGTAAGGGCATGTTAGTTCATCAGTGTTTAGGTTTGACCTAACCTTTGTTGGGATTAGAGGTATTCTGTATGAAGGAAGAAGGCCGTTAGATTTTTTGTGACATGCTAGTATTTTTAACTGTTTCATTCACTTTTTTTCATAGATGATGACAGATATTCCTAAATCGTCAGGTTGTACATTTGGCTGCCCACGGTCTCTTTGAAATTACTCCACTTTGTAAAGCAGTAAGCTGAAGTACAAGGGATCCAAATAGTGAATGAAAATATATTTCATTCACTGAATATGTTTCAACCCAAGTCTTTGCTTAACCTTTTTGTGTGTATGATATGTAGATATGGAGTACTTGTTTCAATGGTCTAAAACTATATATACACTATATACCTTCCAAGTGTTATTCTTTAGGAGGAATGGGCCCTCTTGGTCACCCGAACCCTTTGATTGATAATCCAGCCTTATCAATCACAATAATGAGTATATGGACAGCAGAAGTATATTTATATTATTTATATTCTAAATAATATACATTACTTTCTTCTAAATGCCTTGTCCATTTGTATATTTATATACAGGTCACAAAGGCTTAAATCGAAGCCCTACACCTTAACACAATCTCTAACCTTACCTCAAAACACAAGTGTCTTTTTGGGGTCATTTGAAATATTGGGCAGTGTGAAAAAGTACCAACTACAAAAATCAACAAAAAAAATGCTTTGAACTTTAAAACCATATCATACAATAGGCTTTTGTCTTTATGTCTCTTTCCTTTAAAATAGCAACAGCACCACCACAAGTTTTGGTCAAAATCTTAAAAAATACGTTAAAAAAAACCCCAAAACATACTACAGCTGAATTCCGTGTATATTTTTCATTTTATCATTCAGGAAATCTCTATAAAACTTGGCCTGGTGAAAAGCCTTATTATTAAGGCTATACCTATTTAGGTAGCCCATGAAGACGTGCCCAACGTTAAAGAAACAGAAAATAGAACATTTTTGCACCGGACATTATCCTCATTTCTCAATTTTTTCACGTTTGTCTTTAGACCACAGACTCCATTTTTTAAAGAGGAGGTATGTTTCTCTTGTTTTAAGATTTCAGTAGATTTTTCTTTATTTGACTTACGGTTTTCAACTGTTATCTCTCCCAATCTGCTATATAAACGTGCAAATTTCACTGCATTGTTGGAAACAATGGAATGCTTGACAATAGACTAATTAAGCCTGCGAGGCTGAAAAAAACTCTACCATACATATAATGAGCACAGTGTGGATTTTGTGCAGCCAGGTGGGCAGTGGACACAGTAATCCCATTGTCATTTACAATTAGGAGCTCCAGGTCAGCAAACAAAGTAAAAGCGAACATTAAAGCACAAAACACATCATGTGTCTATGGTACAATACACTTTATAGCACTTAGTGTTTCAACTAAAACTTCCCCTTTAATTAAGGTGGTATCACGGCTCATTTCCATTCCAAAGGATGAGTAATTTGATGTTAAGACCCTTGTGGGAGTGGACACCGTAGCCATCAAAGACATCAGTATTGGGTCAGAAGCGAAGACATCGATTGTCATTGTATTTGTCTGCATATCCAGGAAGTCCTGAAGAAGTTTTCTTTACTTTAAGTAAATAGAACACCCCTGCTGTTTATGAACCCATCTCTATCTCATTTATCTAGCATGGCAATGGGAGGTGAGGAATATGCATTTCCAAGAGGGACGCCAATAACATTTAAAGGGATCACGCAGCTATCGAATGCATTAAAGTGCATATAATGGCTGAAGTCTTCATTTCATTTTATATGCCCCAGATAATGATAAAATGACGGTAAAAATCTTTTAGACACAATCCTCTTTATTATAACACGGATTGCTACTTACAGACGTTTAAGGCATCATTTTTAAATTTGTAAAATGAAGGGAACACCCCAGTTAAACATTATTGTCCCATGCTAAAAGTCCAATGCAGGTGAAGTATGGCATATCTATATATATATACACCCCTCACATTTTTGTAAATATTTTATTATATCTTTTCATGTGACAACACTGAAGAAATGACACTCTGCTACAATGTAAAGTAGTGAGTGTACAGCCTTTATAACCCTTAAAAATAACTCAACACCCAGCCATTAATGTCTAAACCTTGGCAACATGTCGGTGTCATGTGACTCGTTAGTGTTACAAGGTCTCGGGTGTGAATGGGGAGCAGGTGTGTTAAATTTGGTGTTATCGCTCTCACATTCTCTCATACTGGTCAATGGAAGTTCAACATGGAACCTCATGGCAAAGAACTCTCTGAGGATCTGAAAAAAAGAATTGTTGCTCCACATAAAGATGGCCTAGGCTATAAGAAGATTGCCAAGACCCTGAAACTGAGCTGCAGCACGGTGTGCAAGACCATACAGCGGTTTCACAGGACAGGTTCCACTCAGAACAGGCCTCGCCATGGTCAACCAAAGAGGTTGAGTGCACCTGCTCGGCGTCGCATCCAGAGGCTGTCTTTGGGAAATAGACGTATGAGTGCTGCCAGCATTGCTGCAGAGGTTGAAGAGGTGGGGGGTCAGCCTGTCAGTGCTCAGACCATACGCCGCACACTTCATCAAATTGGCCTTCATGGCTCTCGTCCAAGAAGGAAGCCTCTTCTAAAGATGATGCCCAAGAAAGCCCGCAGTTTGCTGAAGCCAAGCAGACTAAGGACACGGATTACTTGAACCATGTCCTGTGGTCCAATGAGACCAAGATAATCTTATTTGGTTCAGATGGTATCAAGCGTGTGTGGTGGCAACCAGGTGAGGAGTACAAAGACAATGTGTCTTGCCTACAGTCAAGCATGGTGGTGGGAGTGTCATGGTCTGGGCCTGCATGAGTGCTGCCGGCATTGGGGAGCTACAGTTCATTGAGGGAACCATGAATGCCAACATGTACTGTGACATACTGAAGCAGAGCACGATCCCCTCCCTTCAGAGACTGGGTCGCAGGGCAGTATTCCAACATGATAACGACCCCAAACACACCTTCCTAAAGAAGCTAAAGGGAAAAGGTGATGGACTGGCCAAGCATGTCTCCAGACCTAAACCCTACTGAGCATCTGTGGGTCATCCTCAAGCGGAAGGTGGGGGAGTGGAAGAGAACTCCAGTGGCAACCTGTGAAGCTCTGGTGAACTCCATTCCCAAGAGGGTTAAGGCAGTGCTGGAAAATAATGGTGGCCGCACAAAATATTGACACTTTGGGCCCAATTTGGACATTTCCACTTAGGGGTGTACTCACTTTTGTTGTCAAGGTTTAGACATTAATGGCTGTGTGTTGAGTTATTTTTAAGGGAACAGCAAATTTACACTGTTATACAGGCTGTACACTCACTACTTTACATTGTAGCAGAGTGTCATTTCTTCAGTGTTATCACATGAAAAGATATAATAAACTATTTACAAACATGTGAGGGGTGTACTCACTTTTGTGAGATCCTGTGTATATATTATAAGTATACTACCTCACTTGAGCTCTTAAAAGGCTTATCACCAAAAAAGCAGCCATTCTTTCATCTCTGTGACTCGCATATTGGTACAGGAAGCATACTCATACGATGAAAGACAGTGGGGAGTAAAGCCGTTGTAGTTTGGCCCATGAGGATGTTCAAGTGGTGTCTTACAGAGTTTATTAGTCTTACTATGTTGATACCAAATTGAAGTCACGGTAACAGAATTCAGTAAAAGCAAAATTTCCCAAATCCTACATTTGACATTTCTATGCATAAAGTATATAACTCCCAACAGTCTTGCTTTCCATAGGACAGTCTCGTTTTCTTTGGCACTGTGAGGGGGCAGTCTGTCCTGGCCCTGCCTTCAGCCACAACAGAACATCAAATCAGGTAGAAATGGTTTAAACCAAATCCAATCAGTAATTAAATTTAGCACTTTTCTGCAGTGGGGTGTTTTGTTCTTCCTCTGATAATCACAAGGCCACTGTCACGTGCACCTTCAGCAATGCAATGATGTAGCATGCCAAACACATGGGTTGCATTTTTGGAGCCTGGGTTGATGGCTGCCACAATGCCCACTTTCTACAGATTGAAATCTTTATTCAGTATATGTATTTGATTTGAAATTGCAGGGCCCTATATACACCTGGTTGTCCATGTTAATCAATAAATATTATTGTAAGTCATCGGCCACAGGTCCTTTGCTGTACAAACTGGTGGGGCTTTATGTTAACTTGACCTGTCTCCCTTTTGTAAACTGCAGGTCAGTTGTGATATTTGCCCCCCATTCTTTTTACCTTGCTAATATGTGTTTTCATTGTGAATGTTATACAAACTCAGATTTCACGTACTGGTCTCCCCCATCTCTTTGTCACCATGCATATAGGTTTTAAGTGATTGGGAATGGAAAGAATTAAATGAATATTCTGTTTAAATATGTATGTTACTATTGGAAAGCTGTGACGATGTTGTTCCTTAAATAGTGCCGCTTATATTATTAATACTAAAAGCCACTAGAACGAGAGGAACTTTTCAATTATATTTATGAATCTCTGCTTTACTTTTTTATGACCAGTGCTTATCATTGCTAACGAGGAGTATGAATGACAAATATTTTGCTTATAGAGAAGTGCACACATCCCATCATCTAGGTCAGGTTTCCTAAATAAGTGTACCAACCAAGTTGAGAAGACAAATGTACTTGGGACTCAAACCCCTCTGTCCCTCTTTTATTGTAGCTCAGAATGTTTGGTGGGTATGAGTTTTTTACACTCCTAAAAGTCACAATAATGTATACAGAAGATAAATTAAAAGATGTAAAAAAGTTGCATTATTCTCTATTACTCTATTGCAGTTTTACTGCACATTTACTGCACTTTTTTTTTATATTGCAAACCTACAGTTGTACTTCAATGTACTGCAGCTTTATTTCATTTGTACTTCCGTACAAAAACAACTGCAGTAAAACTGCAGTACAGTGAAGTACAAATGCAGTAAAACTACAGTAAATGTGCAGTAATACTGCAGTAAAAGTGCAGTATTGCAGTTTTTTCATGTCCAAAAAACTGCAGTATTACTTCAGAATTTTTTTTTTCGTAAGGGTTTGTAGCAGCTTTCAACCCTAGCCCTGGAATAAAGGAATACTAGGGTGACCACATTGACCATTTTTATCTAGAAGACATATTTCTCACGTCACTGACCTGCAAATATTACACATCCCTTATGCTGCAGGGCAGCACCTTACTCTACAACGCAACATCTGAAATGTACATGTATGCTGGAAAAATGGCTAACATACCCCTCATTAGACCTGACACTAGTGAGACACCAGTGCTATACATGTAGATGTGTAGATGTAGGGCAGGGGCGTCCAACATGCGGCCCGCGGAACCTCGAGGTGCGGCCCGCGTGAGATCGGCAGCCAGGATCACAAGAGCCCTGCTGCTTACTTGTGGGAGGGTCTATTCTCTGCTCCAGTCCTGCTTCCTCTGTGGGGAAACGAGGGAGGCCGCGCCCCCTGCTGAATTCAGTGAGCGGCATCGAGAGCTGTAGAGCAGGTAAGGGGGTGGGGAAGGTTGTGTGAATGAGTATGTCTGATTGAGGGAATGAATCTGTGAATGAATGAATTTGTGTGTGTGTGATAGCATGGATGTGTAAGTGGTGGAACCTAGGCATGATGGGACTGTGATTGCTGTTAGCAATCACACTCCTATCATGCCAAGTCAGCCAGTACATGCTGAAACCTGGCTAGCTGCCCCCCTTGTGTATTGATGCTGCCAGCAGTATGGGGTCTGCACTTACAGCCACCCTGTACCAGCATGTATTGGCTGACTTGGGATGATAGGAGTGTGATTGCTAACAGCAATCACAGTCCCATCATGCCTAGGTTCCAGCATTCACTGGTTGCCTGGGTATAAAAAGAGTGTGTTTGCTGTTAGCAATCACACTCCTATCATGCCAAGTCATATTGTTGATTTTTTTTGTCCAATTGTGGTGTGTTACTTTTAATAAAAGCGTGGTTACACACTAAAATTAGACAAAAATTACAATGCCCAGCTAACCAGTACATGCTGGAATCTGGGTATGCCTGAGATTGCTGTTAACAATCATAATATATAATTTTTTGTACAATTTTGGTGTGTAACTTACTTTTATTAAAAGTGTGTGGGGGGGTCACTTTCAGTTTCGGCTAAGTGAACCCTGAATTTTCGGTTTTGGTCCAGAATTTTCATTTTAGTGCATCCCTAAAATAAATAGAACTATTTTATTTTTACTTATCCAGAATCCTGAATTTGTAGGCACAGAAATCCCAGAAATCAGTGAGAGGAAAGTAAAGGTTTTGTGTAATTTAATTTATTTTAATCTGCATATTTTATTAAAGGCCATATTTTCTCTCAGTGAAAAATGAGTGTGGCCCTCGCACGTATACAATTCTGATGAAGTGGCCCACTGCAGAAAAAACTTGGACACCCCTGATGTAGGGTATGGAACAACAGGTTTTGTGTGAATGGCCATAGCCACCAATCAATCATATTCCAACGTTATATGGACAGTGAGTAATTGTAAGCAAAGGGAGTGCCAGAATTTCACTTGTAGAAAATCAGATGTATATTACCGCTGCAGTTTATTTCTTGAGAAACAGTGCAGGGCAACGATAACTGCTTTTCGATGTCTAGTCAGCTTCCAGTTGGAACCGTATAGTCACCTTTAAGCTGTTCACAGAATAAATGAGATAAAGCAGGCTTGTGCGCTTTGTACACGCTACACGTCGCCTCAGCTCTTAACTACAGAGCAGATTTTGGCCTTGCAGGGCCAGGTGCTTGTACCTCACTAGGGAAATCTGCAAGGATAGATTAAATCCAGAATGAGTATTTGTTGTTTAATCTTCAATAGTAAAATATTATTGGACCAAATGTTGGAGAATAGCTGCAATGTTTGTATATCTGTATGATTTTTTATTTTTTTTTTAAAAACCCAACCAAATAACACTGTTTTTGCCTTGAATTTCTAAAAGGCTGCAGAAAAGTAAATGTTATCTTATGTGGTGTAGTAAAGTTCCAGACACCAATTGATTGAGGGTGGTGGGTTGTGCTCATACCTGGAAACTTCCAGATCTACTGTCACCTTGAGCTTTACCTCGCCTGCTTTTTATAAGAGTTGGAAAGGGGTTGTGGGGTGGGAAAGGGGCAGCTGTACGTAAGTTCTTAGCTTACCCCAAATAGTAGTAAAAGGGGCAGGGGTGAGTGGAACCTGTGAGTGTGGGAGTGGGGATAACCAGAATCTGCTAACACACTCAGTGATTACTGTAATATCTGAGTTATAATACGAACCCATGTATAATACACAGGTATAACTTTACACTCCATTTTGTAGGAAAAAAGAAGTACTATAATATGCACCCACCAGGTTAGGCCAGGTTAGGTCAATGATTAGTGACCTAACAAGCCTCTGGGGACTGAAGACACAAGCGTTTACCTGTGATTGGGGCATTGAAGGCATTGACTTTGCACAGGGCTTCTCCCCACACTTGTGCCAAAGATACCCCTAGAGTTTGTCCCTGAAGCTGCCTTTGGTAAACACATTGCCGAGAGTCATGTTCAAATTTCCAGACCAGCCCCACTGTTCTACTTTGGATTGAGGATCACGGGCCGGTTTGGAGACCCTATGATTTCCCTGACCGGCCCACTGAGCTGTGAAATTATTTGCATCCATATGGCCTCCTCGCAATGTAATATCCCTGCGCTCAGCTTCACTGCCTCTGGTGGCATAAGGTAGGTGCCTCTGGATCTGCCTGTAGCCCTCAGTGTCCTGATAGATGGAGAAAAAAGTGTATATTTTTTGCCTTTGATCTTTATTAATGATCTCATGATTTGGCACAGCATCCAGTTTCTTTTTCTATGTAGCTGTAGTTAATTTGCATGCTGTGGCACAAGGTGGCATTTCAGATAGGGGGATGACACAAACATGTTTAAAATTGAGTCTTCTCTCAACACGTGTATTTCTTATTACACTATGCATATACTAATATTAAAGGAACAGCCATGTCAAAGATTTTTGGAACGATAGTTGTTTTTCTACATCTTAGTTTCTCCTTCCCTTCCTGCTCTGAGTGTTTCTGAATGAATCACAGAACTCTCCTTTTCCATTGATGGTGAGGTAGCCTCTTTCAGCATAATACTGTGCATTGTGCCAGACTCACTCCGGGCAGGGGGAGAAAACACTGGAAAAAATACACATTTTTATACATAACCCCTGATTTCACATACAGTGTTCATTACAGAAAATCAAAGAAAATGGTCCTGCTCAATGGCAGCTTACTGGAGCTACAACATTTTAGGGAGGTAAGAATTTCTAAATGCCTTTGTAAGAGTGAAGGAGCAGAAGGCACTTAACATTAGCACAACATGGGCCATTGCTCTAACACCCAATCCCTTTAACAGTATATACTAAGGCCAGCACCCTGACACTATCACCTTACACTAATACCCCCGATACTTGCTCTAACATGCACCCATTGACACCATACACATACACACACCCACTCTCCTCATTTTTCCCTCTCTTCCCCATCCGCTGACATACACATTAATGCTAACATACACTATAATGCACACACTTTTAACAACATATGCTGACACACATGCTAACACCACACAGTAACACACAAACACATGCTAACCGCATACACTGACACCAAGCACAAAATAAGAGTAAAGCGTAACATGAGCAGTGCTCCTAATCTCAGCTTGTTACCTGTATAAAAGACACCTGGGAGCCAGACATTTTGCTGATTGATAGGTGATCAAATCAATTTATAATTTATTTCTAATGCGTTATTCTAGATTTTTTTTTTGTTATTCTGTCTCTCACTGTTCAAATAAACCTACCATTAACATTATAGACTGATCATGTCTTTGTCAGTGGGCAAAGGTACAAAATCAGCAGGGGATCAAATAATGTTTTCCTTCACTGTATGTATTACACATGAAGTTAGAACCAAAAGGATTAAATATACCTAAAACAATTACAATGAATGACAAAAATAAAGGTGAGCAGTTTTAATAAATACGGTAATTTGTTAGTAAAAATATCTCATTGCTGATTGTCGCTTTTATCTTATTAAATGTTACTAAAAGGCTGCAAGTGGCTACTGACCAAAGAATAATTGTGTAGAGGGATTATTTACACACAATATTCAACTGGAACAGAATCTCTACATTTCCCGAGCTGCCAAGTCAAAACTAATAATGAAAAAGCAATCAGACCTGCAGATCCTGGTATAACATTGCCAAATCTTCATGAATGAGAACAGGTCATATATTTGTTACTGGAAATTGTTTCAGTGATTTTGTCTAAAAATAACATGGGAGAAAAAAAAACATTCTTATAGCTTTGGAATTTTCATGACTTCAGATAAGCAAAAATATTATTGCAATGAATTAACACAATAGTTCATTTGCACAACATGCTGAATAAAAGGCACGTGGGACAATCTGTACCAGCGATTCATTTTCTTTTTGAACTCCATCGCTTTTTCAAAATGCACATTATGCAATTTTGGAGCTGGAAGCAACAGCTGTGTTTCATGCCAAATATATTGAAGAACTCCTCTACATTGATAAAATGTAATTACAAAAGTGCCAACTACTATTGAGACAAGTACCAATTATCTACTATTTTTTTGTTATTAGTCACAATTATACATTTGCTTAGGTTCTGCCTCTTCATGTCGATGTGGATTAGCTGGTGTAATTTAGCATCCTATTAAGAAACTCTTCCATCTGGAATGCAAAATGCATGCAGCTTTACATTTACTTCATTTGTTCTAGTTTTTAGTTTAGGTTGATTCAACGAAGCCAGCTAATCTTTACATTTTTGTTTGCCTTGATCTCTGTAACATGCAGAGCTAACTGACCTCCTTATGGCTACTGGCACACTAGCCTGCCTAACAATGCCGAATCCAACCACATTGGGGGACCAGTGGGAGCCCATACGTCTAAACGGACATATTCCTACTCAAGCGCACTAGCCTAGCACACATGGAGAACTCATGTCAGGAGGCTGCAGCTGGATAAGTAACAAAGATGCATTTCCTTCTAAATCATGGCTTGTGATGTAGGCAAACTAGTGTAGTGAAGTAGATATTGTTAAGGGGAATCCCCCCCCCCAACAACAAAAAACCTATTAAGGCATAGGTGTCCATTTACCAACATAAAACACTGTCTACATTTGTATAAACCAGAAGGTTTATTCCAAGCTCCTCCTTGTGTGCCAGCTAATTACAAAAAATGGTCTAAAAACCTATTTCAACATTCCAGTTGTTTTCTGTGGATAGAAAAAATAGAGAAAAAACTGAACCAAATACAAAATATAGAGAGAAATAATGATGACTCTCTTAATGATGTCTCCGCAAGGACTCCTCAGATCCCGCGGTCTGCTCGTCTTTCGTATGACCACCCAAGTCTTTTGAAGACTACCAGGCCTATTATCCAATAGCATTGTGGATATCTTCCGTTTTCTACTACTACTATTCTGTGGATAAAAGCAATTTAATAATTTAGTTGGTAAATGATTTGCCTGTACCTTATCTTTAGATAACCATACTATCCTATGATTTCATTTCTGCTATGTTACTTGAGGTTGTTGAGCCTATTCATGTAATCCGATAGGCTGTTGATACTATTTAACATACTTAATGTTAATACTTAATGTCTATGATTGTTAGTTCTATTATGGTTAAAGTTCTTCATCCACTAAATTTACATCTGTGCCTGCAGGATTATTTCCAGAGGAGGGCCAGAAATATCTTCCCTACCTTTGCTCTCGCCTACCCCAATGCCTCCTTACATCCTCCTCATTGCTTACCTTGGTTGGTTCAGGAGAGGGGATTTCTGGTGGGAGGCAAATGTTAGTTACCCATTAATAGGAAAAAATATATAACCAGGGTAGTAGTAGCTAATAGACCATCAGGAGCCTGTGCAACATGAGAACTTTGGTTTACAATAGCTAGGGTGAGAAAGATTAACCCCAGTCTACAATTCTTATGGTGTTCAGCCAGTAATGGCTGACTGTATGCCATGGGAGCTGTAGTTAGTGTGTAGTGTAGGCCACCATAACCCCGGTCAATAGCTACAATTCCCATGATGTTTAGCTAGCAATAAGGCTGGCTGAATATTATAGTAGATGCAGTCAACGAAAGTTAGTGTTTGCATTGCAGACTCTGTCTCGTCCCCCCCCCAAGCCCAAACTACAGTTACTAGCTACTATTCTCCTAATCATAGACTAGCAATGTTGCTGGCTCAACATCCTGGGAGTTGCAGTTGTGTAGTGTAGCTCTGTAATCCACAGCAAACATTCTGAGGCATTACAAAAAAGATTTTAGTTAGAGGGGAGTAAACAAGGCACATAACGGCTTGACACAAAATAGGACACTTGGTACTTTTCCAGCAGTTGTGGCTAAAACTTGGCACTCCAAATGCTGTTATTACATTTCTCATGATGTTTAGCCAACCAAATGGAAGGCTGAGAATCATGAAATGTGCATTCCATGGCAGCTGCGGTACCAATCCATAAAGATACAAAAGCCAACCTTTGTCACTCTAGTTGTTGAGTACTCACTTTCCCATGATGCTTAACATACCGCACTGGCTGAGGGTCATAGGGAATGTAGTTTCACCAGCTGGAGTATTAACTAACCTTAAATGCAATACATGTTTGAAATAAACTACATTGTGTTCTAAAAATAAACCCTTCCATACCATATGGACGAACCAATACAATGATCACAAGATGCCCAAATAGACGTACCGCTACGTCTTATAGAAAACACAGCCATGCACTCCAATGCATGCCACCTCCTGCCAGTTCTTCCTTCAAGGGACTGCATCAGATGTGAGCCAGACCAGAGAGGATCATGTAATCGCTGTTAGTTTGGTGGTAGTAAGAGAGAATTGAGGATAGTGTAAAGGGTTTTGGGTTTTAGGGAGGGAGAAAAAAATATTTTTGTATATAGTGTTAGGGTAGTTTAATAGGTGGCTAGAGGCAATTGTGTAGGCAGTTTAGGTTAAGGAGGGAGAAATATTTTTTTGTTTAGTTTACAACCGAAGAATAGAGCAGGCTCACAAGAACAAGTTATTATTAGTATTATTATTATTTATTGTTTTATATTGAAAGCCAAAGGATGCGATTAGTTTGCCAAGTGAGCAAGTGTAGAGAGAGAACAGAAGGGGTCCTAGAACTGAGCCTTGGGGTACCCCACTCAGAGGGGGAGGGGGAGTGTTTCCGGAGACAGAGAAGCTGAAGGTACGATCAGAGAGGTAGGAAGTGAACCAGGAGAGAGGATGAAGAGTTTGAAGGAGAAGAGGGTGGTCCACAGTATCAAAAGCAGCAGAAAGGTCCAGAAGGATTAGCATGGCCCTTGGATTTGGCAGTTAGTAGGTCATTTGTAACTTTAGTAAGGGCTGTCTCAGTAGAGTGTAGAGGGCAAAAACCAAATTAAAGAGGGTCAAGTAGGGAGTTTGACTAAAAAAAACGTAGTTAATTGGGTATAAACAATTCTTTCAAGAAGCTTAGAGGTGAGAGGAAGTAGAGAGATGGGACGGTAATTGGACAGATCAGTCAGGTCAAGAGAGGGCTTTTTCAAGAGTAATGGTAGCATTCCTGAAGGAGGATGGAACAGATTAGTGGAAGTTGTAGTAGGGATAGGTCGAAGAAGGGAATTGAAAGTGCTTAAGAGTCATTTAGGTTTATGAGACAGGGAGGGGATGAGGGAGTTGAAGTAGGTTTCTTTAGCAGGGTTTGAGAGCGGAGTAGTAGGAATGTAACATAAATTTGTAGTGCAGAAAGTCAGCCATGGAATGAGACTTTAGCCAACTATGCTCAGCAGTGTTACAGTTGTGTGCCAGGGCTGGAAACGTGAGCGTCGTGAAGAGTGAGTAGTAACTGGGGCTACATCCTCAAGAGCAGATATGAGAGTGGAGTTATAGAGAGATAGCGTTGTTAGAGCACAACATGTTAGAGATAGGAGAGCGTGTAAATTGATTAAGAACTTCTGAAGGTTAATAGAGCTGAGGTCTCTGGTTAGGCGAGGATAGGGTGCAGGGGAGTGAGTAGGAGGTAAGGTTAGGGAGCATGAAAGGAAGTGGTGGTCAGAGAGGGGGAAAGGGGAATTAGAGAAGTTAGTGAGAGAGCACATGCTAGAAACAATAAGGCCCAGGGTGTGACCATCATCATGAGTAGGGGAGTTTGTATGTTGTGTGAGATCAAAAGAGGAGGCAATAGAAAGAAATTTTGAAGCCATGGGACTTAATGGGGTGTCAACTGGGATGTTGAAGTCTCCAAGGATAACAGAAGGAATACCAAAAGAGAGAAAGAGAGGCAGCCATGAGGAGAAGTGGTCAATAAAGATGTTAGCCGTGCCAGGGGGACGGTATATAACAGCTACGCGTAAGGAGATGGGCTTAAATAGTCGGATAGCATGGACTTCAAATGAGGAGAAAGAGAGTGATGTAGCAGAGGGAATAGGTTGAAAAGTATAAGTTGTGGAGAGTAGGAAGCTTACCCCACCACCCTCACTGTCTTCAGATCGAGGAGTGTGGGTGAGGTGGAGGGCACCATAGGAAAGAGCAGCAGGAGAAGCGGTGTTACAAGAGGTTAGCCAGGTTTCAGTTAGAGCGAGAAGGTGCCTGGAACTAGAGGCAAAGTGGTCTTGTAAGGCTGTTAGTTTGTTACAGACAGAATGTCCATTCCAGAGAGCAAAGGTAAATGGGGGGTAGGAGGAGCAGCAGGGTATGTGGACAAGATTATTGACATTTCTGGAATGTTGACTGGGAGAGGATGAGGAAGAGAGAACCAAAGGAGGGTCATGATTTGGGAAAATATCCCCAGCCATTAAAAGAAGTAGAATAGAGAGTGAGAGGAGGTGGGAATAGGACTTGTGTGAGCAGAGAGATAGCTGGGAGTGAGGGGAGATGGGGGGAAATGGAGGAGGTGAAGTTAAAAAATGCTTGGGATGAGAGAAGGGGAGAAGAAAGTAATGATGGTGCAATACAGACATAGCGTGGAGGTGCTGGTGGCTCGAGAGAGATAACTGTTCCACTAATAAGAAATAGAGGAAAGTGAAAAGAGGAACAAGAGGATTGTGAGCATGGTAACTGGGGACAGATGTTGATGTAAATGGAGTGGTGGCGGAGCAAACAGAATAAGCAGTAGGCAACACTTGATGTTTCAGATTAAAGTTTACGAAAAAACAAAACATGGTATAAAAAGGTTGCCACCTCTCTGACCCGGGTTGCCATGTTCAATTTGTACGTGCTGTACAAGAAATGACCAATACTTTTTTAGAATTCCAATTAGATTTTTAAAAAGAAAAGGTGTAAGATGAAAATGTTCTGCGTCTTCCCAGCAGATTTTTTTATTTGCACAATATCATACCAATGCAGATAATTTGATTTTTTTTATATAATATATTTATCTTCTTTTACGTTCAGTTATGGTGAGCCACAACGGGAAAAGGGGGTACTTTGAATTGGCACTACGTTTTTGCTCTGGAAATTAAAAAACAAACACAAAAAACACGTGGGGTATTTATGTAATCAGGAGGTGCAGCTAAATAAAATGGGCTGAATTTTCCACATAGCCTGTGCAAAAATTCATAAGCAACACAGAAGTGGCCAGATAGATGTATGAAAAGGGTCCAAACACTCTGGGTTGTCTGCTTTACATAAGTATATGCTTTTACGGGGGGATTTTGAATTGAGGTAGGCATGCTTAACAGTCCCAAATGAGACATAGGACAAGTAATACAAAATGTGAAAATTGTTTGTAAACGGTAAAGGGCATATTCCACACTGTGCAGAAAAAACAAACCTATACATGTGGGGTATTTCCGTAATATACAGCTGAACAAGTATGGCTAGAAATGTTGGTGAAAAACTTTTTTCTATTTTTCTCTAGCTTTTAATAAATTACTCATACTAAATGTTCGGCTATTCATGTAATTATAGTATCAAACGAAAGCTCTATCTCACCTTGAAAAAAACAATATACAGTTTACATGGGTGAACTATTCGCAGGAAAGGGGAATAATGGTTGAAATGGTAAAATAAAGTCCTGGTATTTGAATTTACAAAAAAACCCTGGTATTGAAGGGGTTAAGTTTAGCAAATACCCTGTCTGATCAGTGACGATAGTTATGCTTTCTCTTCAGACCTGTTCGTACCTGGGAAAACATGTAGGTTGGAGCTCACTGCTGTCTGAGTGGGAGGATGCGATAGAGTCCCAAGGGAATAAGAAAGATAGACATGACATTTATGTAAATCTGGCAGGTTACATCAGACTTGGCATACAAGAGATCTTACATCGCAGTTAGTGTAAGATATTGTGCCATTATTATATTATTTTTTCTCTCCTGTTTCCTGTTTCTGCTAATTAACCACAACAGGGGCTGAATCTCCACAATAAATTAATTCAGTCTTCCAAAAAAGTTTCTCTCTATGATAGATTTCTAACTCTCACGCCCTAAAAGCTATATGACATGTCCATAGTCTTACACCTTGAAGTACTGCTGGAGCTAGAGCTATTTCTACTACTTAAGATGCATCCATGTTCGTTGGTCAATTAGCATTTTTACTTTTGATTCTCCGTTCTATGCTCCGTCTTGTTTTCTCATAATATTTATACAACTCAGCTTTTAGGAAATCTGTTCTTCATTCCCCCTTTCAGTGTCCTTTGATCTTTACCTTAAGTAGGTCATAATGCAACTTTTACACATTAATTTAATTTTTTTAATTCTGGATCATCTGCAGTTTTTTTTTAATCTGTAGTATTGTGTGTTGGGCAATTGAGAGGCAAACAGGCTATTTCCCAAGGGTGTACCTAGAGTATTTGGCACCAAGGGCGGATCTTGCATGTGCCCCCCCCACATTAAAATGTAAAAACACCCACACAAAAATTGATGTTGGCAACTGTAAATGTATGTCCACTGGAAAAAACTAGACATCTGAAAAAATAATTAACTAAAAATTTAATAATTAAATACATTTAAATAAATACAATTTACGGAACAGACATGGTACAGCATAACTCCTATTAGCCAGACATTGATAGTGGTACAGAGTAACTCCTATCAATATATACTGAACTAACCGTTGACGGTAGGTACTGTAAAAGTTGCTTAAGTGTGTGTTTTGTTTTTTTTTAGAACATCTCAATTAGATACACTGTATATGGATTGCTACAAATGTTATTAGTTATGTCACAGATATAAGAAGAAAGGCATTTAACCAGATCCATGAGTTTTCAGTACACCATTTTACAATGTAGCATGAATGAAACCCTTAAAATGTCTGGATTGGTGGTAGAAATATTAATTAATTGATTGTAATAGTTCATAACAAGATTGTATACTAATGGCCAACAATGATTGGCAACCAAATGGTTATAATAATAGCCCCTATAAAAACCCATATATGTGAGGAGGTAAAAAAATATTATGAATTGTCACCTGTATTCAAGCAGGGATTTCATATGTCATCTAAGTACAAATTAGGATGTTTGGATATAAACCAACTTAATATAGAGGACGAAGCTGGCAGCTCCAGATGGTGTGACACTGAGAATTTGCCATTTGGATCCTGAGATTAAGTGAGAGGCTGTGCAAGTTCTCAGGTATAACAATAATTACCGCATGCCAAAAAGCATATCTGGGAAGGCATTACATGCCTGGACACTTTGACTCAGTAATTTATTAATAGTAGTTTGAGATAAATAGCCTCAGGTTTTTCTATTTCATCCAAATGAGAACATGACTAAGTAAATGCTCATGAGCTTCCACTAACAAAGACACTGTGTACACATCGGCATTTTGTGTATACAAAGAAAATATTTTATTGGTGTCTGTCCCTGAATTGCAGGCAATGTCTTATAGACAGAGCTCTAGTATTGCGTGCCTGTCTCTGTGTGCATGAAAGTAAGATGTTACCTACTGACACTCAGGCATAAATCCAAAAATGGAAGTCGTTATCTGCTTCTAATTTGTTATGCCATACAAAGAGTGCAATTAATACATACGTTTAAGTAATTAAATGTATGTAAATATCAAACATTAATTCCCCCGCCCTTCTTATATACATTTTGACTATCTAGCATAAACCATTATGCTATTACATTATGTTAGGTTGACATGCAAATTCCACTAATATTTCAGTACATATATATAATCATACTGAATACTTTTTTACAAGATGACTGACCTTAACCGATGTATCAATGGATACATTTCCTCGTATGCTAACACTCACAAAACAACGAGTATATTCAGTAATATACAAGCTGTTTGTGAGAGCATGAGAGTGCCTGTGACTGAATTTAAAAAAAAAAAAAATAAACCCTTTTTCCCTGCTTTAACATAAGTATATGAAATGGTTATGAGGAGTAAAACCACAAAATAAATAAATAGAAAGAAATGGGGGTCTCCAGGACCCATTTTTAACCTTTCTCCTGCGTGCTGTGTTCTGTAAGTATAATATATTAATAGAATAATAAGAAGAATAAGGGGGCTTCTGTTTCCCCCTTCCACTCCCTGCCTATTGAATTGAGGGGGATTCAATTCCTTGGAATTTAATGCTTTCTATGGCACCTTGCCTCCCCCTCCCTTTACACTTGCCCTTTGGGGTGTGAGGGGGAGTGACTGTTATTATTTTAGAACTATAAACCCAACCTACCCCTTATACCCATATGCCCTCACCACAGGTAGTGGGGAAAAATGATCGATTCAAGCCATGACATCCTAGTGTCCTCATCTTTGGCCCAGGGAAAGTGGCCCTACAAACAGTAAAATTAAGAAAATAGAGGCCAGGTGCTAGATAAATAAACGAAAATGTAATCTATTCTGTGCTAATAGCAGTGTATTAAAAAATGACCAGTGGTGGCACTGGGATGTATTTATAGTCTTGTCGACAAGAAGCTATGTTATTATTATTTTTTTTTGTTGTATAACATTTTTTATTAAGGCATTAAGGCTAAGAACTATACAGGTTGGATGTCACAAGGGGATAATTAGAAACCGCTGGGCCCTGGTGCGACAAATTGCAAGTACACATCCATGATCACACATACAAGTACACATTTATGATCACACACAAGTACATATTTATGATCAAACACACACAAAGTACACATGCATGCGCACACACACAAAGTACACATGCATGCTAACACACGCATATACACATCCATAAACACAACCTCACACAAGTGCACATCCATGCTCAAACACAAACAAGTGTACTCTGGCATATAGGGGATTAAAAGGCATATCATGGGACAGAGTGGCATATAGGGGGGTTTAAGGCATTTCTGGAGGCAGAGTGGCATATAGGGGGGTTAAAGGGCATTTCTGGAGGCAGAGTGGCATAAAGGGGGTTAAAAGGCATATCATGGGGTACTCTGCCTCCTTTAATTTCATTAGGCGCCGGCGGCTGGAGGAGGCGGCTTTCAATCCCGCTCGCAGCCACTTAGCGGCTGTTTTGAATGTCATTCTGCCGGACGCCCAGCCCACAGACCTGACGGCCCACCGGGAAATTTCAGTCAGTGATTCAGGTAGGGTATCGGTTTCGGCATTGGAGCAGTACAAGTACTCGTGCAGCTGCTGTGTATCTGCACCGATACCAATACCAGTATCGGTATCGGTGCATCCCTATTTACAAGTAACCCATAATACACATACAATGGGTATGTTTTTATCTCTCAGCCAGGTGTCAGTATCCACTTTATGGATCAATAAGCCTTGTTTGAATTGTGGTAAGTGATACCTTTCCTGTTGATTTTGAATGTTTGGTGAAGCTTCTAGTTACGCTAAATCTCGCTCTTTTGAATTGTTGAAAATATTTACACCCGATAAGGGGTCAGTGCTAAGCACAAAATTGACAAACTCAAATAAAGTCAAGAAAACCAGTCAAGTAAATGTGAATTTCATGAGTGAGAAGGTCACATTTGAGCTTCTTCCAATTGCAGAGTAAATAAAGTAACCCTTATAAGACAAAAAGTAGTTTTACTCCAAAACTTGGTGAAAAATATACAAAACATGTATTGCTCAAGAAAAAGTACAAGAAAGAAAATTCGGACCAAGGGTTAAAATCAGAACAAAAAAATCTGACTAAATAGCAGATAAATGTATGATCGATCCAATATCCCAACACTTTTCTTCCTTTACAAGCATTTTCTTCCATACAAAATATTATATCAAGTAGACTGGAGTAGAGCAGTGTACTTAGTCCAACAAGTCTAATGCCCGTTAAGCCTTATTTTTGCGGAAAGCTAGAATTGTCTGCAGCCAAATGTGGCATTTCAGATTTAATGATGGGTTTCAAATGAAATCTCTAAGAATCTTTTCTAAGGTTTCAAACCAGGAACAATAATTATGACAAGGCCACAACATAAGAGGGATACTAATTAAAGTTTCCCAAGAATTTACTCTGCAGGGTCAGACTATACTGAATGTTGTTAAACTTAGTTACTGGCATAAAGTCAAGCCATTCAATGTGCAGGTAATTGACAAAACAGTGCAGGCATTGTTTGAACTTTCTCACTGGCTATTTTCTTGTGTACAATAAGCTAAAGGTTAATTCCCAGGATTTAAGAAAAGACTGCCCTGAATTTGGAGATCATTCAAGTTACTCTTTTGACGGTCTGATTAAGTAGGCTTGTTTTGTTAAATAAGAAAAATTGTGATCAACAATTTTGTTGCGTCAAACTTGGGCCATAAGGTACTCTACTGCACTTTTTCTTAAAAACTGTGCTATGATATCTCTTGATAGCGTGTATAATATCCCAGCATATTTCAATCTATTGAGACTATTAAAATGAAAGCAGACATTGTGGAGTCTCATATATAGATATATATATATGCAAACAGGGAAAAGAAAAAATGTCGGTGCGCTAAGCTAGTCTCAGGCTCAAATAATACAAATGTATAATACGAGGCCTACCAAACAGGTGTAAGCATGCTGCAAAAACAGTGTATTGGCTGTACAATGTATACAAAAAACAAAAACTGTCTGCGCTTCTTACCCTAATAAAGTTGGCAACAATATATAAACATAATATAAATGAGAGGTTTTGGTTATATGAATTGGCCAAAGCATCATTAAGCTCACCCGCCACGTCAAGGCACACTCTCAATAGGGTGAGAACCTACTCTCACCTCCTACATAGTGGACACACAAAGCAGTTTATACTGCTACCAAAACCTTATTAATGTGTTGGGGGAGGTGCAATTAAACCTCCTCCCTTTTTTTTTTTAGATATATATATATATATCTATATATGAGACTCCACAATGTCTGTATATATAATATATATATATATGATATAATATATATATATATCTATATCATATATATATTCTGGTGGAACAAGTCAGTTGTGTTCACTCACTAAATACACATTGATAATGAGACTTGTTAGGTGCTGCAAACTTAAGTAAATAATTCTTTATTCCAAGGTAAACAAGGAGTAGAGTTCTTAGGGGAAGTGAATGACAGCGGTATAAAGCCTAGGTCATTGGTTGTGAAAAAAGTCTTATCTTTAAATCTGAATGGGACATTCTGAACTGGAAATGAAAACAAATGAATTAATGACACAAGAATGCAGATTATTATCATCCTCCTAGAACCCCTTTTTTTTTCCTACACTTGTTAACATGTGCTTATAGCTTCCTATTCGTCTTATCTCTTATTTATATTTGTTCTGCCCATTTTCAATGGCATTATTGTCCTTGTTTCACTCTATGTATCATCCTCTATTCTTATATGTTTTACATACTGTCCTTCTTCTATCGATGGCATTATCCACCCTTTCCCTATATGCTATTTTCCTTCTTGTTTCTCAATTGTCATCATCCATATCATCATTCTTCTAATTCTTCACCAATATTATTCCGTTATTCAAACCATGTTTGCCAAGCAACTCCATAACTTCTGTCTCATTCTCCCTCAACCCCCTAATGAACTCTCGTGAGCAGGACCCTCTTCTCCTTCCGTCAGATGCATATTATAGCCTAGGCCAACTAGGCCTTGGATGGTAGGTCCAAGGGGTGTGGCCCCTCTGCCACTTTACTGGGGCATATTCTGCCTTCCCGACTAGTCCATGAGCCAGTTGGGGAGATCAGAAACCTCCATTGTAACTGGCCCATTTACAGTTATTTCAGGTAACATATAGTATATTAATGGAAAGATTTATAGTATATATTTATTTAGAAATAAAAAATGTGCTTTATCGGTGCAAGTTTTCATCTCATGATTAGGCTGTTATATATATATATATATATATATATATATATATATATATATATATATATATATATATATATATATATATATATCCTTTGTTCCCTAGGTCCTCTTGCTTGTGTTATGTTTCAGCAAAGGAATTGTACCTTCATAGGAACCCATAGAGTTAACTTCTTTGTGGTGGCTTTCTAATTGTCATCTGGTGGTTGGTTGAAATTGCCGTTCTAATGTGAACAGGTTTTTCCTGTTTGCCAAAATGCTTTAAACTTGTGCAACTTAACCTGTGATAAATATTACGGTACTTGAAAACATAATTGCACAACGCAGTCAATCCAATGTCAGACGCAACAGAACATTTTTTAAACTGAATTTCAATTAGACCATGAAATCAAATCGACTCGCATGTCAACGTTACACCTGCATGGTACAAAATCCAACAAAACATAATAAAGTGCTTATTTTAATCTAATGAACAGCTTAATAAACGTTTTGCATAAAAAGTACTAAATGTTATTCTCACAAGGAATACTAACCTGAAATCTGGCTAGCTGCCCCCCTTGTGTAGTGATGCTGCCAGCAGTATGGGGTCCGCACTTACAGCCACCCTGTACCAGCACTTATTGGCTGACTTGGGATGATAGGAGTGTGATTGCAAACAGCTAACAGCAATCACAGTCCCATCATGCCTAGGTTCCAGCATTTACTGGTTGCCTGGGTATAAAAAGAGTGTGTTTGCTGTTAGCAATCACACTCCTATCATGCCAAGTCATATTGTTGTGTTACTTTTAATAAAAGTGTGATTACACACTAAAATTGGACAAAAAATACAATGCCCAGCCAACCAGTACATGCTGGAATCTGGGTATGCCTGAGATTGCTGTTAACAATCATAATATATAATTTTTTTGTACAATTTTGGTTTGTAACTTTTATTAAAAGTGTGTGGGGGGGTCACTTTCAGTTTCGGCTAAGTGAACCCTGAATTTTCGGTTTTGGTCCAGAATTTTCATTATTAGTGCATCGCTAAAATAAATAGAACTATTTTATTTGTAGGCCAAGAAATCCCAGAAATCAGTGAGAGGAAAAGTAAAGGTTTTGTGTCATTTACTTTATTTTAATCTGCATATTTTATTAAAGGCCATATTTTCTCTCAGTGAAAAATGAGTGTGGCCCTCGCACGTATACAATTCTGATGAAGTGGCCCACTGCAGAAAAAACTTGGACACCCCAGACTTATATCAGTATATTTAAATAATTCTTACTGTGTGTGTTTACATAAAAATATCAGGGCCTGATACAGGACTTCCTTGCGAAAACTCTTAGTAACAAAGTCCACAATTATTCCATTATGATGCAATATTGGCAAGAGGAAATGCAAATAACTGAGCCTCGCTTGGCTTACAACTCGTTTTTAATCTCACCTGCTCAGCTAATTATACTGCATTGTGGTGGTTTAGTGTTATTGTAATAAAAATCCAAGGAAAATATGTCACCTTCAGGAATGCAGCACCCAATAAAACATTATTTCGATATTTAGGCTCAGTTCTGTG
Organism: Sceloporus occidentalis; assembly: GCA_023333645.1. Classification (NCBI taxonomy): domain Eukaryota; kingdom Metazoa; phylum Chordata; class Lepidosauria; order Squamata; family Phrynosomatidae; genus Sceloporus; species Sceloporus occidentalis. The sequence goes on from JALMGF010000033.1 coordinate 540,491, forward strand.
TTTCAAGTCATGGTGGAAATGTTTTATTAAATATTCATGCAACAAAAAGGAAACAATAACTACAACTCACAATACCGTGTACTTCTCTCCTTCACATACATGTCTTTAAAGCATCAATGATCAAAGTTCTTACAGACTCAACTGATAACACAATTTGTCCAGTCATGGTGGAGTTGCTGGGGAGGTTGTGCTTTCAAAAACATTTATACCTGAATATGTTAATGCTTAAATGTAACAGACCAAGCTGTGTGTTCTCTATAGCACTGCTCAGCAATGTATTTATACTTGGCACTGCCCTAGGCCTATCCATGATATGATTTCATATTCTGGCTCTCCAACTTTTAAGAACATACTGCACCAGTTAGGCACAGTCCGCCTTACTGTGAATAGGATGGTTGGCTAGATCAGAGATCTCCCTTGTAACTTTCCCATTAAGTAGGAGTACACCATGGAGCCTGATTTCCCAACAGAGCGATATGTAGTTTGGGGCCTCCGTCATGCAAGACTTGCCGCTCTAGGCCTAGAATACACCACTGATCCTTCGTGTTGAAATGTGTCAAGTAATCCAAAAATGATTTCGAAAAAAATGCTGGGAAAATAAAGTAGACTAATTTTACCAGTTTGCAAACTGAAATTCTGAAATTGTTGAAAGAAGAATATTCCAGAACCAATAAGAGTTTGGCCATACAGTAAACAAAGATCAGCACAGCTCAGGGAACACAGGGGGTGAAGGCCTAGTAGGTGAATAGACTCCCCAGTTCACAGCTGAACTATTGGCCAGTTACAAGGGAGATCTATGATCCCCCCAGCTAGCCTAGTAACACTATGGAGGACTATGCCTAGCCTATACAGCTTCCATAGAATGCAGTACCTGTCACCACATGTCCTTAAGATCTTACTACTGCACCACAGAAAGGGCAATGGCTACACAGGTGGGTCCCACGGGAGAGGCTGGGGAATCACTGGGTCAAGAGGGGGTTCAGTGATAATTCTAGGATGTGCTTAAGCCTGAATGAAATTATAAATTGGCATTGATACCAAGATGTACATATGTATGTTGAGGTTGTATACAGGTAAAGTTAAGTGACTCCCAACACACATGCTAACACTCTCGCTCTAACACACACTCATACTACCACTACTGTGTGAGTAGCCGTGCTATTAGTGCAGGGTCACAAAATGTTACTTAACATTACAATATTTGGCCTCAGATTGTGATCTAGCCTCAGTGAGTGGGCTGGCTCAAGTTGGACCAGTCTTGTTTAAAGAATTTAGATCAATCTAGGGGAAATTAGCACCTATGCTCGCTCCCAGTGGCTTAACACAAAAAAAGCCGTGGCCCCTCCTACGAGACTTATGGTAGGGGCCCGAAGCTACTACACATACACACACTACTATAACCACACACTAACATACTAAAATATTTACACAGACATACTCAAACACACGCACAGTAGCATACTTACACACAAACATACCAACACAAACCAACATTACACTCACATACCATATAAACATACTTACACGCAGTGTCCTGGTGCTCAGACTGAGGGACTGCAGCCTGCTGGCCCAGTGCACCACAGAGAAGGGATTTGTGGCAGTGCCATAGGGGCTCCTACAATGATGGGGGCTGCAAGTGCTTCTGTTATGCCAGTGCCTGCTCCCTTATGGTCCACTGGTCAACCATTTTTGGAGTTATTTCCATGTAACCATTTCTTTCTCCACTTTTATTAAACAGTTTTGGAAGCCATTGCAAGTGTGGAGGTTTTATTGTTGTTTGGATTCATGGTGTTGATGGGAGCATCAAATACCTTAGGCACCTGGCTTCCTGAGGGTGATTTGAAGGACATACTGATGTTTTGGGAGTTGGTTAGATGCACGTTCACCTTTGCAGCCTGTTGAAGTCTGTTTATATGGCTGGTTTGAGCCTGACTTACTAAGGTGTAATGAGAAAGCTGAATCTTGTAAAGCTTAAACCACCTAGTCTACTTACTTGTGCCTAGCATAATTGCAGTCTATTTACAAACCAAAAAGACATGGTTTAGGTCCCTTTTCAGCTTAATTTGCCCTTGCTACGTTGAGAATGTAAGTCATCTAAGGTACTAATAGTGCATTTTGACCTGTTTTCCTGTTGGAAAGCAGCAAATAGTACTGGTTGCTAGGAATCTAGCAGATTTTAATTGAGCTATGAGATTATATATATAAATATATATAAATACATGCAGAATATGCGTTACATCTCTGGTAGCTATGTGTTCTTGGGTATAACTCTATTTAGGTAGTAGCTTATGGAATGCAGGAGTTAACAGTGGAATGTGACACATAAACAACATTTCATCCAGTTACTTGCATTGCTTTAAAAGAAGACACTAAGTTGTATGTTTCTAAGATAACTCTTTAGCTCCACAGAAGATGGTATGAAGACCCTCACCAAACCTATTACTATTTATGTCACAAGGAATTTAATCATCAATGACAATGCAATTTATAATATCTTGTCCTGTATGACCATCGTTAGGCATAAGTGTATATATCTTGCATGGCTTTAATTTAAAAAAAAAATCCCGTCTCTTGAAGCTAAGATTGATTGTCCTCTCATATACCGAGTGGCTGTTGCTACTGTGGACAGTGAACCGGTATATCAAAAGCTTTCTCTGTAAAGATTCCCTCTGCATGAGCCATTATATTCAAAATAGTATTCTTTTGGTTATTTCCCTAATGCATATACTTATGGTTACATTGGTGTGCATTTAAGAGACATTATCTTTCCAGTCCACTTATTTAAGCAAATCCCTGAAGACAGAACAAACATCCTGCTATGGGTTTACAATGAAACACAATTTGGCATCCTGTGTGCATTTTCTTTTATGGTCCACTTTGAATTAAAGAACAATCGGCTGCATATTAAATCCAGAGGTACTCTACTATCCACAAAAGGCATCTGGGAGACTTCCATTTACAGTAATGTATATACTGCGAAGGATCATTGTTTTGGTTGTCGATGTAAACATAGTTAACAATTAAGTGCTGACTATTTAACGAAGATCAGGAAGACTTGAAAGTAAATCTGAATGAAGGCGCTATAATCTAGTCTTTAAGTTTTCTCTCTTTTTTTGGCCAAGTTTCTTAACCCTTGAAGTGTCAAGGGCCAGGACACATTTTTCTCCTGGGAGCCTGGGCCATTGTTTTAGGACAACTCATAGATACCCAGTTAAAGGCAAAATGTGAAACCCATCAAATTATATAATGGTGAAAATACACAAAATCCCTGAAAAATATAAATCCATATTGCCACTTGTAAGCACTACTACAATAAACCCCACATATTGTGCCAGGAAACCTATGCCTATAGTTGACAGTGTGCGGTCGCGTTGTGCCAGCAGAAAAAGTAGCCAGGGCCGCCAGGCCATCTCCAGTCCGGCCCTTGGCGCAGCTTGACCTGCTTTACACCTCTGCTCCTCTTTCCAGCCAGTGATATTAGTCTAACTTAAACCCTACTGTGATTATAGTGGTTATACTGCCTTTTATAAGCCCAGAAAACTACATTTAATTACACAAGTAAATTATTAGATAAAGATATGCTGACTGTAATAATTTTCCATGCTCTTGTTTAGTTCTGAAAATATAATCTCTTGATAAATAAGCCACTCTATATATTAAAGTTTATCAGACAAAACAAAATAAAGTCACAGCGATCAATGTTCAATAGCGAAGACTTTTACCAAATGAAAGTTGCGGGGAATATGCTTTATTTTCTCAATCAATGTTTCTGGATCCTTTACCATCCAGCTGTAATATCCTACTGTAAAAGGCCAAATCAAAACAATACAAAATAATATTAAAAATGGACAACTTCTGATCAAGATATCAGACTGTTAGGTTAGGACAGTGCTCAACTCCAGGCCTTGAGGGCTGCAACAGGTTACAATTACAATATCCTAGCTTGAACACATATAAAAATTCACTAAATGACTTTATTTTAGGCAAAAATACTTACAATCCTCGACCTATTTGCAGCTTTAGAGGACTGGAGTTGAGCATCTCTCATGTAGGATAAGTTGTTTATTCAACAAGACAGTTATAGATCTTACATTGTTTCACAGCCTGTGAAGGTTAGAACTGTTAACTTTGCTGGCATTCTGCTTTCCTCATTTGTAAGACATACCACATACCATGTTATTTATGAACACTATGTATGTGGGGTATCAGCAGTTTTAAATAGATATTGGGGACATACAGGCCCGGACTGGACATCAGGCACACCAGGCCCCTACCTTAAAATAGGCCCAGTCAGGACCAAACTGACTGGGCCTATGCGGCCTCTACGGCCGCATTAACGCAGAGCATAAGGGGCACCTGCCCCTTAAGCCCGCCGCAACTGCGACCGGGTCCGCCACTCTAAGGGGCCGGGAAGCCCCCACCAGGGCCGGCCTTAGGGGTGCGCGGCCGCACAGGGTTTAAATTAAAACATCGGGGGAGGGGGGTTTACTTTATTTAACATCCTCCATGTTAAATAAAGTTTTTGTTAACTTTATTTAACATGGAGGATGTTAAATAAAGTAAAAAAAACCCCCCGATGTTTTAATTTAAGCCCTGTGCGGCCGCAGACCCCTAAGGCCGGCCCTGGTGGGGGCTTCCCGGCCCCTTAGAGTGGCGGACCCGGTCGCAGTTGCCGCGAGCTTAAGGGGCCCTACGTTAATGCGGCCGTAAGGAAGGGCCTGGAGCTGCAGCTCCATCAGCCCCTAAGTCAATCCGGCCCTGCTGCGGGCCCGGTCGCAGTTGCTGCTTGCTCCGGCAACAAGGTAAGTAGGGTGAGGGAGGGGGTTAGATAGTGAGAAATGGGGAGAGGGGATAGAAAGTGAGAGGGGGTACATAGTGAAAAGGAGGAACATAGTGAGAAGAGGCAGATAAGATGGGGAGAGGGGGTAGTGTGAATGCGTATGAGAATGAATGAATAAATGTGTGGATGAATTGTGTGAATGCGTATGACAATTAAAGAATTCATGTGTGGATGAATTGCTTGAATGATTTGTGAGACTGCATTAATGATTTGTGTGAATGAGTGAGTAAATGCAAAGATGGTACATAAAGGGTGGGCTTTAACAATAAATAAATAAATAAAAATGGGTTGCTCAGGCTTAAATGCCCGGGCCTATTTTTGTCCCAGTCCGGGCCTGGGGACATATACATGTTTTTCCTGTGGCTTTAAAGACTTAAAATAGTAGACTTGATGTATTGTTGAGTCCTTCCAGCTCCCAAAACCTTTTGATGTTGTGCCCATTTATTTCAACGGGGGAGACATACAACACCTGTTTTTTGGCAAATTGCAATGCACCTTACATTTCAATTAGTCATGACCAGTGTTCCCTCTAAGCTGTGCGCTTGTGCACGTGCACATAGCTTTTTAGAGAGCGCACATGTCCAAAAATTTTGCGCACAACAGTTTTTCCCAAAAAAAGAAAAAAAAATTTTTTTTTAAACTTTATGTGGCGCGGATATTGTGCGCACAAAATTTTTGCTAACTAAGAAAAATTAGATGGAACATTGGTCATGACCCTGCCTGAGTTAATAAGCAATCCCAATGTATGTGTCCTGTGGGAGGCACTAAGTTTGCCCTGCAAGGATCTTACGTTTCAGTTAATTAATTTCACGATTTTATTTATTTTTCAATTAAAATCAAACTTTTAACCCTTTATGAGTTACCCTTTTGGAAATGAAAAATAATCTCTTGGTTAATGTGGGTCTGTTTTCCAAATCTTACATTTAAATTTCAGTTTTAAAATGTACACTTCAATGAAGTAAACAAACCTTTGCAATTATGTTTACAGACTAAACTAAGAAATATATAAAGAGGGCATGCGGAGGTGGGTGTACTAGTACCCTGCACCCACCCACCCTGTAATACTAATGAGGTGCTCAGTAGGGTTACATAAGTAACACCAGTAGTAAAACTGTGTGCAAGCTCCACACAAGGTAAGGGTATCAGTTTGTGTGGGGGGGGTGGTTGTGTTAGTGTATGGTGTTAGAGTGGGTGTGTGTTAAAGTTTGATGTTTGAGTATATGTCCAAACATTCTAGATTTCCAAAGACTGACACCCCTATTATAGGCCTACACTTTCTACACATCTCCCTGCCCAGTGATTGACATACTGACATTTGCATGCACACATACAATATATAAACCAACATTGACAACTCTTGTGTACTAAGATTTGCTATTCATACAAAACCACACGCAATCTAACTAGCCCACACAACTCTGACCCTGATGCCAACCCTGATATATACACATAGAGAAGCAGGTGATGTGTGGCTACTGCTTGGTTGCTTTGGTATCCATTAAGACTCATAGTCGCAGTGTCTTTTTTGAATAAAAAACATCTTAAAATCTCTGACTAATTATGAGCATACCTGGGAACTTCTGGGCTCCGGCTATCCGGAGCCTTCCCTTGCGGGAGGCGGCCAGGACTGCACATTGACGTCCGCAGGCGGTCCCACTGATGTTGGTGGGCGTTCCCGCTGACGTCGAGGGAGTTCCCGCTGATGTTGGGGGTGTTCCCGCTGACGGCAGCGGGGAAACACCCCAATTTAATGGAAAAATGGGTGGGGAGCGGGGCGTGTCAATACCCTGCTCCCGCAACCCGGAGGATTTGGGTCTTGACCCGGAGAACCGGATGAGCAGCGCTCACCCGGCAATTTCCAGGTCAAACCCAGAGAGTTCCTAGGTATGCTGACGAATGACAATTCAAATTTTCTTAAGGAGGGTTCCCCCAATAATATAAACACAAGGTGTGTTTCTAATTTTTAATGGAATATTTTCGTAGGCATACGGAAGCCCTTTATCAGAAACCATCACTACCGTGTTTCAATGGCATGGTGTGATTTCTGTTCCAAGTTTAAATTGAAGTGGCTAACTGATCATTAGAAAACCCTTTTGCAAATATTTTACAGCTAGAAATTTCCTTGTTTTCCATGAACACAGCTAAGTGAAACCAAACTTTTGTAGCGTTTGTAGAGCATATATATACACCTTAGTACTAAACAACTAAGACAGATTCCTGTTCCTACTCCTTTTATCTTTATTGGTTTTCTGATAAGGGAAGACCAAGGGTAAAGAAATAACTTGATAAACAATGGTTTTGTGTCATTAGCTGAGAAAATAAACAGCCCAACACTTTGTTTTATTTGTCTGGTTACTTAAAAATGCTTAAAGAAGCTTTCAATGTTAATTAATTTCAAGTTTTATCACCAGGGAGATTTGTGGCTTTCCATCAAAGCACAAAACATCAATGATGGTAAAGTCGTTAAGTTATTCTCTCCAAACTAAAAGATACATCACTTTGATCTAAACAAGTCTTTTACCTAATTGAGTAAATTATCCAGGTCCATTACATACATTTCAAAAAAAGTTTCAAAAGTAAACTCTTGGTGGCGGAGTAAATGCCAAAGGATTAAATAACTTTGACAACTTCATAAGGACTCAATATTAATAAATACTTCATGTGAATATACAGAAAAAGGCATGACCTAAGGACTGGGAGGCAAATGTTAGTGGAAAGGTGAGATATACATTAAATGTTCTTTTATTGTGATTTACATATTAGCTCATGTACATTTTGAACTTTGTGCCAGGTATGTATTGTGCCAAAAATATTTACTTTATATTTGTCATTTATGTCTTCCTGCCGAACATCATGAGAAGTTATAGTTAAAAAGTGGAAAGTTTGGGGAAAAGACGGATGCTTGGAGTAGAATTTCATCAGTGGTGGTAGAATGGTAGAACATTTAAAAAACAAAGGGTCTAATTCTATCACACTTGTCCACTATGGTGCTACTTAAAGCTTTTCTTGAAAAGACATGAAAATATAGGTGATGGTAACTTCCAATTACTATCCTCATCACCTGTGCAGAGATTGAGTGATATGATTAGTTGGCTTGGGGCCACTATCTACACTGCAAACAAAGGAAACACTGCTTATAAAGAACCTGAAAAAAAACTGTACTGATTTTTGCATCAATGTATATTTGGCATAATCAAATTGGGTCTGATATTTTAGTTTTGAAATGGGTGGACTCTTTGTTTGCCCCTTTTCCCCCCTACAAACAAAAATATCTATATTTGTGCTTATTGATTGCTTGCACACTTAGTGTCCCAAATGGAAATGTGTTTGCAGCAAGAGAGCAGAGCTGTCACTAGTGCTCTTGGATCCTAAGGCAGTTTGGAGGGCCTTGCTGGTGTCATAGCTGCTTATGGAGGTGGACAGATCCGCGGGGGGTATTGCCGTTGCGTGGCTGAAATGCACCCCTCACCTTGTGGTACACTGGGCATCTGCCTCTCTTGTCCCTTGGAAGTTATGGTCCTGTAAAAGCAAATACAGATGTTATTTTGCTTACTTGTAAATTATTGCTTATGTAAATTATTAGTGTATAATCTCACGGCATATCATAGCCGTTGGAACAAATGACATATGATAGATTGATTTTAATCTTTGTGTTAGCTCTGGTGTGCCATACTTATTATTTATGGTAACAAAGCCGGAGCAAACTGCCCACAAAGCATATAACTGGCCTCTTTACAAATACAGTAATTTATTGTAAATTCATGTTTACAGGAAAATTGTAACTTTGTGCTTTTATTATTAATTTCCATTCAAATTTGTTAACGTTTCTGTAACGTAAGCAACATAATTAGCTCAAGCTGGTTAGTACCTATTTACAACACTATAATAGACAAAAATCCAACAAAACTTAGTTGGTCCCTGGGAATTTAATTATATATATATATTCCTTTTCCTCAACAAGGCAGAAACAATGTAGTCTTCTGTTCTAGACATCTATGGCCTCCTTGTTGAGGACTCCTTCCTTTACCATGCTTGTTAACCCGTTCAATATATGTATTGTGTTTCCAGTCAGCTAAAGGTAACATCCATTATGCAAAAGTTGATGTTCTGATTTCTCGTGATACATCTGCTTCAATTTCATTTGACAATCGTATTCTTTGTTTTTGTTTTAATCATTCTTGATTATGTAGTCATGTTGATCAATGCCTGACTTGCTTTAAAAAAAAATCCTTTATTTTGTTGTTAAAAGAAAACTATCCTAAGCTTGCAGTTTTATTTAATAAAAAAAAACATGTTTCATATTCACAAATATAATGGGGACTAACACAAAATACAGATCCCATAGAAAGCTGCATTGAGGAGTCCTCTCCATGTGCACATCCTGTTTTGGGCTTAAACGGCTTTGTCTTGGAGCACAGGCAGGCTGTTTAGAGGGTAGAGATGGCACAGGCAGGCAGTTTGGGTCACAGACAATCTTTTTAGGGACAAAGATGGCACAGACATGTTTGAGGGAACAGATGGCACAGACAAGCTCTTTGGGGCAAAGGTGGCACTGTGGAACATATTTGTGAAGATGGGGTGCCCTGGGACAATTTTTGCAGCAGGGCCCTGTGGTTTCTAGTTGTGGACCTGGTGCGGTGTGTGGGCACATGAGCTCAACTATGCAATAAAATATATGGAGCTGGTGTCCAATATTAAATATTTTCATTTAATATTAAGTAAATTGGTTGGTGGGTAGTTTTATTATAATATATACTAAATTAAATGTTGATTTTCACCATGTTTCTTTCTTACTTGTATCACTTAAAAATACTGTTCATTTGTGAAAGGTTTCCACTTTTTGATAACTGCATATTTGCTATATATATGTGTTTTAGCTCTGTTATCTTATCAGAGTCTACTTAGACAAATACGCTAAATCCTTATCATATTACCTTGTGGTAAACAATGAATGCCCCAGTCTTAATAAACCAAATAGACCTCTAAATAATGAAAGTAATTAGATTAGAATGGTAAAGGACCTAATTAATGGCAGAGCTAATTATTCCCTGCTAATCCAATTATCAATTCACCCAAATTTAGTGAAGGAACCCTATTTTGAGCTGTATGTGTAAAGCAAAAGCGTTTCCCATGTGACTTCCCCTTTTAAAGTCTTCACTGTACCTGAAGTCATCACCTCTACAGACAGGACATTTGCCAGCATTAATGTCCATACCCTAAAGAATACCTTTATCTGCTTAATTGGCTTCTATAATATATTTTTTATTCTTCTATCCCTATGATGAACGCAATGCCTAGGATTACTAAAACTGCCCGCAAATTGAAGTTTAAGAGGATTTGTTTTTATCCAAAGTCAGTCGCTGCTCTAACATAATCTCCTCAAAGTACAGAATCCTTTACATATTTTCTTAATACGCCTTGATCAATGTTTTTACGGCACAAAATGTGCAACATTTTCGCCTGCAGTATGTTCTCTCAATATGGAATACTGTATTGTGTTTATTTTTGTTACTTTCTTGGATTTAATAAAAAAAAAGATCACGTACTATATTCTGACCAAAGAGATCAGAAGAATTGTTTTGCTGGTATAAGCTTTGCTAGCTTTATAGTAAAATACATTTTTGGTTGATTAGTTTGGTAGAAAACATTTGAGTTCTCTGCAGGTGATGGATAGGTTGCCCTCATGTAGAGATTGAACAAATCATGTTGTACAACTGAGATAAAAACACAATTTTTTATCATGTAAAGGGCTCACGTAGACCTTTATATGGAAACATTTGCCATTTTTTAAGTATTTTTAACTTTGTATGTAGAATAGACATGGTATTGTCAATTTTACAGATGTTTACATTTTCTATGCTTTGGGTGCAGTGTGGAGAAATTCAGCAATGCATGTACATAATTATAACATCTTTCTCAATACAATATGTATCCTTATCGTGACGAACCAAAGAAAACATAAAAAAGAAAAAAAACTTTAAATAAAAAGAAGTTTAAAAAAAAAAAAAATGGTGTATCAAATCAAATACCTTTCACTGAGAGGTTGGCAAAGTGCCCGTACTCAAGACATTGTTTCTTATGGGGCATCTAGTCAAATGTCCTTCACTAGGAGTGTTGCTACCTTCTCCTGCTATGACTCAATATTTTGTTCCTGGGGGTAGCCTGAATAGTAACTGCTTTCTTCCAGACACTGTTCATAGCTGCTGAAATAACCACTAGCACATATCACATCAGACCGTCATAATGTATGGCTAGGCTGAGGCTTAGCCATTAGGTTTATTGAAACAAGTCAAACCAAGTTATTGGCTATCTATTCATAGGCAGCCTTGTTACTTTTCATTTTATATTTTGTTGCCATGGCTTCAACGTAAAGGAGTTGAGTGACCTAAAGAATCGTATATACTTACTATTAACTTTTATTTAATCTATGAGCGTTTCAGGATCTTCAGCTTTTCTGTGCATCTACCTCGTGCAAAGCATGACTTTATGACAAGCTGGTCACGGTACTGGATTACTCCGGTGCTTCAATAAAAGTAAGGTTTTATAAACCTAAACTGCTCAAGGGCCGATGAAACCAAGGAGATTTTTAGAGCATGTTTTGGGGTGGAATATGAAGCCTCCCTAAAACACAAGTTCCTCTGAGAAGATTATATATAATACCAGTGGTACAATTGGCTCAATTGCAATGTTTACAAATTACAAGTAACGTAGATGAACCACCTGACACCTTATAAAATCATTTCTAAAATGAAGATGTGACTAGGTGAAATTCCATCCTGTACAAACAAGAGAGGTGGTAGGTAAAACAAAGACACTACAACATACACAAAAACACACAGGAAAGGCAAACAGGATTGTTACCAATGTCAGGCACACTGGATGACTGATTGTATTCTAAAATGCAATTGTAAGGCCTTTCCAAATAAAATGATGCAGGCCACCTCAGAAAATGCTACCATGAGGCAAATGGTGTCACCAGTGGTATACTCTCAACTAGGCAGATTATGCTTAGAGGGGTAGATGCAGGGGGATGACAGGCTCTGAGCCACTTTATCAGGTGCTAATCACCAAACTGGGCAATTGGCCTCTCTGCTACACCCATGGGCGTAGGAACCCCTAAAAATCTGGGGGGGACAGCATTTCCCCCCATCAGATCCCCACTTTCTCCCCAACACTACCACACTATCTACCCCCTCTCACACTTTCTTAGTATCTACCCTCTCCCTACCCCCCTTCTCACTAGCTACCCTCTCCCTACCCCCCCCTTCTCACTAGCTACCCTCTCCCTACCCCCCCTTCTCACTAGCTACCCCAGGGGTGTCTAAGTTTTTTCTGCAGTGGGCCACTTCATCAAAATTGTATACGTGCGCGGGCCGCACTCATTTTTCACTGTGAGAAAATATGGCCTTTAATAAAATATGCAGATTAAAATAAAGTAAATGACACAAAACCTTTACTTTTCCTCTCACTGATTTCTGGGCCTAGAATGTTTTGTGACTACAAATTCAGGACTCAGGATAATTAAAAATAAAATAGTTATTTATTCTAGGGATGCACCAAAATGAAAATTCTGGACCAAAACATTCACGGTTCACTTAGCCAAAACCGAAAATGACCCCCCACCTTTAAAAATAATAATAAAAACTCACATTTTTACTAAAAGTAGGTAACACACCACAATTGGACAAAAAAAAAATAGCAATATGACTTGGCATGATAGGAGTGTGATTGCTAACAGCAATCTCACTCCTATCATACCACGGCAGCCAGTACATGCTGGTAAAGGGTGGCTGTAAGTGATGTGCAGACCCCATATTGCTGGCAGCATCAATACACAAGGGGGGCAGCTAGCTAGGTTTTAGCATGTACTGGCTAACTTGGCATGATAGGAGTGTGATTGCTAACAGCAATCCCAGTCCCATCATGCCTAGGTTCCAGCACTTACACATCCAACCAGTAAATGCTGGAACCTAGGCATGATGGGACTGTGATTGCTGATTGCTGTTAGCAATCACACTCCTATCATGCCAAGTCAGCCAGTACATGCTGGTACAGGGTGGCTGTAAGTGCAGACCCCATACTGCTGGCAGCATCAATACACAAGGGGGGCAGCTAGCCAGGTTTCAGCATGTACTGGTTGACTTGGCATGATAGGAGTGTGATTGCTAACAGCAATCACAGTCCCATCATGCCTAGATTCCAGCACTTACACATCCATGCTATCACACACCCACACACTCATTCATATACTCATTCATTCACAGATTCATTCCCTCAATCACGCATACTGATTCAAACACCCTCCCCACCCCCTTACCTGCACTGCAGCTCCTCGATGCCGCTCACAGACTTCAGAAAGCGCGGCCTCCCTCTGCGTTCTCTGGTACTGCACAGAGGAAGCAGGATGTGATGTGATGTCACGTGAACTCTGCTGGGTTCCGCTTCCTCTGTGCAGTATAGAAGACCCTCCCACAGGTAAGTAGCAGGGCTCGAGGTGCGGACCGAGGGCAACCGATCTTACGCGGGCCGCACCTCGAGGTCTCGCGGGCCGCATTTGCGGTGTTTCTATTTTGGGGGGTTCCTACGGCCCTGGGGGGGATTTCTTCATTATCGGTCCCCCCCGCATGAGTTACTGGGGGGGATCTGTCCCCCCCCATCCTCCCCGGTTCCTACGCCCATGGCTACACCACAGCTCCTAGCTGGCAGGTGGCCTGGAGTAGGTCCAAGAGGGTGGCTGGGTGCCCATCCCTGGTTAAGGCATAGAGTATCTAACCCCATAAATACATCACTGGATATGACATTCATAAATTTGGCAACAAACATTATATTACCCCTTAATGACAAAGCCTGTACATGTACGGGCTCAAAATGCATTGTTTTCAATGGGTTTAGGGACCGCCCATTGTCCTTAAGGGGTTAATAATAATATTATTATTAAGACATTTAGCATCCACATGTTTTTCTAGAAACATGTTCATCATATTGTTTTTGATTAAACAATCTGATTGGTTGAGTCATTATGATGAATACTTAACAGACTTCGTGGATCAAGGTAATTTCTGCTTTGTACCTGATGAATTCCACTGTTATTGGACTGTCTTGGTTGTCACAGCTGTAAGTTGAAGCAGCAAAAGCTATTTCAGCTACTGAACACAGCAAGCTTACAATAGACTCTTGATCGTGTACTTGTTACCTAGGAAAAAAGTATGAGATGGCCTACAGACACTTGAAATTAAAGATTGTCCTGCTGGGATGCTAAGGTTCTGGAAACCAGTCCTGGAATTGTTAAATGTGCAATACATTCCCAGAAATAACATTTCGAAAGCAACACTTAATAATGCAATTTGGTTTGTATAACGTAACTTTAGACACAGACTAACTGTTCAAAATAGTTTTAGATCCAGGCAGTGCCCAAAAAAAAGCATAATACCTAAAGCCTAAATGAAGATGGGGAGAGAAAAGCCACAAAACAAAAATTAAAACAAGTAACGACACAATGCAGTAATTTCCACATTTCCTGAACCAGGCAGACATGTGCTGCAATTTTACAGTTTGTCAAGGATTTGGAGAATGAGTCAAACTCCAGGTGATGCTGTTAACTCAGATACCGTATATTATACAGGATTTTATATGCATTTTTGCTGAGGGCACATTTATTTCTCTTCTGTCTTATTTCTTAACAATTGTATTACACACCAAGATCTGATTTGCATAATCCAGAACAATTCCACAATTCATATTTTGTCAGAATAAAAAAGACCATACTAAAATACTCTCATGTGATGCATTGATTGTATGGAATTTCCTGTGCATTTTAGGACCTCCATGCAAATTTTACTGCCGTAATTACACACACACAATGCAAGGTCATGTACATACAAATACAGACGGCTTATATGCAAACATTCCAGTGTACGTTTAACGAGTTTAAACCAGCAGCTAAACTCGTAGATCTTTAGCTCCCTCTCTCTTCAGTCTGAGTGCATAAAATCTGTTTTGGAGGAACACAAGCGACAAGACCATTTTACGCGCTTCCTTCTTGAGGATGTCTTACTATATGTAACTAGTGGTTTGTAGCACAACGTGGCGATGCATATAGAAAACTTTACCAAACAAATAAAAAGTGACGATATTACACTACACTACTGTAACTTAGTGAATACTACAATATTTGGATTAAGAACCTATTGACTGCAGCAAATTCCCTACTTATCCTCGTAAAATCTGTCTTTTTTAAATTGAACCATACAGTTGCACCTGATCATAACCCTCTGTGTATTTTACTCCTACTAAAGGCATCACCTCTGTTCCACCTTATTTTACTTTTTATCAATATGTAATGCTATATCGGTTTGTACCTTGTACTGCAAATCAATAGTACATAATAACGTACTGTGATAATGTAGATATGACCTCTGCCTCTGGATCCAACAAACATACACTAGAAAGACATATATGTATTTTGATATATGTACATAAATACTGTTTACACTACATACATCAACCCCTTAATGACCAGGGAAATCAAGGCTCTTTTGTACACCTAAGACCAGAGCTCATAATTTACCTTTTTCTGATTTAATATATGCTTTATGTTGAAACACCTGTGTAAATGTCGGTACTATATTGGTAAAAGCTTATAATATTATAATAATATTTATGGTAGGGGTAAAACAAGAGCAAATGCCCAGTGGGTCTGAAATGTGCCTAGACCCTGAAAATGCCCCCCCCCCCCAGATAGGATAGGGACCTACCTCTTGGAAAAGAGAAGAAAAAGGGATAGGAACGAGAGAATATAGAGAATAGAGATTGAGGGGAGCATAAAGCGTGAACTAAGGGGGGGGGGCTAAAGCGCTAATGAAACATGTGATATAAGGTTCTTTAAGGTTCTTCTCACCTCTTGTTCCAGGTTTGGGATGTGGAGAACCTTATGCTGCTTTGTATAACTAGATAGTGTTGGGGGAGTTTTAGATTTAGTACTGCAGAAGGTGACAAAAGGTAAAACTGAATGTAGGTAGAAAGTATTTTTTTTTTTTTTATTAAGCACCTTTAAGCCCTTAACTCCTCCCTCACATATGAAACAAGCACAGCCCCCCTTACCTCCCTATCTGCACATGAAACGAGACCCCCTCCCTTCCTGCACATAAAAGGAGTACAGCTGCTGCCCGTGCCGAGAATAGCCTCCATTTCTCCCTCCCTGTGCATGAAATGAGTAGAAAATGAGAATCCCTCCCTCCCTGCTCATGAAACAAGTAGAGCTGCTGAGCAGCTCTGCCTAAAGAAGCCCTCCCTCAGTGTACAGCTGCTGCCTGTGCCGAGAATAGCCAATGAAAAGGAAATTAAAGTGCTTACCCTGTCTGATGAAGGAGGGAGTGGATGCTGAGTGAGAATGTCAGGAGGCACAGAAAGGGACACCCATGGACGTGAGGGACTAGACGAGGTGCAGCAAAATGCAGCAAGGTGAGCACCAAAATGCCCAGGAAGAGTAAACGAGATGCCCTGGGAGAGTGAAAGGAAGGCCCTGCAATCTCTAATGAGACGCCCAGTGCTAACGAAAGGCCTTGATGAAGAGGGTCCTGAATGGGGTATAAATACCTATCCCACTAATACAGGCTGAAAACACCCTTTAAATACATGTAAAGATGGTTTGAATATAGGTAACCCATCATTTAATCTGAAAAAAAATAAATCATGCACGAAATGTATTTATCTTTCTCTTCACTCATGAATGGTAATATGATGTAATTCACCAAATATGTGAAGGAATAAACGCTATAGACATCCCTTCCAATATGCACTTGTTCATCAAATCCTCAAATCTTACAATTGTGTAAGATTTTCTCCATGCTGACCTATTTGCATGTCCCAGTTATTAACCAATTCGCCTTTCCCCAAGATAGCGTCCTCTGAATTACCATTCTGTAGCCTGTATGAAGATATATATATCTAGACATGCTAAGAACTTTGTAATATTATGTCCTAGGGAGCCACTATTGAACTTGGATCATTCAGGGGCTAGATAAAAGGTTGTCTATATGCGAGCAAAAATGAAGTCAACAAAGGCCTTCATATTGGGACACATGAAATACATCCACTGCAGACACCACTGCCATCGATCAGCTTTTTTTGATGGCATTCACCATATTGCTCTTCCTAGTAATCTCCAGTGAGACCGGAATAGTTACATTGTGGATGCACCTTATATCTTGGCGCTCTTTAGTGAAAAAGATGAACCTCCTCTGCACGATAGGGTTGGGTATGCTGGCTTGGGAAATAAGTAAGACATTGATCTTCATAAATTCATCACTGTCAAAGGCGCCAAAAAATGCATTAGTGAATGTGAGTCTGCAATCATGTGAATCGACAGGTGTGTATGGAATTATCTTAGCATGTAACTATGTGCATTGCATGCATTTTTGAAATATCATGCAAGGTGTCCCGTGACCAGGGCAACAGCCGTGCTAGTCACATGAACGGTGTAGTAGAACTGCAGGATGGACCTTTTCAGGTTCCTTCATGATGGTAGTTAACAGACAATTTCCCATTTTTAATGTGGTCTCATATCATAGGTTTTCCTGACGTTGTGTCTCTGCTTATTTGCCTAATAATAATAATAATAACCACCGTAATAACTCTTACAAAAACACAATCATCTTTAAATCACTCCAATGTTGATAGTATAAACACAAAATGTAATAACATATACATTACTATGCTAACAAAATGTTCTACTGGTGTTTAAAATATACTGTTGTGAAAGCTGAGTCAAAATGCATGAATTTTAATAGAATAATAATGTTTAAGCAAATAAATGCAAAATACAGAATTAAAAATGTATTTTAAAAACCCCCTTGCTTTATACATTGGGGTTATGTATATAAAGTTATTTTGATGCATTTAAAAAATATGTCCTATCACAGTGACAACCACTTGAAATGATCAAATTAGCAGTTGATAAGGACACTTTGCCGAACACTACAAAATAATTATGTTTTATACACATTTATTTTACTAACGTATACAAACTGAAAGCTTAAAATTAATGTCCTTGTTGGAAGGAAAACAAATAATTAACCTACCCAACTGTACTCCACTTGTTCTCATATCAGGTAAATATTACAATCTGTGTTTAAAGGCCAGGTAACTATGTATTTCTATAAAGACACAACAGACATACATTTTAGGCTGAGGTTAGTCCTTGATGGTATTCATTAACTTTGCATTTTGCAACATACTAGGGAACACCCTTGACATGTTTCTCCTTGTGTGTTCTTGCAAAATTGGTAAAAATGCATAAATTATTCTTATCACTGATTAATTATTAGTCATTTTTACATTTGTCAAATTATTCAGCATCCAGTTGCTAAACATTAGAGACATGTAAGGTTATGTTGAAGGTCATATGCAAAAAAAGAAAAGGATCCTTTCTACTAACATTTTCTTATATTTATGAATTATTTTCATCTTCAATATCTGACTGGTTGGAAGGAAGCACTGATTTTCTTGAATATATGTACCATCAACTGTTTTAGATGCTCATGAACCAAAACAGGTAGCAAGGTTACATTTACATTTTTATGTATTTTGTATTTTTCATGGTAGCATTATAATTCTTGGAGCCCTGCATGGTGAGTTTTATTAGTCTCTCCAGAAAGAAAACACCACCTCAAAAAGTAAGTATAAATCCATAACATGGAGCTGCCAGAGAGTGAGCAGTGCAGCCTAGTGCAGAGAGCTAGGATATGATGTCATATATAAGTACCATGCAGAGTACACCTACTAGAAGGACCAGTCATTGATTTCTGCAGAAGAAGAGGTCCTGGGGTTCAGGAAAGTTGTAATCTTTTGCAGGTAGTCCATGGTTTTCACTGCTCACTTACTCATTACTGGTAGAGAACATGACTAGTTGTAGAAGGGGCAGGACAAGGTAAGTAGGAGGCAGCCCTATCAGAGGATGAAGGATGGAGGGACAACAGGATCATGGCAAACGGAAAGGTGCTTGCAGATGGCTGGATGCTGGCAAACAGCAGGAGACTAGAGCCAAAGAGCTGGTGGTCAGCTGGATGCTGACATATGGTAGTGGTTGTAGCAAATATTAAAATTAGGAGGTAAGCTGAGGTCAAAGCCAGAATACAATTTCAGACTGAAGGGCAAAGAAAAATCATAGTCAAGAATGAGTCCAAGGTCGGTACCAAAAGATCAAGCTGGGGGTCACAGAAACAAGGTACGGTGGGTAGACTGGAAGCAGGAGCGGGAATGGGTACAAGTACAGGATCAGGAACAAGGTAGGATATCAGACGCCATGTTGCAGCAGGGTAGCCAAACAACAACTGAGCACCTTGAGAATCTAGCCTCCCAGATAACGTATAAATTAAGGGATACCTCTTCCACTTGCTTGTGCGTGAAGAGCACCTCAGGTCCTGCAGGCCATGCAGTCATGAGGCTCTTCGAGCAGCAGGTACACAGCCACCCGCTGCCCAGGTAAGCCATTTTTTAACTATAGTATCTGATCCTCAAATAGTTAAATAACACTTAAAAAATTCTCAAAGAAAATAAACATAAATGGTGGCTTTGAAGATAAAGTCACATGAGGTCCATCATAATATTTTGTTGTTACAAGGTACCAGCTTTTAGTTTTCAAGAGCATGATAAATAATACTCTTCAGCAAAAGATTGTACAGATAGGGCAGCAATTTTGGAAAGGCATTTTGTACCATAATTTATGTTCTTAGTGAACTTTCACAGTCCTAAACTTTAACAAGAGCAAATATACTTTAACATTTTATGTATGTCTGCTTTAGAAATGGTCCAACATAGTTAAAAAACACAAGGCAAACAGAAATGGGGAATTAAGAAAATTTGCAGCGTAAACAATACACTATTCACACTTACTGTACCTCCAGAGGGGCCTTCACCAAAAAATGATATAAGTAATTACATTCTTCTGGCTATTTTATTAATACAAATTGATCTGTTATGCTTTTTAGTGTGCCACAGTATCTCTTCATGAAGATACAGCATCACATTATTTTTTTCTCGCTATCTTTGCCTGTTGTGTCACTAATCAAGTTAACATCACAGAAGATTTCTTCAGTGCAAGTCATCCATCAATGCTGTGTCTTAATTAAAATGTAATGTGTAATGAAATATATGGTAATAAATAAGATCTTATACGTGGTATAGTATCCATAGCTTACCCTACATAACCTAAAAGAATCTGTCTTGCTGTCTTCCGAGGTAACTTTACCAAATGGACTGGACATTGGAAGATCATATAGTGGCTTTATTTCTTTACCAACCTTATGGCTTGTGCCAAGATCAAGATATCAGCCATTGTTCTTTGTTTTATCTTGTTAATAAAAGTAAAAACAAATTTGTGGGGGTGGGGGGGCAAACTCTATTCATGTGGCAGGCAAAGCCAATTGCAACACCCACATTCACTCGCACACACATACTGATTGACACTTATTTATACACACCTACACATACTCACTCTACCATACACTCACACAAAAACATACCTGTGCGTGAAGGAAAATGAATATAAAAGAGTAATATCCTGTAACTGGTATGTGTGTAAATGTATACATAAAACTTACATTATACATGCTGGATATAAAGAGATAGCTGTTTCTTACAGCAAAATATTCTCCAAACCTTGCCTGTAAGCAGTTAACAGTGAACTTAACTTACAACTTAATGTAAATGCAAATTACCATTTTTTTTAAAAAGCCCTGCGTGGGGTGCCTGGTGCGAGAGGAAAAGCAGAGTGTTTTTTTCCCCGTCCACACACTGTATAGGTTAATCGAGCGATAAAATTCACAGAGTTTATCTAATCAATGCATGAGGGGGCAATGTTTAACGTAAGGGTCTACCTTCCCTCTGCCCCCTTTTATCATTTCCTAAACCTTGCACAGCAGCCCTCTGGGCTGGGAGTCCTGGATGATGTTGGTTAGATATGGATTTTGCGATTCAGGTCAACTCTGTGGGTGTCTTTTTGCCTTGTGTAGGAAAACTTAATAAATGGTCACAGTTATTGTTAAATCAACATGTCAACACTCAGGAACAAGTCTCCAATCATTGCTTACATGCAGACATGCATAATTGGGGTATATAACTCCATGAAATGAGGGTGATCAGTAAGCAATCTTTGACTACATAATCTGTATGTATGCAATCTGTAAAACTATACAAATTTGATAAACTTATGTAATGGTGCTGTGGCTCCAGTTAAGCACCTTTTTCGAGCCACATAGTGGTGCCTTCCTGTATTTGTACTCTTTTTCTTATGGTTGTATTCTTCATAGCAACTGCTACCTCTGACCTTTGCAGGAGCCATTTTGTTCAACATTCATTTATAACTGAAGTTATAACTAAGAGAGCTTCTTCACATGTATTTGGTCCTAGATTAAATTGTAAATATTCGTATAATCATTCCTGGCAGTTTTTATTTCAAAAATAAATTTTTTCCTTCTTTGTGTTTAATAATATGGTTAGATTCTTTACTCGTTTACTGTTTATGTTACCTCACTAGTTAGCCAGTCTCCATAACCTCCATTTTGTGTTATGTATCAATTAGACTACAGTTCTATACTGATGTAACCTATCTTAGTTATTATACTGCCCCATTTCTTTGTATGCTATTTGTTCCATTACCGTAGTAACTTTACTCAGTTCAGTTATATTTTACTTTGTTTTTGTGTATTTCAGTTTTACTCTTATGTATTGAGGTAAGGACAGAACAAACTTGGGGAAAAATGCTTATCTTTTGTTTCTTTTATAATGTGGTTTGTCATACATATGGAAATATGCATTAAACATGTGTCTCATCCATGGCATTCAAAGGGTTAAACATAAGATTCTAGTGAACATGTTCGTGAGGACTGTAAATTTTTAAGCTAAATACAAGTTACTTATTAACACATTTCTAGGATTTAGAAAGTTGGAAGGCATATTGTCTTATTAACATGATCTTTAAACTGTTCAGATCTGTAGGGAATGGCAACCCACAGCATATGGATACAGAGCTGAAGGTGACACCGTTAAAGGGGAAGTCAGCGATATAATAATAATAATAATAATAATATAAGATTAATTATAATGTGGAATACATTAGTGTAGTGTTTAACATAAAGTGTATGTTGCTTTTTATTGTTGTAATTAGATTAATGTCAGTTTTGTAAAAAATCTATATTTTAAGACAGAGCTGTCAAGTTTGGCAGGGGAAAATCTCCCCAACAAGCAGGGATAGGCACCAACATTGTTAATGGTGGACATTTACTGGGGTCTGTGGTGGACGATTTAATGATGTTCTATGGACCATCACAAACCTTGTCATGGACACTTTGCCAACAAGTGAATAAAATGTCCAACTTGAATATTACCCGTTGTCAAGACGACTACCCACTTAACAGCAACTCAGCTTCACTCAACCTGACTGTTAAAGTTGTTGAAAATTAACAGCAAATTAAGCTATTCGTTAACCTCCCAGTTGCTGTTGAGTTGCAGCCAAATTACAGATTCAAGTTGTGATTGTGACATTCTTCCAAGGCACAGATGTCACCTTGGCTCCTCAAAAATGGATCCCTTTACAATGGAAATAAAATTATTAAAATTGCCTAGGTATGCTGAGGTGAGTGCTGTGGGCACATTGCACCCAGGATGCCCTGTAATCAGACTTGTGCATTCACATTTGGGCGAACATGAAAACTAACACGAAGGGTGTGTTTCCGTTGTTCAGTCCGAATACCGAAGAATGAACATGGCTGGGGCAAAACGTACACGAAGACGAAGACACACAACACGAAGAATCTTCGTGTTCGTCTTCGTCTAATCTCCCTGGTCCCTTTCCCATCTAGCCTACCTTATCTACACAGCATCGCAGGGGTTAACGAGAGCGGAAATCCGTACGTTTTCCATCAGGAGTTAAAGGTCCATAAGAGCAACTCTGTTGGTCACTGGCAGAGGCCTCTTCTAGCATCAACCAATTGGTTGATGCCAGAGGAGGCCCCTGCAGGCGACCAATAGATTTGCTCACACGGACCTTTAACTCCTGACAGCGGAACTTGGCCTGGGGAACCATTGTCTCCCGGCTCCAAGAGTTAAAGGTACGTACGAGCGACTCTATTGGTCACTCATACAGACCTTTAACTCCTGGAGCGGGGAGACTAGTGGTCTCCAGAGGCCGAGTTTCGGCACCAGGATTTTAAAAGTCTCTACGAGTGACTCTATTGGTCGCCAGCAGGGGGCTCGTCTGCCATCAACCAATGAAGTGCATGTGCACATTATTGGTTGATGGCAGAGAAGGCCACTCTGCTGCGTAATACATACCGTGTTAACCTTGTATTAACCCCTTCTTAAAAAAAAACTAAGAAGAAAAATGTACACGAAGAATGAACACGAATATTCGCCTGAATTGAACACAGGAACGGAATACGACAAATTTTCCCCCACGAAGACGAACATGAACACAAACACGAAGAGTTGGCCGGCGCCCAAGTCTACCTGTAATTGAGACTCTGAGTAGGGTTGCATGATGTAGTGTTACATGACCAGTTGCACTGTGTGTGAGATGCTCTCAAAAAAGCCTCATATAAGGCAATCAAGAGTCAATATATGTTTTAGTGTGTGATATTAGAATGTATGTGTGCTAGATACAGGGGTGAAACCTAGACTAGCCCCCACAGGCCAGAAGATGTCGTTGACATTAGAAGTGTCATGCTATGGGGTTGCCAAACAATCCTGTTGCCTAGGCTTACCCCTGCACAATATATAACTTGTGTGGGAGACTAAACAAGAGGAGAAAAATGCATTCATAGAGAAATGTTTCGTTAGTGAAAAAGTTGATACAAAGGGGCAGAAAAAGTATCTAATAGTCCTAAATGGCCAGTACTCGGCATAAGATTTGACATTAACAAAGACTGATATCTGCAAATTGCCCTTTGCCTAATTAAGACTGGCATGCCTCGAAATAAAAATGATTATATTACCATGTATCAAATGGATTTAGTATATCTTTCATTTAAAACTTCAAATATATTGTATTAAAATTAGTGGTATATTTAACATGGCAGCTCTTAACATAACAAAACAAAAATAGATATTATGAGCTACCACGAAATTATATTTTAAATTACATTCACTGGACCTTAAGGACAGCAAGGCCAGCAAGGAATTAAAAGTTAATTATGGTCATTTGTTTTTATATTGTTGTTTTTATTTGATTTGCTCTTATGCTAATACAATAAAAGCTGAAATTTATAATTGATTTTCCTCTGCTTCTGACAGGTTCAGTGCGTCATGAGCAGGCCACGTGGAGCTCTAAATGCTCTAATCTGTACTGCAAAAGCCCAGACCTCAATCCATTTCACAGTTGGAGGGTCAGATGAGATCTTTTGACCCCGCTTGAAAGCCTAAAAAGTTAACACACATTAATACATACATCTTCTGGTTCCATGATATATCTATTACTTGGCAAACATCGTGGATATATAAAACAGAAATTGGTAGAAATATATTAGATATTAAAGGATAATGTTTCTTGTATTGTGGTGGTGATGGTCAACATAAGGGTTCTTTGCCAATAACAAGATTTTGTATTGAGAACAAGTGGAAACAAAGTCCAAATTTATACGACCGGTCCAAGGTATGGTATCGGGGGTGCTTTTGCAAAAGAAAAAAGTAGTACAGGCGTAACCCACTTTAAGAACACTCACAAGTAAGAACAACCATACCATGTGCTCGTTTCGTGTGTGTACGCCAGCACATCAGTCTTTTCGAGCTTCTTTTGTGCCTTTTGAGCGCTTTGTGTTTTGTGGTGGAACTGACCTGAACATTGCATTGCATGCATTGACAAGTGATAAAAGTAGTGCTTAACTTTAAGTACATTTTTATTTTACATACATTCTCTGGACCCCATTGTGTACATTAGTGTGTGGTAAGTTTATTACTTTCCATGCAATTAAATCATCATCAAAATAGTTTAAAAAATGTATTACATTGTAGGCACCCGTGGAGATAAGATCTTTCTGTAACTAAAATTGCCAAATTCCCATATTTACTGACTTTTTTGCATTAAAATCACCGATAAGCCAGTTTGGAAAAATCTGTAATATACCAAGTGTCAATTAACTCTTCAAACTTTTCCCCTTATAATGCTTCTAAAACTAGATTTTATAAAATCTTGTAATCATACCTGAGAACTTCTGAGGCCCCTGGGCCACCCGGAGCCTACCCTTACGAGACGCGGCCAGGACTGGCCACTGACGTCGGAAATACACCCCATTTAAAAACATAAAGCGTGATAAAGCATGGGAAAAAATTACCAGTAGTTATCTTTAACCCCTTAAAGACCAGTGGCGTGCCATTAATTAAACTTAGAAAGCCTGATTTAAAAGAGCGTAGGGGGCGATTGCCTAAACAGTGTTGCAGAAATCCACCCCAGGATGCACTGTGACTGCTCCAGAGAGTGGTCACAAGCGCCACTGCAAGAGTTTTTGCCTCTTGCAAGATGGCGGCGCCCGTTGGAAAAAACAAGTTTCCAAGAGGGTCTATCTAGAAAGGTACTGCATTCAACCATCCAAGTCAATGGAGTCCGGCTTTCTAATCGCAAAAAAAAATAAAAAAATTTAACATTTAAAAATAATTATGCAATGATGTCATCAGATGAACCATTCAGTTCCAACAAAATGTTAAAAAAAAACATTTAATTTTTTTATTTTTATGAGCCAGTGCTAAAATTAGCACTGTATCTTTCGAAAAATCTCTCAATGGAAAGAGTTTAAATACTAGCATTTTAAAAGCCAATGAGGTAACATAGTTCATAAGGTTGAAAAAAGACCAAGTCCATCAAGTTCAACCTATATACCGTATTTGCTCGATTATAAGACGAGGTTTTTTTCAGAGCAAATGCTCTGAAAAATACCCCTCGTCTTCTAATCGGGGTCGTCTTCTAATCAGACCTCAAATAGAGGTCTGATTAGGAGACTAAGATCCAGATCCCCCCACCGCTGCAGGGGACCTGGATCCTCCTGTCTCACCCCCCCCCCCATCATACACACACTTACCGGTGCTTCCTGCTGTACTGCCGGGGCAGCGGGTTGACGTCTACGCGATTCGCGTAGACAACGTCCGCTGCAGCCGGAAGGAGGTGTGGCTAGCAGCGGGGGTTGTCTGCGTCCGTCGCGTAGACCTTCCCCGACTGTCAGAGATCAGAGTTCCCCGCACCGGAACCGCACCGGTGCGGGGAACTCTGATCTCTGACAGCCGGGGAAAGTATACGCGACGGACGCATACAACCCCCCCCTGCCAACTCCACCTCCTTCCGGCTGCAGCGGAAGGCGACGTCAACCTGCTGCCCCGGCTGGAAGCACCGGTAAGAGAGGGCTTAGAGGGGAGAGAGGGAAGAGAGGGGTGAGAGGGGGGGGAGAGAGTGTGTGTGTGTTAGTTAAATGGGGGTATAGGGTGTGTGTGTGTGTGTGTGTTAAATGGGGGCATAGGGCATTTCTGGAGTGGCGTTAAGGGGGCATTTAATAGAGCACTCTGCCTCCTGAAATGCCTTATACCTCCCTATATGCCACTCTGCCCCATAATATGCCTTTTAACCCCCTAAATGCCAGAGTGGCATATAGGGGTATAAGGCATTTCTGGAGGCAGAGTGCTCTATACAATGCCTTTTAACTCCCTTAATGCCACTCTGCCTCCTGGAATGCCTTATACCTCCCTATATGCCACTCTGCCCCATAATATGCATTTTAACCCCCTAAATGCCAGAATGGGATATAGGGGTATAAGGCATTTCTGGAGGCAGAGTGGCACATAGGGGGTCAAAAGGCATACCATGGGGCACAGTGGCATATAGAGGGTTAAAAGGCATATCATGGGCCACAGTGCCATATTGGTGTGGCAAGCCTGGGGGCAGATGTGCGTAACTGGGGGACAGGTTGGAAAATACAAGGAAATAAAAACAAAAAAAATATTTTTCTCAATCATAGCTTTTATTTAAAAAAATAGTTTACATGAATTAACATTTACTGGTAAAACTTTTTTCCTTTAGGGTCGTCTTATATTCAGGCTTTTTCTTTTTTTCCTAAGTTAATATTCAGATTTTGGGGGGTCGTCTTATAATCAGGGTCGTCTTATAATCGAGCAAATACGGTACATATTGTGTCCCTACTGTGTTGATCCAGAGGACGGCAAAAAACCCTTATGAAGCAGATGCCAATTGCCCCATACCAGGGGGAAAATTCCTTCCCGACTCCAAATATGGCAATCAGAATAAATCCCTGGATCAACGTTCTGTCCCTATTAATCTAATATCCATAACTTGTAATATTATTGCTTTCAAGAAACATGTCCAGGCTCCTTTTGAACTCTTTTATTGAGTTTACTATTACCACTTCCTCTGGCAGAGAGTTCCATAATCTCACCGCTCTTACTGTAAAAACCCCGTCTGTGCTGGTGTAGAAACCTTCTTTCCTCCAGCCATAGAGGATGTCCCCTTGTTATAGATACAGTCCTGGGTATAAATAGGTCCTGGGAGTGATCTCTGTACTGCCCCCTTATATATTTATACATAGTTATTAAGTCCCCCCTAAGCCGTTTTTTTTCCAAACTAAATAACCCTAATTCTGATAATCTTACTGGGTACTGTAGTCCTCCCATTTCCCTTATTATTCTGGTTGCCCATCTTTGAACCCTCTACAGCTCCACTATATCTTTCTTGTACACTGGTGCCCAGTACTGTACACAGTATTCCATGTGTGGTCTGACTAGTGACTTGTACAGTGGTAGAATTATTTCCTTGTCGTGGGCATCTATGCCCCTTTTGATGCACCCCATGATTTTATTTACCTTAGCAGCAGCTGCCTGACACTGGTCGCTACAGGTAAATTTACTGTAAACTAAAATTCCTAAGTCATTTTCCATGTCAGTTGTCCCCAGTGTTTTCCCATTTAATACATATTCCCAGCCTGGATTTTTCTTCCCCATGAGCATAACCTTACATTTATCTGTGTTGAACCTCATCTGCCACATCCCAGCCCAAGCCTCCAACCTATGCAGATCCATTTGTAATCGTGCACTGTCCTCTATTGTGTTAACCACGTTACAGAGCTTAGTATCGTCTGCAAAGATTGATACTTTACTATATAATCCCTCTACACAGTCATTAATAAATATATTAAACAGAATAGGACCCAAAACTGACCCCTGTGGTACCCCACTAGTAACAGTCACCCACTCAGAGTATGTACCATTAATAACCACCCTCTGTTTCCTATCACTGAGCCAGTTACTTACCCACATACACACATTCTCCCCCAGCCCAAGCATTCTCAATTTATGTACCAGCCTTTTATGTGGCACCGTATCAAATGCTTTGGAAAAATCAAGATATACGACATCCAGCGATTCAACCCGATCCAGTCTTGAGCTCGCCTCCTCATAAAAGCTGATCAGGTTAGTTTGACAGGACCGATCCCTTGTAAACCCATGCTGATATGGAGTCATACATTTATTTTGTCTAGTTTAAATTAACCCCTTGACTGCTAACGACAGCATGGTGCCGTCGCTAGCAGTCCCAGTCAGGTGCTAACGACGGCACCATGCCGTCGCTAGCACTACCTTACCTTGATGGAGGTCTGTGGACCCCCATCACCACCTACCCCAGTGATCTGCCCCTCATATTGAAGGGCATCACTGGGACCACCCGATCCCGCCGGTGATGTCGCGCGTAATGACGCGATTACGTCACCGCGCAACTTTATTGAAAACTGACAATTGTCAGTTAAAGAGGTATGGGGGAATGCTGCTTAGATGCCTGTATCTCAGGCATCTAAGCAGCTACAGACCCCCAACATATACCATTGGAAAGGTAATCGCCTTCTGTGAAAAAAGAATAAAACATATTAAGTTAAAAAATAAAAATGTACAAAAAAAGTAAAAAAAATGATTTGGGGATCTCTAAAGGCAGATAAATAAAGATCAAAATTGCCTAGAGAGCCCCAAATTAAGTTATCTAAACATAAACTAGTTTAACTTTAAAAAAAAAAAAAAAAAAAAAGTTTAAGTATTCTAGCTAAATGATCACTGTGGTAGCCAATGTTACCACAGTGATCATATAGCTATGAAAAAGTCACATTCCCTTTTTAAAAATGGCCGATACAAAATTTAGCCAATGGTAGAGGAAGGCAATTTTTTGAAATCCTGATGAACAGCAAATATTATATATATATCAGCCATTTAGCCTGTGCTGTACGTGAGTAACCATCTCATCGCTGGAGCGCCTTGCATTTTTACTGCAAAACATATTTTTATATGTTTTTTCATATATTTTTTTTTCTCCCTTTACCATCATTTCTTTGGGATTGTAAGGGGAAAGAATGGTGTGTGCTTCTGTGAGTGAATGTATGGAAAGTATGGTGTGTGCTTCTGCGAGTGAATGGAGATGTGAAAGGCGTGTGAATGGTCAGTAATTAGGGTTGAAGCCTTGCCGTGGCATTACTGCTCACGTAAGAAGTTAAATTATGGCACAAAAAGTACATATTTGCAAAAACTACACCCCTTGGCGCATCAAATGAGGGGCTGCATGTGTTTCTAGTACAAACCTGGAGTGCGCAAGACACAAATGAACATGTCGCTATGGTTAGAAAAAACATATTTTCTAGCCAAAGCGACATATTCCATCATTATTTGTGCACTCAACTTTTGTCCTAGAAATACATGTAACCCCTAATTTGAAGCTCCAAGGGGTGTAGTTTCTTGAAATGTGTACTTTATGTACCCTAATTTAACTTCCCAGATGTCTAGACCACTTTAACTTCAGATATGGCAGATTGGAGAATCTTGTTAAAAAATTGTCTTAAAACATTTAGGGGTGATGCCTGCATTTAGACAGCTCTAGACAGCTGGGAAGTTAAATAATGGTACATAAAGTATATATTTTCAGAAACTACACCCCTTGGCGCATCAAATGAGGGGCTGCATGTATTCGTAGCACAAGACTGGAGTGCGCAAGACATAAATGAACTTGTCGCTTTTAATTTAATTTTTTTTTTATTTTTAGAAGTGTGATATTCACTTATTTGTTGTGCACGTCAGATTTGTGATACAAATACAACTAAGACCTAATTTGCTGCAGCTGGGTGTGTAGTTTCTAAAAATATATAGTTTTGTTGGCATATTTTAACATCCCGGGCAGCTAGAGCTGTTTAATTGATGGCAGCCATGCATTAAATTTAAAGATGTCTTTTGTGATAGTCTAATAAATTTAACTTTTAGCTATAAAATATTAGAAAAACACAGTCTACTGTTCTCAATTTCTGTTTATTTTAGACCGGTTACCTACTACAAATATTTAGCAACACAGCTTTTGATATTAGAGTTTAGAAAAATAACATTACGAACTAGTTTTTATTGAGTCGGAAGTGAAAAATTAAACTTTTTTCCCATTTTTGGCTTTATTTTGCAAACCTAATGAGACATACACATATAAAAATGGTATACTTGGAATCTGCTGGGTGTGCTGAAAAAAACAATATATGGTTTGTATAGTTTATTCCCAAGAAATTTACTTCTAAACGCGTTTAAACGTGAGATGCACCAAAATGCCGAAAACCAGCTTAGCACCAGGGTGGGAAATGGCTTAGCAGCAGGGCCGGCCTTAGGGGTGTGCGACCTGTGCGACCGCACAGGGCGCCATGGTTGCAGGGGCGCCTGACTGGGACTTAGATTAAAGCATCGTTTTGTTTTTTTTTGTGTTTTTTTTAAAACTTTATTTAACATCATTCATGTTAAATAAAGTTTAAAAAAAAAACGATGCTTAAATCTAAGTCCCGGTCAGGGGCGCCGAGCGGTTGCTCGTGAAGTTCTCGGCAACCGCTCGGCGCCCCTTACTCTCCGTGACTCCGTCGCTGTGCCGGCATCTCATGTTGAGCGCCGGACTATTCCGGCTCTCAACATGAAATGCCGGCACCGCGGCAGAGAGAGAAGACGGATGCCTCCCGCTCTCACCGCAGGA
The DNA here is from genome assembly GCA_023333645.1 of Sceloporus occidentalis. Taxonomy (NCBI): domain Eukaryota; kingdom Metazoa; phylum Chordata; class Lepidosauria; order Squamata; family Phrynosomatidae; genus Sceloporus; species Sceloporus occidentalis. The sequence continues at coordinate 571,348 of JALMGF010000033.1, forward strand.
CTCCGGCAACAAGGTAAGTGGGGGGGGGGTGTAGCTTGAAGGGTGTAGTTTGAAGGGGCAGAGGGGGGGGTGTAGTTTGAAGGGGCAGAGGGGGGGGTGTAGTTTGAAGGGGCAGGGGGGGTGTAGTTTGAAGGGACAGGGGGGTGTAGTTTGAATGGACAGGGGGGGTAGTTTGAAGGGGCAGAGGGGAGGGGTAGTTTGAGGGGCATGGGGGGGTAGTTTGAAGGGGCAGTGAGGGGGGCGCCAGAGGAGTAGTCCGCACAGGGCGCCACAACGCCTAAGGCCGGCTCTGCTTAGCAGCCAAGGGTTTCAAGAAATTGTTTGGCTTGAAGGGGTAAATGGAATTCTTCATAGATGTCATAGTTTAGGACATAGGGACAGACTTACCAGACATCAAAATGAAAACAAAAAAATGTGTACCTCCCAAATGTGGCCTTTAGACCCAAACAACCAAAAAAATGGGTTTGAAATAGCAAAACTTGTAATTATTGCCCCATAACTTGCAAAAAACATAAAAACATTGGGTATACTCAGGACAAATAGTAGAATCTATTTAGTAGTTTTTTAAATTATCTTTTCTCGATGCATAAAGATTTTTCAAATAAACGTGAGAAAAATCAACATATATATATATATATATTTTTTTTAAATAGGAAATTAGATGATGTGATGCAAAATGGTATGTGGAAAGCCCTTCATGTTCTGGAAAAAAAAACAATATATAACTTGTGTGGGACACTAAACAAGAGGAGAAAAATACAGCTAAACACAAGCACTGCAAAAATGTTAAAACAGCCTTGGTCCTAAAGGGGTTAAAAAGAGCCATACATGTGACCCATATGTCCAGTCTTTTTTATAGCTCTGGTTATGTGGGATTTCTGCTGAAAATAGATAAAAAGTTAAACCATGCAGCTTACACGTTTTATATTGCTAAAAACACCCCTTTACAGCAAAGATAAACCATATAAAACATGCATTGTAATAAAAATAGAAAAAGCTATTTAAATATCACTGTTGTGTTCCTGCTTTCTATAACCAGCCTCAAAACGTTCAACACCATCAGAACTTAAATAGGAGTTTTCTTGTTGTTGATGTCGATTGGGAGTCTAGATTGTCCCCTGAATTCCTCCTTAAAGAAGAATAGGTAGGTACAGTATACTAGGTAGATCAGGAGAACTCATTACCTGGACCTCTTTCACCGCCATCACAAAGGATTTTCCTTTTAGCTATGTCGATATTTTAGTTGTTTTACTTGGCTTTCTGTTTGAAAGCCTTTCCTTTTCCGCTGAACTTCATGTTGGCCGAGGACAATGGTTCCTCCTTTGGTTTCTGCCTCCGATATCTCCTCTTTCCTGGCCCTTATCACACTTTACCACAATCAAAAGAGGGTGCTGCCATGTCTTTGTTCTCTTTTTCCACCTGTATATCTGTAGCTTTGTTCTAAGTGGGGAGTGTTCCTCCATGCTGTTTAAATTCCTAGGGGACGTATGCATATCAAAAAATGATATTATGAAAAAAAAGAAGACTGTAATGCCATAAAAGTCCCTGTTGGTGTAATGGTCAGGTGTCCCAATACTTTTATCAAAATAGTGTATACAGCAAATGAGAATAGGGCTGTGTAGACCAGTTATCAAATGGCATCAACCAGAAAGGTTACAAAAAGTACCGTATTGGCTCGAATATAGGCCGCACTTTTTTCCCCCCACTTTAAGTTTTTAAAGTGGGGGTGCGGCCTATATTCGGGGTCTAGCACCCGACGCCCGGGACTGCCAGGCAGGCAGTGGGGTTTGGATACAGATCCCCCGCAACGGTGCAGGGGACCTGCATCCTAATCCCCGATACGCTCAGACAGCCTCCCCTGCCAGCACTTCCCACGGGGGGGGTGTGCCGGCACGGGAGGTTGTCTAAGTGCAGACTCCCGGGTGTCTTGCGGGGCCGGCGGGGGACATCTACGCAATACGCGTATACAACACGTATACACTGGATGTGCCGGCACCGGAAGTTGTATATGCGTATTGCGTAGATGTCCACCGCCGGCCCCGCAAGACACCCGGGAGTCTGCTCCGGTAAGTGAGGAGGACAGTGGTAGCATATCTCGGGCAGGGAGGAGGACAGTGGTAGCATATCTCGGGGAGGGAGGACAGTGGTAGGATATCTTGGGGAGGGAGGACAGGGGCAGCATATCTCGGGGAGGGAGGACAGTTGCAGCATATCTCGGGGCGGGAGGAGGACAGTGGTAGCATATCTCGGGGAGGGAGGACAGTGGCAGCATATCTCGGGGGGGGGACACAGAGTGGCAGCATGTTTTTTTGGTGCTTTTTTAAAGAAAAAAACTTTTTCTTTAAAAAAGCACCAAACTTTTAGGGTGCGGCCTATATACGGGGGCGGCCTATATCCGAGCCAATACGGTAATATTTTTTTTAAGAAGTATTTTATATTGGCTTGATGACAGAATAAAAGCCTGTCTTTGAAACCAATGGCTTCTCATTTTCTTCTCTGCTGGGGTCGCTTACAGGTGCACCAAAGTCATGGGACAGGAGATAGCCAGGAAAGTCCAGAGACGAGCCATGGTCAGAAGCTGGGAGGTCAAATAGGGTCAAGCAGGTATAGCAAGCAAACAAACTAGGGTAGAGATGAATGGCACCTGAACCAAGACAGACACCAGAGCTTAAAACCCACAAACACTGACTGAAGCAAGAACAAGGGTTATATAGGGTCAGGGGATGAACCTGCACCCCCTTACAGATGTCCCTATCTTCCTGAAGAGGCATCAGCACTGAACCACAATTAGGAAGCTGCCCTGAAACAAAAGACATGGATTCCCCCAGCCGAGAACAAGTCGCGTTGCAGGATGCGGCATGCAAGTTATGCGAGGCTGGGGATGCGGCCTATGCCATGAGCCTGGTCCGCCATTGTCACCAGTAGCAGGTAGGAGACCCCTGCTCTGAGTGGGCCTCGTGGCCTGACAATAATATTGAAGCCTTTCATCTTCTATGGACTGCAATGCTCCCTTTTTACAGCTAAAATACTCCTGTTTTCCTACATATATTGAAAGTTATCTCAGAGTCTGTCACCATATCCAGGTCACAGGTTAAATGATTCCTTGCAAGATGAAATCGGCAACAAAGAAATATGTGGCCATTGATGCAACAAATCATCTTCATTTGGGCCCCTCACTGCGCTGTATATTTCGACTGGGGGCACTGTATATACAGTATCTCACAAAAGTGAGTACACCCCTCACATTTCTGTAAATATTTTATTATATCTTTTCATGTGACAACACTGAGGAAATGACACTCTGCTACAATGTAAAGTAGTGAGTGTACAGCCTGTATAACAGTGTAAATTTGCTGTCCCCTCAAATATAACTCAACACACACCCATTAATGTCTATTTTTCAACACTGCCTTAACCCTCTTGGGCATGGAGTTCACCAGAGCTTCACAGATTGCCACTGGAGTCCTCTTCCACTCCTCCATGACGGAGCTGGTGGATGTTAGAGATCTTGCGCTCCCCCACCTTCCGTTTGAGGATGCCCCACAGATGCTCAATAGGGTTTAGGTCTGGAGACATGCTTGGTCAGTCCATCACCTTTACCCTCAGCTTCTTTAGCAGCGTTGTCACTTGAAAAGATATAATAAAATATTTACAAAATGTGAGCGGTATACTCACTTTTCTGAGATATATATATATATGTATATGGCTGAGAGTGCTTAATGCAAGGGTCACATGTATTTCCCTTACAAAAAATTACTGCAGTTTTTCTGAAGTAATACTGCAGTTTTTTGGACATGAAAAAACTGCAATACTGCACTTTTACTGCAGTATTACTGCACATTTACTGCAGTTTTACTGCATTTGTACTTCACTGTACTGCAGTTTTACTGCATATTTACTGCACTTTTTTTTTATATTGCAAACCTACAGTTGTACTTCAATGTACTGCAGCTTTATTGCATTTGTACTTCCGTACAAAAATAACTGCAGTAAAACTGCAGTACAGTGAAGTACAAATGCAGTACAACTGCAGTAAAAGTGCAGTAATACTGCAGTAAAAGTGCAGTATTGCAGTTTTTTCATGTCCAAAAAACTGCAGTATTACTTCAGAAAAACTGCAGTAATTTTTTCGTAAGGGTTGTATTAGGAAGAGGCTGTCAAAGTAAGTGCAGTCTTCCATCCTTCTGAAAAGAGACTGCAAGAAGTAAGCATTTAATAAATTTCCCCACCCGATTGGACTTGCATATACCGGAACATCAACAGCAATAATATGGTCCTCTATCGAAGTGCGAGCTGCAAGTTAAGTTTACCAAGTTTTGTCAAAATGTGATAAGCCTGTATGAAAGGAAAGAATGTTAGCAGTAAGACAGGTGATAAGACAGGTGATTTAAAATATGATTTAAATAATGCGTAACAGACAACACACTGAAAAGAATTAAATTTAATGCAGAAAAGGTTAAAAAAAAAAAATCACTATTTTCACATCTATACAATTCTGCTGTTAGACATTGCAGGCAGTCCATAGAATATGGTTGTGCTATATATTCCACATGGTATGTACACCATCAGTTCTGGCATCCACCAAACATTTTCCCTTTGAACTCAGCTACTTTACAGATGGAAAACTCTTTTCCAACATTGTAGAGCAGATGACAATGCCAATTCAAAGAAAACTTTTTAGGCATGTTTTTTCAATAAATATTCTTACACAAACATCTTTGTGCAAGGTGATTTACCATCTTTTATGTTGGAAATGAAAGTCTTGATAGAGCTACGCACGGAAATAAAAATGTTCTTTATTGTATAGCGGGATATGACCGCCAATATTCATTGTTATAGTGTGCTTAATATTGTGCTGATGGTATGGCACTGAATAAGACCAGCCCCGGAGCAAGAAATAGGTGTAGGAGCACCATGACCGGGGAAGGAATGAGGAGCACCCCATGACCTAACAAGGGGTTAAAATATTGGTTAGATACATACATCCTCTGTGACTACTTGGCCCCTGTGTGAACTTTTGCCCCACACTATGAATGTTCAGGAACAGGAAGAAGGGGAGGGCACTGGGTGGCATCAACTAAATAAATTTGGGAACCTGCTCACAGATGAGCTTGTAGGTTTTTAAGTAGGCGAAATTCTTGTTGGTCCACGTAAATATTTCTGCTGTGATCATGGAAGATTTGTTGCAGGAGCTTCGTTCCAGGCTTACATCCGAAGGGACGGGTTTGCTGCGTGATCGAGTGGCTGAGCTGTTGTCCGAGTCTCAACAACCTGATGTGCCGGTGTCACCCGAACCGGCTAGGGCCCTGCGCTCCACGAGGACCCGGATGACTCGCCCCCGTCGCGCCTTAGTCCCGAGGCGTCTGGGCGCTCACGACCCGCTTCGGTTGAGGCCAGGCGTTCTGGCCGTTCGTCCGCTAAATGGAGCAGGGCATCGGCGAGGACTGGACGTTCCAGGGAGCCGCGGTTACCGAGACGGTCGAGCCCTGACGTTCCACCTACCTGCGGTTCTCCTAGCGGCGCTTCCGAAGGCGAGATGGCGGGCGTTTCGGATGTTCCGGTGCGGCAGGATCCGGCTGCGTCGTCTGGCTCAGCTGATGGGGTACGTCCTGACGATGCTTCTCGTCCCTCACGCTCCGGGGCTCTCGCCCGGAGGCAGCAGGTGCCTGAAGGTGGTTCCAGCGGTGGTCAGGATTCGCGTCGTCGCGGCAGAGTGGGCGGTTCTCGCGGGAGCAGGGCTGTTGATGGATGTCTGGATGACCTCCTTCCTGCCAGCACAGTCGAGGACCCCGGTACGCCTGAGCTGTTCACGCCGGTGCCTGTTACTTTGCCAACACGGGAGGCTATGCCCTCTGCATCTTCCTCTGCAGCTGGCCTGGCGAGGAGTGAGCATACTGCTGATCATTCTTTTCCTAATTTTTCTTCCCATGCTGCTAATATCCCCAGTAGTTTTTTAGGTTATGCTGGGTCGCGGGGTCAAGTGGGGTCACAGGATCTTAGGGGTTCAGTGGTTGCTAGTGCAGGTTTGCCTGGGGCTTTCAGTGTTTTTTCTGCGCCTCATGTGTCTTCGGCGGCTGTGGATACTGCGGCTGGACATGTTTTACCTATGCAGCAGGGTGCTATCCCTTCTGGGCAGCAGTTGTTAGCTCAGGGTGCTAATTTGAATCCACACAGTGCCGTTTTACCTGCTTTGTCTCAATTTGTTGATGGTTTTAGAGATTTATTAGTACGTTGTGGTTTGCAGGGTTCTGGAACCCCGGCGCAGGCTTGGGGGTCTTATGGCATTGCGGGCAGTCAGGCGGTGTCAGTGCCCCCTGTGGCGACAGTGGCGGGGGTAGGATCTCCGGTAGCTAGTCCATTGCAAGGTCCTATCGGACCTGTGGCGCCTGCAGTGCCTGCTCCTTCTGGATCGAGCGGTTCGGGTCCTGTTGTGGGGGACAAACAGGGTGATCAGGCTGCCGTTCGTTTGGCTGATGCAGCCAGGGGTGAGGTTTATGTGTGCTTTGAGGCGCCCTTGGGTGCCCATCTGAAAGACGAGGTCCGGGAAAAGATTTGGAAAGGGGAGTACGTCGAGATTTTTTCTTTGCTTCCTTTGGGTAAATTTAATTTGGACAGGGTGAAGAAAGGTGAAGAGGTTAAGAAGGAAGAGGAGGAAAAAAGGCGTTATCGTTTAATTCCAAGAACCTTTTCAAATTGGCTTCAGGCTTTTGCCATTTTAGCCAGTGTAATCGGGCAGAAGAATCCTGAGCACTGTAGCGGTCTATTTGGTTACATGGATAGTATTGGGGAAGCTTACCGGGTTTATGGGGGTCAGTCGTGCCTCCGCTATGATGAGCAATTTAGACAAAGGATGGCTTTTCAGAAGGGTTTGCGATGGGATCATAAGGATATTTCTTTGTGGCTCAGTGTTACGACACCTGGCCGCAGTCAATCCCAGCCCTTTCCAGCAGCGGCCGGTGACAATTCCAGTTCTGGCTCATTGGCCGGCATGCAAAAGGGCTATTGCTGGAAATATAATGATGGGTTGTGTAAATGGGGGTCCTTGTGCAGATTCAAGCACGAGTGCTCGGGGTGCAATGGGTCCCACCCCTTCTCCAAGTGCTTTAAGAAGCAAAAGAAGGTTAAAGGGGCGGCTGGAGCAAAAGGGGGTGACTCCGGTAATGGTAGAGAGGATGGTACCGTGGCTGACTAAATATCCTGCTCAAGAGGCGGCTGCTTTGTTACTTTGTGGGTTTAGGGACGGTTTTCGGATTCCTTTTAAGGAATGCGCAGTTACTACTGTTGTTCGGAATTTACGCTCCGCCTTGTCCTTTCCTAATGTTGTGTCTGATAAATTGAGTAAGGAAGTGGCTTTGGGGAGGATGGAAGGCCCTTTCCTTTGCCTAATTTACGTTTATCCCCTTTGGGGGTTGTTCCCAAGAAGGAGCCGGGTAAATTCCGGCTCATCCACCATCTGTCCTACCCGAAAGGGCAATCGGTCAATGATGGAATTGACCCGGATTTGAGTACGGTGTCGTATACTTCCTTTGACCGGGCTGTGGAGTGGGTGCGTTCTTTTGGACAAGGGGCATTGATGGCCAAGACTGATGTGGAGGCGGCTTTCCGGTTGTTGCCGGTACATCCGGAGTGTTTCCATTTGCTGGGGTGCAAATGGGACGGGCAATATTTTGTGGATAAATGCCTCCCGATGGGTTGCTCGATCTCTTGTAAATATTTCGAGGTTTTTGTCGAATGGGTTGTGCGGGAGGTATCGGGTTTACTGTCCGTCATTCATTATCTCGACGATTTTCTATGTATTGGCCCTCCTTCTGCGTCTCATTGTAGTGTTTTATTGGCTACGGTGATTCAGGTTTCGCGGGATTTCGGAATACCTTTGGCCCCGGACAAGACGGTGTCCCCTTGTACATGTTTGAGTTTTCTGGGTATCGAGTTGGATTCGGAGGAGATGGTTTGTCGGTTGCCATTGGATAAGGTGTATGATATGCGTTTCATGGTTGCAAGTTTTCTGCAGGTTTCTAAGGTTACCTTGAAGCAATTACAGTCATTAATTGGCAAACTTAATTTCGCGTGCCGGATCATGCCCATGGGGAGGGTTTTCTTACGACGGCTGTCCTTGGCTACAGCCGGGGTTAAGGCCCCCCATCATTTTATTAGGCTGACCGTGGCTTTGAAGGAGGATCTGAAAGTTTGGGATACTTTCCTTTGCGAATATAACGGTTGTTCATTGTGGCTTGCGCCTCCGGTTTCCAGTTCGGAATTGGAACTGTGGACCGATGCCTCGGGTTCCTTGGGTTTTGGCGCTTATTTTAAGGGTTCTTGGTGTGCTCGGCATTGGCCTACGGGTTGGGAATCTAGAGGTTTGACTAGGAACCTGACGTTTTTAGAACTCTTTCCAATCTTGGTGTCCTTGGAGCTGTGGGGGGACCAATTGGCCAACAAACATGTTAGGTTTTGGTGCGATAATTTATGCGTTGTTCATGCTGTGAATAATATCTCCTCTTCTTCTTTGCCGGTTTTGAAGCTACTGCGTTGGTTAGTGTTGCGTTGCCTTCAGCTGAATATATGTTTTCGGGCTATTCACGTGCCGGGGGTTGATAACGGTGTAGCTGATTCCTTCTCTCGTTCACAGTGGGACAGGTTTTTCCAGCTGGCGCCTCAGGCTGCCCGCGAAGGCTGTCGGTTTCCAGATTGGATGTGGACACTGGCAGAGTGATGGCTGAACAGCTTCGATCGCAGTCGCTGGTTCCTTCCAGGCGGGCCTTTTATGACAGAACATGGCAGGAGTGGGAGTGCTTTGAGCGGATCGCAAAGGAAGCTGACGGGGAGGTGGACAGGGCTGAGGTATTATCGTGGTTTATTGGGTACTTGTTTAGCAAAAAAGTATCCATGTCAGGTTTGGATCGCCGTATGGCGGCCCTGGCTTTTGTGTTCAAGGAGAAAGGTGTTCCTGATGTGACTAAAGTTTTTTCTGTGCGACAGGCGGTTAAAGGGTTTAAAAAGGGCCTCAAGGTGGCGGATTCCAGGCGTCCCGTGTCGTATGGGATGTTGGTGGGTCTTGTGGGCAAGCTGCAAGGTGTTTGTTCATCGTCGTTTGAAGTTTTGCTCTTTCGTTGTGCATTTTCATTGGCCTTTTTCGGTGCATTTCGGATTGGGGAATTAGTGAGCCCCTCAAAGTCCGTTCAGGGTGGGATTCAGGCTGCGGATGTGGTTTGCCGTGGCAATACGGTTAGTATTCTGATTAGGCGTTCCAAGACTGATCAGGGTGGTAAGGGGCTGTATGTTGAGCTCATGGAGTGTCCAGACAGCCCGGTTTGTCCGGTTGCCTGTTTGCGTGCCTATGGGGCTGTGAGGCCGGATGGCCCGTCTTCCTTTTTGGTACATGCGGACGGTTCCGCGCTGTCCCGTTTCCAATTTAATTCGGTTTTTAAGCATGTTTTGCGTGCGTTGGGCCTGGCTGAGGCTGATTTTGGCACGCACTCCTTTCGCATAGGTGCGGCCACCGAGGCTTCGAGGTGGGGGTTGAGTAGGGACTTAATTAAGAGAATAGGCCGGTGGGAATCTACTAGGTTTAGGTCCTACATTCGCCCTCATTTGCTTTTATAATTGTTTCTGTCGGTTTTGCGGCGGTTTGTTTGTGCTGTGCTATGTTGTTTGTTTTCTCTTTTACAGATTCCGTCCGCCGGGAAGTGTGGATTTTGGGGCACTCGTATGTGTATTGGGCGGCCAGACGGGCGTCGGTTCGGCCTTCTGGGCGGCAGCTGGGTTTCGATAGAGATACGGTTGCTATCAGATGGCTCGGATTCAGAGGTATGCGCTGGGATAGGGTTTCCCGGGAATTGTCTCGGCACGTTCAAGTGCATGGTGTGCCCCATATCGTAATTTTGCATGTTGGGGGAAATGATCTGTGTTATGTGCCGCTGCGTGAATTGGTGTGTAATATTAAGGCCGATCTTCGGCAATTTTGGGCCGCCTACCCGCGTACGATTTTTGTGTGGTCTCACGTTGTCACGAGGAAGGTTTGGAGGGGTGCCAATTCCCGGGAGGGAATCGAGAGGGTCAGGCGGCTAGTTAATAGGACTATCTCCCGTTTTGTTGTTTTTCAAGGGGGTCTCGCGGTGAGGCATGTTGATTTGGAGGGCGATTTGTCGGGTCTCTTTCGTTGTGATGGCGTCCACTTATCGGAGGTGGGTTTAGATTTATGGAATCTGGCTATTCAGTCAGGGATAGAGCGGGCCTTGGAGGTTTTGGGGGGCCAGTAACGGTGCAAGGGGTCGCACGTTACAGGCTGTGGCGGTTGGTGTTTATATTTTGGTCATTGTTAATATGTGGTTGGCTGGTTCGGTGCTTGAGACAACTATCTAAGGTATGGTTGTACTCGTGGTGCACATGCCTCAGGGCGGAAGTGCAGAACACTCCCTGGGCGCCTTGCTCAGGTGATACGTTGGGTGACGTGTGGTTGCTGGGCTTTGGACGCCGGCAGCCTCTACAGGTGACGTGGTTTGTTACGCCCTTACCAGCCCTATAGATATACGGTGTTATATGGTTGGCTTGTAGCCAAGAATTTGTGGTTTATAACGTTTAAGAAATATGATAATGAGTGTCACGGTTGGGGATAATACTGGGATTTTGACCGTGGCCAAATTTATCCAAAATCGAACAATAAAGCAATTTTAATTACATACATTGTCTATGTGTCTTATTTGGGGAATGGGGCCGAAGTTGACGATACTAAGGTCAAGACCAGCCCCGGAGAAAGAAATAGGTGTAGGGGCACCATGACCGGGGAAGGAACGAGGAGCACCCCATGACCTAACAAGGGGTTAAAATATTGGTTAGATACATACATCCTCTGTGACTACTTGGCCCCTGTGTGAACTTTTGCCCCCACACTATGAATGTTCAGGAACAGGAAGAAGGGGAGGGCACTGGGTGGCATCAACTAAATAAATTTGGGAACCTACTCACAGATGAGCTTGTAGGTTTTTAAGTAGGCGAAATTCCCACCCTCCCTTCCCTCTTTTTCTTTTGTTATATCGTCTTGTGTGGCGGTTGGTGTTTATATTTTGGTCATTGTTAATATGTGGTTGGCTGGTTCGGTGCTTGAGACAACTATCTAAGGTATGGTTGTACTCGTGGTGCACATGCCTCAGGGCGGAAGTGCAGAACACTCCCTGGGCGCCTTGCTCAGGTGATACGTTGGGTGACGTGTGGTTGCTGGGCTTTGGACGCCGGCAGCCTCTACAGGTGACGTGGTTTGTTACGCCCTTACCAGCCCTATAGATATACGGTGTTATATGGTTGGCTTGTAGCCAAGAATTTGTGGTTTATAACGTTTAAGAAATATGATAATGAGTGTCACGGTTGGGGATAATACTGGGATTTTGACCGTGGCCAAATTTATCCAAAATCGAACAATAAAGCAATTTTAATTACATACATTGTCTATGTGTCTTATTTGGGGAATGGGGCCGAAGTTGACGATACTAAGGTCATGAGCTTTAATACTTTATCACATAAGAAAAACAGTTCCAGTTGTAGTTCCAAAACTCAAGGAGGACCTACCTATCAACTAACTCAGCTTATTATCCTATATTACTATTTGGCAGATGTGTGCATTTTGATGTACATTTATCTTGGGGAACGGGACACCTTCTCAGGTACAAATTTCTATGATCCACACAGCAGCAGCACAGTGTCGTATTCAGCTGTCAGGGTTTTACACCATAGAGTGCCATGAGGGAAATAGCATATAGAACCTAAAAATCAAACATTACTTGATGCCTCTTTGGGGGAACAAACATGACGCAGAAAGGGATGGTGATAATAACTGAACTGAACATTATGTGCTCAAAAGCCGTAGGTGCCTTTATTGAGCTCACATTTTAAATCACAAAATGAGAAATGATACTACCTTAAATGTCAGTTATCTAGATTCTTGCAAATTAAGAGGCTGCACTGAACTATTGCCTGGCTGGCTTTATTGGAAGGCTGCCATGTAAAGAAAAATCTTCTTGTATTAAGAGACATGGAAAATATGTGTTACTGACAGAGAATGCCAAAAAAAAGGCTTTGTAATCTTTAGATATGTTCCCAAAAAAGGTACAGTGCCCTCTGCTATGCGTTACCCAATTCACTGTGTTGTTGTGTGTAGCTAATTGTCAGGCCTTTAACGGTAACAGAACTGTCAAATTTCCGTTATATGTGTGTGATATAGCATATCAATTTACTGTTGTTGTTGTGCTGTAAACAAAGTAATAGTAAGTACCAGGAGAGAGCTGGTACAGCTGAGTGCCCAGACTCATTGACAGTAAGTAACTAGCACACACACTCACTATAAGATACCTACACAAACTTAGACATACTGTATACAGTCCATAACACACATTCACACACACTTACACGAAAACATACCCACTCCATCATACCCCACTCAAATTCTCACACATCACACCCTTACCTGGAGCCTTTCCTTATAGCATTTACCACAGTGTCACGCAACAGTGGGTCACGTCACCCATTGCGACCCATCTCCAAGAGTGGGCTGTTTCAGGACCGTCCATATGTGAAGAATTTTAGCCTGATCCTGGCTAGATCACTGAATCTCCTCTACAACCTAAAAGCCTTTCTTTTCTTCTGGTTCCTTTCTAGAGTTGTTTGTTGACCTTTTGCAAGAAGCATCAAGTCAATTATAAACAGTTGCTGTTCAAAAAATGAATTAGGAGTAGAGAGCATTTATCCTTAATAGCGATAATTACTGTGAACTGGATGTGTTAAATGGAATAATGTGAATTAAAACAATTTGACACTAAGGCTACATTATACATTTTAATAATATATTGTTGTTATTTATATCACGGCCACAGTTTATGCAGTGCTTGATAGAATACATTGGGTTTAACAAATTACGAGGCAAATACAAATGGAAAAATAATGTAAAGAGGCCCTGCAATCAACAGCGAATGAAGGTCAAGTTAAGCTCAGGGTATGAAAGAGGTGGGAGATATGAAGAATCTGTGTATGGACCACACAAGTAGCATCAATGAAGATAAGGATTAGCTCAAATTATATAATGTGTAGGCTTATTTTATATTTAATATTCTTAATGAGTACTGAGAAGGAGGGATAGAGCTAGATATTATAAGGAAGAGAGTTCCAGTGCTATAGGACAGTAGGAGGGAATTCTTTTAAGTGTGAGCATGCTATAATAAGTTGCCATTTCTATTCAAAACATTCTTGTGAACGCAGGCCGTGACTACCACCTTTTTGGTTGACATTCCTCTGATGTGCCCCCTATTGTAGTTTCTCCAGAATTCCGCTGCAGAGAGCTTTGGGTCTTTGATAAAGATTTGAATTTTGATTCTTCGATCAATAGGAAGTCCAGGGGTCCATTATGTGCGCCAACAGATAAGGAGTGACATCTGAGATAATCCTAGTTGCAGCAGAATTCTGCATAAACTGCAGTAGCGGGCAAGTCAAAGGAACGCCAACCAGAAAGGTGGCAGGTGGTTTGCGTCCACATAGAAGTGGGTGTTTGCTTTAATTATTGAGGTTGTCACGCATGTGAGCATTATTCTTCAGGTACACGTGCCAGGAATTGAATGTTCACAAAAATAGAAACTTTTACTAGTGGGTGCATGTATACGGAAAAAAATTTGCTTTTAGATGAAATCAGAATTGTATGTAATGAATGTGCTGAGCATGCAGGAATTCATATGGATTATATGTGAACCACACATATGGAAATGGTTTGTATATTATATATATATATATATATATATATATATATTTATTGATCTTAGTTTTCTCTGGATTGTATAATATTAAAACCGTCAGCATAACACACATTACAAATATGGGTTGGAATGTATGAAAGAAGAAAAATTGTAATGAGACCCATGTTAATACAACTGGAGAGTAACTTGTTCTTGTATGTCATCGTGTAAGACAGTATGGATAACAAGGATAGAGGTCATTAACTAATGAAAGTGACACATAAAAATGCAAAAATCGTTGATGAAAACCATTGCTTTAACCATTTAATCGTAACTTGTACTGTTTATGATTGTTTGCATGAGACATCCTATAGAAATGTGTATTTCTTCATGTACAGTAATGTAGCAGAGCAGTGAAGATAAGTGGGTTTTCTTTCATATTTTTCTAATAATCTTATATTATCTACAGATCTGATTGATCACTATTGGGAGTAGTTAAGTGAGAAGACATTCCCTACTCAAACACCACATTTAACTGGTTTTTGTAATGATCTACAGAATTAGCCTTTTAAACTTAAACAACACAACGTGGCGTTGGAACACAGGAAGTGATGGTTGTTGATAAGGGGCCTCTGTATGCTTATGAAGACTTTCCATTAAAAATCAGCTACAATAGTCATTTACAACATTTACAATGTCTACACTGTATGTCTGATCCATTTCATGTTATTTTATGGCCTCATCCCAAGTGGACTCATCACAAGTGGTCAGATAAGAGTTACACTGGGTTATCTAGACATCCATCCCTGGCATTCATGACTTCCTCCAAATACTCGCCTGGCCATCTCTATTAATCTCCACTGTATCTCCCTTTCTTACTGGTATTTAGGTATAGATGAACTACTACAGGGAAAAACTAAATTAAGAATGACTCTCATTAAGAATAAATAAATTTTTCTTCTTTTAATGGAAAGGTTACTTAAATGGTACATGGTTCCATTGCTGTTCACATCTGGAATTTGGAGGTTCACATCTGGATTACCCAAAATTCAGAAATTTTGTAATGCTAAATCCTGCCATGACGAAGCTGTGTGCCAGGCATTTTATCCAGCTAGACAGAGCTCTACCTCTGGTATTAGCATGATTTATTTAGGAAGGAATTTTATGAAATAGAAGCTCTTAGTATTATTCTGTACTTTAAGTAAATCCTACCCTCACCTGTATCATTAGACAGGTATCAATGGCTGCATACTTTTGAATGCACTTTAACATGGAGTAGACAATGTGTAGTCAAACAATGAAATTGCTTGGAATTGGTGATATCCATTTCATTCCTCGTTGAGAACATGTTATATTATCATCTTACCAAGTCTTCTCAGTATAAAAACTTCCACCTTAAATTCTAACTGTGCATGAACACATTTCAACTTGCTTTATTTTTTTCTCTGCTAAGCTGTGACACACTGCACTTGGCTCAGCTCGCTGAACATCTGGAAACCAAATGTTATAAAGAATAAAAACGAGTGAGTACAGCAAATAATTTCTATAGACTGTGCCAGAAGAGAAGTGAACATGATGCTGTTGCTGGTTGGGTTATTCTTGCAGTTGGTGACTACAGCTTGGGGACAATATGACTACTACTATTCACAGCATGACTACTCACCAGATGACCAATGGGCCAATCAATTTAGACAAGGGTTTAATTTCCAGTGTCCACATGGACAGGTAGTAGTTGCAATACGGAGCACATTCAGCAAAAAGGAAGGGTCCGACAGACAGTGGAACTACGGATGCATGCCTACACCTTATGATCTTGGTGAGCCTACAGAATGTTGGTGGGAAGAGATTAATAGGGCTGGAATGGAATGGTAAGATATCAAAATTATTTCTTAGACTTAATTTACTATGTGGCTAAACTGAGGTTTGATTTGACAAACCACAAGAAAAAAAATACAAAGTTATAACATTAAGTTTAATATTTAAATTATAATGTGTTTTTGTTTTTGACTCCAAACTGTGCAGGAGTATTTGATAAACTATATCTTACTTCATAAGAAATAAAGTTACCCAATATTAAATTCATACATCACATAAAGCACATTTTCTGCATGTTCAAAAATGTTGCGGCTTGTTTTAAAACCTTGATTATGCAATGCTTAAGGGATTGAATTCCTTAGTAATTACATCTTTATAATTATATCGTAGATACGTTTTATTGATCATGCAATTATAATTAACCACTCCAGAGAAGGGCTGGAACCTTCCTGCAAAGGGGGCATATAAAACCAAGTGACCTCTGGCTAACACACACTCACTCTAAAACACACATACATACACGCTCCCTGCACGACACATCATTCATTCACATACTGAACTGGACAGACACACACATCACCTGTGCCTGTGTTCAAGGCTGCTTACACCTGATTCAAGCTTCCACACTACTGCCTTGGGCTGCTCCTGTTTAAAGACTTGGGACCAGCCTGGAAAGAAAATTGCCCCCCCCTGTCCCCAGGCTAGCCGGCCCCTGGATGAGTCCAAACTTTAGGGTGTGATCTGTAATTCATCTGGCCTACGTTCATGCTAATTCTTTAAATAGTTTTTAAATTCTGATGCAAATGAAACGCAGCAAATTTGAAGACAGGCAGTTCTAGCAGTGTCCAAGGGGGCACTTTTACAGGGCCCCTTTTTTAACTTTTTTTTTGCAGGAAACTGATTGACCAGCACACAGCCCCAGTCACACAAGAAATAATAAGGGACAATAGGCAATTGTGCTCTACTTTGCTTTATATAAAGGGTTCCTAAGTGAAACCCACACATATATGCGCATCTACACTGAGCATGCACTAGGCAAGCATTTTGTTCTCAGTGTCTACTCCATGCCCTCATGAGCAGTTTTACATTTTGGTGCAAGTACGGATGGAAGATCTTTAAACTATGTAACTATCTAACAGCACCTGCATATAGTATAGTCTCCTTCAATTGCAACAGCCACACACAATGTCATAATGCAGCTCTAATCAATGTGAGAGACACAAAAGCCCCTGCTTAATGTGGGCAATTCACACACAGACCAGACAGGAACATACAGTCAATCCTGATGTCCAGTGATGTATTTGGTTTGGGATTGATTAAGACTTACCTCCATGGGCCAATGTCCTCTCTGCTGAGCACCTCAGTGCCATACAAAGGGTACTATATAGTGATGTCCGGATCATGAACGAATCGTTCATTTGATCCGGTTCTTTTTAGTGATCCGGATGAGTCGGTTCACTAGACTGAACGATTCGTTTGTAGCGGTTCAGTCTGTGAATCATGCAGCTGTAACCTGATCCTAGAGCTGTGAGTCATCTGCAGAGCACTCTGGGGTCAGGTTACAGCTCATTAATTCACACAGGAACGATGACTCATAGAGTCGTTCAAAGAGTCGAATGATCCGAAGAGTCGAATGAACCGAAGAGTCGAATGAACCGAAGAGTCGAATGATCCGAAGAGTCGAATGATTCGAATCTTACAGGGATCCGGATCTTACAAGGATCCGAATCTTACAGAGATTCGAATCATTCAGAGAATATCACTGATACCATACTTTTATAAATAAATACATTAATAATGTTCACACTGCCCCCAGGATTTAGATTCCCCTGAGTTTGCCCCCCTTTACCTATAACTGCACCTACAGTTAACTTTATTAAATTAATGAAATTAACCCTCAGTCATCAGCATAAAATTAACCCTTATGAAGGCAGAGAGTCGTTCAAAGATCCGGATCTTACAATGATCCGGATCTTACAATGATCCGGATCTTACAGTGATCCGGATCACTGTAAGATTCGGATCCCTGTAAGATCCGAATCTTTGAACGACTCTCTGCCTTCATTGACATCACTGGAGGCAGGGGGGAGGATTCATAATGAAAGGGGCGGGGCCAATCGTTAGTGTGTCTGCACGGAGTTACTGGAAAACAGTAACTCCGTGCAGACACACTGAGTGATCCGAAGATCCGGATCATGAATCGGATCATTTCAGTGAACGAATCGAAATGATCCGATTCACTTTAATGATCCGAACTTCCCATCACTAGTACTATAGAGCCAGTGCTGAGTAAATGTGCTGTTTACAACAAAGTTTTATGGCACAGCGGCGCGCCCCTTCCTAACTCCTGAACGAGTCTCTTGAAGTACTTTGATGGGACAAAATTTGTTGAGTTGTTCGTTGCTTTTGAACGTCAGACATTTGCCCGCACTCTGTAACTTAAAGGCGCACCCTCAAAGTCCATTGAGTTTGATTGAGCCGGTTAAGGAGATCTCCCTTGTAATTAGCCCAATGAGCAGTGGCAGATGGGGGTGATTGCCCCCCCCAGATCCCCTGAATCACTGTTTGCACCCTGAATTCTTTTGGATTTTTAAAAGGTACTATGGCGCCTGTGCCAAGTATTTGTGAGGATTACAAGAGAGATCTGTGATTTGCTTTGGTTTTGTGGCTGCATCCATCTTATACATCTGCAGCTGCTGTTGGACTGCATCTAACTAACTAGGGACAGTTGGAAACTATGTATAATATTGAGATATTGGCAAGCATAAGTGGCCAGAAGGATAGAAGTCTAGATGGAAATCAACCACCTGGCAATTATTAGAATAAAAGTGCAAAAAAACATATTCTCACAGTGTCAGCCTTTCTGAGATCTTCCCTCTGATACAATATTAATTTGAGATCTCATAGATACAAAAACAACAGAAAAGAACCAACCAGTCTATTTAGTCTGCTCATTTTCCAATGTAAGTAAAAAGCTCAGACTGTTTACTATAAGCATTCTTGAACTCTAAGCGCACTGTAAATGAATGCTATATGTATACTTATTTAAACAGCAAGTCAGAAAGTATCCTCAAGAAATCATGTCATGGAGAACTTAGTTTACAGTTTGCCATAGTCAAAGCATATATACGTTCATACAAACTGGCACCAGTATGAATCAGAAACCTGTAACACAGGCTTGTAAACTAGAAACAAAAAACCATGACTGGCTGCACTTAAAGATCTCAACCGTGAGATTCTTTGGCACTATATGCATTATTAGCGAACAAAGGTTCTCTTATTTTCCAGTCTTAAGGGAAACAATTGCAGTGCTGAACGATATTGTCACTTATCATTTTAAAAAAACAGCCTTGTCTAAACAATTATTATTATTATGGCCCTCTACCAAACTTGCCCAGTCCCTCCAGCGTCCCAGGCCCGGGCTGGCCATCTAGTGCACCTGGCAAATGCTATACTATACTATCTTGATCTGTCAGCAGATGCCAATTGACGTAAATGTGGCTGCTGGCTGGATACGCTTTGCCACATGTTTTGTTTTTATACTTAACCAGTGTGAATGGGACCAAATGGCACCCGAGGCAGTAATGCTCTCTGGTGCCCCTGTCCTTGTTGGGAATTATGTAATGGTGCAGTGTTCTGATCTTCCGGCGGCTTCCAGGTTGTGAAGACCAGCTTCACAAGTACGAAATGATTACTGGTAGGGGAGTACTTTGATGCAACATAATAGTTAAGTTAGTTTCATAGTCCGTGCTCTATAAAAAAAAATGGTGGGAGTTCCCCTTTAAATATATATATAAATTAAGTGGATAACAAATGTAGAACATGCTTTTGAAAAGGCCCAGATGCAAACATAATATATTATTAAACAGTTGACCTTAAACTAATAAACGTATAATGCATCATTTTGGATGTTATAAACGGTATTATAATCAGATAAACCCAAAAACTGTGCAATATCATTTCCAACTGATAAAATGGCAAGTGATGTAATTCTTTAATAGATCAATGAGTGAATGGGTCTCTTCACTAAAAGGTTGAGTGGCCGGTCAAGTTAATGGGTCAGCTCTACTAATCAGACTTCAATCACATGCCCTTGCATACTAACAACTCACAGATTCACTAACCAGATTCACCATTAAGGTGACATGGGTTAAAGATAAAAAGAGAACTTATTCAAGTAGGCACATTCTTATATATGCACTAGTGGCCCTTACTGTAAGACGCCTATATTGTGTTTCCATTGACTTCTACAGGAGTAAATAAGAATGCTTCTGTACAAGCAGTGATTCTTCAAGCAAGTGCCATTGCTGAAATGAGATTATATCCATGAAAAGCTTCATTGAACAGAAAATGCGTGCAAGCAGAATTTAAAAGACATCATTTGCACAAATTATAGTGGTGGACACCTGCTTGAGACAAATAAAATAAATACATATGAACAAGGATCATTCACCGAGTTGTTGTACATATATAAACCTACACACCCATAAACATAAAACATAAAATGCAATACTTATTACAATAAATTCCAGTAACTGAATGCATTTCCCACAGACTACATTTCTGTAGAGCCAACGAGAAATACCATTTTATCATGCAAGATGTACACCCGCAGCACATATATGAGTTTCAGTTACTACTTCTGTGCTGCAAAATGTAAAAGCGCACCTTCCGTATTCTGATGGTGCACAATCCACACAGAAAATCATGTGCATACATCTAAGCACCAAAATATCTACTAGGAAAAATAAAATGGCCGCCTTATTGGGCAACACGAGGCCTGTTACTCTGCAGCAATTTGACATTATTTGACATTGAGATTATGCTGGCGTGGTCAGATTCACAACTGCCAACACACACACCCTGATAGTAGAGTGTAGAAATCAATTTAATCCTTTCTCTGGCACACAATACTTAAATGTAACTTTCTTAAATGAATGCCTCCTTTTATTGGTATCTATCTCTTTCTCTGACTGGTTTGATCTTCTACTCTGCTTGTCGACTTCATGTGGCACGTTGACAGCTCTGGCTGAAACACACTTGCACCACCTTAGTTATACAGTGAGCTTTTGCTTTGCCTGTTTTACATAGATTTATTATGTCTTTTATGACTGTAAAACAATGTTATATACTCATACCCAGCAAACATTCTGAGCCTCTTCAAAAAAGAGAGGCATCAAGGGAGGAAATTTGTATGAGGCTTAGAGTATTCTTTGTGTTTCATTTTGCATTAGCTTGGCTTAGTAGGTGGTCCTCTATAGCATTCTTCCTAAAAACGATAATAACAAATTGCATTTCTGGATATTTTCAAACAACACCACATTTATGAAACTTTGACAATCCAATGAAGAATATTTTCTAGGCTCAGGAGGTGGTGGAGGGAAGAAGCACAGTTCACACACTTGCACAGGTTGATGGTGGCCGCGGTATGTGTAGCATCTGATCAGCACCACTTTGATTCACCTCAGGTAGATAAACTGAATCATTTGGCCAGGGGAAACATTAAATGTAAGTAAACGCTTGCTCCATTAGAGACATGTATGCATACACATTAAATCCTAAGGTGTTGTCTACCACCTGTGACCTGATAGTATGTCAGCAGTAGCAATTAGTATATTTTCATGACCATGGTTGACAATGGTGAGAGGAAGTTGTGCATGTGCTGGAGATTTTTAGCCTGAGGAGATGACCAGTGGTCCTGTCAGTGCCGATTCTGGAACACAAGGACCGGCAACAGGTTTTGCAGGTATATTTTAAAATTGTGTAATACAGCTCTCTATCCTTCTCTACTTTTTCACTTCTTTCTTCCACCTGTGTTCTTATTACCCTTCATTTTGCTCTCCTCTTCCCTCCTTTCTCTGTTCTTCTTTTTCTCTCTCTCCTTTAAGCATTTCTTGTGCTCTTCTGTCCTTTAAATCTTAGGTATATAGGACATGCACCAGCACCATCACATATTTTTTTTCAAGATATGTACATGTTATTCTATTAATGGCATTAATGTGCATTTTGGCTACACAATACAAAGGCCATTTTAAGATTTATATTTCACAGCAGTATTGCTCATTGTCCAAATTTCCATAACATTATTAGTAACTGTGGCCAATAACAGCATAATCTTCAAGTGTTTAGCTGTTAGAGTGAGAGGAAAAACATTTTAATTGAACCAAATGGCTTTTTTGAGTGGTTCTCTAACCACACTGTCATTGCCAAACAACGTCAGTAGCACAGACTTCATCAAGAGGTATCATTCCGATGCGGGCCAGTTCTTTCCTTCTTTTCTAAGCTTGTGTTTTGCTACTTACAACACCTGGTTTTCAAAAAGTTCTGGAAGCCTAGTCTTTCTTCCAATGCACAGCTGGATCATTTTTTGTTTGCGGATTGTTCTGCCTCAGCTAGCTTGTCTTGAATGTGTCCCTTTAGCATTGCTTATGTGTCTTACCTATTTCACACCAGCTACTCTTAGCTCTGCCCTTTGTCTTATTTTATGCTTTTTTTATAGGGTTTTGTCCTTCATCAATTTTTTAGAGGCCAAGGGTTTAGCCCCAGGTTCAACAAGAACGATTCTATCACAATGCTTTGAGGTTAGGAATTACTACTTATTAGAGGTAGACAGCAATGCAAACAAGGTTAGAGCTAGAATAATTTTAACTGAGAAATTTAGCAGACGTTCCCCACAAATACACTGCAAAAAATTCAAATTGTCCAAACTTTGGTAAGTGGGATGTATTGATTTTCCTACAGAATGGATACACAGATAGGTATGCAGTCTATAACTGTATATATGCAGGAAAGTCTGGATTAATTAAGGCTTTTATCTAATTTTTTCTTTTTTTACTTGTCAGATGATAGAAAACATTTCCCAATGACTTAACCATGAAAATAATGTAATTGCATATAATTTTACATCCAAAAGAAATGATGATTTAATTAATATGGCGTTTTCGATTCCTTGGAATAAGTGTGTTTTGAATTGAAAGCATACCAAATAATTTTGTTTGTGGAAGAGCATTTCCAAGAAAACATCACTAATGCCTAGGTAAATTTTTTGTGGTGCTCATTTTGATAAAGGAAACAACCGGAATGCTTGGAAGTTGCTCCTCCAAATAAACAGATGTTTCATTTTATTTTTTCTTCAGAATGGTTAATCACAAACACACAAACTTTTAAGATACTTTTTCTCAGATAATATGGCAACAACCTATCAGTGTCTACATTTCTGCCACGTAACTATTAAGTGGTCCTTGGCAAAAGTTGTCGATGATGCAATTTTTTACTTGATTGAAGGGACACTCTAGCTTATCTTATCCATCTAAATGCATATGAGTGTCCCTTTTAAATTAACATTTTGTGTTCCCTTGAAATTGTGTCACAGTTCCAATCCAAGATCTTTCCTGCTAGTTATTGCAGCCAAGTCAACCAAAACTGGCACACAAATCAGATAATAGAAGGGGATATATTCTCTGCATCTCTTGATATACTAAATTAATAGATCTTTGGAATATTACTGTTCTTAATTAAAATTTACCATGTTAACGATACTAAATTGCTGAAAGTTTTCCTAGAAATCTAGAAATTGTCTCACTGAATTGCCGGATGTTTCTACTACTATATTTAATTACTAAAGGGTTAAACTGAGCAGAGAAGGTGACTGTGTAACCCTGAGAATCTGGCCATTATCTCAGAGGCCCCAAGATACATCGAACAACCTAGACTCCCCAAGGATGCATATTTTCATCAGTTCTACCCGTCAATGTTTTTATATAAGGTTTCATTTTTTTATATAAAAGAAAAGTGATTATTCTATAAACGTCTATGATGAAATACCACTGCTGAAGTACAAACAGAAGAGAAATATATATTTAATTGACTAAAAACAGTGAGAGAAAGAACAGAAACCAGTCTTGTCTGATAAAGAATGTAAAGTAACTAATCTTGTATGAATGTTCACATTTTCCGGGAACTATTAGTATAATTCACACAAGTTTACGAATCCAAATCTGATTTCATTTCACAATTCAAAGCCAGTGACTTGTTCAGGAATACAGAGATATCGATAATACAAGTTAAATACAGTTTGTGAATATAAAAACCAAAAACTGTCTGCGCTTCTTACCCTAATAAAGTTGGCAACAAATATATAAACATAATATAAATGAGAAGTTTTGGTTGTATGAATTGGCCAAAGCATAATTAAGCTCACCCGCCACGTCAAGGCACACTCTCAATAGGGTGAGAACCTACGCTCACCTCCTACATAGTGGGCACACAAAGCAGTTTATACTGCTACCAAAACCTTATTAATGTGTTGGGGGAGGTGCAATTAAACCTCCTCCCCATTAACCCCTGGACAGCAAGCTGCAACCAGACTGATGAGGAGCCAACAACCTCAAATATGTGCAAACAGGGAAAAGAAAAAATTTTGGTGCGCTAAGCTAGTCTCAGGCTCAAATAATACAAATGTGTAATACGAGGCCTACCAAACAGTGTGAGCATGCTGCAAAAACAGTGTATTGGCTGTACAATGTATACAAAAAACAAAAACTGTCTTGGGGTGATAAAGCTGGCCCTGATCACGACTTGTTCATCTGTTTAAAGTTAGTTGCCCGCAGCATTCATTTGATATGCGATTTGCATAGTATTACTCTCCTCCCCTGCCCTGTGCATGTAGCTTGAGGATTTCTCACCCAGAGTGAGTTTCATTATTCTTTATAAGTGAGGTTTATTGCACCTCAGTTTAATTTTTTTTTTTTTTAGATTTTTCATTCTGTATCAACCATTTATTTTTTATATATTCACTTTTAAGTAATCCCACCCATAACATAGCTATACATAGCTGTGTAACTTGTCCCTAATTATTTACACACCTATTATTTATTTAATTGTAAATGTATTTAAATGTTGACTCTAGATCAGACAAACACCTAGGGCGAAATGCGTTAAGCATGTCGGCTCTGTGTCTTTCTTGGTTATGCATGTAAAATAAAGAAGACTACTGTATTTGCTCGATTATAAGACGAGGTTTTTTTTCAGAGCAAATGCTCTGAAAAATACCCCTCGTCTTATAATCGGAGTCGTCTTATAATCAGACCTCAAATAGGTCTGACTATGAGACGACTAAGATCCAGATCCCCCGCAGGTGCAGGGGAGCTGGATCCTCCTGTCTCGAACCCCCCCGCTCCCCTTGCCCCCCTCTTACCGGTACCTCTGAGTCCCCGGTGTGTAGCTGGGGCAGCGTGTAGATGTCTACGCGATTCGCGTAGACAACTTCCGCTGCAGCTGGAAGGAGGTGTGGCTAGCAGCGGGGGTTGTCTGCGTCCATCGCGCAGACCTTCCCCGGCTGTCAGAGATCAGAGTTCCCCGCAACTCTGATCTCTGACAGTCGAGGAAGGTCTGCGCGATGGACGCAGACAACCCCCGCTGCTAGCCACGCCTCCTTCTGGCTGCAGCGTAAGCGCGTGGGATCTTCACGCTGCCCCGGCTACATGACAGGGAAGTCAGAAGCACCGGTAAGTTTGGGGGGGGGGGCAGGGGAGTGTTAAATGGGGGGCATAAGGCATTTCTGGAGGCAGAGTGCTCTGTGAAATGCCTTTTAACCCCCTTAATGCCACTCTGCCTCCAGAAATGCCTTTTTAACCCTCTATACGCCACTCTGCCTCCTGAATGCCTTAAACCTCCCTATATGCCACTCTTCCCCATAATATGCCTTTTAACCCTCTAAAGATCAACTTTAATGACTTATATATGCAGAAATCCAGATAATTCCAAAGCGTTTGCATACTTTTTCCTGTAACTGTATGTAGTATTTTTGTTTGTACATGTGGAAAAAATAATGGCAAGCGAGATACCTTATTATACATAATGAGTGATGGTGAAATCCCCAGATATACTCCTAGAAAGTACTACAAAGGCCACAAGTCTACAATGGCTGACCAGGGGCATAATTGTGATTCTTCAAGATCATGAATGCGCAGATATTAAAAGGTGAAACACACAGCATATGTAGTGGTGGGGTAAAGGTGATGGAAAACCCTTCCACTTAAAGGTACGGGGTAGAAGCCCAGAGACTTGCAATTCCCACAGTTTTTCTATATCTACTTTATAGGGCTTTTCCATGACCTTTCCCCACTGCAACTTTTGTTGTGTGTGCTTCACTTATTGCTCTAAGCCTCAAGGAATAAGCCGGCATCCAACCTGATGCTGATGAGTCCCGTTAAAGACCATGGTCTAGTGGTTGCAGATAATGCCTCCGCTATCCACATGGCAAACGGACAACATCACTTGTGAACAACCAGCCCCATCTAGTGGAATGGTGAGGCTGTACACTAAAGGTGTACATCCCTATTTTGTATTTAAAAGTATTTTTTTTCTATTGGCTCCCGATGTGTACAATTTATGCCTCGATAAGCCTTATTTAAGTCTTTAAGGATTAATAACACACACAGTACAGGCTCTGTCACTGTTAATGGTTCAACTTGTATGTACCTGTATGTAAATTAAAGGAACATATTTCTTTAAAAATGACAAAATTGATCCTTGAATATAATTTTCTTTTCAGTGTCAAGTCTATAAACTGTTGCAGTTAATGGATATTGTAAAAAATATTGCTTGTTGGAGGGTTTTTTTTGGTGATACTTCTACAATATTTTCATTTGCTGTTTTAGGTATCAAACATGTTCAAACAATGGGCTGGTCGCAGGCTTTCAAAGTCAGTACTTTGAGGCAGTTCTGGATCGAGAATGGCAATTTTACTGCTGTCGTTACAGCCGAAGATGCTCCTATGGTTGTTGGTAAGTTACTAAAGGATTACTTAAGGATTATTTACTAAACCAGGACATTCAGCTTAGGTTACATTAAATATATATTTTTTTATTGAATAAATCGCATGGAAAATACATAATCTATTGGTACTAATCAGTGTCCGCTTAAGACCCGTTTAGGCCCTCAGAGGTAACAAAAAAATAAATTGAATAAATATGCTCTCACCTTGAGACCCTGCTTACAACCTCCTCACCTCTATTGTGGTGGTGCCATGGTGCCAGTAAATTAATTTTACCCTGAGGCATCTGTCTAGTGTCCATAATGGATAATTCGGGGTAGATCCATTGAAAGAGTGGTTGGTAGTATTCAGTATTTTTTCTTCTGTTGAAATGTGATTCCTTTTTTTTTTTTTTTTTTTTATTACATTGGAGTGCAGGATGGCTATGGCATACATTGATGACATTTTATTTCATCACAGGCTGACGCAAGATTATCCTTCTCATTATGGAAAAGAAGTGGATATGGTTCTTTACTCGTATGGATATTACATCAGAGGAGCGACTACTACATTCTCTGGAGTGGAAAGGTTAGTGTATATTATCTATTTCTACAGCATCAGATTAATGTTATGTAATATTTATATAATTTATACAGCGCCAATAATGTATGCAGCGCTTGTTTTACAGTGCATATATTCAAAGGGTATGAACAAGACTAGAATTGACAAACTTAGACAATCATTTTACAACTTCTTATACAATGTAACCGCACAAGCTGAAATTTTATTACAGAAATCAGTTTGCTAATGAGATAAAATGGCAACATACACGATCGCTTTGCTAGTATATAATAATTTCTTTCAACCTTCATATTTAGCTACTATTCGGTTCTTGTTCTAGGAAAAGTTCATATTTTTCATTTCCCATGCAAAATTTTAGTAGCGAAATACACTAAAGAAACAGATACAGAAAGAATGTATCAGAATACACATTATATATATATATAAAATGTATATGCACTAAGTGACCTTGAATGAATAAAAACATTAATTCCTGGATACTTTTTTTCCCCCCATTTAAAGGGATCGCCAGTGGAAGTATATAGTATGCAGAATGACAGACTTCAACTGTGAATTTGAAAACTTCTAGAAATTTGTCCTTCCTAAAAATGCTTCAAAAAGGAAAAAAAAATCTATTTCTGCTTTTTCTATGCTACATCTGTTTAAAATGTAAAATCTTTTAATGTTTGAGAACATATGCACAAGGGTAGTTAAAGGGCCATTACACCTTTTGTTTTAGATTTTAACATTTAAGCAGACCTCATTTGTAATTAAAACAGCATCAAGTAAGTAAAGAGCTTTTTTTTTTTTTGCTTAAACTCTTGAGAATAGTTGTACAAACATAAGGTTTGTGTAATAGTTTTATTAAAAGTTCAAACAAAAGTTTAATGGCATATATATAACAGTGTTAGGTTTAGTATATTGATGTTTGCTAGGAAATACTATATAATGCTCACTTTGTTTTGCAAATACAATTACTACAAATACTTAAGGATACAGTGCACATTAGCACGCTATTGGGAATAACACATCAAAAATGTACATGAAATATAGAAAATATCAATTTATGCATAATAAATTCTACACAGCTTTTAAATACTGACTGAATGCTGATTTTGTGAGTTCTTTAATATGCGCATTCTTCCTAAATAAAAAAAAAAAAAAAAAAAAAAAAAAAAAAGCACTTACCTGACCTAGATCCTCCTCCGTGATCTGAAATTTGTGATCACTGATCAGTAGCTTGAAGTACAGCTTGCCCAACCCGAGTCCCCCATGCATGTGTGTCCATCTCTATTCAACCCATGAGGTGGTCATAGCTCTTGTGGAATAAACCTTTATGCCTTCCATGTCAATGTTAGCCACCTTATAAAGGGAACCTCAATGTCTGCCTGCTGTTGGAAGGCATTGGATGGCCCTGTGCAATGCATAGTTAAATCACTGAGACAATGTCTCCTCAGTCAGTAAAGTAAGCAGTGGCTACTCAGTTCTTCTTGCTTGAAAAACTTGCCAGCGTTGGCCACTCATAACAAATACCGAGGTGAGGGACTCTCCTGCCAGCTCTCCCATTAGTAATTTAATTCAAATGTCACAGCCCTTCCCTTAAGGGACTACATACAGAAAAACAACAGAGAAAAAGCACTGCCTTCTGGATATTGGGTGAGGTTTTTATGGAGGCATCATTTGTCCTGCGATGATTGTAGGAGACAGAGTGTGCGCGTGATTGTATTCTCTCTGCACAAAGGAACCAACAAATCCACATGTGTTTTGGGGCATGTCGGTGAGGTACTGTTGGTGTGTTAGGAAGCACAACGAGCAATACATTTATGTTTGAAATAATCCTTAACTAGGGATGCACCGATGTATATCGGTGGCTGAAATATATCGCCCAAAAAGGGCATTACCGGCAAAATGCCTTCTTCCCCTGGGCGGGCAAGAGAAGTTGTTCACACAAAGCGCGAGCAACACAGAGGGAAGTAGCTGCGAGTGAGTATGCGTGATTAACCCCTTCAGTCCCAGGGGTTTTTGGTACCTCAAAGCCCAGTGCAATTTTGCCATTTTTGTGGTATGTTGGTTCAGCGATTATTCTCCTTCCCTGTGAATAGTGTACCCATATAAATTATATATTGTTTCTTCAAAGAGAGATAGCGCTTTCTTTTGATACCATAGTTAGATAATTAGCTGAAAATTTAAGATGAGAAATTTGGTAAAAACTAGCGACAATTAGGAAAAAAAAAATTATATATATTTTCCCTGTGAATCCTCACAAAATTAGGTAAAGTGATGGAAAATCCCCTCCAAGTTTATCAATTCGGGTGTCCTCATTTCAGAAATACCTAATTTATATAGAATTTCCATACTTTCCCAGCACTTATAGGGAACATACTATAAGGTGTACATTATTCAACTGTGTTCATTATCCAACTGTTGCTTAGATTATTTTGCACAGGGTATGTGTTACGGCAGAGAAACCCAATTTTTTTTTTCTTTTTCTAGAGGGCCATATCCATCCCTTACACAGGGTAGTATTTTTCATACTTATGGCTTAACAGTTTGGAGGGTGTAAAGTTTATTCCTTTTATTATTTTCTTTTTTAAAATGTTTATATTTTCTTTTTTGTAAAAAAGAAATTGCACTGTTAGGCAGTATGGTTAGAGGTCCTCTTAGGGACCTCTTGAACATGTTATTAATGCCAGTGATGTCACAATGACATCACTTATCTCACTATTTTTTTTTAATATTTATTGTATTTTAGTGATTTTTTTTAAAATCACTAAAATTTTAAATTTGTTTTTTAGCATTTGAGGAGAGTTAGAAACATGGTTAGCAATATTATATATTTTTTGTCCAATTTTGGTGTATTTACAACACTTTCATTAAAAGTAACAGATCAATACTGGAGAGAAACATTCAACAATATTACAAAAAAAATAAAAAAAAAAACTATACACACACACACACACACACATATACATATAAAAATTTCTAACAGCAATCACGCTCCTACCATGCCCAGGCAACAAGTAGATGCTAGAACCTGGGCATGATAGTGTGATTGCTGTTAGAAATTTTTATATATATATATATGTGTGTGTGTGTGTATAGTTTTTTTTTAATTTTTTTTTGTAATATTGTGTTAGCAATCACACTCCTATCATGCTAAATCAGCCAGTACATGCTGGAATCTGTGTGTGCCTGGGCATGATAGAAGTGTGATTGCTGTTAATCCTATATATAAATACACGATCTTTGCGATCTCTTCCGCCTAAGATTTTCATCACATAAGTTTCAGAAGTGGCTGTCTTTTATGTTGGCCCAATAAACGGCAGCACCTGTAGCGAAACGCTTAGAAATACCTGTACCCATATTCCATTCCTTCCAATGCCTCGATGAAGCCTGTGAAATTATGGCCACCTATTGAAGAAAGAAAGAAAAAAAAAAATATTCTGCCTAACAATTCCATAAAGCAGTTCTTGCAACCCACAAAACTTTTCATCTGAAAAGTATCTCTAGTATGCGTGATACTCAATTCAGCATTTTTACCTGGATAAAGGCAATGATGGACGGAAAGAAATAGTGATATATAGCGATATTATATTACATTGCCTAGTATGAAAAAATAACTCATACAAAAAAGGTATTCAAACTATTGAATTTATAATAAAAAAAAGTACAAAAAATGTGCACATATTTACAAAAGGCTTATAAAGGAAAATATACCCAAGTTACACACGTTTAAAAATAGTATAATATATGCATGCAGAACAACTAATACACAACGTTAAAAGACGTGGAAGTTTAACAGTGCCACTTTCACTTATACGTACATGAACTGAAACGTGAGAGGAAATTCTGTGGTCCAATAACATTTTGTGGAAACTAAAATAAATAAGTTAACAGATGCCTGCATTATGGCAGTCTCCATTTCAAAATCCGCCATTCCTTTTGTGCTTGTCAAGATTATATTTGAATTTTCTAGCAATTAAAAGCAGTACATAGTACTGAATTCATTAAACTTTCCTATAAACGCTAAAGTCCGAGTACCAGAAGGTGGGGAATGCATTATATTGCAGAATGCGGTAAACACTCAATACTACTTGTAGCGATATGCATGTAACACTATAATAAACATAAGGCACAAAACCAACACTCAATATTAAAGTTAATGCCATGAAGACATCAGTGGCACCAATGAGGACCTTAAAAGTGGTTTTGGGAGCAGGTAGGTAAACGTGTTCACCTACAAATACCTATTTATGCTTTGCATAAGAAAAAAATACTTTAAACTCGTACTAAATTGTACCACTGTTACGTATACTGTGTAACAGAACACATTGTGTTTATAGGTTTACTTCATCAATGCTTTGCAATATGGGCTTTTGGATCACGTGATTTCTGCCAGTTTTAAGCACACCAGTATTTCCTGATGTAGCCGGAAACGCTGAAGAAACATGTGCTGCTTCTTTTCCAAACAGACTGATTTTAGCATCCATTTCAATGGCTTTAGCTAAACAAGACGCATACGATTCCAGGGGACAATCAGAAATACTTTTTTCTGTCGGCACTGGGTGAACATCTGCAAAGAAATGCATAAACGTGTCTTAAGAATTTAACGTGCAACCACCACAAAAATACCACATCCTGGAGCTTTACAGGGTTTATTCACTAACAACGCAGTACACACAGAAGAGGTAATCAAGAAAGGTTGCATTATCCCCGAGAGGTGAGAGTTAAAATGTTATGCAAACTGGGTTTGTGTATACTGCACAGCTGTGTCATAGCGTACACACACACACACGCCTAATTTACATTACTGATATAAAGAAACATTTTATTAAAAGCCAACTGGTCAAAACGCAAAAATTCGAACAGGTTAGGAAATTATGATATGGTAAATATTAGTCAAGTGCCCGTGGTACTGAAATGGTTAATCATCTTGCACACCTAGTAACAATAACCTAACGTGCCATATATAAATGCATTGTCACTAGGGCTGCAACTAACGATTATTTTAATAATCGATTAGTTGGCCGATTATTTTTTCGATTAATCGGATAAAGAAAATGCAATTTTTTTAAAATTTAAAATAATGTAATAAAAAAAAGTACAATTTACACTTAAATGTCTTTATTGCAATGGCCTCTCTCTCTATTCACCCTCTTATTTTACTGACATAATAATAAAAGCTACAAGAACCCAAACACGGTGTTTCTCAAACTAGCTTTTAATGCAAAGTTATTAGTAAATATTAATTCATATGTTAACTATTTTTCATATTTAATAAAAACTATGAGAAAAAAGCCTTGTTTATATTTTCTTTTATTTACCAAACTGCCCCCAGTTATGCACATCTGACCCCCAGCTTGCCACTCTGCCTCCATATATGCCAGAGATTCCACTGTGCCCCCGATATGCCTTATACTCCTTATATGCCAGTGATATGCAACTGAGCCCCCTGACATACCTTTTACCCCCAAATATGTTTTATGCCCCCCTGATACGCCTAATATCGATATGCCTTATACCCCCTATATGCCCTGAAATTCATAATACCACCCATACACCACTCTGGCTCCTCCCCCCTCCCATACGCCACTCTGGCTCCTCCCCCCTCCCATACGCCACTCTGGCTCCTGTCAGCAACGGAGGTTCAGAAGACACCAGGGAGCCGGGTAGAGAGGCAGAGTGACGTATGGGAGGGGGAGGAGCCAGAGTGGAGTATGGGAGGGTGGCTCCCATACACCGCTCTGCCTCTCTCCCGACTCCGTTGCCGACAGGCACTTTCACTGCAGCTTCAGCGTAAGTGAAGGGCAGTAATGGAGGGGGTCTGCGCGATGCGCACAGAGAGCCTCTGTTACTGCCCTTCACTTACGCTGAGGCTTCTATGAAGCTCCAGTGAAAGTGCCTGTCAGCAACGGAGGTTCACAAAGCACCAGGGAGTCGGGAGAGAGGCAGATGGGAGGGGGGAGAGAGACGGAAGTGAGAGACCGGCCGACAGCGAGGGGAATCCAGGTCCCCTGCATCGTTGCGGGGGATCTGGATTCTAGTGTTATAATCTGATCTCTGTTTGAGGTCGGATTATATAAGGAGAGGAGTTTTTCAGAGCATTTGCTCTGAAAAAAACCTCTTTTAATAATCGATAAAAATCGATTCGACTAAATGATAATGAAAATCGTTGACAACGATTTTCATTAATCGATTATTATCGATTAGTTGTTTCAGCCCTAATTGTCACTTAACACTGGGTATTAGGCTGCTTTGATGAATTAGATTATTACAAAACTGAGATTGTAAAAAAAGAAAACAGGCAGGTGATATATTAACTATTTGAATACAAGACATTTAAGTGCATACCACATTTCTGCTCCACTTCATCTTCAAACGTCACAGAACTCTTTCTCCTGGAATAGAGAGCTCGAGGCTGTTGAGTACCATCTGAACTGCAGTCTTCAAGCAGCATTACATCAGTACCTATGAAAGAAAAGAAAAAAGTATTATCAAACCCACTGATCAAATTGCAATCCATAAAATGATATTCACATGACCCAACTATCAAAGTGAATATGGTATTTACACATAAAGCGGTATACTTAGAGAAACGGGCATTTCATCTGTTTAAAACAAAATTAAAATGCAGATATTAATTTCAAGAACGTTGTGAAATGTCAGCACAAAAACCAGAGGAAGTGAAAGAAAATTACCTGAATCGTTTGAGTAGCTAAAGCCAGTGTTTGTGGTCGTGCTCTGATGATCAGAAACCTTCCCATTTGCTATCAGAGCAGAGAGGTGAGGAGGTAACCCAAGGTCTAATGAGACAAGAATAAACAATCATTAGTAGATTAGTCAGTTTAGTTCTGGGATTTAAGAAGAAAATGAAAAGGTATTTTGAATGGATGACACCAGATGTGTGCAAACATGCACCATTCCAAACAAAGTTTTGTGCAAAGTTAATTTAGTGCAATGAACATAGTCCTACAAGGACAGTCCTTATGGATGAAGTTGTAAAAATAAATGACACCAGCAAAAGAATTTAAAAATACATAACATAAAAATACCTTCACTTCTGCTAAAGTAAAGAACAATCTTCAGCACATTAGAAAACATGTTCACGGACAGGCCTCCATTACCTGTTATTCTATTGGAGATGCTGAACATTCTTGACGTTCTAGGTTGATGAAATGGATCTCGGTACCGATTTCCAAAGCACATGCTTAGGAGTTCTTTCCGGACAGTTTTATTCCACAGTCCGTAAATAAGCGGATGGCAGATTGCACTTGTAAACGACAGCCAGGTCGCTAAAGTCTCCAGGACTGGAGAAACACTGTTTTTCCCCCATAAGGCCTCAGTGCTTATAACAATCATGTACGGACCCCAGGTAAGGACAAAAGCACCAATGACAACCAAAATGGTTATGAAAGCTTTGCACTGGTTGGCTGAATAAACAATACTTGAAAAGCCATTCTTTCTGCTTCCCGATGAAGAAGTAGAAGTACTTGAATTTTTTTCTCCATTCTTTTGGGAGACGTCTTGGATAATCACAACAGTTCCACAGTGAATTTTGCGAGCTTTTATTCTAGCCACACGGAATATAAAGCCGTAGCAAATCATCATAACGATGAATGGTAAAAAAGCACACCATATTTGCCAAAAGGCAGTGTATCCAGCTTCTTTGTGCCAAGCGGCTACACACATCCATTTAAAGTTATCAAATTCTAAGGAGGACCATCCAAAGAGAGGAGGGAGACAGCCTATAAGGGAATGCAGCCAAACATATGCAATAGCCAGAACCGCCCGGTTCCCAGTAATCTTCATAGGGTAAACCATTGGATAAAGAACAGCATAATACCTGTATTAAGAAAAAGTTAAAACAATTTTAAAAGTGGAATACAATGTTTTAAACTATTGCAGACTTTTTAAAAAGCTTGTGCAAACAGTTTGCAAGAAGTATTTTCCGGCAATAAAACTGACATTTAAAATGTGAGAGTTGATAGAGAGAAAAAAAGGGTCATTACTACACAGATTCCATCAAGCACAATCTATAATATGAGTTTTGACAAATTGGCCAATTTTCAGGTGTAGGTTTCTTTTGTCCACGTGGATAACTTGAGCACAAGAAATCCCCGCTTAACAAAACATAATACATTCCGAACATGCAAAAGGAGGAATCAGCAGAGAGTATGTACTAATAAAGAACAAATAAGCATTAGCAATATATTTAAGATGTAGTCAACAGTTTTTGGAAGTAGACAATGTGAGCGGTGAATGAGATAGATGGGTGAAGGAGGGATAGAGTCAATGGTGACAGACAGCAAGCGTGTTGGGTAGGGATGATGGTTCCATCATTGACATTAACAAAGAAAAAAAACGTTAGTGTTAGAAGGATGGAAGATTACTTACATTTTAAAGAGACTAAGTTTTAGGAATCATGCAGACACACATTTAGAAAAAAGAGACGAGGCATGATGACAGAGAGCGGATAAAAAAAGGCCATGGTGGATTCATGCTTTCAAAGCGGGGGAGTTAGACTGCGTGTCTGAACGTAACAGAGAATAAAGTGAGAAGCCACAGAGCTCGTAGGGTTGTCAATGGGATGTTGAAATTACCAGGGATGATGAGACATCAGATGAGAAAAAATTAGGATATCATGTGAGGTAAAAGTGCCCTAAACATTACATAAGTGGAGGTTGATGCATTTAGGGTAAGCCAGGGATCAATGTTTTACAGAAGTGATGCTCAAATTTCAATGAAAGTGTGATGCAAACCCAGTGTCCCCCGAGGGGACGTACATAAAAAAATTACACTAAAAAAAAATTCAGGTTCTTGTTATAAAATGTTTGCATGCAGGGGCAATGGCATCATGATATCTCCATAGCATCTCCATAAAAGTACTATCACCAAATCATTGTCACAGCAAGAAAAGGGGTCAAATCTTATCTATATAAATAAGAAAACGAAAAACTTACCGATCAATAGCTATAATCCCTAAAGTAAGCATGCTTGCGGAACTGATCAACATGTAAAGTAATGCAGAAAAATTGCACCAAACTACTCCAAAAATCCATTCTCTCAATATTGAGCTAACAATTACAAATGGCAGGACTAACATAGAAAGAAGGAGGTTGGAAAGCGTCAGACTAAACACAAACTTATTGCTAAGCGAGAGCAGATAGGATTTCTTGTATAGGGTAACCACTATGACAAGGTTTCCCAAACATATTAGAATATCGATAATTATTATAGCAATGGACTCCGCTACTATGGTCGCTCCGTTTTCCTCTTCGTTGTCAGGTCCCACAGCCTTTCCATCAGTAGAGTTGATGTTCATTGTAATTCACATGGCTATTCAATTTGAAGCAGGCTGGAAACCTGAAATTGTAATTTAAAAAAAAAAAATTAATTGGAGAATAAAGTAATATATTCACAGTTTGCCAGATTTATGCAGCCAGCCAACTCAATCAAATGAAGTATGTCTCCATGATGCATTGTGGGTAATTTATGAGGGGATTTGTGGATCACAAAAAAAAAAGCATTCCAAACACGTGTTTACATATGTATGACGAAAGCACATAGGTAAGTATAATTAAATTACATCATAATATATTCTCAAGATTTTTGCGTCTTTTCCTGTCAAACTACTGGACCCCGCATACAAAACTTCAGAAATTGATCATTTCCACTTCCTTTCTCTACATAGCTCACGTTAGTTAACATTTTCCATGCACATAAAAGTTCAGTGAAAAACAAATAAAACGTACATAGCGCGGGTACCGTCAGAAGGGAAGTCGCCAGACGCATCGCACCGAACGGGGGAACGCCGCAATGTATGCACCCGCAGGGTGTTCTCATAAACGGAAACATACGATACAAACTAAATAAACAAAACGGAACTCCCGCCTATTGTATTACTGGAAGCAGGGGCGAGCACACAGACCTGGAAAGCCTATACCCCTGGCCAGATTCCATGTTTTGCCTATTGCGCATGCACACTACAACTGTGCTCGACTAAAGGATGCGCGACGCCGCAGATTAGTGACGTCATCAGTTGACCACGCCCTCAACAGACTAATGTAGAGTTAGTGGTAGCGGCCCGCCGAGTGTGCGCCGATTTGTAGCTTGCTACCCGTGTCCCTTTTTCCTCCTAGATTATCATTCTTTTCTATGAATTTAGAATAGAGGGTTGGGTATAAATGAATCAGTGTTCTCCAGCCCTAGTAGTACTGTAATAGTAATGTGTACGGAGACTGAAATGAAACCGTGAAACTAAATGGTTCACTCATTACTTTTATTTTGTAATATTTGATTTTATTGAATCCTTTAATTTTTTCCTCATCAGCAAAATGAGTACACATCAAGACAAAGAATCTACGCCGCAGCATCCGGTGATATTAGGTGCGCTCGATACAATGGGAAACGGGTGACTGAAGCATATAATGCCCCTACATAAATGCCCATATATGCCCCTACATAAATACACCAGATGGTCTAGATTGGAGGATATTGGTAGTGGAATGGCTATATGTAAATTGTCATAAAGCACGAATAATCACCAAAAAGTATTCATCTGCCCTTCCAGATTACTGAAACGCTGCACATGTATGGGTTATTGTGTAATCTACAGGCTATACTACGAGACATGTTCATTTCACTACATGACAGCACACAGGAGAGGGCAGGGTAGGCACACGGAAAATAAAGGGTTAAATTCACTAGTGTATAGGGTACACTAAATAGAAAAGATACATTTTCACCAAAACATACACTACTTTCTACAAGGTGCTGGAAACATTAAATTGGTACTAAGGGCCCCAAAGTGTGCCAAGAAAATGTACCCCAAACCATTACACCAGCCTGAACCATTGATACAAGGCAGGATGGATCCATGCTTTCATCCCTGTCATCTGAATGTTCCAGCTGGACCAGGCAACGTTCTTCCAGTCTTCCGTCGTCCAATTTCGGTGAGCCTGTGCGAATTGTTGCCTCAGTTTCCTGTTCTTAGCTGACAGGATTGGCACCCGGTGTGGTCTTCTGCTGCTGTAGCCCATCTGCTTCAGGGTTTGACGTTTTGTGCGTTCAGAGATGGTATTCTGCATACCTTGGTTGTAACGAGTGGTTATTTGAGTTACTGTTGGCTTTCTGTCATCACAAACCAGTCTGCCCATTCTCCTCTGACATCAACAAGGCATTCTTTCGTCCACACAACTGCCAGTCACTGGATATTTTCTCTTTTTTGGACCATTCTCTGTAAGCCCTACAGATGGTTGTGTGTGAAAATCCCAGTAGATCAGCTTTTTCTGAAATACCCAGAAGTGGCCAGTGAGTGTATATACACATTAGAACCTCTGTAGATCCATACTGTTTGTCTCTGACAGTGCCTTTCTATGCATAGTTCATCTTTCATGCCCTTTTGCTTGTGCTATTCCTCCTGTTCCCAGTCAAAGCCAACAAGAGGGCCAGTTGTGAGATCACCATTTGGTCAGTGTGTTTGTAACTCAACTGGGACACCACTCCTGTCATATTGCACGACAGGGTTTCATTAGGAGTGTTTGATCTGTGTTTATAGACAGTTTGTTAGGGTACCAACTTCACTACAGTCCCCTTGCTCACATTCTTTAGAAATAAGACATGTGGCGGGTAAAACATCCCTTTAAATGTGTCATGCAGTGACAATAAAATAGCCCTAATCAGATTACAATTAAGAAGATTTTACATGTCTGGTAAACACTACCTGACAGCCACACATTCACTCTTCCATAACACTGGGCAGTTACTGAGCTGATCTTTATCACCAGATATATTTGAATATGGATTTAATATTTTTAAAAACTAGCCCACTTACTAATGTTTTTATCTTAATGGACATGGAATGAACACACGTGAGTATATGTTTTCATTATTTAATGTTGTTTACACTGCTAGAGATGAAAAGGGAGGTATGAACTGGTATGGGAATGAGAGGTTACACCAAAACAAAGTATATTTATTGTATGAACTGGATATTAAAAGAGTCTCCCCAAAAAAAAATCAAATCTAAACACTGGATTAAAGTTTATTTCGTACCCTTTGGGACCGAGGATTCAACACTTTTGCGGTGCTCGTGTTTAGATGTAATTTTCTCCTCACTCATTTAGGTTATATATTGGGTTTTTTTCAGGACAAGAAGGGCTTTCTTCAGAGGATTTTTGGATCATATTATCTAATTTACTATAAAAAAATAAAATAAAATATGATGAAAATTAAAAAAAAAAACTTTTTCTCACTTTTATTTGAAAAATATTTTACTCATCCAAAAAAAGCTAATGAAAAAAACTGTTAAATATATTCTACTATTTGTCCTGAGTTTAGAAATACCCAATGTTTTGTTTTTTTTGCTTTTTTCTGCAAGTTATTGGGCAATAAGTACAAGTAGCATTTTGCTATTTCAAAACTATTTTATTCCAAAGCTGGTCATTCTGCCCCATGTGCCATTTCGGGTATCTTTGAAGCTGGCCAAGGCAATTTACCCCATCAAACCATGTTTTTGAAAACTAGACACCCCAAAGTATTTCAAATGCTAGTATTTTAACCCTTTCCATGCATGAGATTCTACCACCAAAGTTTGTGGTAGTAATTTTTTTTCACACAAATTGTACTTCAGGTATAAATGTATGGCTCCAGGTTATACGTCACTATCAAACAACACCCCAATATTTGTTCAGCAACATCTCCCGAGTACAGTAATACCCCCCATGCACGTGTTTGTTGGGTTGTTTGGGAGGTAAAACACCACATTTAGGAAGTGTGCATTTTGTAATCTAACCATACATTTTTGAAATTGAGGCATTACAGCAACACAATTGAAGCGAAGAAAGTGATCTAAGCTTGTTTAATGAAACATTGGTCGTCATGTGACCGTTTTTGCGTGACGTGCCTGGCCCAGGTCAGAAGAGCCCTTTCTACACAATTTTGAACCAGTACGAGGAGACAAGAACAAGTGGTCTCAGGGGCCGCCTTCAGGCACGGCCCTGTTGCAGTTACGACCACTGCAACCTCTGTAGTTACGCCAGTGTTCTCAGCAAAGACCCAACCCCATCATCTGACATCACCTAAAACATGTGCCCCTGGTTATTTAAAATGTTGGGAAGTATGGAAAATCACAAGCACACAGTGAACTTTTACCTGCACAGCAAACAAAACAATGCAGGTGTAACATGACAAACGTTATAGACAAAGTAATTTTAGTGAAGACAGAGTGGTAGATAAATAGAACAGCCGCCCATCAAAGGTGGTAGAGGCTAATACAGCGAGGGAATTTAAACATGCAGGGGATAGGCATAAAGCTTTCTAAATTGGTTAGATGAAGGGATAGGAAAAATACATGTAAAAAAAACCAGACAAAAAAAAATCCACAGCCCATTATCCCCTATGGGGTCTAGTACTAATACATTACTGCAATGAGTGCAGATTCTTTACTGATCTTTGCACCACTTGTTTTCGGTTAGTGGGTGAATGTGTTTCATGGGTCTTAATGTGGACCAGTTATTACAGATAAAAAGTGAATTACTATTTTTTTCATGAGCACACAGTCTAAAAATGTACCAAATCATAATTAACCCCTACGTCCAAAAAACGCATCCCAAGAATCCCCTATGGACGTACCGGTACGTCCTGCCCTTCTTGCAGCGGCAGGGACACATCCCTGCCGCTGCACGGGAGATCAGGCTGTCGGACTCCCCCCTGACAGCATCGCTGGCTTTCTGCTGTACAATTTGATGTAACAGCTTCCGCCACGATTGTGTGATCGGGCTTTCCCTTCCAGGTTGCGTCACTGCTGACGTCACTCGGAAGTTCATCGGGTGCCGATGAGACACAGACGCTGTGATCTCTATGCAAGTCTGTGGGGACTTGCATAGAGATCACAGTGTGATCGGTGCAGGGGGATCGCAGGGAGGAGAGTGAGAAACCATGTTTCTCACCCTCCTCCCATGCTGAAAAACGAAAAGGAGAAAAAAAAGGTTAGTGATTTAAAAAAAAAAATCACTAAAATAATACAATAAATAATAATTAGAAAAAAACAATAAAGTGAGCTAAGTGATGTCATTGTGACATCACTGGCATTAATAACATGTTCAAGAGGTCCCTAAGAGGACCTCTAACTTTTTTGTTTAAAAAAGATATATAAAAAATACAAAAACAAAATAAAAATATATATAAAAAAGCTAATAATAA
Organism: Sceloporus occidentalis; assembly: GCA_023333645.1. NCBI lineage: Eukaryota > Metazoa > Chordata > Lepidosauria > Squamata > Phrynosomatidae > Sceloporus > Sceloporus occidentalis. The sequence goes on from JALMGF010000033.1 coordinate 612,394, forward strand.
TAATAATAAAAAAAAACAATACATCCCATTGCCCTAACACAACATCTACCCAGTATAACCCTCCTGCCCCCGTTCACCACCCCCAAACCGGTTAAACCATAAGCATATAATTCTACAAATTCTACAAATAATGTACACCTTATAGTATGTTCCCTATAAGTGCCGGGAAAGTATGGAGAATCTATATAAATTGGGTGTTTCTGTTTTTTATGTATTTTTCAAATTTTCGCTAGTGTTTACTTAATTTCTCATTCTACATTTTCAGCTAATCATCCAACTATGGCAGGGGTTCTCAAACTGCGGCCCTCCAGCTGCTGCAGGACTACATCTCCCATAATGCTCCTTCAGCTAAGGGGCTGGCTGAGGAGTATGGGAGATGTAGTCCTGCAGCAGCTGGAGGGCCGCAGTTTGAGAACCCCTGAACTATGGTATCAAAAGAAAGCTCTATCTGTCCTTGAAAAAACAATATATAGTTTATATGGGTACACTATTCACAGGAAAAGAGAATAATCGCTGAACCGACATAGCGCAAAAATGGCAAAACTGCTCGGGGACTTGAGGTACCAAAAACCTCAAAAAAATTGAAGGGGTTAATATAATCCTCACAGGAAAAAAAAAAACAATTTCGTCACCAGTAAGAAACAATCAACCCCGCGTTCCTAGAACAACCACTAAACAAGAAGGTCCATTTCCTGTCAATCAGCTCATGTTTAACCAATCAAAATTGAGCTGTCATAACCAATGCGAGCCTAGCACTTGCGGGACTTGTGCGATCACATGACCGGCTGCTTGCTGCTGCACCAGGAAGTGGCCTGCGGGTTCCATGGCTGCAGGTATTAGTTTGTGTTTACATATATGTATGGCTTTAAACATACATGTCGGTGTGGGGTTATAAGAGACCCTTCATATTTAACGTGTAACGTTTCAATAAGTGCACGTAGACAGAAACGTAATATAGCTCACACAAAGCAGTGTCCATATGTTTGCTTAGAATCGAGATTAATAAAGATAATTTAAATTTAATTATCAGCAGTGCTGTCATATACTTTTTTGTGTAAATGGTAATGCATCCCTTAATTATGAAAGATATTTAATTCGGAATATATCATATATAGACATAATCTAAAATAAATGGTTGTATGAATCCTGAATTTTATATTTTTATATATATATATATATATATATATATATATATATGTATATAGTGTTTGTTTCTGTGTTGCTGTATAGTATAGTATCTGTATAGTGTTGGGTAGAGTATATTATTCGCGTTGGGTCCATGATTTACAATTCAGTCGTGTTTAGGCTTGGAACTAGGATAGAAACAAGGAACCACTGCCTGATAGATATTGATAGCAAGAGAATGATACATTTGGCAGTATGCAGCAATAAATTAATATATTTTCCATCTAAAATTTCCAGAAAGTTTGACTTCATAGAGAATAAAAACCAGGAAAAAAACATTTAAGGGAAAAAATAAATAGGGATGCTGTATGTCTGCATCATACAAAACAGAATCAAATGGAAATGTTGTCTTTTTTTTTATTCTTTCATTTACCTCTGAATTGCCATTTTAACAGGATCTGCCTGGTCTCTATATTACTCTGTGCCCTAAGATCAAGGTCTTCTTTTTTTAAATGTCAATTTTCCTTCTTGTAACAGAAGCAAAAAAAACCGAGGAACTGTCAAAACAGTCCAACGATTCAGAGGTAACTTCTTAAACATCTTAAACTATCTTAGAATGTCTGTGTGCAGAATCAAATGCTGCTTCAGTATATACAGTGTCATGAATGACTTAAATATGTTAATCACATGCTATAATGATAATACACGCATGCACACATACCCATGCTGCAATATTACTTACTGGCATTTACTACCAACATTCTAATCACTTTTATTAACCATTTCCTATCACCATTCTAAACCCACACCTTATAGTAAGATACTATTTGCTATTTCCCACAAGTTTTTAAATACCCTGTTTGAGTTACGTATAAAAAGTGATTCTGGTGTATAGTTTGAATAGTAGTCTTATAATCATATCCACCAATAGAATGAACCAGTCAGAAGGAAGCGTACATTGGTTTCTATGGTAATAAGATCACTTTTGCAAATAGTTTTTTTTTTTTTATTAAAAAAACACACATCTGTTTATTCACAAATAATGATTTATGTGTATTTACACATCACATTTGTTGGTTTTATAGGATTCTGATTCCAGCGAAGACAGCAGCAGTACATCAGAAAGTAAGCTACTGATTGAGTGTTAAGAGTGATGCTTCTGGTGTCAGGGAAAAGTTTAGTAAGGGTGAAAAAAGGTTTATACCCCTTCATGGCATACTCGTGGCATTATTATTTTACTATGGCGTATCCTTGGGTAATTACTGGATATTTATATTCAAGAATAAAAATTAATTTTTACCCACATATGCGTTATAAAGGATGCCTCGATATATCCACAATTGCCCCAATTTGAAACGTATAACACAGTAATGAGTGTAGTGCACCTCAGGTTAGAGGGTTATAAAGAATTTACTTACCAAAGATACAGAGACCATCTCACACTAATTCATGGTGTAATAAGACCATAAAATAAAAACTCATTCTGATTGAGAGAGACTTTTACATTATTTAGAGCAGTCACTGCTCAAAATTTTTAAGGCACATATCAGCCACTGGTGCAACTTGGAAATATTACAAATACGACTTCATGCACCAGGGTAATCAATAAAGATCGTGGGGAACAAGGATTAGGAGCAGTAACAGTATTTAATATAAATAAATCAATGATATGCTTACATACCGGTAAACTGGATAGAGCTGATGGGACCTGCCTAAACTGCAAACGGTTATACTATTCGACCCCAGATATCAGCATTCACATTCCCTCCATGACACATGCACTACGTGTTTCGCTTGTCAGCTTTGTCACAGTGTATCTGGATATATATATATATATATATATATATATACATATATGCAATTTAAAAAATGTGTTTTATATAATGCAATTTAAAAAGCTCATGTTTTCAGCCAGACATTTAATGCCCAGATACCTCAGGGATTGGTACCTAGTGCCTTAAACAAATAGTTCTTTTTCAGAAGAGGATCCACTGGTACTATAGCTGCTCTCCATGCTATAAGAACATTTTGCTTAGTATTGAAACTGATTAAGGGATTAAAATGATCCAATTAATGTATGAAATATATTTCCTAAAATGTGTTTGTTCTTTACAGTGGATTTCTTACGTAACCTTTTCTCCCGTACTCTCGGTATTGGTACTCCTGAAAAGGTTTTGGAGGAGCTAAACTTGGAAGGAGTGAGCAGGTTCATGCTTAGTGGAAAATGTGAGTCAACGTGACATTCATCCAAACTATATGTATGTAATTTCATTTGTTCTCTGAATTTTGACTCTTTATTTTTTAAATCACTAGGTAAGAATGTGGTATGTATGGTGGGAGCAGGCATCTCAACATGTAAGTAATAATGGTACTGCAGTGCAGCCACTAATACCAAATTACCTTAACAGCTCACCCAAGTTTTCCTGAAACTACTGCAGTGACTTGGATTGTTCCTGTAGTGTCCTCCTTTAATGATTTCTTGGGTTTTCCATTACTGCTCCCTAAAACTCCACTATCTATTCTTGCTGACTCTTTTTACTCCTTCTCAGTTAGTCGCTTTAACTATGAGTCTCGTAACTCCAACTGTGGTCATCTATGTAACTTCTACCCATAGCACTCATTGACTATTTAAACACTTCATAGTACCTCCTAGGTATATTGATGTGAATACTTGCTAGTTGCTACAACTAATCCCTTGGTCTGTGCCTGTAAACAGATTTTGGTAACTACTCTCAATGTTGTCTGTGACTCGCAACTATTCCTGATCTTTTTTCTCTGTAATCCTTCTTTAGCTGCAGGAATACCTGACTTCCGTTCACCAGGCAGCGGACTTTACACTAACCTCCAGAAATACAATTTGCCGTATCCAGAGGCCATCTTTGAAATAGGATTTTTTAAGGTGAGAAAATGTAAAGTAAGTAAAGATAAAGCAAACTTTGTTTGTAGCTGAACTGTGAACTTGGGGTAAGAGTGGTTGGAAAGATGATCAGAGGGAATTGATGAAACATTGATAGAGACGTTTAAAGATTTTACCAAAGTGGTCATTATCATTTACAAATCAGAAGATTCCTGTGATCAAAGGAATGCATAACTAAGATTCTGATGGCATTAAGATCCTGGTAGAGAATCAAGGTATAGCTAATTAACACTAGGGTGTATTCACTAGTATTAGCTTTGACATGAGAAGTCTCGTAATGCATAGTTCAGTTTTCTTAACTGTTTAGTTAACAGGCATTTAGTGTCGAGGCATTCAGCAACACCGAGATCGGCATGATGGGCCATGTCTGGCCCCTCCCCGGGGTATCAATATCCGCCATACATTGTATGGCGGCGGACGCCCGTTTTAAAAGCGTTTAGGAGGCGATCAACGATCACCTCCTAAACTTCAATGGTGTCGCTGGAATGCCTCGATCAGGAGGCATCCAGCGACACCAAATACTTACCCCAGGGCGGGCTGTGACCGCTCTGGAGAGCGGTCACAGCCGCAGCTGCACGCAGTCTTCGCCATCCGCAAGATGGCAGCAGCCCGGGGAAAAAAATTATAAAGTTGAAAAAGTTCGCTAGACGGTCTCCAGACCCTCTAGAGAACTCTGGCTCCACTTGCAGGTTGAATACAGGTACTGCATTGAACCATACAAGTCAATGGAGCCCAGCTTTCTAATCACTATGTGATTAGTAAAATATTAAAAAAAAAAAAAGGAAAAAAAGAAAAAGCTTAAAAAAAACATGCTAACATTTAAAAATTATTATGCTTTAGAGGAACTATCCAGTTCCAGCAAAATGTAAAAAAAAAAGTCCAAAAAGAGTAAAATAAATAAAATAAAAAAATAAAGTTTATTATTATGAGCAAGTGCTAAAATTAGCGCTGTATCTTCCCAAAAATCCTGACGTGGAAAACTTTAAATAAAAGCATTTCAAATACCCAAGGGGTGTCTAATTTAAAAAAATGAATGGTTTGATGGGGTACATTGGAGTGGCCGGGCTCAAAGATAGGGCATAGGCACAGACTGACCGAAATGGGGGGGAAAAAAAGCGCACTTCCAAAATGTGGCATTTTAACCCCCAAACACCAGACAAACCCATACATGTGGGGTATGACTTAACTCGGGAGATGTTCCTGAACACATATTAGGGTGTTGTTTGATAGTGACGTATACCTGGAGCTATACATTTATACCCAAAGTACAATTTGTGTGAAAAAAATACAAAAAAAAATACTACCACAAAGTGTGGCAAAGGCTGGTGGTAGAATCTGATGCATGGAAAGGGTTAAATACTACCATTTTAAGTACCTTGGGGTGTCTAGTTTTCAAAAATATATGGTTTTATGAGGTAAATTGTAGTGGCCAGGCTCAAAGATAGGGCATAGGCACAGACTGACCAAAATAGGATAAAAAAAACAGCACTTCCCAAATGTGGCCTTTTAACCCCAAACAGCAGTCAAACCCATGCATGGGTGGTATCACTGTACGCGAGAGATGTTGTTGAACACATATTAGGGTGTTGTTTGATAGTGATGTATACCTGGAGCTATAAATGTATACCCAAAGTACAATTTGTGTAAAAAAAAAATAAAAAAAAAAAATACTACCACAAAGTGTGGCAAAGGCTGGTGGTAGAATCTCATGCATGGAAAGGGTTAAAATACTAGCATTTGAAATACCTTGGGGTGTCTAGTTTTCAAAAATATATGATTTGATGGGGTAAATTGTATTGGCCGGCTTCAAAGATACCCGAAATGGCACATGGGGGGAAGAATTACCAGATTTGGAAAAAATGGTTTTGAAATAGCAAAACGCTACTTATACTTAATGCTCCATAACGTGCAGAAAAAAGCTAAAAAACATAAAAACATTGGGTATTTCTAAACTCAGGACAAATAGTAGAATATATTTAGTAGGTTTTTTTCATTAGCTTTTTTGGATGAGTAAAAGATTTTTGGGGTAAAAGTCAGAAAATGTGGGTTTTTTTTACATTTTTCATCATATTTTAGTATTTTTTTATGGGAAATTAGATAATATGATTAAAACAATGGTATCTGAAGAAAGCCCTTCTTGTCCTGAAAAAAACAACATATAATTTGTGTGGGTTCACTAAATGAGTGAAGAGAAAATTACATCTAAACACGAACACCGCAAAAGTGTTAAAACAGCCTCGGTCCCAATGGTACAAAAGGTAAAACACAGCCTGGTCCTTAAGGGGTTAATAAACCCAACTATTATTGTATGCATATGTGCAATAGTCTTGTCTGGATTTTCTTTTTATTAGTATAGGCCAGGGGTGTCCAACATGCGGCCCGCGGGCCAAATGCGGCCCGCGGGACCTCGAGGTGCGGCCCGAGTGAGATTGGCAGCCAGGATCACAAGAGCCCTGCTGCTTACTTGTGGGAGGGTCTATTCTCTGCTCCAGTCCTGCTTCCTCTGTGGGGAGAATGAGGGAGGCCGCACCCCCTGCTGAAGTCTGTGAGCGGCATCGAGAGCTGTAGAGCAGGTAAGGGGGTGGGGGAGTGTGTTTGAATGAGTATGCCTGATTGAGGGAATGAATTTGTGAATGAATGAATTTGTGTGTGTGATAACATGGATGTGTAAGTGCTGGAACCTAGGCATGATGGGACTGTGATTGCTGTTAACAATCCCACTCCTATCATGCCAAGTCAGCCAGTATATGCTGAAACCTGGCTAGCTGCCCCCTTGTGTATTGATGCTGCCAGCAGTATGGGGTCTGCACTTACAGCCACCCTGTACCAGCATGTACTGGCTGACTTGGGATGATAGGAGTGTGATTGCTAACAGCTAACAGCAATCTGCTAACAGAAATCACAGTCCCATCATGCGTAGGTTCCAGCATTTACTGGTTGGCTGGGTATAAAAAGAGTGTGTTTGCTGTTAGCAATCACACTCCTATCATGCCAAGTCAGCCAGTACATGCTGAAACCTGGCTAGCTGTCCCCCTTGTGTATTGATGCTGCCAGCAGTATGGGGTCTGCACTTACAGCCACCCTGTACCAGCATGTACTGGCTGACTTGGGATGATAGGAGTGTGATTGCTAACAGCTAACAGCAATCACAGTCCCATCATGCCAAGTCATATTGTTGATTTTTTTTGTCCAATTGTGGTGTGTTACTTTTAATAAAAGCGTGGTTACACACTAAAATTGGACAAAAAATACAATGCCCAGCCAACCAGTACATGCTGGAATCTGGGTATGCCTGACATTGCTGTTAACAATCATAATATATAATTTTTTGTACAATTTTGGTGTGTAACTTACTTTTATTAAAATTGTGTGGGGGGGGTCAGTTTCAGTTCTGGCTAAGTGAACCCTGAATTTTCGGTTTTGGTCCAGAATTTTCATTTTAGTGCATCGCTAAAATAAATAGAACTATTTTATTTTTACTTATCCAGAATCCTGAATTTGTAGGCCCAGAAATCCTAGAAATCAGTGAGAGGAAAAGTAAAGGTTTTGTGTCATTTAATTTATGTTAATCTGCATATTTTATTAAAGGCCATATTTTCTCACAGTGAAAAATGAGTGCGGCCCTCGCACTTATACAATTCTGATGAAGTGGCCCACTGCAGAAAAAACTTGGACGCCCCTGGTATAGGCTCTGGTGGCCTGTAGTGTTTTTTTCAAAAAATTGATTTTGAAGAACCAGAAGTGAAGTAGGTGTCATTACCAATTATTTCTGTTGATTTTGATATGCCAATATCTTTAAGCCCTTGGCAACAATTGACATGCTAGACTCATCATGGGATTAAACAAGTTTAGAAAGCAATCCAAGATTTTCTTCTCCCAAACAGTGTTGCTGTAATGCCTCAATATCAAGGCATTCATCAACACTGAAAACTGCTGCAGGAGCCCCGTCTGATTGCTCCCGGGAGAGTCAATGTGTGCCATGTTCAATATGGAGGTGACTGCCTGCTTTGAAAGAGCTTATCATCGATCGCCTCCTAAGTTGAAACGGTTTCGCTATAATGCCTCGATATCGAGGCATTCATCGACCCCTAGCCCTGGGCGCACTGTGATCCCTCTGTAGAGTGACCACAAGCGCCATATAGAGAGATGCTGCCTCTCGCAAGATGGCGGCACTCACTAAAAAATAAATGAGTTGCCAAGAGGGTCTGTCCAGACCGTCCTGAGAACTCTGCAGGTTTAATACAGGTACTGCATTCAACCATGTAAGTCAAGAGAGCCCATCTTACTAATCACAATGTTCGTAAAAATAAAGATATGGGGCAGAATGTCCAGATTTGGGGGAGGGGGGGGTTGAATTAGGAAAACATTACTTAATTTATTGCCCCATAACTTGCAAAAAAAAACCCATGGGTATTTCAAAACACAGGACAAATATTATAATCTATTTAGCATGTTTTTTCTTCATTAGCTTTTGTAGATGAGTAAAATATTTTTTAAATAAAATTAGAAAAGGTGCCCTTATTGTCCTCAAAAAACAATAAAGAAGAAAATTACAGATAAACACAAAAACAAAGCAATTGTCACGAAGGGTACAAAAAAACAGCTCTGTCCTTAAGGAGTTAATTTAATGTTAATGTTCTTCTCTTCATAGCAAAATCCAGAACCCTTTTTTGCTCTTGCCCGAGAACTTTACCCTGGACAATTTAAGGTAAGAATGCTACACATTATAGATGACATAGACTAGGTGTTTGTGATAAGCTGCTGGTAAGAATAAATGGCTTGAGGGTTTCAAAAACAGTTTGTCCTATTTTGGTAAACTGTCCATTTTTTGAGTTGTGCCAAATTGGAAACGTTTTAACGCTTTTCTAAATTGTGGGGCAATCCATGAATTACCTTTCAGGAAAATCTGATTTATCATGTCTATCCAATGGCTTTTTTTTAAATTTATTTTTACTTTTTGGAAAACATTAATCTGTTATATAAAACATTTGTTATGGGTCATTTCCTTGATTTCTTTCTTTTTCTGAACCTTCTATTTCTTCTGTAGCTCTTCTAGCTCCTGCTCCCTTCCTCTGTTGATTATACAAAAGAACCTTACCTTGTTTTATTCTCACCATTTTTTGCTCTTATTATTATATTGTTTATTTCACTATTATTATCATGTTTACCTCTCTGGTACGACTTTCTTATTTGTTTTGGGTTTCTTTCCTGTATCATCTTTTTTTTTTTTTTTTTTTTTTAGCCGACAGTCTGCCATTACTTTGTTCGGATGTTAAAGGAAAAGGGTCTGTTACTGCGTTGCTACTCTCAGGTAATACCAGAGCCATAATCTTTGGAAAAACAAACAAACACTATGGGCATAGCAAAGGTTATCTCTTCATAGCTGTTTACAACTGTATAGAGTCTGTTTTAACATTCTCTATATTGCTCTTCTATTTCTAGAACATTGACACGTTGGAGAGGGTGGCTGGCCTGTCCTCTGAGGACCTGGTGGAGGCTCATGGAACATTTCACACTTCCCACTGCGTTGGAACTTTTTGTAAAGCGGAATATCCCCTGTCCTGGATGAAAGGTAACACCACTCGTCAGCCAATAATCCCTCTTGTTGATTATCACACATTGATCAAAGATATATTAAAACCATAACGGGACTCTTACCTCCTGTGTTTAAGATATATGTAGATGCAAACTAATCTACTAAAACCGATGTACCTAAGTGTATCTTTTTCTGATCTACATAAATCAAATTGTGTAAATACAATGAGTTTTACAATGAGTTTTAGTCCTACAGTTATGAGATACAAAGTAACGGTATGTTCAACTGAAAACCTCCCATCACGTCAATTTTTATTTTTAATGTTCTGTTCTTAAGTTTAGATTTTTGTGTGAATTTTACAAAGTTTCCCACAATTCTCAAGTGATGATGGATTTTGAGTCTTCCTTTCAGCTCAAGTAGAAACTTGCATCGCATTTCCTGCATTCTTCCAGCACTGTTTAGTAGACTGCGCGTGTAGCTCTAGTGCTAGGTCGCTTGCAACCATGCGGTTCCTTTGTTCTTTAGACACCAAGGTAGCAGCTTGATTGTACTAGGGAATTTTTACATTATATACAGTGGATATAAAAAGTCTACACACCCCTGTCCCCCTCAAAGATTTCAGTTCTGACATGATTTATCTTCTCGTCTCATTCTTTAACATCACAAGAACCAGGCATTTCAACAGGGGTGTGTAGACTTTTTATGTCCACTGTTGATCAAAAACATTTATTGTATATAGGTGAATTAGAATCCGTGATAATCTGCAATGTGACGGTTCCCTTTTAGGCATGGACAAGTATACCATTTTTTGTAACTCTAGTTCCTATTGCAGTGCCCCGTTTCTAACTATTCACTGTAAAGTGTTATGTCTGGGGGGGAAATAACTGATTGTTCCCTCTTTATTTACTATTTCTCTTTAAAATGATGCGTCTTTTGAACTTGCTGAGTTCTTGATAAAACATTGGCATTCTGTCTCTAAATAGGAAGTATCGCTGTAGATTAAATTCTAGAATATTATTTCTGCAGAAAGCACATTATTGTTCTTTTTTTTTTTTTTTTTAGATTAGGTAAATCAATGTTTTGTTCTTCACTTCCTATTAGTTAGGCTTGATTAGTGATTTTCCTACATACGTAACCTCTGTATTTTACGAATAGTAATAAGTATAAATAATGAGAAGAATAAATAATATCTTTCTTTTCTTTCAGAAAAGATCTTTTCTGATCTGATTCCAAAATGTGACAAATGCAACAATCTGGTCAAGCCGGGTAAGATGCAAAAATGTTTTCCTGGGTTATCTTGCACACAGTTTTAATATTCATAAGCAATATTATATATTTACTTCAGACATACATAATTGTGTATCTGCCCCAGGAAATTTCTATCTATCTATTCAAAGTTGAAAATGTGTCACATTTGTAAATTAGCTATGTTTCTGGGCAGGTCTACAAACATCCATGTAGACTTCCATATTGCTGCTGAATACACTTCTCTGCAAAAGTTCTGGTTTAACTCACCTTGAATCTGATTTATGTATGAGGCAATGTTAAAAATGGGAAAAAAATTAGTGAAATGTGGCTTATGGACATGTGAATTGGATCACTGAAAGATACTTAGGAGTTTAGGAAACCATGTTAAGTTAAGCTCAGACAAATAATTTTCCTCCATTTATAAGTCCTCAGACTCATAGTTACATAGTACATAAGGTTGAAAAAAGACCTAAGTCCATCAAGTTCAATCCTTCTATCTAACCTTCCTATTCTTGATCCAAAAGAAGGCAAAAAAAAAAAACACCCTAATTAAGCTACTTCGAATTCAGCCATCAGGGGAAAAAAAATTCCTTCTTCACTCCAAGAGGCAATCGGATTTCTCCAACTAATGCTCTAGGATGCACCTTATTAAGCATTGCGGAAAGCTACCACTGAACGTATTAATTGAACAATTTACGCCCAGATATGGCTTGTGAAATTGATCTTTTTTTGTGTAAGTGATACAGTATTGTAACGTGACTATAAACGTTGTTAATCCTTCCTGGACCTGGCTACCAGTGGGTAGGCATAGGGCGAGCATGAATGTGCGCTCCAGTGCCTATATATCTGCAGATGACCCGGCCATGTCTGCTAATTTATGTCAACTGGCAGCCACCAGATTGGCAATCGAGCCACATTTTACTCAAATGGCATTAACTGAATCAAATTCCTTTTTTTTTTAACTTAAAAAAGACCATAGTCCCACTGAAATATTTTTTGTTTAGCATACTACTTTTCTTTTACATGCTTTTACTTTTGTGTTAGCATGTGACTGTGTCACCTTTTCGTAACAAATGGAACTGTTGCTTAGTTTTGGGGCTTCCTATTAGCAAATGGGGAAAAAGAAAGTGGGGAGGTTTGTGAGGGAAAAAGCCTGGACGTATACATCCAAAAGTAAGTGAACACATATTGTATGTCTTCCCATTACTTTTCACAAAACTCATAAATGAACATTGTTAACATTACCTGGGAACTGTGCTCGTTGCTCACGTTACAAAATTTCACTGAATACAGAAAGTCTTGATAACAACAAACCTTTCTATTTATAGAGATCACAATGTGAATGTAATCGAGAGGACTAAATACCCAAATGTGTAAATTTTTGCAAAATTGTATTTATTTTTTTATCTAATTTTGATAATTACAAGATTATAAAGAGAATAAAATTTATTATAATACTTTAAATATAAAAATGTGGTACTGCTTTATGACTACTGATGTGTGTCATTTTTATAATTTCCTTTCAGAAAATTCATACACATTTCAAAGTTATTTTTTATGGGTATGCTAAATATGGAGTAATTTGCTGGGCACTTTCTTGCAGATATTGTGTTCTTTGGGGAAAGTCTGCCATCCCGGTTCTTCTCTGCTGTCAAATCTGTAAGTCACTGGTGTAAGAAATTATGACCCTCTTACAGGGTTATTCTTTTAGGGAATGTGTGACGAATAAAGCACAAATACAAGCGCATAGAAAAATGTATATTGATATTGAACTAGGCTACTGTTACAGGTTATAAAACATATAACATACAGAAAACATTTGATAATAATACAAAACAAAAGGGATACTTAAGCACATTCTTGGGAAACCTCTCTCAGCTCACAGGCTTCTCCCGAACGCCATCTTCCGCAGCTTCGTTCTGAGTCTCCTGACCCAGGACACTTCTGTTTGCTGCGCTCTCCTTTCTCAGACTCTCTTTTCTCCCTCTTCTTTCTCTCTTACTCTTCTTTCTCCGACTCTTCTTTTTCTCAGACTCTCCTTCTCTCAGACTGCTCTTTCTCCTGCAGCCCCTAACTAGTCATCCCAGAATTCCTTGTACCTCCCAGAAAGTGGTTCACCCAACCCCTCTTTTCAGACATTTCCTGTATGACCCAATTATGGAGGAGACAGGTAGTCTATGCAAACATGCACACAGTTATGTTAATATACATCGGCTTCAGTTGTCTGACCCCCTGTGGGGTATCCCACCTCTGTTGGAGCCTTTGTTCCAAACCCTTTGTAATGCATTACTATGCAAATTACCTTACATTGTAAAACCAGATATCTCACCTTATAGAAACTCAAATCGTCCCCAAATCATTATGCAATCAATGTAATGTCCTATGTTAAAGGCACCCTTCATTTCTTACACTGGATTTAGAACCGATATATAAAATGTTGGCTCTGTGATGTTAGATGTATTGGTATTTGCATGAAATCCTTAAACAGGGTTAAACAATAACCATTTAACATATAACTTTGAACAATAACAATCAGAAACTCTTTGCCCAAGCCACAGCATAACCAATTTAAATTACTCAGGCCAACCGCCCTATAAGCCAGCCAGCCACCATAAATACTAATTCCCCCCAAGTTCGCCCTCTGCAAAGAAAGCAACTTAACTCCAATAAAAGCCAGGACAAATAAGTATGTATAAAGAATTAAAATAAAACAAGGGATGGAGGGCGGCCGTCTGTTCATCAGCTCTTCCATGCTGCTACCTGCGGCTCTCCTGCTAACTGCTCACCAGACTCACCAGGTCAGTGCAGACAGTTACAGCTCCAGCACCTCAGACGCTCCCTATTTATAGAAAATATTCCCGCCCAAACTCTAGCACGAGCTGCCCAAAGGCGCGACAATGCAAAAATGCTGGCAAATTGAGTGTCATGAGCACAATCCAGGACAGTCCATGATGTCCTTTAGTTGACCCCTGCCTGTTAACTCTTTCCTTACCCTCCCCCTTCAACCACATGTAGCCCTGTGCTATTTGCACAGTTCTTTTTCAGTTTCTTCTCTGTGCGTGTGTAAGTTCTCTAGTCAATATTGTAACTCTTGTCTTTCATACTGTGTCCAATTTCAGAGAGTTTTAAAATATTCTCCCTGATGTGTGTTACTTATCTAACGTTGATCGAGGGGGCAATTGATAAAACAGTATTGATTTGTTTTGAACTGTGTTTTCCTCCGATTTTTAAGGACTTTTCCAAAATAGACCTCCTCATCGTCATGGGAACATCCCTACAGGTGCAGCCGTTTGCATCTCTGGTCAGCAAGTAAGATGTCTTGGCTTCAGGCCATTGTAACTAAGTCAGTCTGTTGCTACAGCATTACATAAATGTGTCATTGTCAACTTACATTGCTACTAGATTCGGCTGTCACTTTACTAAATAGTATCTTGACCTAACAATCGTTATGTTGTGACAGGGTTCCTAGTAAGACACCACGGCTATTAATAAACAAAGAGAAAACTGGAGAAGTAAGTACAACGGAGAGTTAGATGAAGTGTGTTAAAACGATATATTTCTGCGTACCGGCTTATCCTCTCTCTGTGCTTCTTCTCACGAATTTAACACATTACTGGTCACTTCCAGGGAGACACGTTCTTCAGCATGCTTGGTTTGGGAGGAGGAATGGATTTTGATTCTGAGAAAGCATACAGGTAATATTTTTGTTTTATGAGGACCAGCATTCTTTGCGTTATGGATAGAAAATTTTTTTTCCTACAAGAAGAGCATGGTTGATTGTTAGTAATGCAAAGTTAAATCGGGAACATTTCTTGCAGTACATAGTAAGGCCAGTTAGGTTTCTGTTCACAAAGATGGAGACGGTTTCTCCCAGAGTCTCATTTAACCCTCATCTGCATTCATTGGGTTGAGAGAAGCTGCGTTGACAAGGCCAGGGTATATTAAAAAAACAAACAAACAAACAAAAAAAAACATATACATATTATATAAAAGGCATATAGCGATGCTGTGCAGAAGAAAACCATTGACAACCTAACCAGTTACCTACAGGCATAACGTGTGTACAATCACTATGAAACAGTATGCCTGTAGCTCACCAAATATACCAGCTCATGATGTGCGCAGAATGTTTTTTTTTATTTTTTTTTTTTAAATGGGAGAATGATCTGAGTGGTAGAAAATGAGATTTAGCATCAATAGATATAAAGTAACATTCGGGTAGTAAATACACCCACGGTAATTATGATAATATTATGATAATCAATATAGGATATCAGTGCGTGAAGATTGGTGTGAATACTTAAAACTTGTTGATCCATGCATTACTCTGACCTCTATATGGATATTTCCTCCCTTCAGAGCAAACATGCTTAAAATATTTCCCACCTAATCTTGATCAATGCAATAAAATGCCTTAGAGGGATGGCACTCTGCCGATTTAGGTCTGTTTTCTAACTTAAAATATTACTAGATGTAAAATCCCTGCTTTTGTGAATAAACCCGAGTAATAATGGAATCTTTATATTAAGGGATGTAGCCTGGCTTGGAAACTGTGATGATGGTTGCCTCGCATTAGCTGAGTTGCTGGGATGGAAGGTATGTGCCAAGGGAATTCTTTTTTTTTTTTTTCTCAATTCTCAGTTTATTGCACGTATAGTAACAAATACATGGTACATAATACCTGCTACATAGGTAAACCGCAGAGCATAGACACACACAGCATAAGAGGAGACAGCACACGTACCGGAGTGGCCGAGAAAACATGAGACATCGAGAGCATATACTGGAACAAATCGGGTACAGAAAATAGTAAAGCTACCCCTATAGAGGGGGCCAACACCAGGCTGGCAAGCAGTGGGGTACCCAATAGTACAGTGCTGGTAAACAAGAAATAAAACAAAAAGAAACAGAAAATAATGTATAACAATGTATAACATATCCGTCCCAGGGTCCAATGGGTATCTCCGACACAGAGCCATTACAACCTACAGTACATACTTAGTAAAAACAAACAAGAAGAGGCGCGAAAAGAAGGCGTACACCCAAAAGAACAGCAGCAGCGGTCCCCTAGAGGGAGCCAAGTAAGGGGCGATGTTCCAGAGACGTAATAAAAGACCTCCAATGAAACCATTTAAGTTCAACTTTATGACCCGCACCCCTAGCTGACCACACCAGAACTTCCATCTGATAAATGAATTCGACCTGGTTAACCCAAGCCATGAAGGGGGGAGGAGTGGCTGACTTCCAGTGGCGGGGGAGGACTGCATTGGCCGCGTTAATCAAGTGAAACCTTAAGGACCGCTTATAGCCCGAGAAAGAAGACTGCGTATGATGTAGCAGAATGGCTTCAGGAGAAGCCTGGAAATCAGGGTCAGCAACATCACGGATCGCCGTCACGACGGAATCCCAAAAGGGCCTAATATCAGGACAGGACCACCAAATATGCAACAGGGAACCAGGGTGGGTACCACACCTCCAGCAAGTCGGAGGTACCTGAGGGGCGAACCTATGAATGTCCAGGGGAACCCTGTACCATCTGGTTAGAATCTTGAAAGACGTCTCCTGCACTCGACTAGACACCGACCCCTTGTGGACGATAGAGAGGATCTTAGACCAATCCTCCGGTTCAAACGAGCAAGCCAGGTCCCTCTCCCAAAGGCTAAAATAGTATGGCTTGGCGACCGGCTCAGGAGAAAGCAACAGCGCATATAATTTAGACAAGAGATGGGGCGGCTCCTGCTGTTCAAGGCATAACCTCTCCAATTGTGAAAGCGGTCGTTCCATATGCGGCAAGACCGCTAAAGAAGACGCAAAATGCCGAAGTTGATGGTAGAGGAACTGGAGGGAAAAGGGGCAGGCTCCCGGGCCAAACAAGGCCTCCAAGGGCTTCAGAGCTGCCACATGGCAAAGGCGTAAGGTACGTACTCCCGGCGGGAGGAAAGCCTGCAAGCCACTGCCTGAGCGACCCGGAGGGAAGTCCGGGTTCCCCACCAAGGGAGTCAGTGGGCCGGGGACCCTTGCAACCGAACCGTCGCGCAACAATCTACGAAAGACCCGCAAGGTAGGGATAAGGAAGGGGTGGGCAGAGAGAGTGACACAACTCACGGGGTCACGAGTCCACGGTAGCGAGGAAACCGGGCACGTCAGGAAGGACCCCTCCACGGACACCCATTGCTTAGTCGAGTCAACGGACCATTCGATGACACGACGTAAGTGAGACGCCTGCCAATAAAGCTCCAAACTCGGGAGACCAACCCCCCCCCTGCAAACGCGGCCGAATCAGATAGGAGAACGCTAGGCGCGACGGTCTGCCTCTCCAGACATATCGCAAAAAGGCCCTCCGACACCTCCGGAAAAAAGACCGCGGGAGAGCTATGGGCAGCGTCTGGAAGAGGTAGAGGAATCTGGGAAGAAGGTTCATCTTTATGACCCCCACCCTCCCAAACCAGGAAATATGAGGATACGCCCATGTACGTAGGTCTAATTCCAAAGTTGTTAACAAGGGCTCAAAGTTAAGAGAACGCAACATCGAGAGATCCGTGGGGATAAGTAAACCCAAATACTTGATATAGTCATCCCTCCATTTGAAAGGGAACCCAGACCGAATGTATTCACGAAGGTGCTCCGGGATGTGAAACCCCAGGATCTCCGATTTGGATAAGTTAATTTTAAAATTGGACAACACCTGAAACCTGGCTAGGCCAAGGGAATTCTTATGACTTTACTAAACATACATATTGACTATGTCTAATAATAGTAGAGCGCTGAGATCTAGTTAAATATATAGTTTTTTGTTTATTTAAATGAAATGTGTCTGACACAACCCTGTTCACAAGGACAAAGGAACCCACATCACTTTATTTAGATCAGTCTGAACACCTACAACTAAGCAAACCATTTTCCTCTAATTGTGTTATTTACAGGCTGAGTTGGAAGAGCTGGTAAAGAAGGAACATGCAGCAATAGATGCTGCGTCGCAGAAAAGCGAGAAGAAACCTAGCCAAAATGAAGAAAAGTCTCCCCCTTCAGAAAAGACTGCTGAAAAATCTAATTAATAAGATTTGTCCAAGATTCACCTTGGACAAGTGATTTATTTAATTAAAGATTACAGGTATCGATATAACAGAACAAAAACATTGACTGCTAACCTAAAAAGGTATAGGGCTTCAGAAAATGTGTTGTTATAATAATGGAGAGAATCCAAAGAATTTGTAGTTGTAATCATGGGACACATGGGAACTGATAACTAACAACCCTATTGTGGGTTTTATTAGTTTGTTTATCTTTGTTATAAATATAGATTTATAACAAATGAGTCCAATGACCATACCTGTCTAAGCTCTTGTAAAAGTAACCACACTTATCACTACACAATCCTTATAAAATATTTAACTGTATTTCAGAAAGTCCACTAAGGTGCCAGTTTTAAAAATAACCCCAATTTTTTTAGCACAGGTAGCATTATCAGCTTTATCAGAAGGACTAAGCCTATAGCCTCTCGCTAATTTACCTCAACTTGTAGAAACATTTCATCCTGGCATTTGCAGAATTTATTTAATTGGTGGACTAAAATAGCCAGATTTTAAAGAGGCACATAAGTCGAAAATTAGTATGATTCTCTTTGTGAGATATTGGTATGTGATCTCCTAGCTTCATATCTGCTTGTGGTATTAGCAAGGATGTCACCTCAGCATTTTACACCAATGTATAAATATTTTACAATAAAAATCTAGATTTCACAGTCCTTTTAGTGCAACTTATGTACTTAATTTTAACACAGAATAATAAAACTTTCCGTTTTTTTAGGTGTTATGGTGTGTATTTGCTTGGTATTGAATTAAATATGCTTTTTGCTTTATTCTAGTCTATGTAAAATGAACTGCGTGTGAGACTGTTTACAAAACCATTAAAAGCCACTTGTCACTCTGTTACAACAAAAGTCACCTTCTCCTGAACTCACTAGTTCTTTGCATTGAAATATATGGTTAAGATCCTACTGCCCATTAACGTGAAATAAACAATTACGATTAAGAGAAGTGAGGTTGTGTCAGCTTTTTTTGAAAGTTTTGAAAGCTGTTGATTCACTATTTTATGTGAATTGCCCTTTGGTAGAAAATAGTAGGCTTTTGTATGAATTACAAATGTAAAAATTTTTGGTAAATTCTGCGATTCAACTGCCCACAAAAAGCTAAAAATTTTCATCCAAAATTCGTGGGCCCACATTCACTCGCACTCTCATTGTCATTCACTCACGCTCTCTAAATGTTTCCCTACCTTCTCTGCCGACCACTTCTATCTTGTATCGTCTCTCTTCAAGTCTTCAATCCGATATCGTCTGTCTTCGTCAGCATCTGCACGGACATAACCCGGCGTGAACTTCCGACAAAATTTGCGGTGATGCCCCCCCCCACCCCAATCTTCCAATTGGGGGTGGAAGTCACCTTAAGTGCTGTCGTTTTGCCCTAATGTGATTGAAGGATCAGGGAGAGGACCTCACCAGATGCGCCGCCATTTAGCCCTCAGTTCACTTTATGGCAAAATGACGAAGATGAAAAGATAAAAAGAAGATGTGGAAGTGGCCGGCAGAAAAGGTAGGGAAAGATTTAACCATTTGAGTGCTAGGGTCTGGAAGCAGTTTTTCCCTAGTGAGGCTGGGCAAATTTTCATAGCTTTGCTATAGTTATATTTAGAGAACAACTTTAATAGCTTACACTTTCCCTAGGGAGACCTGAAAAACATTTATTTTCCACCATTATTTCCCCATGTATGCCAAACATGAATTAAAAAATTAACAAAAAAAACAATGTATCCAATAGATGTGGTTGTACACGCACACTACAAGTAAGTGAGTGAACATGCAGCAGGATAGGCACACATATCAGACCCATTGCCGCAGGTGTATAAAAATAAATTATTTTATATATATATTAAATATATATAATGTAGGATCCAGTAGACTTGGGTTCAACCATTAGCAGCACACATGAAAGTTAAGAAGAATTTTGAAAACGTCAGATTAGCATTGTGAAGTGTAACATAGGAAATGAGACCCACAATGTGTCAATTCCAGTAAAGTATAGCTCTTATGCCACTCCTCCTTCTGATGTCTAGCTTGTAACCATCAAAGGTAAGACGCAACAGCAAGTTTTCTAAATATACAAACATTTTAGGAAAATAGATGTGAATTTCTCTGTCAATTTAGAAAATACAATACTTGAAGACTTTGCTCTCTCATAATGTTAGTGTGTAGAGTAAAATCCAAGCATGAGACCAGCTCAACTGAACCAGGTTTAGACACAAAATATTATTTTCATCTGTTAGAACATATCATAGATGATTTTACAAAATACAGAAAATACATGTTTTAAACCCATTTTTTTTTGTAAATGCACATACATTTAAAAAAATGAATAACCGGTTGTCCTTAAATGCGTACTAACTGCCACATTTCTAAGAGAGGAAATGGGGGTGGGTAGCTGAGTAAATGGACCTTTTCCTGCTAGAGGTTCTAAGGAAGTCTTGCTTAAAATCTTATCACCATATATCAACATCTATGTTCCCCTTTTAAGCCTAATAAACGTCTAACTAGTGTATTGCATTTCAGCATTAGGACACAGCGGCATATGGAGTAACAGTAAGTCTATTAATTTGTACTGCGTTTGTTCATTCATTCTTTGTCTTTTCCTACCGATAATACCTCAATAGAGAAAAGCAAACCACCTCCATGAACATTGGTTGTAGATCATTGGTATGGAATGGTAGTTTATTGCATTTATGTCTTAATATTTATTTGTTTTGGGATCCATGTATATGGACCTGTTCTGTGTGGCTCTCTGTCACCAGCACCTTACACAGGAGAACTCTTGTTGTGGTATAAGACCCTTAACGTTGCGACTAGCCAACAGCTATGGAATATATCAAGGTTTAGGGTTTACAGAATTCATTTATTTCAGTCATGATGGGATTTAACATTGGAAAGATGCTGGCTGGAGGAGGGAAATATTGTATGGAATGCTGGTTATTTCTCCTTCCATATATTTTAAGGTATTTGGATCAAATGTTTACCTCGCTACTACAGTTAGAAAACATCTCTGTCTATGTTAATGGCTCCACTCACGAAACATATCGGAGGCGTTCGTATTTATATAACAGTGTCCATTTTTTACGTTACCTACTAGTTGTTTGCCCTGATAGCAGTAGTTTATCCAGCTGGCCATCTCATCTGTTTAATCTATCTAATATTTTTGAGATGACCAATATACTATTGTATATATATATCAAAGGTATCTAGCACCTTTTCTGTTAAACTGCCCCTCTGCAAATTACATTACCCTCCACCTTCATATTATACCCTTCAAATTATTCATGCCCTTCTCTAGTACCATTCTGAGCTATGCCCATTCCTTTCTATTTAATTATTAGCCACTTTCATGACCCTTGAGTTCCCTCAAAATTACTAATCTTCCTCCAACGTTCTGACTGGAATATATTATGCTGATTTTCAGCAGGGTCATGCCAGGTCATCAGTATATCTCATTTTGTGGTCAGTTTGGTAACAGCATACATTAGCCCTTAGCTCACATAGGACATCAATGTCGTCCAGGAGGTCCAAACCTAGTTACAATTTGTTTTGCATGTAAAAATTAAACAATAAAATTAGAGGAAGTATGATAAGAATTACTTCTCTGTAATTAATCATCTGTAACAGTCAATAAAGAACTTTATTCCTTTGTCACTTAAATGAATGAAACCGTCACAATAGCCAAATTTCCTTGTGTGACTTTAATTCTCAAAAATGAAGAACTTCACCTCTGTCCTAATCAATAAGGATAGTATACCCGCAACTCGTTGAACCATCTCACTTTATATTCTAAAAGACAGGACCGCAGGTAGACCGTAGTTAAGATAGTGCTCTCCTAAATAGCAACACAATTAAGTAAAAAAAGTCTTCATGAAAATTCTTTGAGAGGGGTGGCTTTGTGGAGGGAAAGAGCCAGGTGAGAGCAAGTTGTGGCGGGGCTAGGCCCAACGGTCTTTGGTGGGTGGAAGAGACTGGGAGTGGGCATGGTCAAATGGTGCTTTCCTTTCTGGAGAACGAAGGAACTGCCCCGGAGACCCAGGGAAGCAGCACTTCACCTGGAGACGACTTAGATATATATCCAAGGCAAAAGTCATTCCTGCTTGTACAGTATTCGTTTATCTTGGGGCCTCACCACTAAGGAAAGAGAATTCCTTTTGGAGGATTTGATGGATTGGGGATTTTAATTTTAAATCTATAATCTATAAAGATCAATTAACGGCTAAAAAAGAACATGCAGAAATATGGTTTTAACAGTATGGTTTTGCGTCATACTATTTCTCTACATTGGGAGTTCCATTTCTGGTGAAACAATGGAGTTTCAATGTGGCGTGCAATTCTTTCTGTCATTAGTGACACAGAGTTACGCTACTGATGAAACACATTTATGACAAAGAACCTTTCCTGTCAAAGTGTCAACATTGAAACTTCCTGTTGTATTTCAAATAGACTATATGGACAAAAGTATTGGGACACCTGACCATTACATCATTTGATCCATGTCTTTATGGACTTTGTTTTTTGCTCTGGGGGACAGGCATGGTGGAATAGAAAAGGGTTTTCCCCAAACTGTTCCCACAAGTTGGAAGCATAAGGTTGTCCAAATTGTCTTGGTAAGCTGAAGCATTGAAGGTTTTTCCTTCACTGGCCCTAGCCTAAAACCCCTATTTCAATAATTAGGTGTGTCGGAATACTTTTGTGCATACAGTGGATAGAAAAAGTCTACACACCCCTGTTAAAATGCCAGGTTCTTGTGATTTTAAAGAATGAGACAAGGATAAATCATGTCAGAACTTTTTCCACCTTTAATGTGACCTATCACATGAACAATTCAATTGCAAAACTTTGAGGGGAAAAAAATAAAAAACAACACAATAACCTGGTTGGGTAGGATGTCCAACATCAGTGCCTAACCACACAAAAGCTCTACTGGATGAAAAATTCCCACAAAAACACATCATAATCTTGTGGAAAGCCTTCCCTAAAGAGTAGAAGCTATTATAACAGCAAAGTGGGGACCAGCTTCATATTCATTTCTCTGTATTTAGAAAGCCATGTCATCAAAGTCCCTGTTGATGTAATGGTCAGGTGTCCCAATACTTTAGTCCATATCGTGTATTACTTGCTATTAATAAAATATCAAAATGGTATATGTTTTAAATGCACTTATTCTTTAATTGCAGGAGATTGAGATTTCCATATACATTGCCTTCAAAATTAACCTTTTAGAGGATGAAACTGCATCCGTCGCCAACCAATAAGCAAGGACAACCATACTGCTCCATTCAAGTAACAACTGAAAATGGAGCTCTTTGTATCATTAACCCTCTCTTCTTGCATGAGCACGGTGATAAATGGCTTACGCAATTTTCAGAGATGAAGAGGAATACTGTACAATTGAATTGTGATCAGAAACTTGCAATTATCCACGATGCCAAAGGTAGGTGAAACTTCTCCAGTTCTGAATATTTTGAAAAATCTTTTTTCTTGAATCTTATATTTCTGCAGAAGTTGAGCATTAGAACCATCAAATACCTCCATTATTCTATAAAACCTTGTATTACAAATCTTTCTAAACACATGTAGTAAAACAATAAAAAGCAATAAGAGGATAGGTGGAATTTTAACTTCAATCAACAAAACAGTGGATGTGAAAGAAGCATTTTTGGCATTTAAATGAATTACAGAATTCCAACATTGGCATTTAAATGAATGTCAAATATACACTCACTGGCCACTATTAGGTGTACCTTGCTAGTACCGGGTTGGATCCCCTTTTGCTTCAGAACCATAGGCGTCGCTACAGGGAATGCTGCTAATACCCCTGTTGCCCCACACACAGCGAATTTGGAACCACCCCCCAGCTGCAGTACCAAATGCACAGTGTCACCTAAACATAATTATGGGGGTCCCGTAGTGAATCATTGCTGCCAGCAATGTGACTCCCCACGAAGCCCCTAAAATGGTAGCGTATCTATAGCGGAGGGGCGAGCAGAGAGACGCCCTCCCCTGTAAGTTAATAGGGGGACACTCAGCTGTATGAGCTCTCTGGACCAGAAAGAGCCAGCACCCCTGTCTGGAGCAGCAAGTCAAGGGGGGATAATAGTCCCCCTACTGCAAATCCAGGGTCATATAGCCCTCTTAAAGATTAGGGCCCCCAGTGTCCTGCTGCTCAATGGGCCAGCTTCGGCCTCCAAAGACTGCATTAGAAGGTGTTATAAACTGGGATATGATGTCAAATCCTGGCACTCTGTTTCTTAAATGCAGGGGGCGCATGGAAGATGCTGACTGTGTTGTGGAAATCTGAAATCTTTAAAAATCTAAATATTTTATAACTTGCAATGTTTCTTTAGGTCGTGAAAGAGGCAGTAAGACAGAAGAGCAGGTAGACACTGTTGCAAGACTGAACATAGCTGATGACCATTTCGATCCAAAACCTAGCGAAGAGACTCCGAAAGCTTCCTATGAAATTCAAGAGCCATCAGAAACAGGTGAAAGTGCAGAAAGTTCAAATATGTCTAACATAAGAGTATCTAGGAGAGCACTAAAGTTAAGCAACAAAGGATCTCATATGCCTAATCAAGCCAATTCCAAACACAAGAAGGGAAGTTCTCTTTTATCGCATAGAGTCTCATGGATTGAGCCGGATCAGCCTGCAGAAGCTTCCTTACAGAAATCCAATTCAGAAACTTCTCTTTATTCCGCAGACAGCCTTCCACTCCCACCATTGCCAGAGCTGGATTCTGTTTCTGTCAGCAGCATTGAGGAGGAGGTAGACTGCCACTCTTTGCCATCTAAAAGGAAACACTCACATGCGCTGGGAAACATAGTTAGACATAGCCTACTTGCTGTCAGTAATGTTCTAACGGGACTCGTCTCACCAGAAAAACATCTTGGAAACAGAATACAACAACTGGCAGAAGACCAGTTAACGTATTTGGGAGCTACAGTTCAAACATTTATTTGCAACATTCACAAAGGACATGGCCAACACCAGTCGAGTACTGGGATGTTACAAGCCATACGTCAACTGCTCACCGACCTCAAGGCCTTCCTTCTGGAGAACAATGAATTCTGTGAAGTTCTGGAACATCAAGATATAGATGAGTCCAAAATTGGTAAGAAATAATGATATTATGATACACACAACACTAAGCCAATCATTACTCCATGGTCTAACCTTACCATTAACTAATGTCCTTTTTTTAGTTGAAGTTAACCAAGTTGTTCATTCAAGTAAGCTTGTAAGAGGACAAACAACACTATACAATAGTTTACTGAAATAATTCTATTTAGTACTGTATTTGTTATTTTTGTTATTTGCCGGCAGAAAAAGGTCCACTCCAAGTTTACAACCTGCTTCCTTTTAACAAAGGAAACATTTTCAAACAAGAGATTGTAATCTAAAGGTCCGAAGCTTAGATGTAATATAAGGAGATTTTACTTTACTGAGAGGGTGGTAGATATGTGGACCTCCTAGCAGAAGTTGTAGAGGCTGATACCTTAAAGGAAATTTAAAGTTGCATGGAATAGGCTATCCGGAAACTGTGACGAGACCAATGAATGATTAAGGTTTATGTTTTTAACATCAGGATACAACGGACAGACTAGATGGTCTGCATGTTTCTTATCTGCCATCAAATTCTGTGTGTTCAATGGGTGCTCCACAGCCCCACAAGTGTTCACCTAACACCATGATAAGCCCATGATAATGTTTCATGGTTATTTATCACAACTACTAGAAATAACACATGTAAATTAATAACAAAGGGCCCATTGGCAGAAAAAAAGAAATATATTCCTTTTGTAACCTTTTGTCTGCATTGGTTAATTCAATAAGCATTTGTTCTCAGAAACTGTTTGTTTCTGTGGTTTACAAGCCTGAGGCTTCCGTTCACAGCCACGTCTCCATCTTACCAATGTATTTTTTGGTTGTTTTTGCATATATTTATGTATATATACATTTACAAAAGTAGCAATGCTTCTCCTACTAAAAAAAACCCACTCAAATTAATAGGGATAAAATATTTGACCACAAATAAGAACCATTCAGCCCAGCTAGTCTGCCTGTTTTTTATATGGTAAAGTCTTAAACCTTAATCAGTCCTTCGTCTCGTCTTAGATTCAGGATAGCCAAATGCCTATCCTCTACATGTTCAAATTCTGTTTTAGCAATTCTCACCTTTAGCAATTCTGGTGGGAAGCTACTCCATCTACCACCCATTTAGGATATTTTTATTACACCATGCGGTGTGTTTATTTGCTATAGGTAGATATTAGGTATGTACGTATGTAGATTTTTACATGGAATAGAAAGGTTTAAGTACATGGGATGTTTAATCCAATTACTTTGATTTAACCTATGAAGGACATAAGCGATGCAGTTTAATCATTCCTCTTTTGTAAAACATTATTTTAAGTAGGTAAACAGTATGAAACAAATTTTATGTACAGAAATGGCATGTGGGCACCTTCTGGCTGATGGATATCTAAAGCCATGTGCCCCAACCATAACTAAAACAAAGACACAAACTGTAACACACACACACACTCCAACATTTCCAACTGCGGTACAAAATCACTAACCCTTTTGCTCAAGCCTGTCTACTGTAATGGGTTTACATAAAGTTGTGTTGTTGCACTAATTGGGCCTCAAGCTGGCCCTGTTTGGAAAAGTAGGACAGCTTGTCCCTGTGTGGATAAGTGAGCGCTAATTTCACATGTTCATTAACGTGTTTAAAGACACAGCCATTTAGATCTAAAACAGGATACATACATGGGGCAGGAACCTCAAGGGGGCTGCAGAATTATGCGTTATGCCACTGCACTTGGCTACTTTATGGAACAGATTTACAGGCGTGACAGCTGAGGAACTTGACTATCTTTGGTAAATTATTTTCTTAGACTGATACCGCTGAAGTATATTTAACTTAAATTAACTATTTCTATTTTATGGAACATTAGATCTGGGATTTTTTTCAGTTTTTACATATGTTTTTACGCTGCTGAGTTGAATGAACAACTTTGCATTTTCTAGTAATTTTTTTAATTAAGAACTCTTGACGTTCTAAAATAAAAAAAATTTTTTCTGCTTTTCTATTCCACTTTCATGATCATTTTGTATAAAACGCGCACCTTCCAGGAGCACATACGTTCATGTAATACACATCCATAGGAACTCTGGATTTTGCCTGCAAATCAGAATTGATTACCTGGCCCCTGGGTCAGTGAATTTGCTCCCTCCTGTTCCATTTTGCCCACAACACCTACAGGTCCTCCCCTGATTCTGCAACCTCCTTGCACCTTTCAATGTTTTTGAGAGCCCTGTCTACTTAAGGCAGACACAACCCCTTCCCACATCCAATAAGGAAAAGGCCAGGCCAGAAAAGTCCAATACAAAATAGTTTTAACTAAATTTGAACAATTTCTATCAAAGCACTACTGACTCTTTAAGTAGTCGTAAAACTCTATAGTGAACATATAGTGAATACTTGTATCTTTAATTACTACTGTCACCTTGCCTTTCTCCTTAGCATGCATCATTGAGACTTCTCTGTACAAGTGTGTGTTGAAACCTGTCCGAAGTGTTATTTACTCCCAACTCCTGGACTTCCACACAAAAGATGGATCCTTGACCAAACTATTAGAGAACCAACAGAAGATGAAATCTGGAGATTTAAGGGAACAGAAACCAAAAGCTGACCTACCAGGACCTGCTACCATGGAAAAGATCAAGCAGAAATTATCCCTTATTCATATGTCATACTCTCCAGAGAAGATGATTGCACTTCTGCTGAAAGTATGCAAACTCATCTATGAATCCATGGAAGCCTCAAGTGGAAAGAAAGGTATTCCAACCTATGTGTCACAGATTGCACATGTACTCTTAGTTTCAATACAAAGTCCAAGTTGTACAAAACCTAAAATAATTTCTGTACTGGATGTTAAATTGTTCCATCACTGCAGCGTTACCGCTAGGGATTTGCTTTGATTAAGATGTTAAAACATTTACTGTTGAGCTAACTGAAATATTTGACACAAAAAAGTATTTTTTTTTCTCCTAGAAGCTTTTGGCGCTGATGACTTCCTGCCAGTTCTGATCCATGTGTTGATTGATTGCGATCTTACTTCGCTGCAGCTGGATGTGGAGTATATGATGGAGCTTCTGGATCCATCTCAACTGCAGGGAGAAGGTAAGACAAAAATAAGATGGCAAGGGTTCAAGGAGGTCAGTAAAGAGATGACAAAGACAAGACAAAAGACTAATTTAACCCACTTCTTTTGGGGAGACTCACTGGGCCCTTGTAACCAACAGCAGGAAAAAAAACATAAAAAAGCAAACCCTTCTGTGAGACCAAAACGCAAAAGTGGAGAAGCCGTTTGAGGCTACTTGGCTCCTTCTCATAATCCTCCATGTTTCACAAGCCGAGTTGACCCAGGGTTGGGTGAAAGCCAGGTTCTTTCACACTGAGTCCCCTAACTATTGTAAAAAGACACAATTTATTATTTCAATGTTACCTGACTGTTTTTAAACCATATTTTACCATATACGTAGTAGAAGTACAAACTATTGATCCCTATTTATGGCTTCATGAAGAAGCATACTGATGAATGCATAAATGCTCATTTTCACCAAACTATTGGAGCTTAGATACACTTAGTAAATACAGAACAATGACCAAAATAGTGCTGTGTGTTAGTTTACTCTTTTTAGTGGCGTAATCAATAAATCTTTATTGATCTTTCGTATCCTAGGTGGTTACTATCTGACTACAATGTTTGGTGCCTTATATCACATCAGCAGTTATAATACAGTATCCAGACATCTCAGTGTGGAGGCTCAAAATTCTATCCGCCAGTGGCAACGGAGACGAACTATTCACCATAAACATACCATTGGAAGACGTACCAAAAGGATCAGCACGGAGCTGCCAAATCCAAAACACTACACAATCCTTAAGTGTAAAGATGAGGAGGACAGTTCCAGTGTCTAATTTTGTTTTAACAAGGAATTTCAAAACAAATAGTATTTTATTTAGACTAACTTAAGTTAGGACACTGCTAAGACTGCTGTCATAAAATAAATTGAAGCCTATTTATTTTATTTTTTTTAAATGTATATGTATGGTCTATCAATAGACAGAAGTATTTGACAATATATGTCATTCTATGTGTTTTATTATATCAGTCTGATAAATAAATTACATGATGTTATAAACTAAGATAAATCTAAAATGTGGAATGTGTTGTCCTGAATACTATCTGGAAACTTATGAACATGAACCCTTTTAATCCGAAATAAGTACATTTTAGCATTTACTCTTTTAAAACCATGCTAGTTACCGTAAGTTGAGTAGCTCCAGGTCTATGTTGGTCAACAATCATATTGGTTGTGTAGATCAGGTGGGCTCGTGTCTTTTATAATAGATATTCAGCTGTGTGAATGCATGCTCATTATTTAGTTCAGTCCGCTGTGGACTGATGAACATTATTCAATGGCAAAGTAAAAACATAGAAATGAAAGTCTGCACAAGTGCTAGGAGTATAGGGCAATGAATGTAAGACAATACATGAAGAACATACATAGGTTTTACTTGTGGATACACGTATATTCTCCCTGTTCCTATGACCATAGCTGTCCAAGTAACCTCCAGTCGATTGCATTGTCATCTACAGGGCTGGATTTATTTAGAATATAAATGAAAGAATAACATTTTGCTTATGATTTCTCTTCGTTTAAATGGTAAAGGATGAAAACAGAGCTTCATTTCCCTTTGCTACATGTGACATATACATAACACTTCACAGTAAGGATTATGGAACACAAATTACTTGTAGCGCTTGTTGATTGACACTAACATGAAAACAATGGGCTTTTGTTCATTGAAAGGATGTGTAACAGCGCAAAGAGATAAGATTAAAAAAAAATATTACTACTTTACTATTGTTCTGGCCTGGATATAGTTTGTGATTTCTCTCTGAAAATAAGTTATGATTTTGCATCCGCAAAGATTTACAAAGAGTTCAAAGAGATTGACATGTGCATTGGGCCATCGGCACGATATTTACTAAAATTTAGTCAGTTTTTCAACAGCAGGAACCAGACAAAACCATTGAAGATTGTGCCAAAGAAACGATCAATATGTTACAGTTCGAAGAAATGACATCTCTGTCTAAAACTATTTCAAAGTCCTTAACATAAATCAGATTATAAACATTTCATTTACATTTCATTAAAGTAAGATTTGTTCTTTATAAATAAATTCTGGTCTTCTTTACCATTTAAAGGGATCTCAATTGTTGTTATTCTTAAATAATAGCTTGCCAAGTTTTCTTGGCAAACATTTGAATCCATTTTAAATTTAAAACAAGCAAATCCTTTTCTTGGGGTGGGGGGTGGGGGGGGAAACCAGGAATAGAATTGTTAAATATTAACCATCCCTTATCTTTTTAATCTTATTACGTTTGCTTTTGCAATGTTAAATTAGTTTGAACAGAATAATAACATTAATAATTTATATTACTTTTTATGATCTTTACCTGGAAGGATATTATTTATAATGTAACACATTGTAAGCTAGCAAAAGCAGAGCCCTCTTCTGTACCAGTATGTCTGAACACGCTTAATTTTATTGTCAAATTGTTTTCACTGTTTCTATTTTGTAATAGCTCTATAAATGCTATGTTATGCATTTTATTATCGACAACAGGAAGCACAGAACCACAAACATAAAACATCACAACCTCTGTGTAAAGTTTTTCTATTTAGTTCTAAATGTAAGTACCTGGGAGCTTCCTAGACTTTGGCCAGAGGCAACGGAAATCAGAACTGTTCAGTTTCCAACAGATCTCGTCCCATTCAAGTCTATTGGGGTGCCATCACCTCTCCTAAACATGGCTACTCTACTACTACAATGAAGCAAGTGAGGGAGGCTCCAGGGCTGGTGACCCTGAGAAGTTCCCAGGTATGTAATTTAAGAATTTGTGTCATATATGAATGCATGTTAGAACTGTAATTTTAATTTTAAGGCAAGACAGGAGGCTTCCTATTTTGCATATCTTCCTTTACTCTCACCAACAGCAGCAAAGAAAGAGTTAATAACACAAGTGAAAACAACCAATAGAAACAGTACACAGGTGGTATATAAACCCCTTAACTATCTTCCTCTTCCTCTTTCGTCCGCTGTGAACCGGAACTGAAGAACGCAGCCGTTCATCCCGAGGCTCCCGGTACTTCCCTCAGAACCATATGTCCTACAGGACGCCGTTCCAACAGAGGGCCTTCAGCCCACGCGGAGACAGTAGAGGCGCTTCCGGATTTCCCAGGGGACGCTCCGTTTTCGGTAAGCCCGAATGTTTCTTGTCCTTCTTTCCCTTCCCTGGGTTACGGGCCATATATCATCTTTTTCCACGACTGGGTGTGTATTTCGTCGGACCCTTGGATCCCCCTAACGGTACAGGTTTTCCAGATAGTTCTTCAGCTCTCCCCCCTTTTCAGGTACGCTGACCGCCCACATCTCGGGGGGCATTACAGATCAGGCCTTAATGGAAGCAGAACTCTGCACCTTACGTGACAAGGGGGCTATCCAGTGGGCAAAAGGATCAATCGGTTTCCTCAGCTCCTTTTTCCTAGTACGCTAATGCACCGGGGACTTCTGCCCAGTGATCAATCTACGGGCTCTCAATGCTTTCGTTTATCGCCACTTCAAAATGGAAGGGATCCGTCTCTTCTGAGACCTTATGTTGGAAGGTGATTGGTTTACACGGTGAGACCTCTCAGATGCTTTCTCTCCGTCCCGATTCACCCAGATTCCGGGCTTTTTCTTCAGTTTCGCTGGGGCAGGCAGGTATGGCAGTTCAAGGCCCTTCCCTTCGGCCTAAGTTCAGCCCATTGGTGCCTTACAAAGCTCCTGAAGCCGGTTATGGCTCTCTTCAGGTCCAGGGGTATCAGGTGTATAGTCTATCTAGGCATTCTGCTCTTCTCTAGCTGCCGGGAGACCCTGCTCGTCCAGACCGCTTTCGTGGTGCAGATCCTTCACCAACTAGGGTTTCTAGTCAATTCTCTCAACTCCGACCTGGTCCTAAGCCGCTTTCTCTTCTTAGGCTTCTTAGACAACATGTCGGCGGTTCGGTATATCAACCGCTTAGGGGGTTCTTGGTCCAAGTACCTCAGAGGTAACAAAGGACGTTTTTCGACTTTTGCCTTGCGTGCAGCATACTCTGCAGGCAGGATACCTCCCGGGTGCCGCGGTTCTCTTGGCGGACGGGTTCTCCAGACACTGGCGGGATGCGAGCGACTGGAGACTTCTCAGTCAGGTCTTGCATCTGGACCTATTTGCATCCAGGACGAATCGCCTGACGGTCATTTCGAGGGTCATCCATCACCTGTGTTGGGACGGGGGGTCTTTGGTTCTGGTGACCCCCCCCCCGTGGCATGCTCAGCCGTGGTTTCCAGCCCTGCTGCGGGTATCTGCCCAGGATCCTCTGGAGATCCCATCTCTGTACTATCCCCTGACGGGCCCGGAGGTCCAGGTTCATCCGCACATCCTGGAAAGACATCTCCTCCTGGTGGTATGGATGATTTCAGGGGACCCCGAACAGTCTTGGGCCTATTGGAGGCGGCTCAGTCCTTGCTCTGCAAATCTTAGGCTCCAGGTACCAGTATGTCATACCGGACAGCTTGGTGAGGCTGGGCTCCTTGGAGTTTGGGACGGCACATGGATCCCCTTGGCTCCCTTAGTCTGCCACCTTTTGCGTGGTATTCGTTTATCCCGTCCTCCGGCGCCACGCTACGGTTCTCTGTGGGAAGTAGCTGTCGTGTTAGATTTCCTTCGGGATGGCCAGACAACGATTCGCTCTCCCTCAGACAGTTGTCGGCGAAACTTACCCTTGTGTTGTCTCATCGTTTTGCAGGGTTTTGGATGTTAGCGCCTTGGATGCTCATGCTGTCTCTATTTCTTCCATGAGTTGTTCTCATCTGTATCCTAGCCGTTTTCTAGGCGACCCAAATATGTGTCGCCAGGTGTGTCAGGACTTATCTGTCACGCACGACGTCGCTCTGTCCGGTCTTGACATCTCAACTCCTCTCCTTTTGTGAAACCTTTCAAGGCTGTTTTCTTCTCCTTCAAGAGCATCGGTGCTCTTTCCGTCAGGGGAGCTGCGGCCTCCTGTGCCCTTCGGGCTGGTGGAGCTTTAGTGGATACTCTGCGAGCGGCAGATTGGTCCCGTGCCTCCACCGTTTTATTTCGCCTGGTTTCTTCAGGAGCAATGGCGTTGGTTTCCGGCGTTAAAAATGCAAAATAGGAAGCCTCCTGTCTTGCCTTAAAATTTGAAATTATTCTAGCCTTGGTGCCCGAATAATTATAATTTTAATAAAGACAGGAGGCGAGTATTTTCCCTCCCTGCCCTCCCGATGGTTAGGTGTACACTCTGGGTAAGTAGGCCAGGTTTGAATTTGTTTTTTGGGGGGTTTTGTCTGCTCCGTTGCGTTTGCTAATTTGTGATGACTCGTTCTACTGTGTGTTACCATGTTTGTGAAGAATTTGGTTCTGTTATGTCTCTCTCTTTGTTTCAGCTTGCTGCCATCTCCGTGTCAGTGGTTCTGTTTCCCAGTTGGAGTGCATTGTCGCCTTGCTCTTGACTTTGGTTCCAGTTTGGGTGTTGGGTTCGGTTTTACATTGCTAGACGGTTTGCTGCGTTCTTCAGTTCCGGTTCACAGCGGACGAAAGAGGAAGAGGAAGATAGTTAAGGGGTTTATATACCACCTGTGTACTGTTTCTATTGGTTGTTTTCACTTGTGTTATTAACTCTTTCTTTGCTGCTGTTGGTGAGAGTAAAGGAAGATATGCAAAATACTCGCCTCCTGTCTTTATTAAAATTATAATTATTCGGGCACCAAGGCTAGAATAATTTCAAATTTATGCATATGGACATCACAGCTTGAACTAATGCTCACTTTGATGTAATGGGCCTTTTTGATAGATGAAGTTAAATCTCATCCACGCAAGCATAGGTAGTAGGAGCAATTGTGTTCTAATCGCACTATCCCCTGGCAGCAAGGTTACAGAATAAAGAATAAACCTTGCTGGTGCCTGCGTTATTCCCTCTCTTTCTGTCATCTCTTATGTCTCTCTCGCTTTCTTCTATCATCTTTCCTTTCATTTGTATCTTTTTATTCTCCCTTCCCTCACAAACACTACCATCGAACTGGGTGAAGAGGCATATCTGGGATGCAGAGTGGCTTATAGGGGGTATAAGGCATTTCTGGGGGACAGAGTGGCATATAACGGGGTATGAGGCATATTTGGAGGGCAGATGTGCATAACTGGGGGGGCAGGTTGGCAAATAAAAGGAAAGAAAAAACAAACATGCATTTTTCTCAATCATAGTTTTTATTAAATCTGAAAAATAGTTTACATGTCTTCAGGCTTTTTCTTTTTTTTTCCTGAATATTCAAATTTTGGGGGGTCATTTTATAATCAGGCAAATACGGTAAATCTCTAAGGAAAATTGACAAATACGTAATAGAAACAAATATAATCTAATTTTCATCAATAAGTGAAAAATGTATGAATTCTTTTCAGTAGCCGACTAATGCTTTTTTGGGGGGGTATTTACTATAGTGAACGACAAAAATTACATGTTTATGCTTCTGCTTCTCATATAGTTTGCCTGACTTAACAGCTTTTGCAATGTCTAGTAATTCCTTTCGAAATCTGTATTGCGTACAAGCGTAAAGGTACATGTTCACAGCAGCATTAGTAAGGTCAAGCATCGTCCCTATATCTGCAGCAACATTGATAGTCTTAGTGTAGTCTTTTCTGTTTATATTATAATATAACGTCTTAATCATGATTTGGGTAACAAAACGTGTGGTGCAAAGGTAAGCGAAAGTCATTGAAACCGTAACCAACAGAACCACCGATTTCCGCTTCTGCTTTTTTGAACGCGTAAATGATGAAAAACTTCTACGGTCTTGGAAAGTTTCACATTGTACTTTGTTGCTGTTGCAAATGTGTTTTAAGATAGAGCCATTGAGTGCAAATATGATTATATATGGTATAATGTAGACAAGGGTAGCTTGAAACCATACCAGTCCTTCCACATAGAAACTCGGTAAGTGATTATTATAAACACAGGTAAACCTGTTGGTTCCATTGAGATGTCTTGACTCGTTTGACCAAAAATATGGAATTGAAAACGCGTGACTGCAGATAAAGACAGTTGCTATAATGCACAAAGAACACTTTTTGGTACATATCTTGGGCTTCAAATGGTGAGTTTTAATAGCAAAAAAACGTTCAATGGTGAAACAGACCACGAGCCAGACGGAAGCGTTGTACGCACCGTAGCTAAATACATCACGAATCATACACCACGGGACCCTGGTCCAAAACGGTTCTATGGTGTAGTATTGAAGGATCATTTCAAGCAAAACAATCTGGATAAGAACTAGGGTATCAGCCACAGAGATTGCCATCATGTAGCACCGACAGGAAGGAGAAAGTCCGCAGCTCCTTCTCCAGAAGATCATGAACGTTATTGTGTTAGCTGCAAATAGACACAAACATTTTAACATTGTCGAATAAATGAAAGCAGTGGAAGAGAGAAATAAGCCACAACGCCGAACTTCATTTATTAAATTACATTGCATGGCCCAGTCCTGGTCTGGCCATGGGGCATACCAGACATGCCTAGGAGGTCACCAGACAGAAGCCTGTTTCTCAACAATATACGAATTAAGGAAGTATGGGCTTTAACCCTTCCGTGACCATGCACACAAAGAACAGAAGATTCTCCCACTTGACATGGGGAGAATCTTCCCACCCACTTGACATGTCACACACACACACACACACACACACACACACACACTATGAAGCGGCCAACTTACAGCATTCTACAAGATTTGTTTTTTTTTTTACTGCTTATCGCAACGCTTTATTCAACTAAATAACCTCTAAATAATTCCCTTTAACTAACAATGTTATGCAGAGCCCCACACACATCTCACTACAACTCGTATGTATTCCATATACCAACTTTTCAGGTTCTTGATTAAACACTAAGCCTATAGCTCATGTATAATAATTTATACCATATAGTAAGTCATGCCAATTACACTATCAGCTAAACAAGCATGGATTTCAATTAGAGATTCTATGCAACACCAGACTATCGGCAAGATGTTACTACCTCTTTAATTTCACCAGGTTGGTCTCAATTAGTGTCTCCCTATAGATAATACTGTAGTTCTTTTGAAGCAACAGGCGATATAATGGTATTCTCTGACTCGGGGTACAATATTAATAGCATGCTTACACCTACTTGCTTCCAGGGATAATCTGGGAAAACTATACAGGCATGCTAACAGTAAAAAAAAAACAACCCAAAAACAAACAATAATAACAAATATTAAAAAAAAAAAAAGCATGTTACTTACATGGGACACCAATGATGACAAGAAAAGGGTAGAATACTTTCTGCAAGCTTATCATCCAGTGTTCATTCTTCATCGTGAAATAAGGTGGACATCAGATTCGGACACATACAAACACTAACACATTTTTAACGAATAGAATAGAGGCACGATTTCCCAAAAGAACGTCCGTCTTCGTGGCTGCAAAATGCAGTTAAGCTTTGTTCATACGTTTTTAACGCTAGTATCACTAATATTTGGTTTGTTGCCGCTTATCACATCTTAAATCAAATCACTTATTATAATTTACCGTGGTAAACACCAAAGCGACACAATAAAATAGCTAATCATTAACCAATCAGCCACATGGCACACGCATAGGGCACTAAATTTAATTTGTAAAACACAATACATTTAATGACCAAGAACTTGTATTGGTGATAGTTG
This sequence comes from Sceloporus occidentalis, assembly GCA_023333645.1. Lineage (NCBI taxonomy): Eukaryota > Metazoa > Chordata > Lepidosauria > Squamata > Phrynosomatidae > Sceloporus > Sceloporus occidentalis. Next base: position 649,163 of record JALMGF010000033.1, read on the forward strand.
TGAGCGAGCGAGAGCACATGTGGGGACCGGGCGACGAATCCCGTTTCTGAATTAAAAATACCCCCTCGATTTTTTCGCCCGGACCAAACGGGCAAGGAACAAAATTCGTCTTCATCTTTTTTTGGCCCATTTGCACACGTCTATTAGATATATCGAAATTAATTTCACTTATCATGGGTCTGTGAAAGATTGATACAGACTCGTTTTAAAGAATAAATTGACTTTTTACCACCTGCAAGATGGACTGTGTGAATCCAGTACAATTCCTGGAATGAGGGAGAGACAAAAAAAAAAGAAAAGAAAAAAAGAAATACTGCAGATAGCATACATTTTATTTCTCTTTAACATCAGGCATGTGTAGTTTTTGTCCATGGCATGGAACATAAAAAGAATCTGTTAAAAATACATATTTTACAAATATAATTATACCAGAATTATTTTACATAACAGTAGCAGATTTTTAATCCAGAACCCCATTAGTTATTTAACAATATTTTAGCTTCCCACCTCAAGCATTTCAACACGTTAACTTATAAAGTTACAACAAACATTGGAAGGATTCTATGAACAGCTAAGTGCCTGGCATTGCTTCACCCGTGCACACAGCATTGAATCTATCAGAAAATGTTAACTTCATATAACCACCAGTTTCCTTATAAGCCAGCACTCCCACCATTTATTTGCTAGATTCTGTTTATTTTCCAGAAATAAAATAAACATTTTGGATTCCATCACCCTTTTCTACAAGGAAGCGGGTAGCTTTCTTAAATTATAGCTCAAATTTTATAGCCCAGTAAGACTGATTTCCTAAAAGGTTACAAATTTTTCATGGAAAATTGAGATTCAGATATTTGCATTTAATCCATAAAAGTATGATTTTAATAACGAGATAACTAAAGATTTGCCTATTCTTCTTGCACATAAGTTGTCCCAAAAATGGTTTGATATTTTCAAAGTTCAGTAAAATCTCTGGACAACTGTTTGAAAAACAGAGGGTTACGCTTCCGTGTCTAGCTCTGCGGCGGGAAGGGTCTAAGGCGCTGATCGTAAGGATAGCGGGAAGATGCACATTTCAGATTCCTTACATACATTCTGTGATGTTAATAAGGTAATAATAATAGGTAATAATTAGCCAATGATCAAAACAGTAATTGGCCGGTCCTTTAACGCTAGAAATCTTAAGATTTACTTTGGGAGTTTAAAGTCCAGTTTTCTAAAGGTAGTTTGGAGAGTTTGTCGCCTGTTCAAAATGGCAACCTGAACAATTGGGCTTAACATTAGGACAGCTAGTCATTGTGCTTAATTTGATTTCATTATCTCAAATAGTTGCTTTACATAATGTACCGACAATCACCGTACAGAGTTATTTATCAACGCTCTTATCACATACATTTTATCAGCTTTCACCAACATAACAGAGAAAGCCCTACTTTAACTATGGTGCCGGAGGATGGACACAGACTTGACAAAGGCATTTTTTCAACAACTTTGACAAGAAGCAGAAAAAATAAAAGTATTACATTTGTTGTCCTTAATTTGAAATAGAAATATTGGGAGGGGGTCTTGGACATTAATACATCATGGGTGCCAGTGATTTATACAAAATCTTAGAAACATTTACAAAAATGTAACTAATGGGAATACGCTTACTTTGCTCTTTGGCACTAAACAATAACCATGTACCTATGCGACTTTGGTTTGAAGCGGGGAATAAACCTTTTATTTACCCACAAGCTGAATAACAGAGTCCAATTTAATAATGGAGAAATCGTACTTATCAAGGGACTCCGCAGAGGAATAATGCAATCAAATGTGGTCACTATGGCAGGAATCGGGCATCTGAAGCGCAATTACTAATATATATTTTGCACTACCAGTAGCAATGCGATGTGTAGATTGTTTCTGTAAAGCGTGAAGTACTGCACTAGACATGTGATTTTATTCTGTATGTCACCTTGCCTGGAAAGCTCTGTACAAAAAAAATAAAATAATAAATTGACTCCCCCCCCCCCCTTCCCCAAACAGCACCCATTAATGGCTACACAGATGCTAGGCCATAGCTGAAAAGGGATATTTTGGATGCCACCAATCTAGGAGATTAACACTGTGCACAGGATCCAAGACAATCGGCACTCCTTGATCACCACGAGGCTTCTTTCCATTTCGTACTGGGGTGTCTTGAAAGACCAACCTCACTCTGTGGTGCCTCATGTCAGTGCTGACGTTAATTGTGAACTAGAAGAAACAAAATAGAAGTTTTTATTTCCGAGTCTTTTCTAGTATTACAGGAAAAGTAGTAAGAAATACTTACATAACATAGGGTCATGCCCATGACCACAGGTATGCAACTAAAATTTAGAGTCGACACTTGGAGAAGGCAACAGTCATGATCTGGGTTAAAATGGACATCTTTGTATTCAAGAGGTGGTTGCAACCTACTAAGATAGTCCTTCTTCTTTGGAGGCTAGTGAATAATACATAAATTAGAAACTTATACACAAGCAGTTTAACCATATTACCTTAATATATAATCTATAAAAGCCCTTGGGTAATAAAACTATGAACTATGTATTTGTGCGCAGTACTGAAACTGCATTGACATGAAAAAACAATTTTACCACATTACCAATTTATTACGAAGGGACAACCTTTTAATAATTCATTACTATTGCGCTAATCACACTATAGACGTTCAGGGAATTCTCCATCAATTTCTAGCTCCGGGAATGCATTTGAGTGGCGATTAATGTCTTAACTCATACTAAAATATTTACTGCATTCAGGCATTTACACCCAAACAGACAATGCATGATTCCCACCTTGTAACCGAATTGGCCACATGATGAGTAATAAGATGACAGGATAGGTAAGGAAACTAACGCTACAGCCAATGTATTGCTCCTAATGACTTGCCACACCACGGAAAACATACATCCCCATAGTGGATTTAACATCTAGTGAATCATACATGTTTGTACATCTAAAAAGCAAAGGGAATCACAACATACCTGCTTCTGGAATTTAAAGTTAAACTCCCAGGTTGCTTCTGACTTGGCGCCAGTTACCTTTCGATACCAGAAAAGTAAACACTGGGTAAAGAAAAAGAAAAAAAGTTAGATTCCCATCACATAATTTTTTGCTTAGAAGTTCTAACATACTTAAATAGGATCTTTCGCTTTTATCAGTTTTACCTTTCTCTAATCAACATACCAAACCACCTCGCCACTTCTGTATATATCCAATAACAAAAGCTAGCTGAGAGATTATATATATATATATATATATATATATATATAATATACACACACACACACACACAATATATGCATATGTACATGCTTTAACACGTTGTCATAAACATAGTTGCAGCAGCATACATCTCTGACAGCCACTATACAAAAACTATTGAGCGGTAACATCCCATAAGAACCATGTTACAGGATTATTTTAATTTAACTAAGCCAACTGTGACAGCTGTCTTATTTAAAATAAAACACAAAAAAACATGTTACTTTGTCACAAATCTGAAGCTTCAGAGCTAGTAATCCATGCGAATGCACAGAGGGAATCCCGATCAATCCTCTTGCGGATTTGCACAGGGAACACAAAGTGCATTTGTTGGCCGGAGTAACTTTCCAAATAATGCGTGTAATCGGCAGTTTGGCGTTTGTTAAAATGTTCCGTTTTAACTATGTTGCTCATTGCGTGTTTCACAAACCTTGAAATAGCAAGCAGGAAAAATTGTTCTTTGGAAAGTATTTTGATCCGCAATTTATAAATCCTAAATGCCAAATCTTGGTGAAAAAGTATAGCGGAAATGATAGTATGATAAAATATTAGTCTAAAAATAAAAAAAGGAGACTGCCCCTAAGTCACACAAATTAATAATGAGACTACAAGACCAAGATTATTGGGAAATGACTGAAACATTTCCCGCACGGTTATAACGGGTTGTTATCTTATTCACAAGAAATGTGAAAAAAAAACAAAAAAACCCCGTTAAAAGTAAAGGAACAAAAATGCAAAAACAGGAGATGTAGCTATAAGTTGCCAATTTCTCAATGGCCACTGACAGAATCTTTAGCAAGTCACATCTAGCAGGAGGTATCCAAGCTCAGTTTGCACTTGTAATAGGATACACATTGACTTTCCCATAATAAAATCAATAGGTACACTACAAAACAAGTTGTTATAGAGCATCGGAGAGAATGGAACAAATGCTCGATTCATGCATAGTCTGATAAATGTAACACCAACATCACGCCTATTTTATTGACCATGCGCATATCAAATCAGGGACACCCTTTCTGCATATTTCCAAGGACAACAATAGTTTGAAACCGTACATTGGCTCCAGGTAAATTAATATCTTCCCAGTAAATGTTAAACGGTTTCCTTAGCAGTGCAAGCCACCTGCCAGCACCATTTATACCGTGTTGTGAAAGCTGTGACATGGTTTGTGTGCTCTGCTTGCACCCATTTAACAGACAGCATACTTGCAAAGATTTTCCTTCACACTACAACTTAAAAAGGACCTTAGATTCAAAATGCTCTAGAGGAGAGAATTCCCCTCCTTGGTTTACAAAACGTTGGGAGCCCCCAAGTTGGGCCCATTACATGAGACTTAACTACTGACACACCGACTACCCTCAGCCGTACTGATGCAAACACAGCAGTTAATCAAAAGGATTGCTGTAAGCCAGGGTCGTCCAACGGACTTCGAGGTGCGGCCCGCGTGAGCAAGTTTCCCGGGGGACCGGCCGGTCCATGGGCCAGCAGACCATACTGAAAGCGGCCGCACGGCTGCGAAGTTCAAAACAGCCGTTGTGCGGCTTTTAAGACCGCCTCCACCGGACACACATACACACACACCAGGACGGGCTCTGCAACACCCAGACACACACACACACCAGGACAGGCTCTGCCACACCGACATCCAGCACTGAATGCTGGCATTTCCTCTGTGGATGGGACTGGAACCATAATCGAGAGAACCGCTCAATTATGACGCTTTTCATTTTAGGATGACACAGCTTGAAAAGCCAAGGCGTAGCAAGATGACATCTTTCATCAGAATAGTTTATATTCAAAAAAGTGAGAAAAAAAGGCTAATGTATCTATAACTGGAAGAATAATAATAGGATAATTTGGAACACAAGGAGTCCCATTTGATAGTTTTACTTACTTTTGCGTTTGCCAAGGTGTTCGGAGTAGATTCAGGGATTGGAGGATTTCTAGCCACTCTAGAACAAAAGGGCTCATACATGTGGTACAAGGAGCGGATTACACAGGCACGCAAACAACGTAGTCTATCCATGAATTCCGGAAGCAGACGGACAGGAAGGTACACGTTCATACGGTAATGTCTGCAATACAAGGAAACAGACAAAATTAAGTTGACAGAATGAAGCTACACAAAACATCAACCCATATACAAGCCATAAGAGAATGATGGGAAATCAGTTTATTAAGAGTATCCCTATATATTTTATTCTTATAAACACAATTTCCAATACTTTACGTGTTTACCAAGAATGTATCTAGAATGAAGTCATATAACAAACAAACTTCTTAATGCGACCTGGAAAGGATCTTGATATGCTTAGCTCCTCCATTTTTTGCTGACACCATGCAAAAAGCATGCCACCTTACCACTAATGGAGAAGGCACATTTATAATACACTGTCAGATATTTTATCACAGAAAACATGTATTTCTATATTCTGTGATTTTACACAAAATGGAGTTAGAGCCATTTTATTTTATTTAATCATATAGTGATTATTTCTTTTTGTCCTTGTTCCCTCTATAATTGAGAACAAAGGAGTATTCATGTATAATGATGTTTCAGTGTATATATGATACAATTAATGTTATCTTCCATAAGAAAGTTAAGGAGTAGACGCTGCATATCTTTAGAAATGTAACTTGGAATGGGGGGATACATGGTAAGACTACCAAGACCTGAGTTACTATCTAGGAAGTAACATTTGGCGATTAGGGTGACCAAGGATAAATTCCAAACACATATGTAATGGTTTTAAGTTAATTCTTAGACAAGAGCGTCTCTCACAGGTAAATTAAGAAATTACAACGGTGTAAATATGAGTAGAAATTCGAATTATAATGGGTAAAACCCACCGTTATGATTGGAGAATTCCAATCAAAAGGTGGAGGCTATGATAATAAGCCCTGTCTTTAAAAGCTTATGTCTTTAATAAAAAAAAAGGAGAAAAAAAAAAAAAAAGATCGCACCCTGAAATGGACGGATTTATTCACCAAATTTACCCCAGAGAATTAAGATCCTGGCACCATATTTCACTTAGAGTTACTTGCAGTCCTAACCTATTTAACTTCTAGAAAGTTATATTCTTGCCCACTTAATTTCTTGACAATGAATCTGGATTAATTTCTACAAGGACCAGTTGGACAACAGCAACACGTGGTGGTAAATATAATTGTTTTATTATTCTGAATAGAGGTGAATTTTGTCTTCTTCGTAAAGAATTCCCTGTTTCCAGGAAATAGTATATTGCATTATTGTATACGACGGCTTGTGAGACTGCAGCTTATAACCCGTGATAATAACAATAATGAAAAGGTATTTTTACCTATAGATGAAGTTTGACATTATTTGCATCTATTAGGAACTTCACTAATACTCTTAGACACAATTAAATTATTTTAATTTGTCATATTAGTTAAACTAATATTGGAGAGATAGTGATATCTTTATTACTGCCCTGATTATTATCAATTTTTGGTTGCTGAGTGGACTGGAAATTAATTGTGTTAGACTCATAAAATAACAATTCATATTGATAACTATCGATAATATATTGTATTTGTATTGATTCATTTTTGACATGTTTTAAGAATTTAGTGTTTTATATCATGCACTGTGTGACTCATATATATTATAAATTGTATTTACAATAAATAATATTTTTATTGACTATCGTGGCGATATCTATCTAATTTGAATTATAGTTTTCGGCGATCTGAAAGAATTTAGGATCGGAGATAAAATATAGGGTATCTCCTTAAATTAATATCGTAGATGTGGTACTACAATATTTGGTAGCGTCGTTATTTTGTGTGTGTGACGAAATATTGGTTTTGCCTATTTTGTCTCATTAATATCCCTAACAACACACACACACGCACACGATAGGAGGCAGTTTAAATGATATCAAACCTTTTGTACAATCTTATCCAAAAGGCAGCAGTGCAAGTAACGATCCAAGCATTCTTACAAATAAGAGCAAACTTAGTGATATCTTCAGGCCGAATGTAGGAAGCCAGCACAAGCCAGATATCTATTGGATAGTTATCGCCTGTTCTCTCCACCGCGATTTGTTCTGAAAGAAAAAAAATCCAAAATCAACAAACTCATTATGAAATACCGAAAGTGTTGTTCCTAACTCTTCTCCTAAAGTTCTTTAGAACACCCTAAAAATGATCACTTCAATTAAAAAATCCATCAAAGGAACTTATGGTGAACAATCCCACCTAGGACTCGCTGTGTAGAGACAGACTACAATGTAATAACAAACTAACTAGTTAATGTCAATGGATTGATGATCCCCCACTAATTTAACCCCTTAACACCCCAATGCATGTACTATTACATACACCAAAAATGCTCCCCTTTGAAAACAATAGTATGTCCAGCCTTTTTATTCTCAAGTCATCCTGGACTCTCCCCTGCCAGCAGAAGCCAGCACCACTGGATCTATGCCGACAGCTCTGGCGTAACAGCATTTGGTGTGAACACCATTATACCGCCACCGTTGAGCACTGAAAGCAGAACTGCTACCGTGGTTGTATGAGTACATTGATAAAAGGTGAGGCAAGATGTCTCTTGGGATGTACCAGGAGATGAGTCTGCCTAACGACAGCCTGGACTCTGGACCCCATCAGCAGATGCCTGCATTTGAGGCTTCCGGCCGACAGACTGCGTGTGACAGCGCTTGGCGCGAGCACTGGTTACAGTATGACAAGAGGAATGACCTATTGCATGACATCTGTCAGAAGGCCTTTGAAATGGAGAGACCCAGCAGGTGTGATGGCTCTAGGTACTGGTTAAGTTCACAGATGAGAGTTCCAGGGTAATCTTAGTATTCAAGAAAAATCTTAAAACCCACCCAACGTTGCAGTCAGAATTAACTGCCATTAATATAACCCCCTTCACTATTATAGATCCCCTTTACCAAATACTGGCAGAGGTTTGATTTTCATTCAATACCCCAAAAGCTTACCTTTGTGCCGTTTTGTTTTCTTTTTCTTAGAAGACGAGAATTCAGTGATATTTCCAAATCCCTCATCGCTACTCTCACACAATCGTCCAGTCTCAGACAGAACAGGCTCTCCATCTTCAGTGGGGACACACGAGGCCTCCAGACCACAAAGTGCTTTCACTGAGTCACAAGTCATGCAAAGGTAAAAAGATTATTACAACGTGTACAATTCCTCTCAACACATGCAATAAAAGTTTCGTTTACAGAAGTATTGGCAGCTCATCGGCATGGCTTTCGTTTTACCTTCTTTCTGAATAGCATTAGCCACTGCTTTTTTCACCCGTCCAGACTTTACAACAGCTGGGTCAGAATTGGCATAGTCTGCCACAGTAACTGTGAAAAAAAAACGTAGACATTACACATGACCGAACATATCCCACACGAGTACGAGCAAGATGGCAGCAGTTGGGAGGCTACTACTGACGGCACGCATGTACGCACTTCCAATGCTTTCTCCTAAGTTGGCCACTACCATGCCGTTGACTGAGACGCTACCAGAACCAGAGCATGAAGGGGCTAGAGGAAGCCATGTATTCTGGCCTAGGCTGACTAGGCCAAGGGCAGCAGGTCCAGACCAGGGGGGGGCTCTGGGGTTGGGATAGCCCCTCTGCCGGACTTCCTCCAACACTCATGGTAGAGAATTGCCACGGTTTCCTATGGACGCCACTGCCCTGGGTTAGACTTAACGCTTGTTTAAGGGCATACGCTAAAACAATAAAAATTCACACAATTTAATGTTTTTGGACATGTAAGGGGAAAAAAATACTTCAAATATTTCAAAAATCTTTTGTGCTAAATACGGCTTAAAAAGTGTATTATCCAGGCTTAGATAAACCTTAGAGAATGTTTCTTACGAACCCCATTTAGCCAAACTAAACACCGGCAGAGACATAATTATACTCAGAAACTATGATCTCATACAACTTCCTCCAGCCCGCTACTCCACGTGGCCTCGTTTCCATGGTAACCCAAGATATATATATATATATTTTTTAATCTACAGCAAACTTCTTTTGTACTTTTTCATGCTCGGGGTAACTGCGTTTGGCTTTAGCTTGGCTTAGCTCTCTCGGACACATTTTTTGCCTAAATTATTATATATATATATATATATATATATATATATACACATATATATACACACACACACGTCACCAACAATTTACACAGAACTTCTTACAGTTCAACGAAGGCTCTGTTCGCAAGCTTACACACTAAATTATATGGTTAAAAAAATTTATATAGCAATATTTTTAACTTCTTTGTACAACGCTTCAGCACACATTGGATCTATCCGTACCCAAAGATATAGTCATTTAGCCATAAATTATTATATTACTCTGTTATTTTAAGAGGTAAAATAAGTATAAACTAGACTTTTACCTCACGTTTAAGATTTCCTATATTTTATTATATCTAAGGTGTAATATTAAGTAATAGTCGCCGTTTTTATCTTCATTTTTAATGAAAGGCGGGAGGAAAGGTCAATCGTGTAATCTGATTCAGCCGCCCCCCTCGCCATGCTCCTCTCACCACTCTGGGAGCTCAGGTCGTCGGCCCGGTACTTCAGCCGCTTCCTGTTCCCCTTTCTGGGCATGTCGGCTGCGGCTGATCCGGGACTAGGTTCGCACGGGCTCTGTCTAAAGGGAAACCGGTCCGGGTCATGACTGCAGACCACGGAGCAGGGAGAAGACGGGAAAAGAAAGCTGCTCAGATCCACCAGGATCTTCAGCCATTATTGATCCACGTCACTCCCGCTAGTCCCATTGGACGTCACTTACCAGGAAGTACTATAGCTTCCGACCGCCATCAAATTCACAGCCACTGGTTGGCAACGTGCATGCGTTGTCAGCCTCGCTTAGCCTATAAAACGGGGCGATACATTCAGCATGCCCTAGTGTCATCGCTCTTTCTATTGGTGCGTTTCTGAGTAGACTTACTTACCAGGAAGCGACTCTTTAACTAATAGCGCTCTCTCTGCGTCCATGTTTCCATAGTTACCATGCATAGGGCGGAGTTAGCTTTATTAAAAAAAAGTGACGTCTAATTCTTACGCACTGAGGTTTGTTGCTATAGTATTTGAAAATGTAATTTAGCAAATGGTTAAAAATATAGAAAAAAGGGATTTTTTTTTGCAGTTCTTCAAAATAAGCTGGTTATAAGACCCTCGCAATATTAACCTTTTAATAGTCAATCGTAAAGATTCTATTCATCAAATCTCTTACCCAAATGTAATTCCAGTCCTCCACACTTAACTGAGTGACCTGCATTCAAGCAAGGTTCTCAACCATTACATACTGGAAAAGTACTGACAAACACCAAGTGGAGTCCTAACAAAAGTAGTTAAGTATAAAACGTAACATTTAATAATACATTTCCCTAAAATAGTTAATTGAAACAATACCCTCAATGAATAGATTCCGGCAGGGAAAGGGTTATATGGTCCACTGGTCAAAGATAAATAATGAATCCTATAACTAACAAGATGAGGGCCAAACCGCCTGAGCTAGTGACAATAAGTTAATTATCGAAAAGTGTGGGATTTACAGGGATGTCTGTAATTAGATCAAATATGATTATTAAATAAATAAACCACCATGGATTCATAAAAAAGCAGGGCTGCTATGCGGACGTGCTACGCTATGTTGCCTGTCGGCTTTGTCAATTTATTCTGACACGTCCCACTCCCCACCCATTTCCCCAGCGGCATGTACAGCAACATCAGTAGGACATCAAGGATTTCCTGACCGCCTTCCACAAGCCGGAGTCTTAAACCCCTCAGATATGTATATATATGATCACAGTGGTGTATTATAGGAAGGTGTCAGTGTCCGATGATGTGAACCTGACAATCTGCCACTTCACCATGAGACTCAGAGTCAAATCCTATGAGTTCCCAGGTACAAGTATCACCTTCTGCTAAAGACTCCAAAACTATTCTGTTTCCAAAGGCTGATCTTAGCGCCAGATGACTCAATCAGCTACCATGGGCACCTTGTGTGCTGGCTACCATCCCAGAAAATGTCCCAAAATTTTGTAGTAGTTCCAGTAAACCTCCCCTACTGGTATTATGAAAATTAACCCCTTAACGTCCATTGACGGGTCAGACACATCACGCAAAAATGGTCACGTGACGACCAATGACGTGCCTGGCACGTCATTTCATTAAGCAAGCTTAGAAAGTGATACTTTCTTCGCCCAAACGGTGTTGCTGTAATGCCTCGATGTGATAAAAAACACAAAATAAATAAATCAGAAAGATTGACAAAGGGTGGTAGTAGAACTAGTGCATGGAAAGGGTTAAAATACCAGCATTTGAAATACTCTGGAGTGTCTAGTTTTCAAAAACATATGGTTTGATGCGGTGAATTGCATTGGCCAGCTTCAAAATATGACATGGAGCAAAACGCTACTTGTACTTATTGCCCAATAACTCTCAGAAAAAAGCAAAAAAACCATAAAAACATTGGGTATTTCTAAACTCAGGAGAAATAGTAAAATCTATTTAGCAGGTTTTTTCATTGCCTTTTTTTGGATGAGTAAAAGATTTTTTAAATAAAAGTGAGAAAAAGTGTTTTTTATTTACTTTTTCATCATATTTTATATATTTTTTTTTTTATAGGAAATTAGATAATATTTCAAATGGTATCTGAAAGAAAGCACTTTTTGTCCTGAAAAAACGATATATAACTTGTGTGGGTACACTAAATGAGTAAGGAGAAAATTACATCTAAACACGAGCACCACAAAAGTGTTAAAACAGCCTCGGTCCCAAAGAGTACAAAAACAGCCTCGGTCCCAAAGAGTACAAAAACAGCCTCGGTCCCAAAGAGTACAAAATCAGCCTGGTCTTTATGGGGTTAAAAAAGCAACGGCTGGCAGGTGGCAACAGAGAGACCACTCGCCTGGGGTGCTATTTGATCGACCATTGGCCCTGCCAATTCCTAACCTGTTAATAAACAAGTTTATTCCATATTCATGTTGCTCTATTCTAATCAGTAGCAACAATATACTTTGTTTGTAAAAGTAAAAAAAAAACACAGGAAGAGCATAGGGAACAGTGCAACAGCCAAATAGGGCACTTTACCGCAACTGAGTAGGTCAAAGCTTAGTTTTCAAATTTCACTATATATATATATACATGATTTCATGTATCATAACTGCTATATCCTGCAGGTGGCGCTGCATTCAAACAGATTCTTAGCTACTAACAATTGAGCTCAAAGACTTTGGTATTTTAAATATCTTTTAACCTACATAGAAATGACAGGTCGGGGGTATATTTCAGCACATTGCTACCGAGATGGGGGACACCAATCTACGTCATGTGATATCTTGTATTGCTGCACTGTGTCGCAGGGCTTGAGTATTTAGGCCAGTCCTAGATCAGCATCCACCATAAATACATGACTCATAATAGGTCATATAGATTTCGGACAGGAAATTAGCTTTAGATAGGATAGGAGGATTTATAGAAAGTTGATATGTTCAATAAGAATATCTTGAAACTCTCTAGGGTTTTGCCCAGAGACTGTGGGTAAAGGGCTGCTTCTCTGGGTCTTCATGTAACTAAGGGAAAACTCTGGGTTGTGGGAGCAGCTTTGCATCAATAGGTAGTTGGTTCCATCCTTTGCAGCTATAACAGCTTTCACTCTTTCCGCAAGATTTTGGAGTGTTTCTCTGAGAATTTTTGCCCATTCATCCAGTAAAGCATTTGTGAGGTCAGGCATTGATGTTGGATGAGAAGGCCTAGCTCTAAATCTCTGTTCCAGTTCATCTCAAAGGTGCATGGGCTTGAGGTCACCGCTCTGTGTGGGACAGTCAAGTTTTTCCACATCAAACTCACCCAACCATGTCTTTATGGACCTTGCATAGTACACGGGGGTACAGTCATATTAGAATAGAAAAAGTCCTTCCCCTAACTGTTCCCACAAAGTTGGAAGCATAACATTGTCTAAAGTGTCTTGGTATGCTGAAGCTTTAAGATTTTCCTTTACTGAAAGTAAGGGGCCTAGCCCAACCTCTGAAAAAAGCCCCATACCATTATCCCTCCTCCACCAAACTTTACAGTTGGCACAATGCAGTCAGGCATGTAATGTTCTCCTGGCATCGGCCAAACCAAGACTCAACCATTAGACTGCCAAACATAGTCCAGTGGTGGCCTGCTTTACACCACTCGATCTGATGATAGGCATTGCACTTGGTGATATGAGGCTTGCGTGCATCTGCTCGGTCAAGGAAACCCGTTCAATGAAGCTACTGCTGAAGTTTTTGTACAGATATTAATGCCAATAGAAATTTGGAGCTTTTCAGCTATGCAGTCAGCAGAGTGATGACAACTTTTATGCACCATCAGCTTTATCACTCTGTGACCCCGCTCTGCAACTTACGTGGTCTTCTTCTTCGTGGCTGAGTTGCTGCTGTTCCTAAACACTTCCCCTTTCAAATAATGTATATATCCATCTTGCCCTGGTGTTCATTTTGAGTTTTAACACAAACTGATGAATCTGTATTGTTTGGTTTGATTAGAGCTCCCAGGCAGAGTTAATCTGCAAATAAAATGTATTAGAGCTGATCCACAATATACTGTATATGTGGTCTTTCTCTATCTCTCAACCACAAACACATATACAGTGTACTACTAAAAGTATGCGATCATAATAGATATACGAGCTTGTTGGACATCCCATTCCAGAACCATGGGCATTAATATGGAGTTGCCCCCCTTTGCGGCTATAACAACCTCTGCTCTTCTGGGAAGAGGTGTTCAGTGGGATTAAGGTAAGGACTCTCGGCCACTCGAATTCCTTCGCACCAAACTCATCACATCATGTCTTTATGGACTTGCTTTGTGCACAGGGTCACAGTCCTGCTGGAACAGGAAAGGACATTCCTCAAACCTGTGCCACAAAGTTACAAGCATACAATTATACACAATCTTTTTGTATGCTGTAGCATTAACATTACCCTACACTGGAACTAAGGGGCCTAGCCCAAACCCCAAAATACAGCACCAGACCAATATTCTTCCTCCACCAAACATTACATTAAGCACTATGCATTGTGGTAGGTAGTGTTGTCCTGCATCTGCCAAGCCCAAATTGGTCCATCAGACTTCTAGAATGGTATAGAAGCTCCGAGTGCATAGTGCTTGTGCTTCCAGAGGCAGTTTCGAACTGTAGTGAGTGAAGCTACTACTTTTGATGTTTCCTCTTCAGAAGGTGGCATCCTATGACAGTGCCACATTTAACATCGCTGAGCTCTTCAGGATGACCAGTTCTACTGCCAATGCTTGCCTATGGAGATGGCTTCCTATGTGCTTGATTTTATACTGTATATCAGTTAACAATGGGTGTGACTGAAACCCCTTAACTAAATAACTAGGAGGGCCGTCCACATACTTTTGGTCATATAGTGTATATCAGTAGCAAGGGAGATTTCCTAGTATATTATAATAAAACACATATAGCAAGTGGTATGACACCACTTAACAAGTCTAGTATGCTAATTGATACAAAAATGTATATATATAATAGCTTTGTCGCCATGCTGTCCTCATATTGGACCCTTTTCCCTCTCAGCATGTCCCATGGTAGTAGATAGTTTCTTGGAATGGAGAGAGAGAATGATGAGAGAGAGAAGGAGAAGTGCAGGAGAAGTAGAGGGAATGGGGAAAATGGATTTTGTCAATGAACTGGTGGGCACATATACTAGTATTATCATAAATGTGTTAATAAATGGGCTATTGTTCCCTTACAGTTACAGTTATATCTATAGCATATGTTTTGTAGCATTCAGGATAATGCATGAAGCATGAGTCCTGTCGTGTGTATTTAGCCCCACTGCTTTTAAATTTATAATGACAGTGCCCTAATTTCTTTGTTGAGAACTAGTTCTCCTCTTGTTTAAAAGAAACATGCTGCGTGCTGTGTTTCACTCTTTGATATATATGTATATAGGTCATAGCTTCAAAAACAATATTGCGATAACCAGTAAAATGTAGCAAACCAAATATATTTCATTATCAGGTGCGTCCTGCAAATTATAATACATTGATTATATGTTATATTTACACAAGATGCTTAAAATCTCAAGTCAGATGAGAAAGGGGAAGCAGGAGGATTAGGGCCCCAAGGAGGAACTGTCCTCACTAAATAGAGACACTAGAGAGGTATGTGTGAGTAGAGCCTTCTTTTGGAAGGACCTAGGGAGGCCCAGTGTAATCCACAGTTTAAAGCTCCCCTTTATATTTCTGTTCAGGGAACATGGAACTTGAACCAGCGACCATGAGCATTGAGACCATGTATCTACTGGTCACACCACCTGTCATGTCCTTGTCTACTTGGGTTGCCAGTTCTTGATGCACCTTTATATAATAAATAATATAATAAAGGTACAATAAATTGGGTCTTTTATATACCAGGGGTGCTCACAGGCTTCCTTGCTGGACCATTGCATTTCCTGGTCCTGCAGTACTGTGCCTGTGTTTGCCTGATCTGTGTATTTTGACCCCTGGCTCTGGATCCCGTTTATGTTTCTGTGTCCTGATTTGGTACCCTGTTTGGTTTATTAATCATCTGGCTATTTGACCTTGGACTGTTCTGAGTTTATGCCTCTGTTTAATCCCAGTGTACCTTGATTTGTCATTACTTTTTATTTCCTTGGCTTGCCTGACCTCGTCTGCCAATCACCCCAGACCTGTTATTTGAGTTTTGCTAAACTAAAATAGCCCTATGCTCTAAGCTAAATATTTCCAACATATTTCTACTGATAGAAACATAAAATTCAGACTTCATAGGTCCCATTGTAGGGCAGTGCAAAATGATGGCACTATATAAATCAATAAATAACAATAGATCATTTTCATATATGCAATTAATAATTTAGAATTTTTGTTTAAGGAAAGAGGAAGGTTATTTTTCCTTTATTCACTTCACAATGTAACATCTCTATCTCTTCATACACTTAGAATTATATGTGTTGCATAATATTTTTGATGGCTGGAATTAGGGGGAAGATCAGTGCAGATGGAGTAGAAGATGTCCCAGAGTGATGGTGATGTCAGAACTGTCTTCAATCAAAATGGGATCATAACAAGCCTCTCCAGGGGTCCCCTAGAGTCCAGCTCAGCCCAGACATGCTTGCCCCAAAGCCAGGGAAGGGCTGGAAGTGGGGAAAATTCCTCTCTTGGCTGTTGTTATTTTCTGGGCTACTATATTAAGCTTTCCTATGTGTTCACAATGCACATTCTCTGGGCCCACTATGTTTTTTGTTGTTATCGGTACAATGTCTTTTAGGCTGCTTTTTACTGGGGAATTTGGTTAGACGTGTCCCCTGACCTGAATGTTACCTATCCTTCTTGTCTAGATGCTCCTTCACCCCCTGTGCTATCTTGCAATAGAGGTCTGTGCATGTGTTTTTTCTCTGTCAATTTCTTCTCGGTGTCTGTGTGCCTCCTGATGCTTGTGTCATGCCAACAGACCTTAAACAACAATTAGGAACTATCGTTCAATTGATGCCTAATTTATATACTAACATGTCCATGGGTAACAAGCATCACTTTCATCAGTGTGTAGTTTTGCACTATATTAATAACCTAAGACCCTTCCTGACTTCTAAAGCCATGGTCTCATAGATATTGATGCTTTATCTGGGTCATTGTATGGTGAGAACAGCTGGGGGATGGGGTTACTTTAAAATCTCCTTGATTAAGACTTTTGCTCTTGCATGGACAGTTGCCTAGACAGTCATGTGTCAATAGAAGAGATTTATACAGTGTAATTAGTACTACCCTCGTACACATGAAAAATACTCTTTTGGTGTTTACTTCTAATCATGATGGTCGAAAAAACCTGATCACTAATGGTTACAGGATGCAAATAAAAAATGTGAAGCTCAATGCTAGCCTAACGTGATTGTGATGATTAAGCTAAAGGATTGGTCCTACTTAGTGACAAAGTGGCCGAATGACTGTGAACGTCAAGAATATCCACATTTAGTAAAGTGCTTTCTGTCAGCAGGACGTGTGTGTTTGCAGACTAATGGGCTATGGTGTGTTTTTGGTGTCATCACGTAACAGCTGTTAAAGATATGAAACTCTGATGTCAACTCACTAGTAACCTGCCAAGTACAAGACAGATGAAAAGCTACTCTGCTATATGCAATCCTTCATCATTTAGTGTCTGTTTCACCTAACGAGGGCTTGAGGTTGAGATAGCTCCTAGAGACGCACAGCATTGTTGGGTTTTAATGATATCACACAGAGCAACTGCCACACATTTATAATCGCACCGAGAAATATCCCTGTTTATCTACACCCATTCCATGTGCAACCACTGAAATTCTATCATTTGAAGGGATAACTGAACACAGCATGAACAAAATAAGAACAGAGAATGCTTCGGATCTGTTTTTTGTATCCAAACATGCATACTACGGTGGATTTCCATTTTCAAGTGGAAACCAAAAAGAACCCATATAGCATGTAGCATCTTAATTTATACATACAAATCATGAGATGACATGGAGTTGAAAGTTTTTTAAATACTTTATTTTGGCATACTGGCTTCACAAGCCATGAGAAATGATGGCAGATGACAGTGGCAAGGGCAGGTGCGATTTAAAAGACCAGGTTGAATTTCTGAATAGACAGGACCAGGCCTTATGGTGAGATGTGCTCTTACAAAGCATCTGCATTACAGGGCTGCCCTAATCCCTAGGTCCAGATGGGTTTAGAGCAGAATATTAGAAATTGTTAAATCTGCCCCTATCTGCCCCTTGCTCCCTATTTTCCTGCTATTTAGAACAATATCATAACAGGACATACCAGGTCCACTAGACTTTATGCAAGCAGGAATGATTGTAATACACAAACCTAATAGAGATTCCACGCTGATCACTTACTAACCAGTTTTGCACCTTAATCAGAACAATAAGTTACCATCCAAAATGATGTATTGTTGAGTGGTTGCAAATGATTCTCAGTAAACTTTCCCATATGCCAGTTGGTTTTCTACAGGCAAAGCAGGCATACCATACAACTCAACCATGTACTTACTGGAATGAGAAAATGACCAGCTAAGTTGCCTCCACTTTTTGAATATTTGAAAGCAGTAACCTACTCTTTAGTAGGTTTAGTAGTTTTAGTTTCAAATGACTGTACCTATCCCCAAAACAACTTTTTCAGTGTAACTTATCCTCTCGTAGTAATTGTACTAACTACAAAATGATGCCTTTTAGACTGCCCCGTTATTAAAACATTTTACAAGAAGGTATATAGAATATTCACCAGACTATAGGCTCCACAGCTTTATTTGACAGAGGAGGATGCTACATTACCTACAGGACCACAACTAGATAGACCAACACAACATCTCTTGCAGCTTGGCAATGGCTAGACTGACAATTTAATTGATTAATGCTGATGAAACTATCGAAAGTATGCATTAGCCTGTATGGATTGGGTGAATATCCTATAGAGCAAAGAAAAAGTAAAAATAAAGTACACCCTCTTTGAATTCTATGATTTTACATATCAGGACATAATAACAATCATCTGTCCCTTTTAAAAAATAGGTAAATACAACCTCAGATAATCAATAGCACATGACATATTACACCGTGTCATGATTTATTCAACAAAACTAAAGCCAAAATGGAGAAGCCATGTGGGAAAACTAAGTACACCTTATGCTTGTGTGGTTGGTCCATTCCTAGAGTGGATCTTTTACCTTTTGCATAATAAACCCTAACTCTGATTGTAAAATAAATTTTATAAATAAATGTAATGTAATAAATAAATGTAATGTATTCAGGGCCAACAGGGCCTTCTGGCAGGGAAATCTTATTTGAGTTGGCTTTTGCTAATGCGAAATCAGGGAAATGCAATGTTCAACTTTCCTGCAGAAACCCAAATAAGTGAATACACATACATTTTTCTCCTACGCATACAGGGGTAAACCTACAAGAAAAAATATTTTTCTCCTACGCATATAGGGCTAAACCTACAAGAATTTTTTTTTCTCTTGGAAGCAGATTGGTCACTGATATTGTGTTAGTGTGGCCTTTTTCATTGTTGCTATTACTGGTTACCTGTTCCGGATTCCCTGCTGATTTGTTTTTCTCCTACTGTGTTCTTCAAATGTATCTGTGCTTTGCTTAACTTCGTGTCTTGATATAACAATTTTGACTATCCTCCAATCTCTATTCAGGCCCAATTGATTTATGTGACTTTTCTGTTTCACTACCTTGTTGTCAGCAACAAATGTCCTCTTTCTTATCACATTAATTTCTTGGGACATCGTGGACAAGCAACAATCGTTGTGTTTGTTACAAATTCCTTTACGCTTTCCTTCATAATCTATATTGGGAATAAATATGGCTGTGTTTGTGAAATACCTCTGCATCATTGATGACATGCTGCTCTAGTTTCATGTGTCTTTTAGATTACCTATTGTTAAATTGTTTAAATGTTGCAAAGGAGTACAGTAACATTAAAATGCAAAATATGCATGAAAATCTTATTTAAGAAATGCAAATTAACAGCGAGCAAACAGGATTTCTCTGTGTGTCTTTATCATTCTACAATCAATTCTATAGTATTGCAAAAATAGTAAATATAAAAATCATGTTAAATCTTCAATCCACTCAATCCATTGGCAGGGCTAATTCACACAGCAAAGGGTACCAAACTTTGTATCAGCTTTCACAGATGGAGTTTGTATATTCAGATATAGCAGTGTCTAGTGGCTGACAGCATGCACAGCTACTTGATGTTGGCACCCGCAAACTTCCTTCTCTCGTAAGCATGTCGTACGTCCACAGTCTTATGTGCAAGTCTCCACCAAATGTATCGGTTTGTCTTAGTCTGTCAATTCTTGTCTTGTCATATCCCTTGAATTTATGTATTGTATTAAGCGCTGCGTAAACTGTTGGCGCTATATAAATAAAGGATAATAATAATAATAATAATAATAAGTCAGGACCATTGGCTTAAGTCTACATTGACCACCAGACACAGCATGATTTACGTTTCTTGAACAATAATAGTATGTATGTGGGTGGTAAAAATCAGTATGAACACAGGGATATAAATCACACGTTGAAAACATTTTTCATGACCCATTCTTTGCAAGATCTTAGGCTAGCTAGCTCAGCACTGGACAGGTGGACAGAAGCTGCACTACTGCTGGTAATATCAGATTCACCAGTTAAGTTTTAATCTTAGTGCTAGGTAGCCTCATGTTTCTTCTGCTATCTACACTTATGATTAGACTGGAGTTCCCATCATTCTTCATTCATTGTGTATACCCCTCTGTTTTATAGTTTCCGGCCCCTCTATATATGTATATACGGTATATATGTATATATATATATATATATATATATATATATATATATAATTATCTGGGTAACATGTACCCTATTTAACAATAATCAGTCGTCTCTAATGAATACTGGCTTGAATATGCTATAGCTATGAATGCTATAGTTTGTTACAGTGTTTTGTTCACTGGCACTGTTCATTTTAGTTGTTTTGTGCATGTATGGATTTTTGAGTTTGAGTCAGTGACATGATTTCACACTTAGAACACTACAGTGGTCCCCAAAGTATCTACTTTTTGGTCAGAGGGGTTAGAGTTGTGCCTTTTGGCACCTCTCTTTGAACAATTCAGCTGGTCGAGAGGGAAACCTAGACAATCCAGCCCTCCTTAGACCTGGGAGGGAGGGAACAAAGAGGACACATATCCCCTTTGGGTAGTGTGGGCCCAGAAGAAGACGATACTAGGGGCCACGGTTTTCACACAATGTACTGAGAAGAACAAGACCCTTGGGCTTCACAGAAAAAAGTGCTAAATAATATTTAAAAATATTTAAATGCAAAATCTGTAAAATGCATTAGCTCTTGAGATGTCATTCTACAGTTTTTCATTGTATATTTTGGGTGGAAAGTGGCTAAGGTGGTTGTAGATATTTCTAAGTTGGCATAGACATTTAAATATTTAGAGTTTAAGTGTCTGTGTATAGTGCTTAGTTATTGTGTGTTTGTGTTCTGTGACTTTGTTTGCTGATTACTATAAAAGGCAACATGATTAACCTAGATAATATTAATATGTATGACTTGGGTGGGTTTCAGTAATGATAAGCATACATCCTTTGGCCTGAAGTTGGCCACTAGTCTACACTTATGGTCCTGTTTCTCACCACCTGATTTAGCATACTTCCTTTTAGGCGTCCTAGGCATCATGAATACACTTAATCTCCTATTACCCATACTCCTGACATTCTAATATTCCACAAGGGTATGGCGACATTAAGCAGAAGATAAACTTGTCACTTTTAGGGTGGCATTATGTCCAGGCTTTATGTTGGTCCTGATCATTTTTCTTGCCATACTAGTTTCATTTTGCTTATCTCACTTCACATTAAACATTCTTACCTATGCTCTGTTTACTAAGCTCATATTATATGGGCATTTGTGGGGTCTCATAACATATTGTGCCCACAGGCAACGCTGTCATGTCACAACAACACACTTTTTCATGGTAAACTAATGGAAAAATAATGCGCCTACAACATAGGACTGTTGTTGAAATCACACAATGTTTCCTATATAGTCATGCCAATGGATGGAAACTAACAGTTTTTGCCTGCATTTCTCCCAAGGGAGTTAGCAGTAAACAAGTGAGAGCATGAGGTTTCGTTCCTAAGTAAGGGAGCATCTTTACAACTTTTGCCTGCCTAGGTGGCCCCCTAGAAGCCTTTATTAGTAAGCAAGTTCATGGAGACATATTTCCACTAGGATGCTAGAAGCCGGAAGACTGGCTCCACCTGGCAGCAATGTTACCAATGTCTGAATATAGAGCTTTCAAACAGGTTCTAGGATGGATTGGTCGTACCTAGCACATTGTTTGTGATTATACCAGAATGCTCTGGATGCCCAGAAACATTTCCCCCCTCCCATTCTTTTCTAATTCCACTCTAAAACTTTGTAATTTCCTATACTGCCGACAATCTGTACTGTTTAAGACACGTCCCTACTGAATAAATATTACATTAAATAAGCTTACAAAACTAAGCTGATTCTAATGTTCAGTACCACTAGGAATAAAAATGCAATCATATTTACTAAATGGATTTAATACATTTTCCGGGGAAAAGACTGGTGTAATGAAACCAGTTAATTTCCATGTAAGGTCAAGTACATTTGTACTCTATTTGTTTTGCTAAAATCAACTTAAATAGAAATTTCCACTGAGGCTTAAATCTATCTGCTTAGTTTTAATTAAATGTCATAATGATAGCAGGGAAACAAATGTACGTAATCTTCAGACAAAACAACATTCGTACGCGATACTTTTCTTGCAATGTGATAATATTTTATTTTACAGACTGTATGTTTTGGCTCCATGCACCTCCAACTCGAACACCTCTATTTCCCGCCAGTGTTATGTCACTTTTTTTGTTTAATATATATGTTTGCACTTATAGGAATGTTTAGTAATCCGTTTCCTATAAACTCTACTAGTAGCATAGTTAAAAAAAAATAATATATGTGATCATTAAATACACGGTAAATGTGCATATAATGTATTACTTTATTTGATTTAGGCAGGATACAGCTACTGGTAGGGGTACGTTAAAATAGTGGTTGATATTTAGGTTTTTTGTCCACTATAAGGGGATTTAGATCATCATGACCTATACACCAAGAAACCAACTGGGGCATTGAATTCACACTGACATCAAACACTTCACTCGCTTCCATCTGCCAAATAAAATGTATAAAAATATATCAAGGTGCATCATGATTGTATTATTGGGGAGATGGTGGATCTTTGGTGGGGGGGGAGATGTTGTTGGGTTTGGAAGTGTGTATAAGTCTTTGAAAATCATTAGTTAGTTTGAAACACTTATTGTGTTCTACCCACGTGTTAGTATCATGTTACATGCAAACGTTTGCCGTGTGTCAGAAATCTCATTTTACCAAAACAGCTGCACCAGCTGCCATGCCCCTTAAAATTAGGCAGGCTCTCGACTTTCATTAAAAAAGAACAGCTGCAAAGCTCTCATAGTCTTACTCCTGTAATGGTTGAAAGAGGCTTTTATAAAGCAAGTCAAGTTGATTTAATGCTGGTTTATTACACCAGCACAATGTTCAGATTATATTTATCGGCCTTGAGGATTACAAATTCTAAGCTCATTAAATGCTCGAAAAAAATTGTGATTGCCAAAGGAATTGCACTCAAAATCATCATTATGTAATACCCTGAAGTTGGAAAAAGATGTAAACCTGTACTTTCTCTGAATTAGGTACACATTTTATAGACAAGATGACTAGTTCTGCACAAAAATAGATCTAGTTATTTATGTATATTTTCAGGTGATCATCCAAGCTAATATCATGTAATAAGCCAACAAATAGAATGGGGTCATCCAATTTAAAGTTCCGTTTGTGGAGATATTTAGTGAGTTGCTTAGAATGCACCTGTGTCACATGAAGGCTGAAAACCACTCACATTCTTTAATGTGAGAGAATACACCCTAGAACTAATCGCATGTGAGCAGTTGGCACCTTAGATCGTCATAATGCATTGTGAAGTCAAACCACTCTTCTGCAAACTTTCTTATCAACTCTCCCTTTAGTGAATACATCTTAGAATTAAGGATTATGTTATTCCTGATGATTTAAGTTTTATTTTTAAAATAGTTAGCAATGTCATGGGCAGGGAAATTGGAAGAGAATGAGGTGCTGGTGCACAGAGGAGTTTAAAGTGGAAAACAGACATCTTTTGGTTATGAGAAAGGGAATATGTTATAGATTATGTAATTCTGCCTTGAGGAACTAGAAAGGAGTGATAAAAAAGATCATGCATTTGTTGTGTTGGAAGATATGATTTTCTCCAAAGATGCTAAGCAGGAGGATAGCACCTTTGTCTAGAGTGCCATGACTGTGGTGCAAGACATGG
The DNA here is from genome assembly GCA_023333645.1 of Sceloporus occidentalis. NCBI lineage: Eukaryota > Metazoa > Chordata > Lepidosauria > Squamata > Phrynosomatidae > Sceloporus > Sceloporus occidentalis. The sequence continues at coordinate 673,431 of JALMGF010000033.1, forward strand.
AGGGTGGTGCACAATAACAGTAGCAACCTCATAAGAGTAGTTATAGTATGGTTATACTGTGGAATGGCAACATCAAGACAGTAGAAGGTTAGAGATGTTGGGAGGGAGAAGCAGATTGTGTTAGTTACAATGGGTAATAGTCAGGCAGGTTTCTATATGTTTGTGCAGGTCTTTTAGGTGGAGGAGGGGTATGATATCCCAGCTCCCAATTTATCTCAGCAATGCAGAGACCACAAGCTCCAGGGAAGAAAGGACCCTGTTTGCCACTTCTAAATGACAGGGGAACCCCACAAACCCCACCTGCTCGGGTCCCACAAACAATGAAGGCCACCCTGGTGGCCATCACAGTCTGTGGGGAAGATGGTCCACCAAGAAAACATACAGGGAAAGGGTGGTAATAAGGGGGTTCACAGGTGGATAAGATCTCCAGGAGTGACACATCAAACCTAAAGAGGGGGTAAAGTATGTCACATAGTGTTATGTGGAAATTAACATTGTTTTGAAACAGAAAATGACACAATGTATGATGAACTATAACTTGCGCAAATGTGACTATGAATGTTATGATATACTGTAATATTGTAAACCATGGAGATACACTGTTTAGATGGTCATGTTATTGCATTGTGTCTTCTACCACACTATATTGGGATAATAGTTGCATACAATATGTATTTTAAACTTAAGTGAATATTTCCGGCGGATCATCAATTGGTTGACCTGCCAAGCTTGCGTGTCACAGTGGAATTGATGTCATGATGTCATGCTCAGGTGAGATGGTAGGGCAGTCAACTCAAGGAACGCTTGGCATTTTAAACATGATAGGGATGCTTTTGTTCATCTTTTTGTTAATATTGTACAGCATAGTGTTAATTTTAGTGTATATTCTCCTCTAATAGTGGTATCTGCTGGTGCTTTATAAATAAAATGTAATACCGTATTTGCTCGATTATAAGACGAGGTTTTTTTCAGAGCAAATGCTCTGAAAAATACCCCTCGTCTTCTAATCGGGGTCGTCTTCTAATCAGACCTCAAATAGAGTCTGATTAGGAGACTAAGATCCAGATCCCCCGCACCGCTGCAGGGGACCTGGATCCTCCTGTCTCACCCCCCCCCCATCATACACACTTACCGGTGCTTCCTGCTGTATTGCCGGGGCAGCGGGTTGACGTCTACGCGATCCGCGTAGACAACGTCCGCTGCAGCCGGAAGGAGGTGTGGCTAGCAGCGGGGGTTGTCTGCGTCCGTCGCGTAGACCTTCCCCGACTGTCAGAGATCTCTGATCTCTGACAGCCGGGGAAAGTATACGCGACGGACGCATACAAACCCCCGCTGCCAACTCCACCTCCTTCCGGCTGCAGCAGAAGGCGACGTCAACCCGCTGCCCCGGCTGGAAGCACCGGTAAGAGAGGGCTGAGAGGGGAGAGAGGGGAGAGAGGAGAGAGGAGAGAGGAGAGGGGAGGGGAGGGGGGGGGAGAGAGTGTGTGTGTGTGTGTGTTAGTTAAATGGGGGCATAGGGCATTTCTGGAGTGGCGTTAAGGGGGCATTTAATAGAGCACTCTGCCTCCTGAAATGCCTTATACCTCCCTATATGCCACTCTGCCCCATAATATGCCTTTTAACCCCCTAAATGCCAGAGTGGCATATAGGGGTATAAGGCATTTCTGGAGGCAGAGTGCTCTATACAATGCCTTTTAACTCCCTTAATGCCACTCTGCCTCCTGAAATGCCTTATACCTCCCTATATGCCACTCTGCCCCATAATATGCATTTTAACCCCCTAAATGCCAGAATGGGATATAGGGGTATAAGGCATTTCTGGAGGCAGAGTGGCATATAGGGGGTCAAAAGGCATACCATGGGGCACAGTGGCATATAGAGGGTTAAAAGGCATATCATGGGCCACAGTGCCATATTGGTGTGGCAAGCCTGGGGGCAGATGTGCGTAACTGGGGGACAGGCTGGAAAATACAAGAAATAAAAACAAAAAAAATATTTTTCTCAATCATAGCTTTTATTAAAAAAAATAGTTTACATGAATTAACATTTACTGGTAAAACTTTTTTCCTTTAGGGTCGTCTTATATTCAGGCTTTTTCTTTTTTCCTAAGTTAATATTCAGATTTTGGGGGGTCGTCTTATAATCAGGGTCGTCTTATAATCGAGCAAATACGGTAATATGTAAAAAGTGTAACATGGATACACTCGGTTTTTAATGCACCATAAGTGTATGGCAGACCCCTCTGGGGTTACACTAACAAAATGGAACTAGATCTGCAGTTGTTAATGATCCTTAAAAACTCTGATACTAACTGACTGCTCTGTGCTAAAATCAACATTATAGCGAGGCATTAGAGGAAGGTCAGACATAGCATCTGCTGCTTCTCTGCTCATATGGCTACAAGGAGACATTTGGAGTCAGCCAAGAGGGATAATATTTGGAAATCAAACATTTTTACTCTGCAAATACAAAATAGCCAGCAAACACAGAACAATTTAGGAACTTGTTTAGCTCAGAGGACAAAGTAAAACAGTTAAAAATTAGTGTTTTAGTCTATCATACAGAGAATATGGTATATCTGTTCTATGAAGGACGAGCTGGCAAACTATTATACTTTTGGTAGAGAGCGGTTTATGCAACACCTGATGTTCCTCAACCATAACAGTCAATATTCATATATTTCTTCCGATAGTGCTAGGATGCTTTTTTTCCAAAAGATACTAACATATGTTTCCAAGATGATGAAATCAGTCCATAACATTTTGTGTACATCTGTTGTGCCATGTCAGTTTCCCTGTTAAACATTAGTCCAGGGTGGTATTGAAGCAGACCCCACAGACACACAATGCTAGTGATACCCTTAATAAGCACATTCATTCACCACTGTGCACCCTAAATCATAGCTCCCAAAACATAGATACCAGACTAGAGACTATTCATTATTCATTAAAGGGAAAGTTAGGGATACTTAGTAGGGAAGTTTAGGATTTAGGTTACTTAAGCTAGTAAGTAACTATCTCTCCTCCGGTCTTCTTTTGTTATACTGGTACAAAAAAGAAACTCCATTCCATTCCCCAGAACGGGCTCTGTGGGCTTTCCAACAGAGGAACCTATTGAAGAGTCCACTTGATGAATGAATTTAAGTATTATTTAATTTCTGTATATATTGTGGTATCTTTTGTAAATTTTGTGCAGCACTTTATTTATTATTTATTTATTTTGTGTATTAAAGTACTCTGTGACTTTAATATGCATTCTTCCAAAATGAAAAAACTAAGCACTTACCTGAAAAAGAAGAGGTGCTCTGCTGCAACAGCTGCCCTGCAGAATTACCCCCATGCATTTGAAAGTGGACCACATGATAATTTAAAGGGACCACACAGCTATCATATTGGTTTGGTGGGGTTTGTAAGGTTGCCTCATTAATGGTGTCCAGAAAAGGCTTTAAATTCCTTGAGAGTCTCATTTAGGTTAAACATGCAATGTATTTCTACTGATTCTGCTCCTTGGTATAGTAATATAGCCATCAAAACTTAGATAGGACTGGCCATATAGTGTGACGGAATCCCTGATATTTATGCTGTAGGTAGGTTTCTTGAATGGTATTCGCTGAATTCTTGCTTTGTTTTGAATATTTGGAGTCAGAGACAGCTAACAAGGATAATATTTGAAAATCAAACATGTTTACCCCATCAATAGCCAGCAAATGTAGAACAATTTAATTACCTGTAACATTTGGCTCAGATGACAAAACTAAAACAGTTAACATTTGTGTTTATAATCTGATAACATCATAGAGAGAATATGCTATAAACGTTCTGCAATGGACGAGCTGGCAGACTGTTATATTTTGACTGTTATATTTTTGGTAGAGAGCGGATTATGCGGCCCCTGATTTTCCTTAACCATAAAAGTCAACATTCATTCATCTTCTTCTGCTAGTGCTAGAATGTTTTGGTTTTTTTTAAAAAAGAAACTAACATATGTTTCCATGGATAAAATCAGTCCATAACATTTTGTGTACATCTGTTATGCCATGTCAGTTCACTCTAGTCCAGGGTGGTATTGAAGGAGACCCCACAGACACACAATGCTAGTTATACCTTTTATTAGCACATTCATTCACCACTGCAAGTGCACCCTAAGTCCCTTTTTCATAGCTCCCAAAGAATAGCTACCAGACCAAAGACTATGGGTTTTTTCACTAAAGGGTTACGTTTACTTGAGCTAGTAAGTTGAGTAAGTTAGTTGGAAGTCTAAGTTTAATTAGTGGATAATTTTAAAGTTGATTAACTGAATTTTATTTTCATTTGTTAATAGGATTGTTTTGTGGACATTACCTGTTTGGTTTAGTTACTCATAGTAAGCAGAGAATTATTATTAAAGCTCACACCCACACTGTTTAAGAATGCATATTAAAGTACTCTTTAATATGCGTTCTTCCAAAATGAAAAACTAAGCACTTACCTGAAAAAGAAGAGTCTGCTCTGCTGCAGCATTACCTCCACGCATTTGCAAAGTGGACCACACAGCTATCATATGCATTAAAGTAGTATGATGGCTGGTGTGTCCCTTTAAATTAATTTAATTTTATATAGCAGACCTATTTAATAGATGGTAGTTAGAGTAAGTTCTTGTTTGTGCATTGTTCCAGGGATAAAAAAAACTGAGTATGTTTAGTTAGCAGGAATGCTAGTTTGGTAGGGTTTGTGGGATTTTTGGAGAAGTGGGTGATTTTAATAAATGTATTTACTAAACTGGGTGAATGAGCGAGTAGGTGGCAAATGCTTGCTCAACGAAGACCTCAGTAAGGCTAGGTTTCCACTTGGGTTTTTGTCCTGCGTTTTTTTTCTTGATGAAAAACGCCAAGAAAACTGCCACTGCATTTTCCTGCGTTTTGGCGTTTTTTTCTGGAGTTTTTTCTGGCGTTTTAGCCTTTCTGTGGAAATTGCTTTTTTTGACCTTAGGCAGTTTTTCCAGCCTTTACAAGTTAGAAGTTTCACCCAGCTAAAAGGGATTAGGATAAATGGCAAGTATCTGCCCTCTCCTGATGTCATTTACTTGGTAGACCCTTTTGTCACTTTTCTGTGGTTTGTAAGGCATGCTTTATTCCGAATGTCTGCTCCTCTGGGAAGATTGGCCCCAAATGATGGTGCAAATTGTTTGCTGTTGCTTTTGGCACGCAGGATCCGGTCGCGTATGTTTGTTTGTAATGGCATGTTTGTTCCAAATGGTGTAAAATTCAATATGAACCAGTCCAGGACTTTGTTTTGTGTGAAACTGTTTGTTTTCAGCCTATTTCTCGTAGGACACACAGATACTGGGTCCATCCTCTGCATTGTAACTGTGGAAAAAACGCCATAAAAAACGCCAAGGCAATAAACCCACATGGCTTTTTCATGGCGTTTTTTCTCTCCCATAGACTTCTATTGGAGAAAAAAAGCCAAGATTTCTTGCAAAAAACGCCAGAGTGTGAACATGCTGCAGTTTTGAAAAACTGCCACAGAGCCCAAAAAGCAGAAAAACGCCAAAGAGGACTGAAAAAACGCCAAACAGAAAAACGCCAAGTGGAAATGGCATTTTGCGATTTCCTATTGAATTACAGCTAACATCTGGCTGCAGCCGTTTTTCACAAAAAAAACGCCAGGTGGCGCTATTGGCGTTTTTATAGGCGTTTTTAGCAAAAAAAAACCAAATGGAAACCTAGCCTAAGGCTAGGTTTCCACTTGGGTTTTTGTCGTGCGTTTTTTTTTCTTGATGAAAAACGCCAAGAAAACTGCCACTGCATTTTTCTGCGTTTTGGCGTTTTTTTCTGGAGTTTTTTCTGGCGTTTTAGCCTTTCTGTGGAAATTGCTTTTTTTGACCTTAGGCAGTTTTTCCAGCCTTTACAAGTTAGAAGTTTCACCCAGCTAAAAGGGATTAGGATAAATGGCAAGTATCTGCCCCCTGATGTCATTTACTTGGTAGAGTTCTACTTAAACGCCCCGGCGGACCCTTTTGTCACTTTTCTGTGGTTTGTAAGGCGTGCTTTATTCCGAATGTCTGCTCCTCTAGGAAGATTGGCCCCAAATGATGGTGCAAATTGTTTGCTGTTGCTTTTGGCACGCAGGATCCAGTTGATGTGTCGCGTATGTTTGTTTGTAATGGCATGTTTGTTCCAAATGGTGTAGAATTCAATATGAACTTTGTTTTGTGTGAAACTGTTTGTTTCCAGCCTATTTCTCGTAGGACATACAGATACTGGGTCCATCCTCTGCATTGCAACTGTGGAAAAAACGCCATAAAAAACGCCAAGGCAATAAACCCACATGGCTTTTTCATGGCGTTTTTTCTCTCCCATAGACTTCTATTGGAGAAAAACGCCAAGATTTCCTTGCAAAAAACGCCAGAGTGTCAACATGCTGCGATTTTGAAAAACTGCCACAGAGCCCAAAAAAGCAGAAAAACGCCAAAGAGGACTGAAAAAACGCCAAACAGAAAAACGCCAAGTGGATATGGCATTCTGCGATTTCCTATTGAAGAACAGCTAACATCTGGCTGCTGTGTTTTTTCACTAAAAAAACGCCAGGTGGCGCTATTGGCGTTTTTATGGGCGTTTTTAGCTAAAAAAAACCAAGTGGAAACCTAGCCTAAGACAGACATTATAAAATCAATTCCCTTGTTACTTATTTTCAACTCTAATTTTATGAAAATATACCCCCCTCAAAAAAAATGAGTGGATGGATCTCCGATGAAAATTCCAATCTTAAAAACTGAAGTGTACGTTCCAATTTAAACCCTGTAATGTCCCATAAGCATGATAAGCCTATGGATGTGGGACATTGCTGTACTCAGGGAAATTTGCAATATGCAAATTTTGAGTTTCTTTTTGTTCATGTACTGTACTTATCCACTTAAAATTTAAATAAAATGGTGCAATTACAATAATATTGATATGAAAATATGCTAATGCACCCCTAGATAAATACAGTGGGTTGTCTAGTTTCCAATAATACATGTAGTTTTCTAAATTGAAATATGGGGCCACCATATTTTGTCAAATGAGACATGGGCCAATTAAATCGATCTGCAAAATTCCAGATCGATTTTACAGAACAAACTGAAATATTGCACATTCCAAATAACAACACAAAACATGACATATCTTAGCACATGAGCAATAGCTGTATCCAGGGAATGTAGTTGAATTTATTTTGTTTTCTATATTTGCACACATTTTGTCAAAGAAATCATCCATAGATATTGCAACGCGGTTGTGAATAATGGTAACAAACAAAATAGTACTTTTAATATTAACGTTTGGCAGAAGTTGTCAGTAAAATTGTTGCATAAAAGCATCTTCTCAACTATAATTGGCTTCATTAAGGTGAATTTGTATGAGCAAATAGGTACTACACCCATGGGAGATTTAAAACTAGATCTGCAGGCAGCCTATATAATCAATGGCATTTGTTCATTGTTTGCCTAGGTACATTTTCTAAACAAGGTATATTGAGCACATGTCGCTCTAAAGAAACAAATCTCTTGAGACAAATCAGTAATGCGAAGCTGGAACGTCCCTAGCCTTTTTTTCAAGCACCTAATATTTCTCGTGAGGACTATGGTGATTGATCGTATTAGACAGCCAGAAGTGTGTGTATAGAGAAGAGCTGGTACGCTACAGAAAACTCCTTCTAGAATAGGACTCTGGATAACATATCATGTTATCTCTGCTTTTCTCTGCCAAGAACAAATAAAGCAAAATGTGTAATAAATAAATGAAATCAAGACAATCTATGGAAATATTTGAACAAACCGTATATATATATATATATATATATATATATGCCTGGTATTCCAATCAGGAGAAGGCCAGTGCTATGAAAAACTATAATCAAAAAGTGTCTTTAGTTGTTGTAAATTGCTGATAAATTTGCCGATGCTACACAAGCAGTAATTCTAATCCTTTTCCATCACCAAGGCTAGGATAACATTATTGCATGCCTTTTTCTTATCCTAAGTGTAGCACATCGGGACAAACAAAAAGTTTCAAAGTATTTCCAAAATTGGCCGGTTGAATTGAAAATTAGACTTTATTGAATAGAAAATACAGAAATAAGATGTGAGGCATTAACTATTAATTATTATACATCAAGGATGGCTAAATTGGATATTCTGTAATATTAGTTAAATTAAATTTGAACATAATACAACCCACACTATAGACAGTAGTTTAAGTATGCTTTTATGAGTTGAAACTAGACTTGAGTCAAAGTAAAGGGTCAAACAAGTCTCTCACTCTCTCACTTCCCTTTTCATTATAAAGGACCAACACAGTACATTTCTCCACTGTGAAGGGCTGAGCTAGCCCTGTATAATGTCTAATTTAATTAATGGATGGGAAGACCTTGAAGAAATCTCACTTATTTAACTATGCATTATTCAGGGCCAACCAAGCTCTTCCTTCTGCAGAAGCTTGCAGAGATTGTTCCTTAATAATAAATAATGAAGTAAAAGAAGTTGAAACCACATCTCTCCTTCAAACTCTCCTGTCAACTCCACCTTTAGTGAATAAACCTTAAGTATGCCCTTCTTGGGCCTTGTCAGTGGGGTCTAGTTGGTATCCACTAGACACAAGAAAGCCAGTAGATAAAAAAAGCGACGCACGATAGGACAGACTATTAGGCATCTGCCTGTCCTCTTTAACTTAATCTCAAACTTTTTTGTGTGGTATTTTGCCTTTTTGAGGCCTCTTCGTGCTCATCCCAAGTGGAAAGACTAGTCCAAATGTGGAAATCCTTGCTGTATTCTGTCTAAAAGGATACCAACCGGGCCCCACTGACAAGGCCTATGAATGCTGATGTTGGTGTTCTGCGTCACGATCTACCTTATATGTAATGTGTGTTCAGTTGTTGAAGAAACAAGATCAGGCTGATACATTGATGAAGCTTTTTTTCTTTGTAATGACATAAGAGAGCTAAAATTTGAGATACCCCAGAGCTTACACATAACCTGCAGCTGCAGAGCAATGCCCCATTCATTGCTTCTGTTTTTGCACCACTGGAGTCATCAACGGCAGGGTGACACTTGCTGAGCCAGTGCTGGAGCTGACTGGTGGTGAGTATATCATATGGGTGTAGGCAGCAGGAGGAACTGTATGTTCAGCTGATCAGCTGCAAGCCAAGGAACGCTAGGTAAGGGGAATCTCTCCATGCATTTTCAAGGGGACGTAAAGAGGAAGTAAACCTTTTACATTTAGTTAACTCATGCCAGAAATATAGAATATGGAGAGATTATTTTATTTCCGCTTCTTTACATCTCACGTAATTTGAGTTTGGGCGAACGTAAAAAATGAGCACCACCTTTCTTATGTCATATGGGTTAGATTATTGCATCCTAATAAGGCTAAAGCTAACAGTTGTTACAAAGATGGCAATTATTGTCGACTGAATGTTTAATTCTCTATCACACACTGTCATTTGTACACCTCTGTCCAAAAAAGCAGAACAATATTATTGTATCCAGATACAGCTATAATAGGTTATAACGTATAATGCATTAGATGGGTATTTGGATAATTGCTAAGTCTACTACTCTGCAGATTCAATTATGCTTGCTATGTTATGTCATCACAATGAAGCTTAACCTTTGAAATAGTAAAGCGTGTAATTTATGATTGTAGTTTGTGCTCTCCTGGCAGAATCAAATTAATACATGTACAGAAAAGTGTTCTAATTTTCGAAGTTTGTTTCCTCTTGTGATGTGATTAACACACTATTTCATGCAAAGTGGGATGTAAATTCTCTTGTTTGGGGTCCATGTTAGACTGATCTGGACTCACAAATATATTTACTTTTATCTTGCAGTTGCACACTGCAGCCACTGATCTTATGGAAAATAGCCATGAACTTGACCCTGATTGGTATGTTTTCATCTTGCCCAAGTGCAAGTAACAGGAAAAGGTCCCGAAATAAAAACTAAATATATAAACAATCAAACATGATGATGGGTGAGTCAAACCCCTCAAACTGGAACAAACATAGCATTTCTAAGATTTAGTTCAAATGCATACTTAGTCTCTATGTGATAAGTCTTTGGTCTTTTCATCCCTTGGGTCTTCTTTTCATCACTTTAACCAACGAAATGGTCCATTTCATCCACTTCCATACTGATAGGATCACTTTTTAATCCCTTTGATTTTAGTCTTAGTTATGATTAATATGCAGCTGCATGAACATATATTAAAACTGATTAAAAGAAAAGGATTTTCTGATCTGATACTCATAATAATAAAAAAAATGGTGGGAGTTCCGCTTTAGATCTTGCCGAGCATGTTACACAGAATATGAGCTTCAGTGAATAATCCTCATTGGTGACTGGCCAAATTATCTGAAATCTGCATTAGCATTATTTATATATAAGGAACTGTACAATGGAATGCATAATACAGTAACAATAGCATTGTCTTCAATATCTTTTGTTTCTTTAAATAAAACAAATAGTTATGTTGATATCCTGTTGTATAACAAAATTGGTAATCTGAGAGAACAAGAGATTCTGAGTCATAAAGAAATGCAGATAATTAACCTCAAGAAAAACACCATAATTTAACAATAATAAATGTGACACACATATTCTAAATATATTTCCATGGTTTCACCTCCAGTATCTCGAGAGAGAGTCTGGGATAAGGCATGATTAAATAAATACACCTTTGAGACATAGGGTATGAACGTTATAAATCTTTTGAGAAAAAGAGTGGCTAGAATTATAACTTCTGTTGCAATTTTTCCAAAGACTCTTCATAGCTTGGCTTTTCAAGGATTTTAGGTAAAGCAAAAAAATGTATTCGACCTCTTAAAGGAGGTGTACCACAGAAAGAAAAGGTGAGAAACTAAGATAGCGATAGTAAAAAGTGCCTGTAGTGAAGCCCTTACTTATAGGGAGCAAGACATTACCTTTGTTACTGTGTGTCTCTGATTTTGAGCTGCCATTTTTGTTTTCAGCGAAATAACTCGACATTCAGCTAAAATATAATGTGATAGAGCAATCAATGGTAGATTCTGTCTTAGGTCAACTAGGCCTACTGTGGCAGGTCCAGGGGGCAGCAGCCCCTCTTCCAATTAACAGGGAGCCAATACAGGGCCGTACCTAGAGTATTTAGCACCTGGGGTGGATCCTGTATGTGGCACCCCACACACACACACTTTAAAACTGCATATCTTCTATTGTTAGGCAAACATTGACAGTGGTACAGCATAACTATTATCATTATATACTGAGGCACACATTGACGGTGGTACAGCATAACACCTATCACTATATACTGGTTTGGCCCCTGTTGATCCTGACAAGCTTATGGGTGCTCAGTTTCACTCGGTAAATGGTTTTGGGTCATTGTCGTGTTAAAGCATCTTTTATGTTCACAGGTTGCGTGGCAATGACTTTAATAAATCGTCTGTGGCCTTTCATCCCACATTGATGTCTGCATTTTTATTTGGGGGTTTATTGGGCATGGCATAGCCCGAGAGTCGAGCCTATTCCTGTCATTGACATTTCCCTTTATGGTATTAATATGGACCTGTTTAAAAATGTATTCTTGTGGTCCCTTTCCTTTCAATATTTATTGTCTGTTCTGAGCAGAGCAGAGCACCTGCCAGTTTTAGCTGAACCACTTCGTATCTAATATCGTGGGTTCAATGAATAGATGAAAACTATAAAATGATAAATCCCAAAGTTATTTTATGCAGCTTCTTTTGAATAGCACTTGAATTACTTGGTTAAACTACCCCTATTTCATGCAAAATAAAATACTATACTGTGCGAAGAAATTTTGAAGATCAGAAGCAAGCAGCATTATTTATTTAAGAACTTTGAAATGCTGCACAGGGAATATATAATAGTTTTTTAAGATTTTTATATTCATCTGAAATGACAAACCTTTTTTTTAATTAGAAAGGGAAACGTCTTTTTATTTGCAAAATAAAACAATAATGCACCTTACTAGGAATATGAAAATTCAAAGGTAACACACCACCAATAAGACCAATAGTTAACAATTAGGACCAATGTCTTGATTGTTAACTGCGTGGATGAAATACCCAAAGACCTCACCCTGATATATTTAACCTTTAATCATTTAAATCTAGAATATATCAAGTATAATGAAATCAAGATCCTCCATAGTGCAGAAAAGTTGTGACTTTAGAATAATCTTTTGAGGTGTTATGGGGAAGCCCATCTTTTATGGCATGAACCCAGTCATTTGTAACCATGAATATCTTAATATTTAACCCCTAGAGTTCAGAATCTTGTATTTTACTTGAATTTGATCTTTGGGAATGGGAGATTCCATTAGTCTGTAAGCAGTTTCTAAGTAGAACATTAATTTAGATTATGAATAATATGACCACTATTGCAAGATCGCTTCAGATTAAATTTTTGTTTTTGCCGCATTTGCTTTCAGGCAACAAATTTTGTTTCCCATCCATGCGGCTCGGACGAAATTTGGGGGCCTTCTTTAATTGGGAATGACATTGAGGGGGCGGTGCCAAAGTAGGAGGCACCTGGCACTTTTTAGACTCACCTTTTATTACAAAAAATAAAATACCCCTAGAGTAAGGATGGTCAAAGAGGTGCAGTAGACACTGGCCCATCATAGGTACATGCAGCCCCGTGGAGCAAGACTGAATTTCCCCAATAGAAATTGAAATTTTAAAAAAGGTTCCCCCCAGAGTAAAGAAGGCCAAAAAAGTGCAGCAGCAGCAGAGTAGTAGGGTACTGGGCTTAGACAGGCAGACTGGAAAACGCAGCAGGACTGAATTTCTCAAATATTATATATTATACATATTATATTGTCACCAATATTAATTCTCAGCATTATTTTTTTATAAATGAATAATAGATGATATCATAAAAAGATAGTAAAAAAATAACATGCACAAATTAGAGGTCTGGCTGGTAGCACAAATGGCCAACTGTGTTTATCAACTAACTCTACAGTACACTACAGTAGTCACTACAGCTTCTCAAATTCACCCTACAACAGTACATTTTCTACACTAAAATAAACTATTAATTAACTTGCAGTATTGTATATGAGTAATACGCATTAATCTCAGCCTCTGCTAAACTCTCACACTCCAAGAGTGTAACTGCTGCTACTGACAAGTTAAAATGGCGTCAGCACACTTATATATCTAATGCTTGTACATTCCCCTTGTAAATGCTGATCGGCCAGAGCGAAAAAAGTAAGGAAAAACACCGATTGTTGGACCCAACAATCACGGCCATTACTATCAGTGAGACCACGTTCCAATTTTTGGCTACTTCTACCTATCAGTCATTCATATGTACCCTCCTATACACAGTCCCTGCCACTTTACCTCATCAATGAGCGCCAAAACAGCTTATAATGGTGCCAATGGTGCATAATGGTGCTACAAATACTTGTAGCAACAAATTTAAATTTTGTCGGGAGGTCGGCGTTGTTTTTGTTGATTCGTACAAACACACGAAACAGGCAGTTTTCGTTAAAAATAAAGTTTGTTCGAAAAGGAATGCATGAGTCTAGTGTCCATCTTTCCAAATGGTGTCAAAAGAGCATATGAAAAAAATCTGGAAAATTATAGAACCGTAAAAGTATACATCCCATTTTTATTCCATTTACATACAATTCTATGATACCCTGTATTAGCCTTGTCCCTCATGAAGACCGGAGAGTTCCCAGGTATGGATATGTCCCTTACGAAAAACTACTGCAGTTTTTCTGAAGTAATACTGCTGTTTTTTGGACATGAAAAAACGGCAATACTGCACTGTACTGCAGTTTTACTGCACATTTACTGCACTTTTTTTTTTTTTATATTGCAAACCTACAATTGTACTTCAATGTACTGCAGCTTTATTGCATTTGTACTTCCGTACAAAAATAACTGCAGTACAACTGCAGTACAGTGAAGTACAAATGCAGTACAACTGCAGTAAATGTGCAGTAATACTGCAGTAAAAGTGCAGTATTGCAGTTTTTTCATGTCCAAAAAACAGCAGTATTACTTCAGAAAAACTGCAGTAATTTTTTCGTAAGGGGTGATCACCACAGGAAACATTCACAAGTGCTGTTTGCATTAACATTTCTTACAAACAAAATGGCATCCATTTTATATAATATTTCACAGCTTAAAACTCCATGTGAACTGTTACTATTCAGCCGTAGACTCATTTGTTACATTAATGATATCAAGGGATCTTTTGTAAATCAGAGTCATGATGCGTAACTATGGTGAGAAAAAAATACAGTTTATGAATAAAATAATATCTTGTTGACATTCATGGCCGTTGCAGATCTGCAATGAGTAAGGGTATTCCCTGTACTGGGTGCTTACAACACAAATGTATGATGTTTTTACAGATACAATTTCAAAATGTAGCTGTGATCACTAGCAAGTGTGAATTGGCCACTTTCTCTTATCAGGTCTGGTTATCCAGTGGTAATGCCACTTAGTAAATATGTCCCATTCTCTTTGAGTCAGAAAAAGTGGCATTGTATGCTTTTCCCATAAGATATTTATCTCTGATTTGGTTCCAAAATTCCCTCAGCTGGCTATGTTTGTAAAAAACTAAAAAATAAAACCGTATGTTTTTGTCTCTGTTCCTTGCCATCCAAAAGAAACAGCCTGTACCCAACTTATGTTACTGTCTCATCACATTAATCTCAACCGAAATGGCTTTCTTGGCTTCTATTTTTATTAGTGTGCAGAGTTGCTTAAAAGATTAATGTCACTTTGAAAGTGGTTGACACAGAAGCTGTCTTAGACATGAAAAAGCACAAACTTGCTTAAAATATTTAATGTGACTCAAACTTCTTTAATGGAAAAATGTAAACGTTGGCTATGTATAATACAAAACGGTAAAATGTTGTTTCTATAAAGTGAGTTGTATTTTTTATAAACAAAAACAGACGATACAAACAAATGCACAAGGCAACTCACAAGTCTACAATCTAGACAATCACATAATAAAATGAGGTTATTTTTTTAAGTAGACGACCATTTCATTTTTACTTTTAAGTGATATGAAAAATATGTCATAATTGCTATTATGTCATAACAGTTTTGGACAGTAGATGGCGCTAAAGCAAATGTTAGATTTGCCTCTGTTTTGTATCGCTGTTCTCCATGAAGTACGTAGTCTTCACTCTTCTGGTCATCTATGAAATTGGGACTATGTAGCTTTAACATCTATTTATCTATGTCTACACAAATATGGTTTGATGCTGAAACCTTCACGTGCCACTGCGTATTAAATATGTGCCTGGCTCCTGGGCTCCACTTTGCCAACCACGTATCACATACATGGTTGGCACTGAAAAGGCTAAAACAAAAACATATACTTCCAATATGTATAGATGGAGGAAAGAAGATTGACAGAGGAGATGCAATAGGAACATAAAATAATTAAAGGGATTTAACAAACTACAGGACAGAACATGAGATCCTAATCTAAAACTAAAGGGTTCCAAATTTTAATGGAATATAAGGAAGTTTTACTTTGCCCAGAGGGTGATGAATACATGGAACAGCATCTATCAGGAGAGCTTAATGTAGTGAGGGAATTTAAACATGCATGGCATAGGCATAAAGCTATCCGGAATCTAAGTTCATGGACTGATTAAGTTCTATGTCCTTACATCAGGAAAAATAGTCAGACTAGATGAGCTGAATGGTTCCTATCTGCAGCCAGATTTTTTTTCTTTAAAAGCTATAAATGTATCTATATTTATTCCATTTAATGCCACTACCATGTGCGCCAAATAACTAATTGTATTGAATAACTGCATTTTTTTCATTTAAAAATACAAATCTGGTTGAGTTATTGTCATATATTGTGTATTCTTCACTGCACACAGTAATGGAGTGGAAGAATGAGTAGATGTTGTAGTACTGGCCATGTGCTGTCTGTGTGTTAATTAGATACATAAGGTGTACTATAGATTGGGAGAAGCGACCACATGCTGTATTATTGATCCATTCATTGGAATGGTGGCACCATAGTAAATATATAGACTCATTAAACACCACGACAGATGCTGGCAAATAACATTATTGACCTTTGGTTAATTCACCTATTTTACTGTTTTAACTTTAGTGTGGATCTTGTGTGGGAAATTAAAGATTTTTTCACAGCTCGCTAATCATCAGTTGGGTAAAAATAAACACTACCTTGTGTAAGTGGCTTGTATCTTAAAATTAAAATGGTGAGGGTTTTTTATTAAAATGGCATGTGAACAAAAAGTGCTGCCAACACATGATATTACCGTATTTGCTCGATTATAAGACGAGGTTTTTTTCAGAGCAAATGCTCTGAAAAATACCCCTCGTCTTCTAATCGGGGTCGTCTTCTAATCAGACCTCAAATAGAGTCTGATTAGGAGACTAAGATCCAGATCCCCCGCACCGCTGCAGGGGACCTGGATCCTCCTGTCTCACCCCCCCCCCCATCATACACACACTTACCGGTGCTTCCTGCTGTATTGCCGGGGCAGCGGGTTGACGTCTACGCGATCCGCGTAGACAACGTCCGCTGCAGCCGGAAGGAGGTGTGGCTAGCAGCGGGGGTTGTCTGCGTCCGTCGCGCAAACCTTCCCCGACTGTCAGAGATCAGAGTTCCCCGCACCGGTGCGGGGAACTCTGATCTCTGACAGCCGGGGAAAGTATACGCGACGGACGGATACAAACCCCCGCTGCCAACTCCACCTCCTTCCGGCTGCAGCAGAAGGCGACGTCAACCCGCTGCCCCGGCTGGAAGCACCGGTAAGAGAGGGCTGAGAGGGGAGGGGAGGGGAGAGTGTGTGTGTGTGTGTGTGTTAGTTAAATGTGGGTATAGGGTGTGTGTGTGTGTGTGTGTGTGTGTGTGTGTTAAATGGGGGCATAGGGCATTTCTGGAGTGGCGTTAAGGGGGCATTTAATAGAGCACTCTGCCTCCTGAAATGCCTTATACACCTATATGCCACTCTGCCCCATAATATGCATTTTAACCCCCTAAATGCCAGAGTGGCATATAGGGGTATAAGGCATTTCTGGAGGCAGAGTGCTCTATACAATGCCTTTTAACTCCCTTAATGCCACTCTGCCTCCTGAAATGCCTTATACCTCCCTATATGCCACTCTGCCCCATAATATGCATTTTAACCCCCTAAATGCCAGAATGGGATATAGGGGTATAAGGCATTTCTGGAGGCAGAGTGGCATATAGGGGTATAAGGCATTTCTGGAGGCAGAGTGGCACATAGGGGGTCAAAAGGCATACCATGGGGCACAGTGGCATATAGAGGGTTAAAAGGCATATCATGGGCCACAGTGCCATATTGGAGTGGCAAGCCTGGGGGCAGATGTGCGTAACTGGGGGACAGGTTGGAAAATACAAGAAATAAAAACAAAAAAAATATTTTTCTCAATCATAGCTTTTATTAAAAAAATAGTTTACATGAATTAACATTTACTGGTAAAACTTTTTTCCTTTAGGGTCGTCTTATATTCAGGCTTTTTCTTTTTTTCCTAAGTTAATATTCAGATTTTGGGGGGTCGTCTTATAATCAGGGTCGTCTTATAATCGAGCAAATACGGTATATTCTTTAAAAGCTGTTATGCTTTAATAAAAAGGTGATTATAATAAGCCCATTTGCAGCTGACCTTTCAGGGACCTCTGTGGAGACAAATTAAGTGAATGAATGACAGTGACAGAATCACCAATGATAAATAATTCAGGCAAATTGTTTCACAAAAAAACATGATTTAACTTTCACCATAACACTATGTAAGGTAAGGTGATGATATATTGCCCAATATCCTTAAATTTAAGTCAGGCAATGTAATATAAAAAAGCAATGCCACTTATGTCCATGGTTGGTTTATATATGGTTACATGGTGATGACATCATTTTTTGCCAGCATTGCACATGTTCAGTACAAACCTATTTCAATGCAAAAATGTCATTGCCCACTCAAATCACAATGCCATGTCATTGGTTAGGTATCGTGACCAAATCAGGATAGTTGGCAACTACGACCTGGTATTAAGTCCTTATAGATTCATTAATTGATTTTTATAATGGTTCATCAGTTTAGTTAACACTATTACAATCAAAAGTAGTAGTCAACTCATATTGAAAAGTATAGCCCACTTGGTACTCCAATTTGTAATGCACACATATATAGAAACAAATTGCAGCAAAGGTTAGTAAAAAGTTTGGTGTGCAGCGCAAAGAAATACACCTAATGTCACAGTTACTGTTGTCCTTTAGCCCTAGATCTTTTTGGGACCTAACAATGCCCCTTCCCTTATGAAGGCTATTTTCCTGGTAAAAGGTTAGGGTATAGGTTAAGTGGAGAGGTTGAGAGAGAGGTTGCTGCCGTCAGTAGAATAATAGAGGGCAATCAACACTGGCTCACCAAATGCCTACTTTAAATTCCAGTGTTGTTTCTGGACATAGAATGTAGGGCATGCCCTGTGTGGCCATTTTGCACAATATCGTCACAGTCATATTACCCAGACTAATTGTTGTCTACTGCCAGTTTAATACTGTGTGTTTTATATCTCACAGGGCCACCATTCAGACACAATTTACTTCTGCTTAAGTAGTTTTCTAGTAGATTAAACGTAAATGCACAAAGCTCTTCGTTAAATGCCAATGTTTGTTAGGGAAAACTAAGAAACAGGGACAAGCAAAATTAACTCCAAACTTATTGGTAAAAGTATATGACCACATCTATAAACGGTACATTTGACAGAACGCCAGAGGGTCTAAAGGTTTACTTTTTTCTTTTGTAAAATGTTTTCTGGAATTAGTGGTTTAATCCTAAGGGTGCAAATAAATTCATTGACTGTCAATTTGTTTGTATAGATTAAAGAGTTGAACTAATAATGCATTTATTATTCAGTAGGTTCTGCATGATTTAAATTTTCAACAATTCGTAACCAGTAGTGGATTAAGATGGGTGAAGCTGCATTTTTGCCCCAGGCACAATCTATATCTCTATACTTACTTAGTTAACTTTATCCAGCAATATAGTGTGTCTCTCTTACCTCCTCCACTATAACTAACACACATCAATGCTAATACACTTAGACTGAGAAAAAAATATACAAAAAGTAACACATGCACTTCTAACACACAGACACACTCTCATGCTATGTGACCCCCTGGATACCTGTCTCTACAAGCTGGCCAGCCAGAATTAGATTTTATGATATATCATACCTAAAAATGTCAGCGATATATTGCCCTGGAGCCCCCCCCCCTCAATACTGGGGCTATTCAGAGCTATTTTGTAACATTTGTTATTTTGTGTTCCATTATATTCTGATGTCACAGTAGCCACATTTTATCCCCAGAGATGCATTGTAGGGAAAAAAATCATTTTAATGTTATTCTACCCAAACAAAAAATATATTAATAATAAAACAGTGAATCAGCACTATTCTTTCCCAACTGTCTATGATTTATCTTTGTATTTTTTTTTATGTATGAGTCATTATTCTTTCCGGCAATATTCCATTTCCAACGTGCTAATTACAAAGCTATAAAAGGAGGATTGCTAAAATGTACGTTGCTTTCATCTAATCAACAGCTTTTAAATTAGAATAGGCCAGGCTGTTCAGTAACAGTACTCATATTCCAATTAGCTTGACTTGTGCCACTGTTATGTTAGCAAAATATTCTTAATTTACATGAAATTGTTATCTGTAAAACGATATAAAAGACGTGCATAATTAAAATGTGAACAGGGTACCATTTAAGGGATATTGCTTCTGATTAATCATATTTGTAAATAAATAGTATGTGATATTATATCATCCTTAGACTAATTTGGTTTCTAAAGATGACAGACAAAAGATGCAACGACAGACAGGCTAAGCCCAGATAGACAGACATGCAGATAGACCTAGATAACCATATCCAGATGCTCAGACCTCTATAGTATAAATGGGTGGGTTTGAAGATACTGTGCCCTAGGGCAATGGGTTAATCCCCCCCCCCAGCTAAACTGCCCAGGAATACATCACTGGTAGATGGATATATATGTAAAAAATATAATGTGATATGGTGATAATTTTCTTCTGCATGTACAATACCTTCCTACTGTCCCTGTTTCAGAGGAAAACCTGGCTTGGGACCTACATTCCTCTCTTTCATATTCCTCCCTGATATCCTTTTACCTAAGCATGCATAATATTTGCTGTGTATCCCTTAAGATCACAATAGACTGTATAGAAACAGCAGAAAACATATTTAGAAGCGAAGTGGTGTAAGTACAATCCAATGTCTTCTAAAAGTCTTCCTTAGTGGTATAATCAGCTATCAATAGGTCATCTAAAAAGATTCCCCTCGCTACTCTCCCTATCCAGTCCTCTAGACACATCTCCTTAAAACAAAATCATCTCTCTTTGCCCAAAATCATCTCTCTTTGCCCAAAATCATTAAATCTCTTTAAAATGTTCGGATGGCCATCTAATTCAGCACCCCATTCTACAGTCGCTCTACAGAGCGTGTAAGGAACGTAGAATGGGGTGCTGAATTAAATGGCGTATCACAAGTACATGATATTACCTAAAATTCACCATTACATTTCAGTTAATTTTGATATTAATTGCCTGTTAACACTGTGGAATGTTTTATGATTTACAGTTTAATAACTATTGCTTTCAGTGTTTAATGAAACCACCTATATTTACATAAAGAATGTGACAAGCACTAAAATAATTAAACATTGTGTCAGTCTGTACTAACTTGTTTATTAAATGGGACATGACCTTAAAGATAACAGACACCATTGTTGAAGCATATTCAAATTAAATGATCTTAATCAAAAGATGGCTTTGAGGACATTGAACAATGTCTGGAGAGATTAATCATATGGAAAGCTAAAATTAAGAATTGAAGTTCCTTGTAGTGAAATTAGCTAAACAAAATATTATAGTTTTCTTTTATGTTTTTAGGCTGAAGGACCAAACTCTACTAAACATCATATCATGTTAAAACGTTAGACCAGTCCAGGAGGAATACACACAACTTTGTGGGCCACTTACTACTGTACAGCTATGCTGTTGGACATGGCTTATTATACCCTGAAAGAAAATGAAAACCCTTTCGGGAATTTAGTGTTCTTCTCTGCTAAAACAGATGCAGTACCTAAAATGTATTGTTCCTTGGGTACTATTTTGAAACTGATGACACTGATGATGATTGTTCAAGACTCAGACATAATTAAATTATCAAGTCCAGTCAAGACTTACATTATAGGGAAGTTTTTATATGGTCAAGTGCCAACCTCTTCCAATGTACTATATACTGAATATTGATATATTTGAATACAGCAACAGGGAAAATGTCCTATAGGCTCTTAGAAAGTGGTAGTTGGTAGCACAGATGCCAGTGGAAGTGACTGGAAAGCTAGTACCTCTAGCTCACTAGTATAGGAATCTGAGCAGAAGTAACTCTGTATTGTCTCTGTACCATGTACATAAGAGACTGTGTTTTCAATTCTACTGAGAGAGAGGGGGATTTACACCTAGATGTCTTCCTTAGGCTCATTTAAATCTGTAGACCTGAATATCTGGGAACATATGGTCTCTCCCAAAGATGGACATTTTAGATGCCATGCTACCTATTGCTCTAGTTTCAAATGTGCTTCAAAGAAACCAGAAAGAGAGTGTCCAATAGCAGCACAAATCCCATTTTTGCATTTCTTGTTGGGTTTATTTGGCTGTTACCTCTGCAATACTACCCCCCACCATTGTGTTAGTTGTATTTGTGGTCCCCAATGTATTCCCTTACACTGTACTTATATGCTAGCACTGTACAACTCTATACCTCCATGCAATTTAATCAGTCAAATAGGAGATTTTATCTGAAAGTCCTACTCACTGGCAGGTGACATGGGCCTGAAAAGTGAAAAGGAAACATATTACTATATAACTGTCTTAGGTCCTTCTGGAAAGTGGCAATGTATTCCTTTAGAGGTTCCAAAACCTTGCTGGTCACATAATTTGGAAAATGTAAGACAGATCTTGTAAGAAAAATGTGTTGTATTCTTACTACTGGATTTAATATTATTTGTAAACGTTTCAACTCCCATTATGGGAGAAGAGCTTGATTGGCCCTGCATAGTTCGGTTGGTGACAACATCAGTTTCTTGTTAATGACATCATCTGTTTCTAACAATGAAACCCTAACATTGAAGGGATTTTTGTAAATAAAAAAACATAGATTGAGGAATACGATAGTAGCTTGAAAAGACTGACTGCATCTCATGTTTGTAGATTGTATCTGATGAAGGTGTCAATATTTTCACAAACACTTAACGCACCAGATTAACACATTCTGAGTAAAGCAACTCATGGTGTAACATAGGTCTTGGCAATAATGTAAGTCAAGGTTTTGTTAGAGGATTTCCATTGTTCTGAGGAGGACAAGAGAAAGAAAAACAAAGAAATGAAGTGACGAATATGCTAACTTTTTGCATGTGTGTTTATGTGGGAAGCACATACCTGTAGTGCCAGACTAGGAACATAATACAGGCCTATGCTTTTAATGCATACAGGCTGTATGCAACTGGAAAATAATAACAGCCATGTGGACTAAGGGGCATTTGTCCTGTATGCCCTATGCCCAGTCAAGGCCTAATGTGAGCGCCCTGCAAGTAACATCTGGAAGAAAAACCTGGCAATAGAATACTGACAAAAGAGTCAGTAAAGTAATACAATAAAGTAATTTTGTCATCAACAGACAGAGCACGTTACACACCATCTTGAAGTGCAATATAGCAAACACAACCTCATTACCCAAAGCAATAACATCAGAAGTAGCATCACTGGTGGCTGTGCAACGAGAAGCAAATTTATGGAGAAATTGCCATGAAGTAATATATATATATATATATACACCGATCAGCCATACCATTATGACCACCTGCCTAATATTGTGTAGGTCCCCCTTTTGCCATCAAAACAGCCCTGACTCATCGAGGAATGGACTCCACTAGACCTTTGAAGGTGTGCTGTGGGATCTGCACCACGACGTTAGCAGCAGATCCTTTAAGTCCTGTAAATTGCGAGGTGGGGCCTCCATGGATGCATCCTGGTGTCATGATTTTCTCCAGGTAAGCGACGCACAAGCAACCAGCCATCCAAGAAAACGTGATTCATCAGACCAGGCCATCTGGTGTAATAGTACACTCCTTTCTTAAAGTGAACTTGACACTTTTCTAATCCAAATATTACAGTCTCACTGTATTGAACAAACTTATTAAATTATGTTTATAGATTAAAATGACAAATACATTTGTATAAGAAACTTTGTCTGAATGCTTGTGAGAGGAGCCGTCTTATCTTCTTGTTATAGAACTTTCATGACTGTCGCTCCCTTTTGGTGGATGTTCTTTGGCTCTTTCAGTTTCCGATAGGGGTCGGAGGAAAAGGGAGGTGGTGGGGTAATTACTTATGAAGGTTTTGCTTCACATGCCTCAGGTAATGTTTCAACCGCAGTTACAAGACCTGAGAAATACGCTTTGCAGGCTACCTGTAGTTTTGCCAATTGCATTTAATAATTGTAAGATTGGTATAGATTGTCCACCTTGACGACAGAACTGTTCCTTTATTTCATATCTAACAAACCCCAGCATGACCCTTCCCTACATAGAGATTTCATATAACATACACTGCAGGGAGCCAAAGCTGGTGGACTAGTGTCATTGAAGTTTGATCGGGAGACCTGCTGCCATGGAGGAAAACATTGGGAACACACATGTAGTATGCGTGTCCAGCTGCCGAAAAAAACTAATGAAAGATCACACTTTTTAATTGAAAGCAAGGGCATCCTTAAGACGAAAATTGTGTGGCTTATTGTTGCTTGAACAAAAATGGCAATTACTGCAGGGAAGGGCTGGCTACATATAGCCCATGAGGTAAGCCCAATTAAGTAACCAATTAATAAAGCACCCTAAACACATTTGGCACACAAAGCACTGCATGCCATCTCTTCTTGTCCTATACATGTTTACATTATAGACTGTACATAAAACCCATAGACGGACCACCAAGCGGGTCCAGTAATTGGTAAATGCTTTCTAAACTCCATGTCAAGCCCCATTTTGCATTAATACATCTAGTTCCACAAAAAATGAATACCAGCTCATTCTGTCCAGGGATTTTTTTCCGTCGTACAGAATATAAGCACCTCTTACATAGAGTATAGCAGGATATTAGAACCTATACTACAAAGCACTATTTTTTAACCTTCATTTTCAGTTAACACCAAAGTACAGCCACTGTATTCAAGTTTATATACAATAAATTAATACATTTACTTAATTTCAATATGGCCTTAAACTTTGACCCAGAAAACACAAAAAAAGAATCACTATTCTTAATATTTAGTAGGATTTACAGTTTTTATGTCACGAGATGACTTCCTTTGTATGACTGACCAATAACACATAAAACATGTCACTTTCGTGATATCAGTTTGTCCAATACGTAACTGGGCCTCAAAGCGTTTCCGCGTACAATTGAAATAAATGTTAATTAAAGACTTACAGAAGCAGCTGGCGCTGTAAATTATGTAGCGGAAAAACTGATTAAATCCGATGTGCTCACTGAAAATTGTCTGTCTTGCAAACTCATCTACGCAGGGCAGATGAGGTACATGGGTCTGTATATATTACATGCAACACGAGTCTAATTAAAACCACCATTTTATGAATCACTGACAGAACAATTTAGTTTTCATTTCAAAGATTTATTTGGGACTTAAATACATCGCCTCATCATAAGCAGCAAATTGAAAATTGTGGTTTTGAAGTTTCATTATCCAGTATTGTAGTCATGAAATGATAAAGGTATAATTGTCATTGATACGGTGCAATATTTTCTTAACTTTCTTATTCAGTCTGCAATGTCCCTCTTTCCATTCACCAAGCAAATCAGCAGTTCATTTGCTAGGGCCTTCATTATACATTACCCATCGTACAGCGCTGCAAAATATGATGGCGCTATATATAACGATAAATAATAATACATTAACCCCTTCGGGGCCGGCGTTTGTGTACTGCGCATAGCGACGCTGGATCGCGCATCATCGATGACGTACCTGGTACGTCCCGGTCTGCCGGTGACCTTTGACCAGGAAGTACCAGGTACGTCCCGGTCTTGAAGGGGTTAACAAACCACACAAAAATAAAATGTATCAATAACATCAGTTCATCCATGGTGTATTGTATTTCTTGGCGGCAGTGAAGAACTTAACCATACATATGTTTCATTATGGAGGAGATTATGAACACATACTGGAAAAATAAACGTATCATTTGTTATAGTTTTATGTAATACATGTTTTATATAATTGTTATTACTGTGATGGCTCCATTTGTAACTTTTATGAACTACTAGACATACAAGCATCCAAGAAGAATATCCTTGAGACCTATAATTCGAAGGCAAACTTTTTTGGGCTGGAAAAAGAGAGTTACCGCTATGAAATAATAGACTCTGGGACAAGCTAGGCTGCTGTAAATATAATTTGTAGGGGACAACCTCCGATACATGTTCTAGAACAATTGGTAAAGTGAAGGGACATGTCGAAATCTAATTTTTCATTGGCAGCACCTGGTCAGAGAGGAAATAGAATTACAGAGATAATACTGTTAGCAGTAATAAGCACATAAAAATATACGTTTTTGTTAGATTGTTATTATTATTGAAAAAAAACTAGTCCAACAATTCCTGTTGTATTGAGAATTATTAGAATGGCATGGCTCGTAAAAAAGCATGTGTTTATTTAAGCTGCACATTAAAGAATTAATATATAAGAACACATTTTCTAATTTTACAAGTATATTACAACAGTCCTGGGTCCAACACAACCCTTTGGTAGTATATCCTTATAGTCTCAGGAGCCAGTTGTTCAGAAATTGGTGTGGTAATTGTAGTTCCTCCTCTGTGAATTTCACAGCAATTTTATATGTTACTCTGGTGTATCGGTTGATATACTCAAGGTGTATTAGGGGTAATTAGAAATGCATAGGGAATACACTGCTTCACATCATGGTACACATGGTAATTTATCCTCAATAATCAACTTATAAGAAAAGGTATATACACATTAGTTACTATTTAGATGAAGATATGATAAATAGGTCTCTCAATATTTCACATATTTCATGAGCTGGAATTTACAGACACATAGTAGCTCTTAGTCATGTTATCATTTAAGTATAGACTATCAGCAATACATATGTTAAGATAATTGTGATGACCCTGCATTTTACTTAATTGAAGTCATATTAAAAATATAAATGTAATATAAAATATATTTGTCCATCGAGGTAAATATGTCAATATGTAATAACAAACAGAGATGGTGTACATGGAACATACAGATAAGTGGGAAAGACTTTAACCTGATACAATACAGTACAATTAATTTACCAAGTATTCAGGGCCGAATCAGTCACACTCTTCAGGGTATCCCATAACATTCGATGTAATGGAGGTCTGGCTAGTTTACCCCAAGTCTGTTTGATAAAAGTGTGCTCAACTTAGGAGAAGGTCTCTAGGAGAAGTTGATCAGTTTTAATGGCAACCCCCATCAATTAGGGTTCCCCCAAGACTTCTTTGTGTACCACTAGGTCTTTGGAATAATACACTCATCACACAATGTACAACTTGATGTGTCCTAAAAAACTTTGCGTGGGGCGGTGGGTGGTTCAACGTTGTGTTATTCTTCCGGTGGAACAGAGAGAAAGAAGCAACAGTTCACTATATGTGAATCGCTGGATGTCGTATATCTTGATTTTTCCAAAGCATTTGATACGGTGCCACATAAAAGGCTGGTACATAAAATGAGAATGCTTGGGCTGGGGGAGAATGTGTGTATGTGGGTAAGTAACTGGCTCAGTGATAGGAAACAGAGGGTGGTTATTAATGGTACATACTCTGAGTGGGTTACTGTTGCTAGTGGGGTACCACAGGGGTCAGTTTTGGGTCCTATTCTTTTTAATATATTTATTAATGACCTTGTAGAGGGATTGTATAGTAAAGTATCAATCTTTGCAGACGATACTAAGCTCTGTAACGTGGTTAACACAATAGAGGACAGTGCACGATTACAAATGGATCTGCATAGGTTGGAGGCTTGGGCTGGGATGTGGCAGATGAGGTTCAACACAGATAAATGTAAGGTTATGCACATGGGGAAGAAAAATCCAGGCTGGGAATATGTATTAAATGGGAAAACACTGGGGACGACTGACATGGAAAAGGATTTAGGAGTTTTAGTTAACAGTAAATTTACCTGTAGCGACCAGTGTCAGGCAGCTGCTGCTAAGGCAAATAAAATCATCATAAAATCACAGCAAATGTAGAATCAGCCAGTTCTGAAGTCTTCTTATAGCTTTTACTACCCAACACATGGTGTTTACAGTGTGAAATATGGTGTTTTACTGTACTCCAAGTAATTTCCCAGGGTATTGCCATTTCCGCCTAAACCCCAGAAATTTTAACAGAAGTTCCACACCCTTCCTTGAATTTATTCTCATTCATTCAGACAAATGCTGTATCTTTAAGCTGAATCTTGGCAAGGAACACTCTATTAGCCTTATCACTGCTGAACACAGCAAGTAATAAAATTCAAACAACCTTTAACTTTTTGTTGAGTATTACAAATTCAAGCTTAATCAATTACACTTCACTATACATCATTTGTAAAACGGTATATATTACACTGTTCTAAATCCTTTGTCTACTACAAGCAGATTAATTCTAAAGTGAATGGAGGAAAAAGCTGAATAGTTAAACATTAAGAGAGTGTATCAATCAGGGGTGGTTAATGTTGTTTACAATGAACTGAATTCTGCTGCCTAAGCTAAAACTTTTAGGCTAGAGGGATTTATAGTGCACTTGTGATTAAATAAAACAACTCACTTAATGTGTAATGCTCTGTGGGGTTAATTCTGTAAACTCTTACGTGTCATGTACTTGAGAGTATTCAAGTTAAATGTAAGCAACTCAATACAACTTTCCTGCTCCCATTGGGTTTATTTAGTCTCCATACATCTACTTACTAACAGCCGAGCTGCAGAGATTTAAAAGTCCACAAGTTGCGCCAATGGTCATCCAAGTTGACAAGTTAAGCTTCATGTTCATGATATCCTGATCTTCAAGTCAATGACTCAGTTGCAGATGGCACTGGCCTGCAGATGACAGCTGTCTAGCATGGACATAATTATAAGCACATTTGTCTCTTAAACCCAGCCACTGAGCCTCCTGGTTGACTGATATGTCCAACCAGACAATTAGGCAACAAGGTGGATTTTGCTGACACATAGGCAGATGTCATTTGACAATGATGTATTTGCAAGTAAAATTAATTGAAGAATTATTATTATTTTTTACAGCATTAGTCCCTTGAATGCAGTTGGTTTTGGTGTCTGTTCCTCTGCCACCCAACATATTAAAAAGGTAGTATGTAAGTAGGGGTCAGGTACTGGGGGATGGCCAAGTCATACAACTTTTTTTCCCTTTATTATCATGCTCCTTCCTTTAGTTTATTTATTCCCTCTATCCCACAGTACAGAGGGAAAGGAGGAAAGCAAACCTATACGCCTATAAAGGGACCATAAAGAAATGAGTACCTGCTCCTCTATAGCTAATGGAAACAGTTTTTTACATGTTTCAGGCATCGCACTCCAGACACTAGTTGGGAAGGGGTCACATGATGTACAAAACTCAGGTATGTGAGACAATCCAGCACATTGCTGGGTTCAAGGTAGACCTGGGCACCAGGGGGCTCTTCGTGTTCGTCTTCGTGCTCGTCTTCGGCCAAAAAAACAACTTCGTATTCCGCGAATATTCGCCTGGTCCTGTCCTCTCTTCGGGCGAATATTCGCGGACATTCTTCGTGTTCGGGTTTTCTTCGTTTTCCCCGGTTAAGGGGTTAAAACGGGGTTAAAGCGGCTCTGGCGCCAGGAGTTTAAATGTCCGTATGAGCAACTCTATTGGTCGTCAGCAGGGGGCTCGTCTGCCATTGGTTGATGGCAGACGAGCCCCCTGCTGGCGACCAATAGGGTCGCTCGTTCAGACTGTTAAACTCCTGGTGCCGTAATTGTCCGGCAGATCCCGCTGGTCTCCCTGTTCTATCATTTATTAACTGATAGAACAGGGAGACCAGTGGGATGTGCCGGGTAAGTTGCACCATTGGGGTTTTAAAAGTCTGCACGAGCCACTCTGTTGGTCGCTCGTGCAGACTTTTAAAACCCCAATGCTGCAACTTACACGGCACATCCCACTGGTCTCCCTCCCTGTTTAATTAATTAAATGTCCGTACGAGCGAACAATAAAGTCGCTCGTACGGACATTTAACTAATTGAACAGGGAGGGAGACCAGTGGCATCGGCAGGGTAAGTTGCAGCATTGAGGTTTTAAAACCCCAATGCTGCAACTTGCCCTGCAGATGCCACTGGTCTTTAACTAATTGAACAGGGAAGGAGATCAGTGGCATCGGCAGGGTAAGTTGCAGCATTGGGGTTTTAAAACCTCAATGCTGCAACTTACCCGGCAGATCCCACTGGCCTCCTCCCTGTTCAATTAGTTAGGGATTAAGTTTATTTTTTAAAGGGTTAAGGGGCCGTGCAAGTGAGCCTATTGGTCGCTTGCACGGCCCTTTAACCTATGGATTTCCGCTCCCGTTAACCCCTTCGATGCTGTGTTAGATATTGGTCACCTGCAGGGTCTTCCTCTGGTCCCTGTAGGCGACCAATAAGCTCATTCACACTGCCCTGTAACCCGTGACGGCGAACCTGCGGATTTCCACTTCCGGGAACTGCCGCGAAGCCGCGATGACAAGGTAAGTTAGAAGAGGGGGGGAGAATGGTAGACGAAGACGAAGACAATCCCGAAGATCTTCGTGGTGTGTGTCTTCGTCTTCGCCTACGTTTTACCGCCACCGTCTTCTCTTCGGCGTGTCTTCGGAACGAACACGAAAACGCACTCTTCGTGTTCGTTTCCATGTTCGCCCGAAGACGAATGCACAAGTCTAGTTCAAGGTACTTTGAATACTACGGTTAAATACTCAAGCTGAAATGCTGCTTCACAAGAGTTTTTTATATGTTACTAGAGGGAGACTCATTATTATAGAGATGATGGCTCCATGGTCGCATTTTTTTACATGAAAATATTACATTTGTCTGAATGCAGACTAAATAAAACATTCAGATTATGTGCCATGGATGTCTTTATCTTAAATGGAAAGCCTCCAGAACCATTTGAATAGCAAGGTTTTACAAAGTGCCAAAATTAAAAGAAGTCGAGGGAAAACAGGCCAAACATCAAAGCTGTGTTTTATTACTGATTTCATTTATGTGCTAAACTTTATTTTCCAAAACCATTGGAACAACTTTAAAAGCTTTATAAAAAATAAATTAGATAATGGTTCATTCCTGCAATTTAATGGGCAACCATGTCTTCAAAGGCTGAATATTGGGTTCCAAGGTTTTAGAGGGCTTTATAGCTATTAAATAACTATTGAACTATTTACTATAAACACTACTATTTACTATAAACACTACCCTAAAGCGGTAGTATTTGAGGGATTTCAGTCATACTGATTGGTTCATAGAATTTTTCATTGATTTTCATTAGTCTTTTCAAGATGCACTGAATCACATAATCCGTTTCAGCCACAGATAACGTATTAGGCACAAGTGCAATAATTTTACTGTCAGAGAACTCCATCTACTCTTCAGTAACATGGAAATAATCTTGATGATTATAAAAAAAATGATGATCGCAAAATAACGTGCATGCTCCAGAAAATGAATATGCCAACCTATTCTCTAGGTTTGGAAATCATCAAGCTGGGTAAGACATAACAGATTTAACAGTAATCTATAATATAAAATAAACAGTTTACAGTCCTTTTAGTAGCCGGTTCATTATTACAAGTTAATGAAAAAAATCAGTTTACAGTCCTTTAAGTAGTGGGTTGGACAATTTTCCCTAGTATTTGCTCATTCATTTGGGAACCCTCAATTAAATGGCCTGTCTCAACCTTAATTGGTTTTAGCAGGGGTTGAAAATACATGAGCACGATTTTCTTGAGAAAACTCCTTTTTTTAATAGAATTTTCCCCCGTATGACTATACCAAGCTCATCATCTATTTATGTGTCATTCAGCAATGACTGATGGGTATGTACATATTTTTTTTTTGTTATTATTATCTTTTATTTATATAGCACCAACGATTTAGGCAGTGCTTCTCACAGTATTAACAATATTGCTAATCTCAGTAAATGTGCAAGCTCAAGCATGATACAATTGTTAAAGCTAGGCTTAAAGTAATTAAATATATGACCATGTAAAACATATTTAGTTTCGAATAAATATTATTGGTCCTAGGATTTCGATTACAATTCGAAATCTAAGTTTCATGTGACTTTGAAAAGAACAGTATAATTTTAGAGCTTTTAGAAGTTGTCTATCTCTCCAAGTGCTCCCCAAATTAAGTTTATGAGTTGAGTTTCTTTCTTTCATATGAGTTTCTTTCATGGTGCTCTTGGGAGGAGACTCGTTGATACTTTAGATGAACTTGGAGCACCCAGAGATGATTGTTTATTTTCTAACTTGGCCTTTAGTAAATCTCTTACGAGAATCCTTAAATCTGACATTCCTGAAATTTATTTGGAGAAGAAAGATGTAAATAAACCTTGAAAAAAGGATGTCTCCCTATCAATTAAAAATGTCAACCCAAGTATCAATGTTCATGAATCTCCCTGCCTTTGTTCCGTTTTCTTTCAATGGAAATAATAAAATAAAATATTTTTCAAAAAATCACTAATCTTATAAGCAAATAAAATGTTAATATAATTAGTCTGAAAGCATTCAATACTAAATTTCCATTTTCTTCTGCAGTTCTGACAATGCATATGCATGTCAATGTTGAAGCTGTCTTACTATAATGGCTTTTGTACATGATATTCTTGTTATTGTGCCAAAAATACTTCAAATGTAGATTATTTATGCAATAAGGCACAGAGAGCAATGATTCACATGATCAAGCCTTAAGGCAAATGACATTTTTAGGCAAGGCTATGTTGCTAATATAGCAAAAACGATAATTTTCCATAAAATAGACAGGATTTGAAATTTGCTATGAAAGCAAATTAAAAATAACATTGATAGAAATTCACAGTTGTTGAGGTATAAAATGCTTAGGTGGATACAAAGCATTAGTGTAAAATAACATGTTCTGCTTCTATTTCTATAGGCTTATCCTGAAGTAGCCTTTGCAAGTTTGTTTCTATTAACTTCAGCTTTGTAGAGGAGAACTGTATAGAGGTAATGCCTGCGCAAAAAAACACTTTCCTTTTTTTTTTCATTGAAACCCGAGATTTGCTCTGCAATGGGAAAAAAGGTGCCTAAAATGTGTCACAACATAAGGCCACAGTGGACTACCTTGTGTATAATATGTATGTTCTGTCTTTGAATCAACTCAGTCAAGGTTGAAATGTGTTTCTTTTCTTGTTGTGGCTTTTTGGCTGAGATGAAGTAAGTAACAGTGAAAGGGGGACAGTTTGGTCATCTGCCCTTAGGTTCAAAACATATCTGGGTTTGTAGCTTCCCTTGTGCAGGAGAAAATTTGACACCCCCCCCCACCTGTTGGTATTCACACAAAATTGATAACATCTAGTTAAAATCAAGGTGTGTTGCAGTTGTAAGGGATGGAGATGCCCCATTTAGGGGAGAAGCAGGTAAAAACAAGAAATGGAGTTCCCCCAGAGTCATTTGAAGTGTCTCTCAGACAACTACACACTTAGTCGCACACAAAGGAGGACCTCCTTTGCTTCCTGTAGAAGGGTCATTCATAAATAACTGTGTATCCTCCTCCTAATCCTGCAGCAATATGCTCTAATTGTATAAAATCACACACCATTAAGCAGGCAATTTCCATCTGCAGCATAGCCTGCCGAGTCCCACCAGTGATGTACTGTACATATGACTTTCCTCACAGTAAGTGAAAAGGTCCATGTGTGGACTCCCCTCTACTCTTGGGAGACGTCTAGACTGTCCTTGTGGACAGGGCTAGCATGACATGCTGACTGAGGTTTGTATTCCATAATGCTCAGCCCTTGCGGGTCTCTCCTATGTGAGTTCAGGCGTGGACCTCCTTGCTCACTTTTCCTATAACTGTCACATATCACTGTAGGCCAATTTTTGGGGAGCACCTTGGCTTTTTGGCTAAGATTTAATGAGCACATGTGAGAGAGAGAAAGTTTGGACCTGTAACATTGAGATTAAGGTAGTACAAACCCAAAGGTGCTTCTTGAGCTCTTAGGGCTGTCCAAATCTGGGTGCACATCACATTTTCTGTGTGGGGTGTACTCCGGTATAGCACCGGGAAGGGTATGGGGAAGCGCATATTGGACTCTTCTCCATGTTCGATTGCTTGTTAACACAAATAGCTAATCAGCCAATCACATGGCAGCAACTTCAAACCAAGCATCAGAATGGGGAAGAAAGGGGATTTAAGTAACTTTAAACATGGCATGGTTGTTGGTGCCAGACGGGCTGAGTATTTCAGAAACTGCTGATCTACTGGGATTTTCACGCACAACCATCTCTAGGGTTTACAGAGAAGGTCAGAAAATGAGAAAATATCTAGCGAGCAGCAGTTGTGTGGATGAAAATACCTTGTTGATGTCAGAGGAAAATGGGCAGACTAGTTTGAGATGATAGAAAGGCAACAGTAACTCAAATAACCACTCGTTACAACCAAGGTATACAGAATACCATCTCTGAACGCACAACATGTTGAACCTTGAAGCAGATGGGCTACAGCAGCAGAAGACCACACCGGGTGTCACTCCTGTCAGCTAAGAACAGGAAGCTGAGGTTGAAATTCCCACAGGCTCACCAAAATTGGACAATGGAAGACTGGAAGAACGTTACCTGGTCTGATGAGTCTCGATTCCAACTGCAACATTCAGATGGCAGGGTCAGACTTTGGCGTAAACAACACAAAAGCATGAATCAACAGTTCAGGCCGGTGGTGTAATGGTGTGGGGGACATTTTCTTGGCACACTGTGGGCCCCTGTATCAATTGTTCATCGTTTAAATGCAACAGCCCTACCTGAGTATTGTTGCTGACCATGTCCAGCTCTTTATGACCACAGTATACCCATCTTCCGATGGCTAATTCCAGCAAGATAATGCACCATGTCACAAAGCTCACATCATCTGAAACTGGTTTCTTGAACATGACAATGAGTTCACTGTACGCCAATGGCCTCCACAGTCCCCAGATCTCAAGCCAATAGAGCTCCTATGGGATGAGGTTGTCAGGGTCCGGCGACCCAACGCGGGACCTTACCTGGATGCCCGCTACCCGCGGGCATTGGATCCAGTGCATCTTCTGCTTCCTCCTCCATCCGGCCAGCTTCTGCCTTGTTATAACTTTATTGTTCCCCGAACACTGTTCGCGGGAACTCGCCGCTGTAGCTTCCCACTCGGGGGAGGGAGCTTCCCCCGAGCAGCAAGTTATTGTGCTTACCTGCTATATCCTGAGTGCGTCTTCCTAGTGATTTACCGTGTACCTACCTGGCTTTCCTCTGACCACGCTCCTGCCTGACCCTTATCTACTAAACGGCTCGTGATTTTTCTGTGTACATACCTGGCTCTCCTTTGACTACGATTCTGCCTGACCCTTCTGTACCTCGTTGCCTGCTCGTGTACCATACCTCGGCTCGTGTCCTGCATTCTTGTAGAAGAATGAAGGCAGTTCTGAAGGTAAAAGGGGATCCAACCCAGTATTAGCAATGTGTACCTAATAAAGTGTGTGTATCTATCTATCTATCTATCTATCTATCTATCTATCTATGGACTAAAGTCTATTACAGAGACTTGTTTGCACTTTCTTCCCATGCAATCAGCTTTTCTTTTTGTGCAGAAGATTTCAGGTGCACTTTTGGATCACCACCCTCCATTTCTTTACGTGAGTAAAGAATCACCTGCAGTGTGAGCTTTAATATGGAATTAATACATGGCCCTTCAAATAAGCAAGGCTATGGAGCTTGTGACATTCTGGGTGCTAGGGTGCATAAGTTAATAGTTAAGTTAATAGTTCAAGTTAATAAGCACAATGCTTCAGACATCAACCACCCTTACCACCTACCTTTGTCCCTCCCCAGCTCCTGCTCAACCCCTCCCCTGAAGTGGCCCTCTCCTTCAAAGACCTTTTTCCCCCTTCCATCTGCTACAGAGATCCATCTGGAGCAACAACTGAAGTGAGCTCATCATACCTCAACATCTCCCCCCCTCCTGAGTAAGGGACCCTTGGGTTAGAAGTAGACTGTTGTACATATTGGTGGATGATTAATGGTCACAGTATAGGGATTACGCACTCCAGGGGCCTCTGGGGACACTGTACAAGAAATACTTTAGTCAATCATTGTTGTGCATTGCATTCATTGAAAATAACTCATTGTGATAGCTTTGCCTTTTCTTAAAGTGCAACCCTATACTAGGACATAAGTTAGAGATGACTGATTTTTACACCTATTTGTGCACACAATTCAACTATTTGGTCAGCGTGGCTTCTGAAAAATGGTCATATTTGCAACACAACATTTTTAATCTTTGCAGACTATTTATTAGCTCCTTCAGACAGACACAATCAGCCAGATAAACTGGAGCTTTGATAGCAGTAGAATGTTTTCAGCTATAGCCATGTTGTTGTTATTTTAGCCATTCCTGCCACATGAAAAGCAACTAATACGGTATCAATCATGGCCAACGTCCACTTCAGATTGACAAGCTTACTTGTGAGTCAAATCTAAACACACAACTCCCCTGATCATACCCATCTGAGTCACAGTCTGTGATGTCTTTTAATAAATGAAACAGATCCAATATGCCAGCAGAGCTTCTATTTGTTAACTGTTGAAAATACTCTGTTGTTCAATAATCATGGGAACAGTTTATCCTTTGTGGTTTGCTAACAGGTAAAAAATAGGCAACAGAATTAATTTAAACTATAGCTTGAGACAAACACCTTCATTAGTGAAAACTTACAGGCAGCAATAGAAGAGTTTCTACTGAGCAACAAAAATGAATCAACAGAACTTATGCAAATCATATGGTTTATATCTAATTAACACCCAGTCTATCTTTAGGAACCATTTGGACCCCTATGGGTCCTGCATCAGAATCAAGGGCAGTCTAGAAAGGGAGGACTACTCAGATTTCCTTCTTGGTCAGCTCCCTTTTTTAACTAATGTACTTCAATACCAATTGATATTGTAATATTTGTACATTTTCTATATAAGTAATGAAGCTGTGGCCTTTTTGTAAAATCAAATCAGGGTGTATTTGGGTAAGAAGGTTTATTGGTTGGTGGGTAATCGGATATTGAGAGAACGTCCCCACTACCTTCATACAAGATCCACATACGAGAGGTAAGGCTCTGACATAGCTCATAACTCATATTAAGAAAATATTTGTGAACCTGGTGGGTTGCCTGCATTAAACCCCACAGAGGGTTTAAAGCCAAGTAGTCTTAAATAACCTCCCTTCACTGCCAAACATCTGATACTGTAACAATAAACACATAAAATAGAATATACTGATTATAATACATATCTAGATAGTTGGAGTGATTATCTATCTATCTATCTATCTATCCATCTAACCTCTTGTAGATCTAGAGTTTATATTTTTTGTTTTGTTTTTTGTTAAATCAGTAATTGGAATCACCAGTTTCATAGACTACTACTATTAATGGAAATAATTTGGCATAACAGACGGTTTTCTGGAAGACCTATAACTAAAGATATAACTCTAGTGCTATATATCTAAAATACACAAATACACAATTCTAATAATACCAGTTTATGTATGTATGTGTGCTTTGTATGCATATATGACTACTCATTCCATCTCTACAGCCCATAGCCAGGCATATATATATTCTCAATGGCCAGATGACATTAGCAAGTGTTAAATGTCAACTTTTACATTCAACAGCAGCTGTTCATGCTCGTTCTATATCATCACAGGCACACGCAGGGAGTGTGCATTAACATTCTCCTGCTTTGATTGACCATGGCGTGTGCGGGACAGAAGGATATTTTAGGGCTTATCTTTTACAATGTGTGTGTTTTTGTGTATGCCACGTGTGACAGAATCAAAGTCTACACTCTGTAGTCCATGGTTGACAAGATCCTGTTCTCAAGTATCAGTAATTGCGAAGGATTTAGAAATATGCTGAAGTGAGCAGCATATCTTATACAATTGAGGCAGACCAATGCCAATGTATTATTCAATACAGAATATTTTTTTGATGGGGGATGATATATTCAGTAATAAAAATCAGCCCACTTGCAATTTAAAACAATATTGCAGCATTTATGACTAATTCACTTCCGGTTTAGCCCTGAGCTCTGAGCTCTGCGACACTTATGAAGCAAGCTGTTCTAGGCTCTGAGAAATCTCTATGCAAAGTGTGATTCCAGGTTCTATAGATCACATAAAAGATTTGAATGCCTATTCTGTCAAATTTAACTAAATGCAGCATGATAGACCGTTGATAGGCTGTTGCCATAGACGCTGAAAAAAAGCTTCTTCAAAGTTTGTGTTGTTTTTAAAATGATTAAACCTTCAGATGAAAGAGAAAAAAAAAACCACAGATGTGTTAAGATTTATTTACTTAACACAACAGAATACAAATGATATTTTGTTTTACAAGAACAGCACCTTTAATCCATTCCAGAACACCAACCAAAGCTCTATATTACAGACAAAGCAAATATTTGGATTTTTGTCTTTCCAGACAATAATGTGTTGATTCATCTAGTTGTGTCATACCCTTTTAATGTATATACTGTTATAAACACTGTATAAAGTGTTGATGCTATATATAATAATAATATTAATTATTATTATTATTATTATAACAATAATTTGGATAATATATTTTAAATAGGATTTCTGGGATGGAATGTATCTGTCCTTTTCTATGATAATTTCATTGTAAGCTTTACATCTGTTTATTTTTATGGTTTCCATATGATTTAATTTTTCTAATACAAGCAACTCCTTATCGCCTCTAGGATATGGTGATTTTTACTCCTTTACCCCTTTAAATAAAAGGCAATTTCTGAAGACATTATTAGATATACCCGGGGTGTGACTAAATTATTATTGAAATGCTAACAAAAGGCACGTTATCATACATGCTATTGTATATTCACAATGTTAACCAGGGGCTGCAGTCCAGAGGCGTATCTACTGAAAATAGCGCCTATGGCAAGCACTGAAATTGCGCCCCTGTCCAAATAAAAACCCATTTACTAGCCCCTGCTGCATATATATATATATATATATATATATATATATATATATATATATATATATATATATATATATATATATATATATATTAGTCCCTGCTGCCGATAGCGGGTATAGATCAACACGCAAACCCAGATCAATTGAAATTCACTTGTGATCTCAGCACTGAAGGTATATATCAAATAAACAGAATCAGACATACAAGTCCTGTATTTGCAGGTATACAATAATAATATATGAAACGTAGCATCGCAGGTATAGATCAACTGAATAAGACATATTAACCCTGTATTTGCAGGTACACATAAATAATGTATGGAAACATAGCATAGCAGATATGGATCTACAGAATAACACAAAAACCCAGCTTTGCAGGTAAAGATCAATTGGAATTCACATAAAAACACGGCATTAAAGGTATATTTAAAACCCCCTAAATTACAGGCATAGATCACAGGTTGCACACCGCAAAGCCAGCCCTGGCGTCCTCACTGCCGACATAGAACCTGGCCAGAACCCAGATTACACACATAAGATTTGCCATCTTTGTCCCCAAATAGCCCACCACAAGTCAACTTTGTCCCCAAACAGTCTGGCCAGTGCCATCTTTGTCCCATATACACCCTGCCTGTGCCATCTCGGTCCCCAAGGCTCAAACCTCCTGCTAGTACCATCTTTGCCCTTCCACAATTATACATCTATGATACACAAACACTTTTACAGTCACTCACTAATTCACACTTTAATTCAGAGAACTCATCCACACATTAACTCATGCTCGCCCTCATTCAGACAACTCATCCACACATTAACTCATGCTCTCTCTCACTCACTCAATGCATCCACACATTAATGCACACTCTTTACTTATATCTACCCCCCTCCCTCATCACTTTTTAACCCCCTCCCTCACCACTTTTTACCCCCCTCCCTCCCTTACCACTTTTTAACCCCCCTCCCTCCCTCACCACTTTTTAACCCCCCTCCCTCCCTCACCACTTTTTAACCCCCCTCCCTCCCTCACCACTTTTTAACCCCCCTCCCTCCCTTACCACTTTTTAACCCCCCCTCCCTCCCTCCCTCCCTCCCTTACCACTTTTTAACCCCCCCTCCCTCACCACTTTTTAACCCCCCCTCCCTCACCACTTTTTAACCCTCCCTCCCTTACCACTTTTTTAACCCCCCTCCCTTACCACTTTTTAACCCCCCCTCCCTCCCTCCCTTACCACTTTTTAACCCCCCCTCCCTCACCCCCTTACCACTTTTTAACCCCCCCTCCCTCCCTTACCACTTTTTAACCCCCCCTCCCTCCCTTACCACTTTTTAACCCCCCCTCCCTCCCTTACCACTTTTTAACCCCCCTCCCTTATCACTTTTTAACCCCCCTCCCTTATCACTTTTTAACCCCCCTCCCTTATCACTTTTTAACCCCCCTCCCTTATCACTTTTTAACCCCCCTCCCTTATCACTTTTTAACCCCCCTCCCTTATCACTTTTTAACCCCCTCCCTTATCACTTTTTAACCCCCCCCCTCTCACCTTGAAGTCCAGCGACGGGAGCACGATGTTGCTGTCTTCCTGCACCGCTCGCTGGTGCCCGCTGCTTCACTGCTGAGCGCCGTAATATAACGTCATATTTCGGCGCCCAGCAGTGAAGCAGCGGGCACCAGCGAGCGGCTTTTAAACACTGATGCGGAGGAGATAGAGGGGCGCCTAGCAACCGCTCGGCGCCCCTCTATCTCCTCCGCATCAGTGTTTAAAAGCCGCTCGCTGGTGCCAGCATTTCATGCAGAGCGCCGCAATATGCCGGCATATTGCGGCGCTCTGCATGAAATGCCGGCACCGGGATGGGGGTAGAGGGCTCGTGGAGGAGAATGAGGGGCACCGAGCGGTTGCTAGACGCCCCTCTCTCTCCTCCGCATCAAAAAAAAATAAAAATGCCGGTGAGCGGCATTTAAAAGCCGCTCACCGGCGCCCCCCTTGAGATGGCGCCCATGGTACGTGCCATGGCTGCCATACCCTATATACGCCTCTGCTGCAGTCTACTCTGAAATCCATGCAAAAGACTAAAAGTACAATTTTAGGGTCGTTTCTATTGTTTATACATCTGATTTTATGTGTAACGGTAGAAAATTAGTACTCAGTTGTTGATATGCATAGATTGACAGCTCTATGTGTGCCTCATATTAAAAAATACAGGTGTTGCGAATACTTGTGACAAACTAGAAATCAGTGATGAGTTTGGGCCATCATGAGGTGGTAATGGATGTGATCTTAAACTTGAGGGAGGAAGGGCTATTGGAGTCTCAATTATGATTCACACCAAGTGACCATACAGGCACCATACTCTCTTCGGTGCTTATAAATACCCGAATTATTCTGTATATACTATCTAACACACCAATAGAATTTTTATTTTATATTTCCATATGACCTTTTTTGACCATTCTCCTAATTTAAAAAAATCATTCTGCAATAACATAAATCATGCGGTGAGTTTATAGCACCACATACTTTGTGTCATCAGCATAAACTGAAAACCGCCAGATCTCACTTTTATGTTATTAATGCCAAGTTAGAAAGAACGGAGCCCTGTGGTACCCCACTTTTATTTGCAACAACATAAGGAGAAATTCTGGTTATACAAATTTTCCATAGCCTATTTTTAACAAGTTTTTAAGTACGATACTCATATTATATCCTAGGCCAAGTCTCCTT
Organism: Sceloporus occidentalis; assembly: GCA_023333645.1. Lineage (NCBI taxonomy): Eukaryota > Metazoa > Chordata > Lepidosauria > Squamata > Phrynosomatidae > Sceloporus > Sceloporus occidentalis. The sequence continues at coordinate 714,526 of JALMGF010000033.1, forward strand.
AATTAAAAGCTCTATCTTTCTATACGACTATAGAAAATACCTCAATAAAATCTAAAAAGGGCTTTATGTGTAGCCCTACCCAGATTTGGATTTATATTTACTTCATTGTATCGGCCTAAGGAGTCTGTCATATTTTGGTCATAAAACTACAACGATTAATACCGTATTTGCTCGATTATAAGACGAGGTTTTTTTCAGAGCAAATGCTCTGAAAAATACCCCTCGTCTTCTAATCGGGGTCGTCTTCTAATCAGACCTCAAATAGAGTCTGATTAGGAGACTAAGATCCAGATCCCCCGCACCGCTGCAGGGGACCTGGATCCTCCTGTCTCACCCCCCCCCCCCATCATACACACTTACCGGTGCTTCCTGCTGTATTGCCGGGGCAGCGGGTTGACGTCTACGCGATCCGCGTAGACAACGTCCGCTGCAGCCGGAAGGAGGTGTAGCTAGCAGCGGGGGTTGTCTGCGTCCGTCGCGTAGACCTTCCCCGACTGTCAGAGATCTCTGATCTCTGACAGCCGGGGAAAGTATACGCGACGGAAGCATACAAACCCCCGCTGCCAACTCCACCTCCTTCCGGCTGCAGCAGAAGGCGACGTCAACCCGCTGCCCCGGCTGGAAGCACCGGTAAGAGAGGGCTGAGAGAGGAGAGGGGAGGGGAGGGGGGGAGAGAGTGTGTGTGTGTGTGTTAGTTAAAAGGGGGCATAGGGCATTTCTGGAGTGGCGTTAAGGGGGCATTTAATAGAGCACTCTGCCTCCTGAAATGCCTTATACCTCCCTATATGCCACTCTGCCCCATAATATGCCTTTTAACCCCCTAAATGCCAGAGTGGCATATAGGGGTATAAGGCATTTCTGGAGGCAGAGTGCTCTATACAATGCCTTTTAACTCCCTTAATGCCACTCTGCCTCCTGAAATGCCTTATACCTCCCTATATGCCACTCTGCCCCATAATATGCATTTTAACCCCCTAAATGCCAGAATGGGATATAGGGGTATAAGGCATTTCTGGAGGCAGAGTGGCATATAGGGGGTCAAAAGGCATACCATGGGGCACAGTGGCATATAGAGGGTTAAAAGGCATATCATGGGCCACAGTGCCATATTGGTGTGGCAAGCCTGGGGGCAGATGTGCGTAACTGGGGGACAGGCTGGAAAATACAAGAAATAAAAACAAAAAAAATATTTTTCTCAATCATAGCTTTTATTAAAAAAAATAGTTTACATGAATTAACATTTACTGGTAAAACTTTTTTCCTTTAGGGTCGTCTTATATTCAGGCTTTTTCTTTTTTCCTAAGTTAATATTCAGATTTTGGGGGGTCGTCTTATAATCAGGGTCGTCTTATAATCGAGCAAATACGGTACTAAGACTTTTGTTTGTCTCAATATAGTCTTACATAAAATGTAATCCCAAATAGTTATTTTGAGTAATTTACCCTCTACTAATCAAAAATGTTTAAATTTCAAGCTGTGCTCGTTATATCTTTTTTTTTAAAAACGATGACCTTAATATTTCTCCATTCCTGAGTCCCTTACTATTAAAAATATAGGCTTTGTTCAATGAGCTCCTAAAGAACCTCAACTTAAATGCCACAAGGTTGCTTTATTTTAAATTTTAAAATTTAGACCTCTTCCAGAGCTAGATAGCTGTCTGGTGAGAATTAGTTTATTTTTTTGTGAATGGTCACTCCAAGAGGTGAGTCCAGCCGTAGATCACCTTGTTCACTGTGCGTAAAGAAATACTAAGTCTGTTTCACTGATGAAGCCCACGGAAACTGAAATGTACAACAACAAGTATTTATATAGTGCTTTTCTCCTGGTGGGACTCAAAGCACTTTACAGGTATATGCATACAAGATAAAAAAGAGTGAATTATCTGAAGGATTGGGAGAAAAGATAGATGGGTTTTAAGTCTTTTTTTAAAAGTCTCTAAAGATGGGGCCTCTCTGATTGACAGTGGTAGAGAGTTCCAGAATGTGGGAGCAGCATGACAGAATGCGTTGGAGACGGATTTTGTGCGCACTTTGGGTAATGAGAGAAGAGACATATGTGTGGATCGGAGGGGGCGAGCAGGGATGTAGGGTGTTAATAGCTCTTTCAGGTAACGGGGTCCCTGGTCCTTTAGGGCTTTAAATGACAACACGCCTATTTTAAAGTGAATTCTCCATTTGATAATATGGCAAGAGCGGGGTTGATTTGTTAATAGTCTGGCTGCTGCGTTCTGAGCCAACTGCAGAGATGTCACATATGTACATATACCTGAGGTTGCTGTTTCCTTATACAGGACTGAGTGTTCTAGAATAAAATATTCTAATCCCTTTTTGTATGTATTTTTCTGTGAATGGCTCACCCTTGAAATCATTCAGTATTATCCTTTATAGTAAGGATGGATGTCACCCTCTGTTTTCAGTTTAAAGTCCCACTTCTTTTTCTTTTAGTATTTTCCTGCTTAAATTATGGTTGAGACACTTTGGCCTCTATCCATTTCAGTTGTATGCATTCTGAAAAGGTAATAATAATAAATATCATAATTTAAAAGCTCTTCTAGAAAAGGTTAAATCATTGTCCCGTATCAAGTAATTACAATACCAAACTCAAATTCAAGCAATGTCTTTATTTAATAAAAAAAACCATACAAATAACTTAGCAAAAATACAAAAAAATAAAAATAGCAAACCCACACATTTAATTTAAAAAAGGCCACAATATGAAGTTTTGGAGTTAAATTGGTCAAACAATTCTACAAACATAAAAAAAATTGGCCCCTGTGAATATAAAAACAGGTTTTGCAAATCAACACACATGTTGAAGAAAAAATTTAATGGAAATATATTACAAAATCATACCAAATAATGGAATTTTTATGAAGTTTTTTCCCCACGGGTGTGAAAATATATCAGAACACCGATCCATGAACTTTATTTCACATGCACCATGATAGCTGTACTTTTCCAATAACTGAAGTGTCACAGACTATTTCAATGTGGCCATATTAGTAACATTTAAGCCATTTAATAGAAGGCTCTAATGTGATAAGCAAGTCATGAAGCAGGAAAATGACTTTTATCATTCTTATTGAAATACCTCTTTTCTCTTGGCCTGAAAGTTAAGCCACACATTTATCCAAAACCCAAATACAAGAGCTCAGACTTGCTCTACCATGGTCAGCAATGCCACCTCTTCTTTGAATTGGAAATATTTTAAGCTATGAATAAATATAATGTAGATTGCAATTTAAATAAAAATTTAGTCTCTTAATTTAAGATTAATTAGTTGACATAGTTCTATGTTCAATTTAATAATTTAATTAAATAATTATGCCTAGAAAACGCATCATTTTAACCCGGGTCATTAAATCTGGGTAAATACAGAATAATATTCTTAGATGGTCTAAAACATTAAAAACCCTTACTTATTAGGCCCCAGTATTCCTAAAATCCTACAGTAGTGCCAAAGGACATTTTGCAGCCCTTAAAATTGAATAGGTTTTAAGATATATTTAGAGGCTGGAAGCCATGTTATAGAATAGCACTACTGAGTATACATAGGCGAGTACAATTTCCATTGTGCTATTTGTTAACAAGTTCCACTTTGCTATGTGATTAATTCTGAATATGTTGCTCAGGATAGCTGATGGACACCTCTCCGGATGTTATGCTTTCAACAATTGATGATAGGGAATTGATGTCCTGTTGCTCAGAAGAATCATCACTTAAAAGATGATCTAAAGAAAAAGAGAGAATGAATGAAAAAGTTAGATTTATTGTCCGCTACTGCTTAATATCTCAGTAATGTCAAAAAGATCATAGAAATGCCACTTCTTTCTCTGTGATGACCCTTGCTCTGGTTCTACTGTCTACAGAGAAGGGGAATACTATGGAATCCATTACTTAAATGTTTCTTTAATCACCTTAATCAATTTGGGTTTCAATTTATGGTATTGGGGTACTAAAAGTGTTACACCAATTTCTGAATAACATACTTTGTAGAGGAGGATCTAGTTAGTGGAAATGCAAAGAAAAAAAAACTGTAGGTTAGTTCTATCTCTGAAGGTCAGATAAAAGTAAAAACAAGAATAGAATAATAAATACCGAAATAGAGGTGTAACAAAAAAACCAAAAAGAATTTAGCATGGATCCAAAGTGATAAAGTTAAGTAAATTGAGATACCCTTGAAAATCAGCAGGCACCAAAAATATCACGTTTCAAAATTGTTATCGTAGGGAATGACTTTAAAATTCAGTGTTTTGAAACCTTTAACATATACTTAAATTTGTATAAAGGACACAATATAGATTCAGCTGTGTAAATGTCATTGGATTTTTTTTAAATGCTTAAGCGGTTTTTTCCTGCATGCACAATTGCCTTTAACTCTTCCATATCCTTATTGCGAGGTCACTTTTCTTTCATACACAGCTGACTCCTACGTGTTTTGGCTGGTGATATGTATCAGTGCAAATTACTGCAGATACGACCTTCAGAAACTATTTATTAGGGGCATGTGATTTTTTTTCAACAGCGCACATGATTTGTAATGCAGAATCTGAAAGCCTGAAGGGCTTTCTGTTCTGGTTTAAATCTATTTACATAAGGAACATATTTTCTCCTTTCCTTTAAAAAAACATTTTTTTTACATGTTATCATTGTGCAAATTAACTCTGATCTGTTCTAAACATATAGGTTATAAAACTGATGAAATAACCTGTGAAAAAAAAATCTGGTGGAAAATTGGGGACATGTTTTGCGTCTTTTTAGAGCTCACCAGCTTGGACTCCATCTCCTATCATCTAAATAAAATCATGGAAGCAGAATGATGAGATTTACTGTTCCATAGCAATTGGGGAGCAACAGATTAATCACCTTTAAGATACACAAATTTATGATATTCTATATTCCTTTACACCAAAGTAAGTGGGTTGGCCAATCAAAGCCAAAGTCTTGGTGAATGTAGCTTTGAGTTATTATAGTTTTGTAGACTTGGTGGAGTGCAGATGTGAGCGCAAACAATATTAGTTAGCAGAAAAGTATATATATATATATATATCTATATATAAAAATATAAAATCTCAATGTAAACAATTAAGATTCAGTGGGAAACTGAGTTTTACCAATAATGTTAGAAAATAACTATGTTAGATTTATTTGTCCCAACACTAGATTTTTCTTATGTATGAACCGTATAATTTCACTTTCACAAAATGTTGGGGGCCACTTTTACTTACCACTCTGGCTACTGTTAAAGTCAGACTCATTCCATTCAGGGCTGCAAGATGACGCAGTCGATCCACATTCACTTGATAACTGGCAAACAAATCACAATGTCAATCAAATTTTCATTCAATGAAAATTCTTTCCTCTTAATGTTGTAAGGAAAATGTATACGGAGATTATTTATCACTACAGTTAAAGAAGCCTTTTCTGCTGCCATATGAAATTACAGAGCAGTTGTATTAAAATCAGGGCCTTCATTTTCATTGGGCAAGAAGGGCAGCTGGCCCAGACACCACTAGTTAGAGGACATGCTTGAGCTCCTCAGTACCAATAACCTGTTGCTCTACTTGCCGTAGAGGATGTGATAACCCACGTTAGACACTTACGACAAGTAGACATGAAATAATTGGAATCGGAAATCAAAGTAAGGAAATATATAGAGTGAGTGAGAGAGAGTTAATCCCTAAAACAACCACATGTTCTACATGATCCCCGAATAGACTCGATTTCCTAGCAAATACCAATGCTTATGGTGTTAAGAAGTACCCCAATGCTTTGCCATAATGTATAACAATCACAGCAATGAGGGTTAACTATAAAGCAGAGAAAATGATGTTATATTTAGGACCGTATAAGCATTTTTGACACATTTAGATGACTTGATTCTGTTAGAGACCAGGAGGAAATACTTTCTGATCATTTATTAAAATAACTGTACTCTTCGCTGCCAGGAGAAACTCTAATGCTTAAACGCAGTTTAGAGGACCTACTTTGTAATGTAGTGCGATTGGTTCATTCTGCCTGTAAAATACAACTGAAGCATGTGCAGGAGCTATGGATGTTTATGCAAGTGGTGACTGGCTACTCTACTTAAGTGAAGAATCTGTCAGTATTGGCAATTCTATTTCATCCGTTAAAAATAGATTTTATGCAGCCACACTGGCCAGACAGGCGATGACTTATGTGTGGCTGATTTTTTAAGAGCTGTCGGCCAGAGGCCCTCCGTGCATTTGCCTAGTGTACCAGGTGGCCAGTCTGAGCCAAAGTGTAAACAGTATGAAATATGCCTTTCAGTGAATGCTGAAAATGTCGCTAGTATTAAAGTATAAAAATGATTGCGTGTGTATGTCGCCATCTTTTGAGTTTACCTCTAGATATATGACTTTATTTATAGAGTCATTTTAGTTCCAAATCTAAAAGGTGGTCCTGTCGCCATAGCAACCAGTGCTTTCAAGGGCATGCCAATTAAACTAGTTTGATAAGATTACTTTTTCTAACTCTGCTCCAAAATCATTATTAATGACCCCCATTGTTTCCAGGTAAAAAGTGGCAATATTTAAGTACTATTATATGCAAAATGGAGTTTTAGATTTAAAGTTAAACATTGGCTAAAAAAAGTAAATGTAATTTATCAAATGCTGTGTTTTTAAAACTATTTCTGTTTTACCAATAATACAATGCTAAATATTGTGCTTCTAGCCCACCCTACACATTTCTTCTTAGGACTGCATGAGGTAGACATGGGATGGGCGAGGGGTTATTTTCTGTGTCCTTGATCCATTTCCAGCTAGCGAACGTGAGTTAATTGTACACATATTTAAGCTAACCAGTGGAAAATTAAGGCAGGCCGCCCTCAAGGTGCCCCGTTTATGCATATCAGCACATTAAAAATGCAATAACACGCATTATTTGTTACAAGAACAATTGTTGCCTCAAACTACTGGTTGTTTTATACACTGTGAGCTAGTTCTGTTCTAGCTGGCGTTTTAAGTCACCTTGTTCTCCTGTGTGGTCTGTTTCGTGCCATTGAAATCAATGGGAATGATTACCGCGCATGTGCATGTGTGTGGAGAAGTCTTATTAGAGCAGTTAATAAACCACTTATCAGGAGACAAATAGCTTGGGATGGGGGAAAGGAGCAAGGTACAAATGCGTATGGATGGATTATATAGAATACCTCTATGTATCTGCACGGATGACATGCCTAAAATGTATAAGGACCTCTAAGCCATCACATCTATTAATGGCATCACATCTATTAAGGTTTTAATGAATGAATATTGGTACAAATTATAATCAAGCACATTTATCTATACATATACCTATATATAAGATATACAGTACTAATACACCCATGTTATGCCAGGTTTGTCTAAAACATTTACCATACATTTCAAAATATGTTTCATATGCCCATGACATACACTAACAGTTTAAAATAAAATATTTAGAAAAAAATATTTTGCCAGTTTTTATCTGAAAAATAGAACCCTCTTTGGGCACAGTTTAAAAACTGTTATATTCCATAATCTTTCTCAATATCTCCTTTCAGGCAACTACAGAATGATGAACAATGGTTTCACAATCCTTTGGTACTCAACCCGCTCAAAGATCTTTTGATACCTTATCTTTGAATTTTGCTATCGTCTAGCATTTAACGTAGAGGGTCAGAGGTTTCATCTAATGTAAGGTAGCATTACTTTACAGAGCGAAGTAGATAAGTAGAACAGCCTTCCAGCAGAAGCAGTAGAGGTTAATACAGAGAGGGGATTTAAATATGTATGGGGTATGCATACGACTATCCTGAATGACAAGACCAAGCAATGGATAGATTTTTTACAGCAAGAAAAAATGGATGACCGAATAGTCATAGCCATCTCATATATATATATTATATTATATCGATTTTTAGGAAATGGAGAAAATTCACTATTTAGTTAGAATTTTAATATATTGATAGGAGAGGAGAATAATTATATACGGTTTTCTACATTTATTGTGTTGTATTAAGCCAGTAACTCTCTGCACAGTAGCCAAAGACTGTTAAGTCTGAGGTCATAAGGTCGGTGTGGATTATGTCCCAAGTGCCCTTATGGCATTGACATGTTTGTGAGTTCAAGGGTTGCTTGTATAAGGGACTAAAGTGGGTTATGACAGGTATGTGTTTAATGTGTTAACAAGTAAAGTTTAACAAGTAAAACAAAGCACTTTACAATCAGTGAAATGTAGCACTGGTTGTAGTTTTGAACAAGAACAACAAATACAACGCAAATGGGTGTACAATGTGTATTGAAATCTAGAACCATTGAATATCACAATGGCAATACTAACATATGTTACTTAAGTCCTAAATGTAATTATTTTGGCCTTGTTTAAGAAACAACAATTTTTAATAGCAAACATTTTAAATTTACATTTGTCTGATAATATTGCATGGTAAACTAGAGAGATCTGATTTTTTTTTATTGTTTACCTTTTAGTCCACAAAAATATGTTGTATTTTCAAAATACGTGGATTGCTAATTATTTGTTAAATAAAAAAAATTAATTATATTGTTCATAATTTTAAAATAGCATTTCCATATTAACATGGAGATTGTATGGTTGTATACAAAATTGTCCTCTTTTAAAAAAAAAAAATGTCAGGGCAGCAAATTATATTTTCACATATTTTTTTCCGATACAGTGAAGGCCATACCAAAAGTCACAGACGCAGTTAATATACTGTATATTATTGTTGTAGCCTAAGCCACGGGGATATTCTGTAACACAGTCAAGGTCAGAATGTCACCGATTTTAAAGCAATTCACATATTGAAGAGGTAGCGCTAGCCTGTTAGTCCGGCCTGGGAATTAGCACATATAAATCTCTGCGAAGAAATAGATATGGATAAAAACACAAAAGAGTGATTGACAAATCACCAGCTGATCTCATAGCAACGCTGAACCGTAATGCTCTTTGCAGATAACATGCTTCTTATTGTGAACGGGGTAGAAGCGGTCACCATTCACGAGAAGCATCAACAAAACTTATTTTACAAAAAAATGTAAATGCTAAATAATGCCTTGCGTATGTCTGTAGGGCGCACATATACATTGGTAAATAACATAGTTAAAATGTTGAGAATATTTATAACATACATGTATGCATCATATATGTCCATACAATGCTTTTTTAGGTTCTGGTTACCTACCACGCTCTGAGATCCGTTAGCCAAGTATAATAAATCTCTCTGGTCCCGCTCTTGCTGATTGAGAGATGAAAGCAGAGTTTGCAGGCGTTCTATATATTGGATGGCACTCCTCAAAATCTCAACTTTCGGAAGCCTCTGGTTGGGGTTTAATAAAGTGCTTCTTTTTAAGGCTTCAAAAGCTTCATTGACTTTCTTTAACCGGCGTTTTTCCCGCAGTGTAGCTGCTCTTCTTCTGTCCATAGAAACCGTCTTCCGTTTGCACATCTTGCAGGCCCATGGCAAGCACTGGCCAGCGCAGTGGTCTGATTGACCTATACTAGGATGGGGTGACACCTTATCTTCAACACCAGATCCTGGCAAATTAACCCCGTCACCACAAATCCCAATTGCTCCTCGATCCTGAAACGCACTTTGCTCGTAAGTGGGGAGCCTTGAATTGAAATAATTTTCGTTGTCGTAAAATCTTTGGTCAGGAAAAAAGTAAGGACTTGTTTCGAAAAGCTCCATGGCTTTGACAAGTTTAGAAGTGTTCCCCTTCAACAACTATACAGCAACTGCACTTCTCCCCTTCACACCAACTGTTTGATGCCATTTAAACCCTCTGCCCAGCATTAAATCACGCAGATAAATATAGAAAACATTCACGAAATCTGATCCACTTTTTAGCTGTTGCCTGACATCAAAACTTTTTTACATCTGAATAGACAGGATTCTCCCCAGAGGATTCAACTTTAGAAAAAAAAAAAGACGAAAATATGTGCCTTTAATTTTTCCTGCCTCTTTTGAAATTATATTTTAATATACTTTATTAATAGATAAAAAAAAGACAAAAATAAATCCTCAATTTAATTTTTTGCCTTTTTTAAAAATGTTATTCTTTTTTACTTTATTGATAAATTCAAACAATAGATAGATAGATAGAGCATAGGTGGGTAGATATATATATAAAAATATGGATTATAGATTGATCGGTAGATAGATTTATCTACTTCTATCCTTGGTTTATGTGCAGTGCATATATATATATATAAATATACCATCAGACATGTATATACAGCCATATGATATACAAAGATTCAAAGATTCTTGTTCTAGCTCATATTTTATAATACGATTTACTGGAATGAATTAACTAGAGGGAGCAGATTTATTGTACAAATTCCCTTACAGAAATAATATTAAACATTAAATTTAAGAGAATTATTTTCTGATACAAATCAAAATTGTCATGCATAGAACCTTGCCAAACACACTCTGTTCTTGTGGACATGCTTGGGAATAATAATGCCTTCTCCTCATAACACTAACACATGGATATATGAATGAATCTGCGAGATGAATGTTAAATATCTGGCAAGCTACCATAATCGTAGGGAGGACAACATAGTAAAGCGTGGCTGCTAACATAGTCAGGTAGAATAGAATGAATGAAATAGAATGCATTATTAAAATGTATTTTTATGTGTGCATATAGAACTGTATCAACATTTGCGGCAGGTGGCTGGATATGCATGGGCGCAAACTACACTTTTATGCTCATGTAGAGTTTGCCCGGGCATATCCAGCCACTGGCCACATGCTATAGTAACCAATCTGCCGCTAAAGTGTGTGGCACCATGTGCCCGATGGTCCGTCTGGGCCTGTTTAATACATAGAAAGGCTGGAGTTTTTAATTCTTCTGTCTTTTCACATTTTTCTGTATTTCTTGGCTAGCTGGTCTCACCTCTACAATAATCTGTCAGTACCGTTTCTTTTCTTTGTTCTCCATGTTCTGATAACACGCGTGGCTAGGCATAGAAATCACTGTGGCCACTGCCCTAGGTTGGACAGCATAAAACTGTGTGTCATTGGAGATTATGTATAAAAATGGTGTCACTGTTGGTACCTATGTATTAGATTAATGCCACAGAATATGCACAAACCACAAAGATACAAAGGTACATATACATCTCTGTCTCTTTAATATGGTTATCTCTTTGAGAATAACATTTTACAATTATGGCCTTTTTTTTGTTATAAAATGATTCAGATTACAGCCCATATTAAGGCCACTATCTCCATATCTCCCCCTATCATGTCATACACATTTCATTCCAGCCTATATAAACACTGTAAAACTTGGGAAATTGTTTTGGGGAACATTTTAAAGCACATTCAGACTGGAGATGATAGAGCAACCTTGGCACTTTAAGGCCAGCGGCCGTCCGATGAAATATAAGAGTATACAGCTATGTCGTGTCTTATGTGGAGATGCCCATTGTGCCAGTCCAGTTATTCCCCTTTCATCCATAAAAACTTCCCCATCATTCTTCCATCAGAATATAGCAGCACCCTTGTCTACAATAACTATTACTAGATGACCTTACTGTGTTAAATCTTTGAAGCAATCGACACATTACATTTGCCTTTGTCACTGCTTTATTTTCTACAAAACATGGGAAGGTCTCAGTTACCTATTAAGTATTTTTATGTCTACTTTAAAACTAACAATTTCTGCTTCATCAGAACTCGGGAATGCTCAAACCCATAATGCATCTTACTTCCAATAGATCACAGTTTCTACATAGTCTGTCAGCGCTGTTGACTTTCTTCTGTGTATCATTTAAGTGGCTGATTGTTTGTTATTGTCCACATTATATGAAATGTTTTTGTTCCCTACAGTAGCCATGGTTCCCCATTCCAGCCACTGTAGGATACTAGGAATTTTATAATTGGATCCTACTCTACCTAGACTAATGTGGCTGTACTTTTAATTCAAGCGCTCTGATGGGGGGGGGTCGGAAAATACCTAAAATTATTTAATGGGCAAACACAAAGGGTTTTTCCACTAATTAAGATCAAGCACAGTCTATGAATATCTGCATAGGGCAAAACAACGATGGGAAAAGATTAACTCAGTGACTGGCCAGGGAGGATCCTTAAAAACAGGACTATATAGAAAAATCAGATACGATTCAGTGCAAGCATATCTATTGTTCTATTGTATCTTCTATTGTGTCACTCATGGTACACACGTTATTATCCCTTAGAATTTTCTATACTTACTATACTTTACTTATGAACACGATCATGGCCTCCAGTGTTTTATGTTTGTAAATATTGCACAGGGTAAGTAGGATATGGTTGTTGTGGTTATGAGAAAAGGGAATATTTTTGTTGATATCTCCATATTTCATACTTCTTACTAATAATATGACCTGGGGCTGCTACCTCCCCCCACAAAAGTAGACTACATACTGTTCAGATATCTCAGCCGGGTGAGTGACACTAAGGTGTTCCACTCAGGTTACAGTGAAAACTTGTTGAATTTAATGTTGATATTGTTTTTAACAGTTTAGTATCAATGCGTTCCGTTGTCAAAGAAGTTTGTGATGCCATTAAATGGACCAGCATTCTCAGGGTTAGATGTAGATTCACAAAAGCTTTCAAGACCTCAGATGTATTTTCTCCAAGGCCTTAAAAGCATACACTATGCGGCTATCTTCTCTGGAACCAAGATAAGAATATCCGTTTATCTGTTAATGAAATAATATGACGCATAGAAAATGAGTGTTTCTTGATTAATTTAGCCTTCTGTTAGTAGCTCTTTGAAATGGAGAGAATCGTCTCAAAGCAGCCTACAAAGAAAAGCTAACACGGAGGCAAAACTTAGGTCATTTATGTGGGAGGTTTTTATAATTGCCACTCGTGATGTCAGATGTAATAACTGTTTACATCAGGATTTCTCATGGTAAGTCCTCATCAGTCCCTTAATGTGCATGTTTCGAGGTTCTGTTCAGATGTGAGCTGCTGGATTAATAAGTATCTGTCTCCCAGACCTGTCCTTAATTTTGTGTTCATGGAGGGGTTATTGGAAGCATGAAATGTTAGCGGCTCATAAATAACAAGATTGAAAAACTCTTGTCAATGGATATATTTTTGAAAAAAAGGATAGTTTATTAAATAACAAAAATATGCCCAGGAAAAACTTTAATATACCGACTATCCTTTTTTATATTTTCATACATTAATATGCCACTGAAATAACCGTGCATATGCTATACATAAAAAGGTTAAGTCATAACTCACAAAAAGGTGACTGTATAAGAGCTTGAACCATCATAAAGGATTTTACAAATTCACAAAAAGTACACTGTAGGCATTGGGTTAAATGGTCTCTTTTGATTTATGTGTTGAGAAAGTGAAGCAAAGGTGGAATTAGCTAGTTAACAAACTTTGATTCCCTTTGGCGAGCAGGGTTCTCCACACCATGTACAAGATGTATGTTTCAGCACGTCAAAAATATGTATATTTTCGCCATTTGTAGAACACTTAAGAATTTGGTGTCGGAATTCATAAATTTATGATACCAATAATTTTCTTATATTACAGTCGGTAATCGACCATGTACTGTAATTTCAGGCTTGAACCAACAGATAATGAAATGTAATATCAGTCTTGAACCAGCACCTAAAATTAAACCTCGGTGGACCTCTTAAATATTCACTTCCAGATCAAGCAAGGGGCATGTGATGACTCTCTCTGACTCAGGCCCTGGGGTTTAAAAGGACAGCTATAAGGGGTGGCACGTCTAATATGGCTCTTTCCGAATATTCTTAATTGCAGGCATTTGAAAAACTATTCCTGGACATTTAACTAAATACCAAGTGAGGGTTCGGTTAGTGGAAAGAATTTTATCACACGGGATGGGTGGATTAATGCCTGTTTCTCTGTACAATGCATTCCAGCCAGTCCTCTAAAATTCGCTGAAGCGAAGCCAAGAAGAATCTGTGGGTTCTAACATTACATTTGCTTCCATGGCAGTGCGGAAATGTTTTCCCTAAATAAATGTATCTTAGTTAATGAATAATTGATGGTGGACCAACACTGCGAAAGATAATGATTCATTCCATAAGATTACAAGGAAAAAAAATACCCGGTGTAGATGTAATAGTTTTTTGTAGTCAATTGAGATATTCTTTGCTTATTAATATTTAAATATACAATTAATTAAATTGAAAACAAACTTTACTTGTTCCGGGCCAAAGATATAAATATATACGTATTATTATTGTTTAATGATTTACATTTATTAGAAATAAAAGATGAGTAGGGCCGTGGACAAGATTACAATCTAGTATGTGTAGTCATTGATATATATACCATATTGGCTCGGATATAGGCCGCCCCCGTATATAGGCCGCACCCTAAAAGTTTGGTGCTTTTTTAAAAAAGCACCAAAAAAACATGCTGCCACTCTGTCTCCCCCCCCCGAGATATGCTGCCACTCTGCCCCCCCCCAAGATATGCTGCCACTGTCCTCCTCCCCCCTCGAGATATGCTGCCACTGTCCTCCTCCCCCCTCGAGATATGCTGCCACTGTCCTCCTCCCCCCTCGAGATATGCTGCCACTGTCCTCCTCTCCCCTCGAGATATGCTGCCACTGTCCCCCCCCCAAGATATGCTGCCACTCTGCCCCCCCCCGACTTACCAGAGGAGACTCCCGGGTGTCTTGCTGGGCTGGCGGGGGACATCTACGCAATACGCGTACACAACTTCCGGTGCCGGCACTCAGCTGATGTGCCGGCACCGGAAGTTGTGTACGCGTATTGCGTAGATGTCCCCCGCCGGCTCCGCAAGACACCCGGGAGTCTCCTCTGGTAAGTCTTGGGGGCAGAGGTAAAGCTTAGACAACCTCCCGTGCCGGCACCCCCCCCCGTGGAAAGTGCTGGCAGGGGAGGCTGTCTGAGCGTATCAGAGAGTAGGATGCAGGTCCCCTGCACCGCTGCGGGGGATCTGTATCCTAACCCTGCCCGGCGCCCGGGACTGCATGTCCCGGGCGTCGGGCGCTAGACCCCGAATATAGGCCGCACCCCCACTTTAAAGACTTAAAGTGGGGGAAAAAAGTGCGGCCTATATTCGAGCCAATACGGTATATATATATATATATATATGTCACAAAACAACCAATATTAGGAACTTATCATAGCGTAAAGACACGCAGGGAGTTTGGTGGACGGTTTGTAAAGAGGTCCATCACCATACCAACTAACATCATTTTCTATTCAGCAAGAACATTTCAGTAATTGCTACATATACCCTACTACAATTTCCTTAAAAAAAATAACTATTTCAACATGAATTTAATATAAGGAGCAGGGAAAATTTAACGGGACCTAGTACATTAGCGCTATATTAGGGCTCCAGTGCTGTACAAGTTGGTAGCATTAGTGGGAGCTAGCAAGAGAGTTATGTTTTCAGTTTGCTGAATTCACTGACGTATCCTGGGCTAGGCCGTCTAGGCCCAGGCCTAAGGCAGCAGTCTCCTGCTACAAAAGCAGGGGACAGATCTCCCTCTCAGGTTATTAAACCCCCTGGTGTCCCCATGGGCCACTTACAAAGGTAATCTGTGGTATGTGCGCCTTTAGGATACAGCACGCCGAGATATGACCATGGAGGTGGAGGGAACTGAGGCGCTGCCCTGTGTCGGGTCTAGGGCAGCCACAAAGGTAAATATAGAACTGCTCACAATGCATTGTTAAGGGCCATCAGTGCTTAGTTTGTCAGCAAGGATGTCTGAACTAACCCTGCATAATTCATAATTCAATCACTGAGGACACAGATACCACAGATTTAAATATGCTTTATTCATGCTGTTCTTGGAGCTGAAGATCACAGAGGTCAGACCTTCAAAATGTAAAGTAATGCCAGCGATGGAAGCTACATCTTATAGAATCTTATAGACTCTCTGACAGGAGCAGCTATAGTTTATATATTAATGGACAATTATGGAATGCAGGTATGTCATTAAATGAAGCTTGGCACCGGACAATAATTTAACATTGTTTAACCTGTTATTAACCTGAAGACCACTAATAGTATTTTGTTCTACATTTTTGAAATGAATAACAAGCAGCATATATTACTTTTTATAATTTTGAACGATTTATTACATTCAAATTTTTTTAAAACCTACTCCTTATGTACACACTCCTTATTTCACACTTATATTGAGCCTCAATTTTATACCTGATTTCCAATTACAGGGGCATACTTTTTATTGCCTTTTTTCTTATGACAAATATAAGTAATTATATATGGTGTTATTATAAGCTAAATATCATTTTTACTTCATACAGTGCTGTGCTATGTCTTTTTCCTATTTCCCATTTGTATATGCATTCTGGTCTCTGATGGGACATCAAGTCTTGTTTCCAAGTAGACATTGATTTCTCTGTATCATTTTAGTGATTTTACATTTTCTTATTAGCTGCAACATGGCCGAACTGTATTGTCTTCACTATAGGTGTATCATGTATTGTTCAGTGTATTTCTTATATTTTATGTTGTAATTAATTGATTAAGTATTGTACACATATTCATTTCTTTGAGAAAACTGGGTATCAAGAACATAATCCAATTTATATAATTTTTTTTTATGCAAAAACAAGTCTGTAGTAAGAAGAAATTATGGAATGGCTGCCAGAGAACAGCAGGCAAACCTTCAGGCCATCTATTTGGAAACAAACTCACAATCCCAAAGAACTGACCCATAGGGCCAAGAAATGTAGGGTATGAATGTTTGGATATATATTATGAATGCAATATGCAGCATGTGTGGAATGAGTATATGCATGCTAGATGTGTGTGCTGTGAATAAATGTATGCCACATATGTGTAATGTACTCATGAAATGTACATATTGATAACGTGTGCCAATATATATTATTGGTTACTTCTGTGACATGAGTTCCTACTGCTGCTAACATGGTGGGGTGTCTGACGTTTTCCTCTGAGTAGTAATTTTAGGGTTTGCTGTCACCTTAGTCGCTTCTTTATTTCATTTTGCAGTTTGCCTTCATTGCATACTTTCTACTTTACGGGTTTCCATTGGAGAATGTTTTGTAGCATGAGCTTCTGCCCATGGCCACGGAACATTAGTTAATGTGTTTTTGGGGGGAACAACCTCTTCCAGAAAACCGTCTGTTATGCCAAATTATTTCCAGTAGTAGTAGTAGTCTATGAAACAGTTCTGGTGATTCCAATTACTGATTTAAAAAAAACAAAACACTTTTACAAAACAAAAAAAGATTTACAGGAGGCTAGATGGATAGATAGATAGATAGATAGATAGATAGATAGATAGATAGATAGATAGATAGATAGATAGATTGTGCTTAGCTAAAGGAGCAAATATAATTCTAGGTAGAATGGTATTCTTATCTATCTAGCAAAACCAACATATTAGCAAATAAATACAAACATAAAAATATACACAATATTCCACGTTTCCATAGGTTTGTGGCGTGCACTGGCGTCAAAGGAATTTCTGAATGATTATAGCATGCTGCCTCAGAGCCACAATATCCCCTTTGTGTGTCCCTGCACAAGTGCCCATCAATCACCATCAAAGTGACAACAGGCAGCAAGACAGACACAGATGGCTGGATGTCCCTGCTAACTTTCTGTGCAAATTAGTTTAAAAAAAGTTTTGTTTTTTTGCATCCACATGTAATTTAAACTTGTCCTCTCTCTGATATACATAATCAGTACATAAACTAGGAAGGAATGTTGTCAAGGCCACATGGTTCATTTGCAATTTTTTGTTTGTTTGTTTTATATTTATGTAAACACAACAACTAGTTTTTCCTATCCTAAACTGTTTGTCCAAAATCTGTTATTCATTTGTACAAAGCCTCATTTTTATTTTTAATTATCATAATTTTTTATTTTTTTTATTTTATTTTTTATTAGATGTTTACATTTTCTTTTTTAGTTTATTTTGGATTTAACAGTAGTTAGCGGTGGTAGTTATACATAATAACAAAATATTTAAACAAACATCCATTGGGGAGAAGAGGGTTGGACTGGAATCACTCCACTTGGGATGCAGGCACATCCCAGAGACCTAATGAAAGCAGCTCAAAAGCTATTTGGCATACACCACGCTCCCAGTGTGCAGTTCTGACCAAAACACATCAACAGAAAGAGATTGCATAGAAAACCCATAAAAAAGTCAAGAGAATCCAGCCTTCATGCTGCCTAAAGCACTTGTTACTCTGAACACCCTAATGACATCATTTGGGCTCTCTCCACCCAATGTATCGGTTTGTCTTAGTCTGTCAGTTCTTGTCTTGTCAAATCCCTTTAATTTATGTATTGTATTAAGCGCTGCGTAAACTGTTGGCTCTATATAAATTAAAGATAATAATAATAATTTGGAATTACAAGTAAAATGTTAGGAAAGTCCCCTTGGGCGAGAATTGCAATATTCATTAGACAGTGTAAAATAGAAGTCAGGTAGCCTGTGATAATGACATAATCAACTATTTGCTAAGTCCATTAAGAAAAACATCAAATATTGTGCAGCCCTCAATGAACCTCACGCAGTGTCTCTGCTGGCTGAGTGTTGTTTTTTCTGTAATCAACAATGGCTGAATTATAAGACCTCAGATACTGTTTTCCCATCAATCGGTTCATGTTTCTTTCGCCTCGAAAATGTGTTTAACGAACTAATACAATATTTGTGTACTTACAAATGATAAAATGAATAAATAAAATTGAATAGAATCGTAGGTCTAAAAGCTAATATATACTGCAAAACGAATAATTCTTTCAATCTTTTGATAGATGACAGCTGCTGATTGTGGAACAGCTGCAGAAAAAAATATGTTCCTAGTAATGGCAATTCTAGAGTCTTATTTATCAAAACAACACCAGATTTAAAAAAAAAAAAGAATTTGAGGTGAGTTATATTTAGAGTGGTGAAGGAAACCAAAAAAAGGTATGATGTGTTACAGACAGGATTAATAGCCACTGGCTTAAATAGATCTTTCACGTTCAATTCTTACACTAAATCAACCTATATGGTGGTGTTTACATACAATATGTTTGATCAGGCATCTTGTTCCCTATTGTTAAGGTGCCAATTAGTGTTTTTTGGTTCAGACAGCATTTGTAAAGGTGGTTTTCAGAAGAAACTAGATACAGAAAAAGGTTTCCGGACAGGAATGTGTTAGGCAGTGTTCCCTCTAAGCTGTGCGCTTGTGCGCGCGCACATAGCTTTCAGAGGGAGCGCACACGAACAAAAATTGTGCGCACAACCAGTAGCATAACGAAGGGGGGCGGTCCGCTACTGGTTGTGTGCACGGCACCCCTCCATAGACTTTCGATGCGCGCGGCAACTGATTTGTTGTCATATCCCGGCGCACAGCACTGAAGCCACGCCCACCGCCTCCACTGCAAAGGAAGGAGAGGACACAGAAGAGGGAAGAACGAAGAGGAGGAAAAGTGACAGGTAGGAAAACATTCTGTGAGAGTGAATTAGTAAGTGTGTGAGAGTGATGGGTGTTATGCTGTAGTTTAAACTGAATGTTTGTGAATGAGTGTGTGTGTGAGGGGGATAGCATGACATAGGGAGGCTGTAATCATATTCCTATCATGCTCAGGTTCCAGCATGTACTGGCTGCCTGAGCATGATAGGATTGCTGTTAGCAATTATATATTTTTTTGTTCAATTTTGGTGTGTTAACCACACCTTTATTAAAAGTAAGTAACACACCAAAATTGGACAGAACAATTGGATAAAAATATTAATATATATATATGATTGCTAACAGCAATCCCACTCCTATCATGCCCAAGCAACCAGTGTTTTGTTTTTTTTCAAGGTGTGGGGGGGTCATTTTCGGTTTCAGTCAAGTGAATGCTAAATTTTCAGGTCCAGAATTTTCATTTCGGTGCACATATATATATATATATATATATATATATATACACTAGGCCAGACACTAAAGTGGTAGGCCTACACCACATCAATGTTTGGCTTAGTATTTAGTGATTGGGGTTATGCTGCATTATTGTCAATGTCTGGCTCAATGTATAGTGATAGGTGTTATGTTGTACCATGGTCAATGTGTGCCTCTGTATATAGTGATAGGTGTTATGCTGTACCACTGTCAGTGTTTGCCTCAGTATATAATGATAGCAGTTATGCTGTACCACCATCAATGTTTGCCTCAGTATATAGTGATAGCAGTTATGCTGTACCACTGTCAATTTTTGCCTCACTATATAATGTTAGCAGTTATGCTGTACCACCGTCAATGTTTGCCTCAGTATATAATGATAGCAGTTATGCTGTAACACCGTCAATGTCTGCCTCAGTATATAGTGATAGGTGTTATGTTGTACCACCGTCAATGTCTGCCTTAGTAAATAATGATAACAGTTATGCGGTACCCCTGTCAATGTTTGCCTAATGATAGAAGCTATGCAGTTTTAAAGGGTGTGTGTGTGGGGGTCCCACGTACAGGATCCGCCCCAGGTGCCAAATACTCTAGGTACGCCCCTGCGGACAACAGTATTTCCCAATTTTTTTTTATCCTTTATGCGGCCTGGAGCCTCCGCTCGTGATTCGCTCATAATTTACTTATGCAGTGAGAATTTCACCTTTAAAAACACATTACAGTAAGTAATAATGGTGTGTAACTAATACTACATTATCACGCTATAATGTAGTGTTATTAACCATGAGCGAGCTATACCAAAAATATAGAATCTAGTTTTCCCTTTTGTTGCCATAGATGTCAACCTCCGTGAGCTAAATATTTAACCTAAATATCTACAAAACAATTGCTATGAATAGCTTTGATGAATTAATTTATTTAGTTTCAGCTATAACAATTCAGGTATAACACAGGATCATGCAGCTATGACCGGATCCTTAGCTTTAGTAGGCCCAATGTCTCTGCTTCCTGTGCATACCTCTGCTTAATGGTTTTGCAGAAGAGGGGGGTTTGTGCCTATAACAAATATCCTGGAATCCATATATATATATATATATATATATATATATATATATATATATATATATATACTCCTATAAGTAGACCATGGACAACCGTGCCTATATGCACTTTTATCTTCTGCAAGGGCAGCTTGGAGAACATGGCTGGTAGCAGTAATGGACTTGAAAACAGTTGTGACAACTTATTTCTTTCCATTGGAATGATTAATAATGTACAGTGATGATATAATGCAAATGAAGAAGTTATAAAGACGTTGCTCAACTGTTATTCTAGTGCTTTTGTATGATATGAAGCTACATAAACAGTTGCTAGACAGTTGTTGTTTATGCACAGTTATAGAAGCTTGTGATATTGTTCACAAGGATAACTTCCAATCCCCACAAATATTCTTAAGGCCAGGGGGCTTTGCCTGTGCCGCCCTTCAGTGTGTTCTGCTGGTGGCTTGATACGCCAGCAGTCTGGTAATAGAGGGCTGGACGGTCGGCATCCTTGCCATCCTGCAGACCCTACCATATAGGTCTCCTCACTGGCCGCCAGCCCCCTTCACTTACCGAAAGGAGGGGGTGCACGAGCGGTGTGCGTCTCTTAAAGGGATATCATCCCTTTTCACCTGAGCAAGGTTATTAGGGTGTTCACTATATAATGTGACCTGCCTTTTAATCCTTGCCCAGTTGCTCCAGAGAGCTAGCTTGCTCCAGAGAGTGTGCCTTTTGCCTGACTTTCTTCGTTTTACCTTTTGCCCGATCTCTACCATTGTGAACCTAAATGCCGGCCCTAGACCTTTGCCTGTTTTTGACCACATATTTTGGACCTCCCTTTGGTACCACAAACCCAGCCTCCTTGCCCTTTGGGCTCCTCTGTCTGACCTTACAACAAATGCAGGGCACATATTCATAAGAATGTGTATTATTTGGGACATAGTAAAATACATACAAATGAAAACAAAAATTATAAACTGGAGTGGCGATGCTTTTAAAGCAGGCTAATAGTGTTTAACTAATTGCATCCATTATGTAATTTTTGAGCTTCTAATATTTGGATTTACCAACCGTAGAACAGAATGCAGCTTGCAGCAAGGGGTGACAGGTGCAGTCTGTCGATGTAATCTCCTGAGTGTTTAGCTGGCAAGAAGTCATTCTTTAAAAGCACTAAAACACAGCTGCATGCATGCTACAGTCAAATATGACTTCACTTCACCAGATCACCATTGAAAACAGCCGCTTACACGGGTAGATGCAATATTATTTATTAAAAGTAAAATGAGCTTGTTACATCTTACAAATAAGCATTGAAATGTTGAAACACATATAGATTTAGTGAAAAGAAAGTGAAGAGAGAGCACTTTTTCATATTAAAATAAAGGAGATTGTAGAATGTTTTTATTTGTGGATTGAGTTTTTTTATTCATACTACATCCTAAATTATAAAAGATTTTACTAATGGGAATCTGATTTGATGACTCAAGTGCTTTGGATCTTTTGTTTGGAGATAGCTTTACTTAAAAATTGATGCATGATCACTATCTCTGTCCACACCAAAATTATTTTTGAGCTGAGCAAGGAGCACAGTCACCATACCTGGAAATTTACTGGGTTTTACCGAGAATGCTGCTTCCCCAGGTATTGGGTTGTCTTTCTTCAGGCAGGGGAGCAGTGCTTGCCCACTCCCCTGCCCACTTCTTCTGTCACTCTCAGCTAATCTGGAGTTTGCCACACCTTGGTGCGTGGCTAGCTCTGCCTCTTCTGTAGGTAGCCTCGCCTCCACATAACACCACTCCCTGGGTAGCCTACCATGGGAAATTCCCAGGTATGACCATCACCCATGGGTGGCCAGAAATTAGCAACCTATGTGCCTCTATGGGTGACATAGATTTGAATAAGTTTTACCAGCTATGTCAGAAACACTGTACCTTACATTTAAGTGACGCAAACATACCATTTTATACATTTCCAGTGAGAAATAACTGCCATTGTGCGCCAAGGGGACTGCAGCCTCCCTGGACCTGCTACCCTAGGCTTAGTCGGCCTTGGCCAAGATACATCATGGATTGTACCTGCTAACTTTTTGTGGGTATTTCTGTACAAATAAAACTGGTAAGAGAAAAACAAAATAACAGATCAATTATCCTGGGTTCTTATGAATTCAGAACAATTTTATTTTCTATTCAAGTGAAATGTGTGCTATAGCTAAAGAGGAGATTTAAATGAAACAGAATTTCAGAACGAGCGGCACAATTTCACCTTGTATGATATATATGATATGATATTGTAAAAAGAATGCACAAGATTACTGTCTAGTTGCCAAAATTGGAAACAAAATTCCAGGGACACTTTGTAGCATAGCTATCAATTACTTACTTAGGAATTTACCATATCCAATGCCCCAGTGCTCCACCCACTCTACCCAACCCACATAATTAACATAATTTATCTCCAGTTATGAGGTGTGAGGTATTATGTCTAAATTCAAGGGCTGGAATTAAGTGACTGGAACAAAAATACCTGAAACCAAGTAACTGAAGAGGTGATTTGTGAGAAAAGAAGACACTCAAGCTGCCAAGGGTTTGTGTTGTTTGAGCTAAGGATTTATATTTATTGAAGAAGGATGTTGCTGATCAGAACAGAGAATGGGCCTGGCAGCAGCATTCATTCTAAAAGGACAAGAAAGGTTTAGTTATTATGGTATACATTATTTCACCAATTGCCACCAACACTACTATACATCCTTGGTATGTGGTAGATATATTTGCAGCACAGCATCTATATCAGGCTATTTTGGGAATGTAAATAAATAACAAGGAAATAATTGATATTAGAGCTCCAGAGAATAAAAAATAGTATATAGTAGTAACACAAATATCCCCAAACATTTTCTGCTGGTCCAGGACTGAGTAAGTTTTCAGCATGAGCTTAATGGGACAATAGAGAAAATTGAACTTAAAGTAACCTTTAGCGCTCTAGCGGTCCAAGTGTTACAGCATACAGTAAGCCTTACTAAGCATAGGCACATAGTGAGCCTGACATATGCTATGCAGTGACGGTTGGACTCCATAACAGCCACCATTATATATTGAACCATACATTGATGATTGTACTGCATAAGACCCATTATTATATATTGAGCCAGACAATAAAAGTGGTACAGAATTATTATGTAGCAAGTCAGAGACTGACAATGGTACAGCATAACTCCCATCATTAAATAGTAAGCCAGACACTGAGGACAGTACAGCATAACGCCCATTATTCTATATTGCAACTGATGATAGTACACCGCAGCTCCCATCATTATATAGTGATCCAAACACAGACAATAATACAGCTTGACTCCTATCATTATATAGTGATCCTGTAACGTACCTGGAAGATAGGTGGACCCCACGTGCAGAGACAGGCAGACGGGAAATAGGAGCAGAGTATTGTAGACCCCGACTTGCCGGGGTCATGCAGAAATATGTAAAAGCCAAATCACAAAGAAAAGGGGAAAGTCAAGAGATAACCCTGGTCAAAACCAAATCCAAATTTGTCCCACCAAATCAGAGAAGCAGGAGCCAAGTTCATAAACAAGTCGGGTCAGAAATGCAATATCATACAATCACTGGTAAAATGCATTAACGTTGCACTAAGAAAAAGCAATGTAAAAATGAGGTTCTGGTGTTAATATAGACCAGGAGGACAACAAGGCTACCTTAGGTCAGAAAAGTGTTTGCCGGGGGCACATGATGTCACACGCATACGTCTGGTTAATGCACGAGCAGGCATGAAATCATATGATTGCACATTGCTGAGTAAACCCTGCTGCAGCTTACCACAAAATCGGCAATGCAGATGAGGTAGCGAGTGAGTGGCAGTGCTCCCTGCTACCTCAGAGGATCCATCAGCCAGTAGGTGGTCCGGTGGCAGCCAGGAGTCAGCTGACAAAGTCTCCGATGTCTGAGGAATGGGCCGCGGAGTGGGCCACTGAAGTAAGTCCTTACAGGTTGTACTGCAAAACTCTCATCATTATATATTGAGCCAGACAATTAAAGTGGTACAGCATGACTCTCATCATTATATAGCAAGCCATATACTGACGATGGTACAGCATAAATTATATCATTAAATAGTAAGCAAGACACTGAGGTTGGTATAGCACCTCCCATCATTATATACTGAGTCTGTCATTATATAGTGATGCAGCATGACACAGACAGTGGTACACCATAACTCCCATCATGATATACTGAGCCAGACATTGACGGTGGTACAGCAAAAGTCCCATCATCATCA
Source organism: Sceloporus occidentalis (assembly GCA_023333645.1). Classification (NCBI taxonomy): domain Eukaryota; kingdom Metazoa; phylum Chordata; class Lepidosauria; order Squamata; family Phrynosomatidae; genus Sceloporus; species Sceloporus occidentalis. Next base: position 739,772 of record JALMGF010000033.1, read on the forward strand.
TCATCGTTTTTGTTTTCATTTCATTGCGTGTCTACTCTCACTCACTCTTCTCACACCCTCTACTCTCACTATTTCGTGCTCTCTAACACTCACTCTCTCACACTCTTACTCACTATCTCTTACGTACTGATATTCGTACTCACATACTTGCACTCTCTTTCTCAATGTCAACAGGGGTTGTTATTATTCAGCTTACACCAACTTCACTATGGAGTAGATGAGTTGTTGTCAAACCACCAGCCTTCTTAGCAGTCTTAAATATCCAAATTGGACACTCTGTCCAACTCATGTGAGTATTCTGCTGCAAAATCACCTGTCACCTCAACTGCATTATGGGATTAAGGAATGCTATTTGGTGTCCCCAGTCAACTTTGATTGGTTGTTTAAGATTTAAAATTAAAATAGAATGTATTTCCTGGACTTCCATGCTATGCACCTACAGTCATGTGAAAAAGAAAGTACATCCTCTTTGAATTATAGAATTTTACTTATCAGGACATAATAGCAAACAAATGTTGCTTAACATGTCTAAAATTAGATAAATAGAGCCTCAGGTGAACAACAGCACATGACATTACACTGCATCAAGATTTATTTAACAAAAATAAAGCCAAAATGGAGAAGCCATGTATGAAAGATATAGTCTCTCAAAAAACAAACTTCTCTTCTCTACTTCCAATGCTAATATTACCTTGACGGTCTACCACAATGTATTAGCAATGTAGTGTCACTTTTGACTCTCATTAACCCATAACTTTCAGTATACCTCCAAAAACTTTGACCTACATCTTAAAATCATTGCTCATATTCACCCCTTCCTAACATTAGATTCAACAAAGCTCTTATTCATGCACTAACTACAACTAAGTCTTAGTTGGTGTCACTTAGACCCTTCTTGTCCTCTTAGAATGCATCATTTCTCTGTTCTGATCAGCAACATCCTTCTTCAATAAATGTAAATCCTTAGCTCGAACAACACAAACCCTTGGTGACAGCTTGAGTGTCTTCTTTTCTCACAAATCACCTCCTCAGTTACTTGGTTTCTAGTATTTTTGTTCCAGTCAATTAATTCCAGCCATGGAATTTAGACATAATGCCTCACACCTCATATCTGTAGAAAGAAATGACAGTGATACAGTTTTAACTAAATGTATCCTGTTATTGTTGTGTGCTTATTTAATTTTAATGTGAGTTCATACATCAACTGTTAACTATATACATAATCTATAAGTTTGGCCTTGAATGTGTATTGACAGTAGGGCAGGCTCTAAAAACTATTGAACAATAATAATAATTATATGTATCTTTCGCTGCTTGACTAACAAAATCCTCTTACAAATAAATAATTGTTAAACATCAAAAGAGTAATCAATGAAATATCTGACATTGTTTAGATTTCAAATTTCAGGTATGTGTTTTGATTGCATAAAGAATTACTATCAAACAAAAAGTGACAGGATCTAAATACTCAGCTGTTTTTGCTGTTAGTACAGATGGCGTGGCACAGATTCTCTAGTGTTACACAATCATTATGGTCATGTTACTGTGTCGCTATAGCTAATGTTACATGGAAGATCATAGATTATAGGACAACATGACATTCTTCTAATAGCATTTATTATTTTATTATTACTCCAGCTGGTATTGTCAGTATACTGGAAAACTCTGTAGAAAATAAATTAACCCTTTAAGCATTAGGTTATGAACAACAAATTATGTTGCACAGTGCTGCATGTTCAGGGAATTCATCCCAAATTTGTCAGGAACTGACACTGTATTTACATTCTGTTATCAAATTACCATATGGGTCAGCGAGGTTAGCAATGCATGTAGAAGTCATTTTCTTTAGCATTATTTTTACATTAGAAATTGCACTTAGCTGGAAAAAAATGCACTGTTTCTGTATGCTTCTTTGTTGTATTAATTGACAAGCATTGGTATTTTCTTCTACTTAAAATGACTTCTGTGCTTCTTGAGGAGAATGCATTCCTTTGGTTATTCTGTGGGGAATGTTTCAGGTATATTGTCATTTAAACAGTAAACTGTACCCATTATTCCCACCTTGAAGAATAGCTTTTTTGACTGTATATATACATTATCTCTCTCCTCTCTATCTCTCTACTCTCTATCTCTCTCTCTCTCTCTCTCATTAGACATCCATGCTTGCACACACACACACAATTAGACATCCATACTAACAATCATATATACATATATTTAAACATACATCCCACCCCCTGCTTACCTCTCACTGCTCCTGCAGCTTTCTGTGCCTGATATGCTCCTGTCTCCCCGTGCCTGTTCAAAATACTTTAGAAAGGGCCCTTCTGACCTGGAGCGACGGGGTCCAAGTCAGAAGGGCCCTTTCAAAACTATTTTGAACCGGTACGAGGAGGCACAAACAAGGGGTCACAGTGTAGTTATTCCAGTGATACAGTCCAACAGAGAGAGATACACACAGAAAAATATATTAAAAACAAACACCCAAGAGACTTTCCAAAAATGTTTCAATGCTTACCCTTATAATGACAAAACATCAGCACTTTTTCTTCAAGACCAAATAAATACAAAAACTCCCCCTAAAATGCCAAAATAAAAATTACAAAAATTCATAATTAAATTAGTACACCACTTTTTTGTTAATCTTGGTAATATAAATATACATGCTGATCATGAAAGGCCCTCATAGGGGTACAACACCCACCAACTACCAACCAATAGCCTGCCTCCCCACAATATAGAAAGTCCTATTAGGCATCATAGCTACCAAGCTACAAGGACACATGGGTCAGTACATGAGCACAGTTGAGAAGGGCATTGGGAACAATGCCATAAGCTTCAAGCACCAGTAGGCTGACGAGGTGAAGACCTGGAAGCTCTTCACAATATATGGCAATTTCCACACCAAGTCAGAGTCAGAGACTGTACACCAGCCAGAAAGAAGGCAAATGGGTCTGGTAAGTGTCTGTCCTGAATGAAACCAAGAGTAAGGTGGAACTAAAAGATGAGCTGCTAAGAGAATGCCTGAACCAGCAACAGACATGGAAGGAAGATCAAGTAGAGGAAGTACCATGGTAAGCCAGACCCTAGATGGGATATACCATCGACAAATAGCTGAGGTGGCTGTCATTTGGAAATCCTACCAATGGCTGGACAGGGTTGGATTAAAAGACAGCACTGAGACACTGATAATGGCAGCAGAAGAGCAGGCACTAAGCACCAGATCTGTAGAGGCAGGCATCTACCCAAGGTGCAAATTTTGTAGAGGTGGCTTCTGAGACAGTCCAACACATAGTGTTGGGGTGTCAGATGCTTGTAGGAACAGTGTACACTGAACGGCACAACCAAGTAGCTGGCATTGTGTACAGGGACATCTGCACAGATTATGGGCTAAACCCTCCCAAGTAAAAATAGGAGATTCCACAGAAAGTTGTGGAGAATAGCGGTGCTATGATCCTGCGGGCCTGAAAGAAGATCTAGAGAAGATGTGGAGAGTGAAGGCCAAAGTGGTCTCAGTGGTCATAGGATCACTTGGCACTGTGACTTTTAAGATGGGAGAGTGGATCCATTAGGTTCCAGGAACGACATCAGAACACTCTGTCCAGAAGAGTGCAGTGCTAGGAATGGGTAAGATACTGTGCAGAACCCTTAAAGTCCCAGGCCTCTGGTGGAGAACTCGAGGTTGAGGAAGATACATACCACCCATAGGAGTGAGAAGGGATTTAAAAAATGAAATATATATATATATATATATATATATATATATATATACAGTGTAAAGGTTCCTAAAGATAAATCTGTGCAGCTTGTATTTACCTAACCATCCATCTTCTGCATGGTCCGGTTGGGCTTCAGGAATGTCCACGACACGCAATGCTGTGTGCAGACACAACACCGGATTTAAAAACCCAGAACTGCTATTCTGAAGCACTCTAGTGTGAGCCTTTTGTGCACATATAGAGAATATGTTGCTGAAGCTGTTTTGACTCCTGCTCTGTTTACTGACCTTGGCTACATCTGACTATTAATTTAGTGTACCAAACCTGGCATTGGTTGACTACCTGTTCTGGATACTTCCTATGGTTACCTGTCCTGGGCATCAATCTCTGGCATTATCTATATATCTTCTACTCAGTATATATATATATATATATATATATATATATATATATATATATATATATATATATATATATATATATATATATATATATATATGTATACAGTATAGCTGCCTTTTAGGGAACCTCCTCACTACTGGGATCATTAAAGTCCTAGGCCTCTTACATTAGGGCTTAGCCCATCGGTAGGTGTATCTAGGTGAAGAACTCCTGTGGTGTGTACTCCTGGGTTACATTGTGAAATCTAGCCAAGCCACTGGGGTCTCCTCACCTTATGTGCAGGTGTATAAATTCACAGAAATATATACTTGCACAGACATTTTAAAAGAGGTTGATTGGAGCCTGGTGACACTAGCAAATCTCTGATTTGAACTACTTTTAGATGAAAACAAAATGAGTGAATGAAATAAACTTGGGAAGTAGAGGTCATTTATAGATTGAAACTCTAGATTCTAAAAGCACTATATTTTATTAAAACTTTTTTGTAAATTACACATATCAATTCTATATTATTATAATTCTAATTCTGATTGTTCTATTTATAGACTATAATTAATCTTCATAAGAACTGATATAAAGACTTAACATTCTATCTCTACCTTTGACTTTTTTCTTAGCTCTTTATTATCTTTTCTTTAATATCCTCAGCCTTCTCACCGCATGTACCATCTTCGATTTCTTCTTTTTCTCCCTACCTGCATGTAGCCAATTCTAAAGACACACTAGGCCCTATCAGCAAACAGGAAATTATTGCAATCTTTTGACATATCATACACATGATAACAGCAGAGACCACAAGCGTGAGGGAGAGCAGGAGCATTATTTGCCCTTGCCCCTTCCTAAGGACAAAGGTACCATGTAAGTCTTGAAGGCAACTCTTGGTTTCGTCTCACTGACTTCCATTCTAATGTTATACACAGTGGGCAACTGTGGGCCCATGAAGGTGGATAGGCTTTGAGCAGCAGTCACACTATGAGACAGGGTCACTGAGAACAATTACAGAGAAGTGGGGAAAAAAGAAAGAGCCGATAGGGATTGGAAAACACCAAGCTCTGATGAGGAAAATACATGTGTTTGATCAGCCTAACATACTATGATCCCCATAAAGCTTATTACATAAAAGCTTTGTTAAGACAGATATTGTTAGTGCTGTAAAAACAATATGGAACTTGAAACAGCTGCACGGAAAAGTCACACTATGTGGCTATTTCTATGGATTAAATTTATGTTTAGTGAAGGATGTTCTTATTCAATGACAGATGCCCATGAACCACACAAATTATCACTGATGTCTATAAAGTTGAGAGACTCTGACTGTTATAGCGTGCACTTAAATAGAACTGTGAGGCTTTTCTTATTGGTCTTAATGACAGGATGTTCTGTAGCAGGTGGAACGAGCCAAGGACTTATGAAGCATTTCCTCTGTCTAGTGAGTCAAACTGAGATCCCACTTGAAGGTCAGTAGTAATACTGGAAGTGTCACTTAGCGCTGGATATATACATTTTTAGATTATGTCTATTTGTTTCCTGGAATTCCTATCATATTTTCTTTCTTTCGTTCTCCCTTTTTTCCCAATCTCTTTCTTTCATTTTCTTTCACAAATCCCACTAAGTACACTACATGAAATGTTCACCATATGGGAACAAATGTGGTACAAAGAAAGCACCACCGTCACATTGTGCCCTGTTGTAAAAGCTTGTTGCGTCATCACATTGTCAATTAGAAAGAAACCAATAATCCCAATCTTCTTTACTCACAGCCCCTTACTTCTGCACCACAGCAAGTGCACTGCAATGGAACTGTGGCTTTAAGGTTTTTCAATGTATTCACGTATATACAAATAAAGAGAGAAACAATAACTAGTAACTACCTCCTTTTATTTGCAGTTACCATAGAGTACAAACAATAGAGTTCAAACAAATTCCATAGAGTACAAACAAATTACAAATTACATTGTTCATCACTTGTTATTTTTAACATCTATGAGCAATATTTAGTAATACTTTTTTTCAGCAGTAAATTCTTTAAAAATAAGACCCACTATTCTGTCTACATTGGTGCTAAACATCTTTCAGTTAAAACCTATAACTCTTGTAATGAATGTAATTCGCCAAAAATATTCAGTCGCACACTCGCTTCTTTTATATTTTATTCAGTGTTCTTTTCCCGCTTATTTAATAACTCAGTTAATTTTTTTCGGTAAAAACCTTTAATCAGTGAGACTTAAGAAGTATTGCTTAGTTTGACTATACCTCTCGCAACATTTCAGTTGCCCAATGAGGGACACCTTTGTTGGGGATATGAGGCAGAGCAGGGGCATGTTAGAGGAGGGACCAGGGACAGGACCATCCACTTTCCTTACCATTTTGCACCGTACTGAAGCATAACGCCGTGATATGGCATCATATTGCAGCACCCAGCTTCAGCATACGCCCAACATGTCAGGAGTCCAAATCCGGACACTTGTGTTTAGGGTGCGACTACAGTAGGTAGGGCCATAGGCGGGAGTGGGTAGAGCCAAAGACACCCTAAAAGCCACCTCGCAGTGCTCAGCTGCTCAGCATCGTAAAAGCAGCATCAATTTATTTCAAACATCATTGGGAAAATCAGAAGAAAGGCTAGGCAAGACAGCAGTGCTGTACCTCTTTGATGGGAAAATCGGGAGGAATGAGTTTGACCCTGAAGCAAAACATAAATGCTGGATGCATTAAATGGAATGCTTCACCATGCTCATACTCTGTTTAGGTTCTTTAATGTCTTTGTGCATGTGTACATTCAGCGCTCATTAATATGCTAATGATAAGTTGATTAACATCTTGTCCATAACTGGTAATGATTAACGCAGATAAGTGCCATCATCATCATATACCCCCTTCTAGAAGAAGAAGAACTTTCCAACCCACACATTTCCACCAATGTATACCTCATATCCTTTTTTTCTGAACATCTACGAGTGGTGTGACACCTCATGTAACGTAATGTTATAGAGAGAACCCCAATTTAAGCATGCACTTTGGTTTTCTCCCACTGTAGGTCACAAATGATTCTGTTCTTCCAACTTGCATGTTCAGAATTTTCCCTGTGTTGTACCCCTGTAATTCTGTGAGACTTTCTCCTACTTTAATTTTAAAAACTCACTAAAAATCCATCTAAGGAACTATACAACCAACCCTCCTAATACCCTCAATCAGTATCCAAAAGAAGCCATTTGTCATGCCCACCTGCAAGTGTTCTCCATATCTTCCTCATTACAATCAAGAATTCCTTACTCAAGCAATCCTCTCCTACTATGTGACTTCCCATCTCAACCAACTTATAGATTGTCAGCCCGCAAGAGTCCTCCGGGAACCAGTATATTTTAATGTGTGTTAGTGTTATTGGCACTTAATTTTTTTTTTAAATATATATTTTCACTGTCCCTTATTGTAAAAATGCTATTGAATTTGATGACGCAATATAAATGTACTGTAATGTAATCTTACATCCCTGGTTTCACACACTGAAAATCCAACATTGACAAAGGATTTTTACTATGTTTATGGGATATGTACAGGAATATACTGTGAGCCCCTCTATATGTAGTTCTTATGCTGTATAACTAATTGGTGATTCATTTTACAAAAGATGGCATTAGGCATTGCAATTTAAGCCGTTAAATAGAGGGAATGCAATAGAATTTTGTTTTGACAATTAACATAATGAAAAATCAAACTTATTGACCTTGGACAGAAACTTTTAATTACTTTATTTTCTCTTTCCACTTAAGTAATCGGTTTTCTCATAATGTTTCACTATACACAGACTCCTTAATGGAATTAACCTTATTATGCCAAATAATTAATTTTAAAGTAAGAGGATTTTGTAGCACTAAGCTAAATTTTCTCATCTATAAAAGTAAAGAATTAAATTATTTTCTATGTATAGGACTAATATGAGCAAATTATGAATGTTTGTCTGATGGTATGCTGGGTCCAAATAAAACCTAAGTGCATGATTCAAATAGGGTTTCTCTCTTTTAGGCAGGAAATCACTAATGACGTAGCTAGGGCTGCCAAATTAAAAAAAGAAAACAGCTGGCTTCAACACAGCATATCATTAACAGTGGCCCAGAACCTCATATCGTAGCCATGGTGCCAGGCATCCACCCATCAATTTGGTGCATCGCCATAGAGAGAGAATTAGTTAAATGTATTGGCTACATGGCATCCAGTCTGCTGGGAGGAGAGGCTACCAGCACCCTGTGATTTTTGTGACATTGTGTCTCACATTAAGGAGCCAGCTTTTACTGTTAGAGGGGAGAACAGGCTGTTGGAATTGGCTCTCCATAGAGAGTATTCTACCAGCTTGATCTTTAGAACAAAAAAAAGCAACGTTTCCGCCAAACAGGGCCTTTGTCAAGCCTTGTTTGGCCGAAACGTTGCTTTTTTTGCTTTGTCTAAATAAAGTATCCTAAAGATTTGAAGCTGTTTGGAGTGCTGGGATTCCTTTTCTTTGTTCGTGTGCTTCAAGAGGGGTTATGCTGTCCCTTTTTTTCCTGCTAGAACCCAGCTTCCTGGGAGTTGAGTGCAGAACCATTTTTTCTTTTTTACCAGGACAGGCTCTGTCACACCAACACCCATACACACACACCAGGACAGGCTCTGCTACACTGACACACACACACACACCAGGACAGGCCCTGCCACACCAACACCCATACACACACACCAGGACAGGCTCTGCTACACTGACACACACACACCAGGACAGGCCCTGCCACACCGACACCCATACACACACACCAGGACATGCTCTGCTATACTGAACACACACACACAAACAGCCGGACACAATCTGACACAGACAGCTACACCAGGATGGATTTTCCACACTGAGTTGTTGTTGATACACCCTTGGTGTTTTTGTCCCTTGTGTATTGATGCCTCAGCCAGCATCTTTTTAGTATAGATTAATGTGGTGCCTCCAGACCCTTGTATGATCGCCTCCAGCAAGCACTATTTGTATTAATGTGCCCAGCAAGCCCCTCCGATTATTATTGATTTATGTGATGGCCCCATCACATATATGCATTAGACATGCATTTTTAACTACATAATAAGTATTTATCTCTTGAAATTGAAATATAATTTCAAAATAACAGCTGAACTGGCAGTTTCTTTAATATTAGACCGTGCTGGCGATATGTATTAATATTAGACCCTGCTGCCCATATATATTAATATTAGCCCCTGCCGCCGATATATATATATATGAATATTAAATCCTGATGCCGATAGCAGCTATAGATCAACACATTAACACACAAACCCAGCTTTGCATGTATAGATCAATTGTGAACTCCGCAGAAGGTATAGATCAAATAAACAGAATTCGACATACCAATCCTGTATTTGCAGGTATACAATAATAATGTATGGAAACATAGCATAACAGATATGGATCTACAGAATAACCGAAAAACCCAGCTTTACAGATATAGATCAACTGGACGTTCAGTGGTGGGAGCACGAGGCCTCTGTGTCGCTGCTCTGCCGCAGTGCGCGGCTTGACTGCTGAGCGCCAGAATATGACGTCATATTCTGTCGCTCACCATGAAACACTGGCACTGAAACAGAGGCCTCGTGGAGGCTGAGGGGCACCGAGTGGTTGATTAAAACTTATTCATGAGTGACCACTTGGCACACATTTGGGAAAAGCTGTGACGCCAGCAATTTCCCTTTAAAGCAAATACCAATTTTGTGAATGTAACTCTTTTTTTGATCTCTGTTTATATGCATAAAGACAGGAAATAAGAGGGCATCTTATCAGTAAAACAATTCAATGCAACATAACAGGCTATTAATACATCTTCATGTGGAAATATATGAATAAGCACACTAAAATGTAATCATGGTCAAAATTATAATGGCTAACTGTAAGTGGATATCTGCATTTCTATTTCCTTCATAGAACTCGGCTCAGCAACGAGACCCACAGGGCCATGTCAGTACAGTTGGACAATGAGTTCATGAACTAGGGTACTAACATTAGCTAGTGGAGGTAATTAAAGCTCTCCGTGTAATGTTCCTTATAAAAGCACTATATACTATGGACAGGTAAACAGGAGGTGGGGACATATTATATTTAATATAGAATTTAATATATAAAAATTAAAAGTACTGTACCTTTAAGTGTTGCTGTGGTTTATTGCTTATTCTTAGAACCTCATAGTCCAACCTTCAAACAAAACAAAACCAACACTAATAAACTGCTACAGTATTTGGACCCATAATGTGAATTTGCTGTTAATACACTACCAGGACTGTGATTATCAATTTGCAATTGAACAGTTACTCACTACCTGAAGGTAGTTTATTAACAGAGTAGCTGGACTGAATAATTGTTGCCATTCCCAGTTATTCAAGGACTCAATTATTCCGGTAAAATTACAAGTCTCTTCTTGTATTGCAGGAACAATGTGTCAATTTCAGTGCATTGTAAGCACGCTTTGTCAATCTGAATTCAGATGAAGTACAATGTGGCAATATGAATGCATGCACTGTGTCAATTTCATATCCACTGATCAAGTAAATGTTACATGCCAGAATTCATTATAAAAACAATATTTTTCTGTAAGTGTCATAGTAAGAAAGTACTAATTGTAATGATCTTATGCAGAATATGCAAGCCCTATTTAGCGGGGCATCATAGTCTGTACCATATGGAATTAATCTGGTTGGATACAGTGAATACCAACAAACTGTAATTTTAGCATGATATACTGATTACATTAAATGCCAAAAAATCCTGCTGGGGTTCAAATGTCCACTAAATGGGTTATTAATTGGCATCAATGTGTAAAACCCAAGAGATATGGGGAGTGGTGCTACCAGGTCAGCTCTTTGGAGAACATAGAGAGGAATGTGTCACCCACACAAAGAGACAGCCAAAGGATTATGGATTTTATGAATTCTTTTCCACCCTATGCCATCACTCGCCACTCAATTCTGCTCTTATTCTGCAGTGTTTCTGCCCTTCAAGCCTGGACTGGCTGTATGGCATGTAAGTTTACCTTTTTAATTGTTGGTTGCCATTTTTTTCAGATTTTTTTTAAATATAATAGTTTGGTCATTTGTTATAACAATTGTTACTTTGTGTTTTCCTTGACCAATGCCCTAGGCTTGCACCTCATCCACAGCTGCCAGCTTCACTACAGAGCCCCAGGATATGATGTCATATCTGGAGATCCATGTCTTAAAGGCACACAGTAACTTTTAATGCAGCTTATGGAGGACGATCAGAGATCTTCTCAGAACTAACCCATTGAGCAGCAGCACACCAGGGGAAAAGTCATGCTACAAAAGGAAAGGGCCTTCCCTAACCTATTTTTTAGAAGCATACAATTATCTAAAATGTTTTGTATGCTGTAACATTAACATTATCCTTCACTGGAACTATGGAAACCCTGAGAAACAACCCCAGACCATTAACCCGCCTTCACCAAACTTTACAACCGACACCATGCATTCAGGTAGGTAGCATTTGCCTTTAATTCACCAAACCCTGATTTGTCCATCAGACTTCCAGATAGTGAAGAGAGGTTTATCAATCCCGAGAACACAGCTCCAGAGTCCAGTGGCGTGTCCTTTACACCACTCCAGCCGATGCTTTGTATTGCTCACAGTGATCTTAGGCTTGTGCTTAGCCATGGAAACCCATTTAATGAAGCTCCTGATGCAAAGTGCTTCTGCTGATGTTGCTTCCAGGGGCAGTTTGGAACTCTATAGTAAGTGGTGCAACAGAGCACAGACAATTTTTACACACTACACGCAGGGCCGGCCCAAAACATAGTGCCATCTGGGGTGAAGTTTGAAATGCCACCCCCCTCCCTGTCGATCCCACTGCTCATTATCTACCCCCACCCCCTCCCTCCCTATTATCTACCCTATCTCCCCCCTCTTCCAGCAGTCCTGCGGCAAGTCTCCCTGCTCTGCCGCGGTGCGCGCTGCTTCATATGTCATATATGACCTCATATTCCGGTGCTCAGCATTACAAGCTGGCACCGAGCTAGAGGGCTCGCAGAGGAGAGAGAGGGGCGCCAAGTGGGTACTGAAAACTTGATAAGCAAAAACCACTCGGAGCCCCTCTCTCTCCTCCGCTTCAAAAAAAAAAAAAGGCGCTTGGGGCTGCAAAGTGCCGTCTCTTCAAAAGTGCCGCCTCTGACTATACGCTTCAGCACTTGGCTGTCCAACTCCATGAGTGTGTGTGGTTTACTGCTTCTTGGGTTGGCTGTTACTCTACTGTAGATGCTTCCACTTCACAATAAGAGTACTTACGGTGTACCGCGGCAGCTCTAGCTGGGCAGAAATGTCACAAACTGACTTGTGGCAAAGATAGCATCATATGATTTAAAGTGACTAAGCCCTTCTGATGCTTATGATTGTCTATATAGATAGCATGTCAATAGGCTTGATTTTATATACCTATTAGTAATGGGTGTGGCTGAAGCACAAACTTAAGTATTTTGGTCATATTGAGTAACTATACAGTATGTTACATAAAAAAATATTCTCTATGGTATATTTTAAAGCATTTTATGGCATGCCGGTAGATGGTTTTCAACATTCCAGTTTATATTAAAATATATATATATTTCTTCATTCTTTTTATTGTAAGAGTCAAAATCAAACCATGGCAGCTTCTGAAAAGGAATGCAAAGTAATATTTGTTAATATGGAAAACTAAATTTCAGCCAGATTTCGTAAGCCTAAAATTGCACATATCCTCAGGGAAACTATGTTTGGTATTTGTAAGGAAACAATGAATGGTAACAAAAAGTTGAGATATTTCATACCGTATATAACACACTGGATACCACACCATTTCTGTGAACTCTCAGAGTTTGACCCCGAGTCTGAGGGCTTTTGCCCCAATCTCAGGGTGATGGGGCAGATTCTCAGTGTCACAGAGCTGACGCTGACTGCTGTGGGCATATCTAAGACTCCTAATTGGTGCTTTTGCTACCAGTATATTATGGTTGACATCACTGCTTACAAAATAGGTGACGGAATCTTAATCAAAGTTTCCATGAGGACTGGTATTAGAGCTATTTGGCTACTACCTTTGGAGAGTCATGACATGGACTCTTCATAATGGGCTATTAAAGGGTTAGTATTTGGGATAAGCTCATTTAGAAATTTACCAGGTATTATGTACCACACTGAGGGTTGCACAGCTACAGATCTCTCATCAGACCTCACCTAGAGTAATGTGTATAGTTATGGAGACCCCCACCTTCAAAAGGACATTGACATATTGGAGAGAGTTCAGAGCAGGGCTACTACAATGGTGAATGGTTTGCAGGATAAGCAATATAAGTAAAGGCTGAGGAATACCAATAAGTATAGCTTGGAGGGATTAAGTACATTACAGGACGGATGTTTATTTCAAAGAAGGAGAAATATTAGAACAAAAGCCCATAATCTAAAAGTACTGATTAAGGTTTGAGTCTTTATATCAGGAAAAATGAGCATACTAGAAGGACCAAATGGCATGGACAGAGGCATTCTCCGCAAGTAGAGATAAATTATCTCCATAATTTCAAGAAGAGAAGGGGTTGAGCAGGGTCATGCTGCATTGCGTGACCCTTGGGTAGTAGTACAGCAGGCCATACAAATGCACTGAAGGCAGGATGAAGCTTCGAAGTAAGTTCTGTGAGTGTGTGTCTAGGTATGTTAGTATGTGTATATGTGAGCGTCAGTGTGTTTGTGTGTTTGGATGTGTTAGTGCGTGTCAGTGTACTTATGTGTGTATGCTAGTGTGTGAATGTGTGCGTGTAGGGGCATGTTAGTGTAATTGTGTGTGTGTGGGCATGTTGGTGTGTGTCTGGGTATATAAGTGTATGTGTCTGCGTATGTTAGTGTATGTGTCTGGGTATGTTAGTGTATGTTTGAGTATATTAGTGTATATTTAAGTGTGTGTTAGTGTGTATATGTCTGGGTATGTTTGTGTATGGGTATGTTAGTGTATGTAGGGGTATCTTAATGTGTATGTGGTTGTGTATATGTGCGTGGGTGTGTGTCTGTGTGTAGGTGTGTAGGTATGAGTGCGTGTGTGTATGTGTATGGATATGTTAGTTTAAGTGTTTGTTAAAAAAAGGTGTTTTGTCAACCAGCAACCAATGGAATGGACCATACCAATAGCTGTTTTAGTAATAAGATCAGTTTTCCAAGCCACTTTTTAGACTTAACCACCACTGTAGATTTGGGTTAATTCGGCTTTAATTGTGTAACAAATCAAAAGAAAAATAAGATAAAGTGTCTTTGATTGCTACAATCCTAATGCAACCAAAACAAGCTTTTCTTTGATTAAGGTCTGTAAGGGATATTGAAGAGATATTTCCATTCATTGTCAACAGGCCTTCGAAATCCTACAGACAAATTCCTTTCTTCTGACAGAAATAAAGGAAAAAATCCTGTGGAAGCTGAAAATTCCTTTGATAAACAGATCAGAGATTTTTTGGCTTTGGGCCGCATTTTAAGTAGCACATAGTGTAAACAACAAATCTTATCTACAACCTTTGCTGGTTAATTGACTAAAAAATCCAAAGTATTTTAAACAGTCCACCATAAAATGAATAGGTGGTAACGCACAAGGATAGTCATTGCCTACCCATAGTATTGGAGGTAGTAGAGATTAGAAATGATATGACCATTGGTTTTTACCAAAGGATATCTGGTCAAGAGCTAGACAGATGAGTAGGAGCTAATGGAGCCAAACTCTTGGGAGCTTCAAGTCATGTAGTGATTACAAGGTAGATGGTATTACAAATTCAGCTTTACATGCAGTGTGTGCTTAAAGGATGTGTAGTGTAAGTCAGTAGGGTCTTCATTGTTTGTGTGTGATATGTGTCTAGCATAAAGGGGTGTATGTCGTTTTTGAGCTTGAATGTAGATTTAATGGCGATGCTGCTGCACATAGTATGCACACATGTGTATACAACGTGCAGTCGCACATAAGTCTATGTTTATTGTACAATTTAGTTTTTTTATTTTTTTTAAATTAATTTTCTTATTTTTTTCAGTAAACAAGGGTACAGAGAAAAAAACAATGGAAAATTAAAATGAAAAATATGAACACAGTCTGTCGCAGCAAATGCAATGAAATAATAACATGACAATTAGATATGAAAAACACAATATTCAATCATCATAAAAATGAATAATTAATACATTGAGAAGTAAACCGTCAGGGTAAAATTAAAAGATCCTATAAGGAGAGGCAGGGGAGGGGGACTAAGAGGTAAAGGAAGGACAGGGATAGATTGGGGTGGCGTTGGGGGAAGGTACAACACTTAGGATGTGATTAGCCAATTTTAATTCACAGTGTACCCCTATATCAATAAGTATATTGTTATCTTAGTCAGTAATATAGGTCCAAACACAGAAACAAATTTTTCTGAATCTCTAACAACATAATTTCTAAGTTTTCTAGCTAATGGGAAACAGGGGTAATTAGCCCCTTCTTCCTCACGACTAGACTAGCAGTGGTTCACATAGCAAGGTAACATGTGGAAGAGAGGAGAAGATACCACTGGCAGAGGATAAAATCCTTCGGTTCTTGGTATGTTATTTAATTTGTGGTGGAATGTCTAGCTATCATTCATTTAAACACCATCTAATATCAGAATTTTAGGGTGCACATTCTTTAAATCCCACAGATGCGGAGAACAGAAATTCCTGGCAGAGGGATTGCAGTCTACACTATGAAGCCAACAGCTCTGAAAGAAATATAAGCTTCGTTTTTGTTTGTGATTCACAAGATTGGTATGAATAAAGTACACCCAAATAGTGTCATGTTTATCTATCTATCTATCTATCTATCTATCTATCTATGTCTCTCTCTCTCTCTCTCTATCCCCCTCCCTCTCCGTATGCAGGGCCGGCCCTACAATGGAGCCGACTGGGGCAATTGCCCCAGGCGGCACTTCAGAAGGGGCGGCACTTTGCCGCCCCAAGCGGGTTTTTTTTGAAGCGGAGGAGAGAGAGAGGGGCACCGAGTGGTTTTCGCTTACCCGCTCGGCGCCCCTCTCTCTCCTCTGCGGCGAGTTTCCCTGTTCGGTCTCGGGGCCGGCTTGTAATGCAGAGCGCCGGAAGTGACGTGAATTTCCGGCGCTCAGCATTACAAGCCGGCACCGTGGCATCACAGGGAGACTCGCCGCAGGACTGTTTAAGGGTAAGTACCGGTGGGGGTGGGGGGTAGATAATGCCGCCCCCCCCGGCGTCGGCGGGGGGCGGCATTTTAAACTTCGCCCCAGGCGGCGTTAAGTCTTCTGCCGGCCCTGTCCGTATGTGTATGTGTATATATATATATATATATATATATATATATATATATATATATAAAGAATATATAAAGAAATATAAGATATATATATGTGTATATATATATATATATATATATATACATATATATATAAATCTTATATTTCTTTAGTGCTATTTCAGATAGGATACGGAATTAGGCAAAGCTTTTATCATAAAGCATAGGGATAAGCATGGCTGGAATGAGCTTTCAGTGGAATACTAAATATGTTGTATACATTGTAACAAACGCCGCTGCAAATACCATGGGAAAACATCTGAACTATTCTAAAGCTATAAATATTTAAGATGAATCATTGTCAATGATAGTTTTTAGCATAATATCATATTAGTAATTTTCAAAACTGGAAAATAGCAGTTTAAGAACTATAATAAGTATATATGTATCTAAATTAGAAGAATGTATGTAAAATTATATATATATATAAAACACTTTCAAAAAGATGGTCAGCACTCCAGGACATCATGTCCTGATGAAAGTCAGTAATGACTGAAACGTCAACTTGACTTTGAATAAAATGAAATTGTCAATTTAAAGACCTGGAGTGCTGACCATCTTTTTGAAAGTGTTTTGTATGGAAACTGCTGGTTACTAGCACCGGGCTTGGAATATTTGGAATGGTGTGCAATGGACTCTGTGAGTAAATATATATATATATATATACACCGTATTTGCTTGATTATAAGACGACCCTGATTATAAGACGACCCCCCAAAATCTAAATATTAATTTAGGAAAAAAACAAAAAGCCTGAAAGAAGACTACCCTATAAGAAAAAAAGTTTTACTAGTAAATATTAATTCATGTAAACAATATTTTCATATTTAATAAAAGCTATGATTGAGAAAAATATATATTTTTTATTTCCTTTTATTTGCCAACCTGCCCCCCCAGTTATGCACATCTGCCCCCAGGGTTGCCACTCTGCCCCCAGAAATGCCTTATATCCCCTATTTGCCACTCTGCCCCATGATGTGCCTTTTAACCCTCTATATGCCACTCTGCCTCCAGAAATGTCTTATACCCTCCTATATGCCACTCTGCCCCATGATATGCCTTTTAATCCCCTATATGCCAGATATAGGGGGTTAAAAGGCATATCATGGGGCAGAGTGGCATATAGGGGGTTAAAAGGAATTTCTGGAGGTATATATATATATATATAACTGCTAACAGCAATCACACTCCTATCAAGCCAAGGCAGCCAGTACATGCTGGAACCTGGGGATGATAGGTGTGTGAGTACAGCCTCCCTATGCCATGCTACCACCACCACCCCCCTTACACATTCATACTAACACACACTCATTCACAAACATTTAAATACTCATTCATTCCATTAATTACACATACTTGCTCAAAAACCCTCCCCCACCCCCTTATCTGAACTGCAGATCTCTCACTCGAAGACTTCTGCAGGGGCCCGGCTGTGCGAGCAACTTCTCTGGCCCCGCCCCCAGAGGAAGGAGGGGGGAGGCAGAGTTATGTGACACTCTTCTAGCTTCCTGTTCTCCTGCTACTCGCGACCAAAGCACTGGTAAGCAGCCTGGCCCCAGCGGACATTTTAAGGTCTGATTAGAAGACGACCTCGATTATAAGACGAGGGGTATTTTTCAGAGCATTTGCTCTGAAAAAAACCTTGTCTTATAATCGAGCAAATACGGTATATATATATATATATATATACTATAAAAAGGTAAAATTTTATTTTACAACATAAAAGTATACAACTTTACAAGAATTTGTATGCTTAAACCTTTTATACAGTTCTTACAATATATAACAAGCTTGTTAATTACAACTGTTATTATAATGGTGGAGAAAGAGAGAAAGAAAGAAAAAGCAAACACTGTAGGTTTTGGCCAACGATGGACTTCTTCCTTTGTCTTATATGATGGTCTCGGTTTTTCTCTTTATTAATAGTTCCAATACTGTTGTGACACAACTGAGCCTTATATGGTTGCAGCCTCAAAAAACTGGATACATACTAGAAATAAAGAAATATTCAAGCCAATTTTTTCTAATAAATAGTCATTGGAAACACAGTTGAATTTTTTTTATTGGAGCAAATCTAATTCCCAAAAGGTATCTATTTTGATAGAACACCCAGAAGAGGTAACCCAGATTGGCCTCTTCTGCTTTGCATTTCTGGTAGCAGCAATTCGACACCAGATGCCCTTGTGCTTAATGTTTTGGTGACCAACAAGCCCTGTGAGCTATTAGAAATGCTTTATCAGAATAAGTGTCCGCTTGAATCAATTTTATTATTTTATTATTTAATTGTAACCATTGGTTTCCATCTGGGGTATTTTTGCCATCTAACATTGGATGCTTGAGAGAACTTACATGGTAGAAACTGCATTGCTCTTGCAGTATGTAGTCATCTACGTTACTATTCCAGTCTTTGCTAGTGAGTAATTTAGGTTATGCTGTAGGCGTACCACAAGAAGGGTCCGTCTAAGTGACTTTGCATTGTTGGAGTGTCAGTGGCCGTCGTGAGTGCTGTGCAAGAATTTGTCTGTCATTTGAAGGTCTTGCTTAACCTTTTGAGTGCAAGATTGGTTTTTCCTGTTGAGAAATTATAAAAAAAATATATTAAAAAAATGTGCATATTATCGTTCTGTAACTGATCTGCAGAACTTTCTCTACTACAGAAAAAGTCTCCACATTTCTTCACGATTAAATATGCAAGACCTCTGCAACAGGTAGCAGACATGGTTGCAGCCTGACTGTCACGCCAGATATAGGTGCCAGATATAGATGTCAGGGCAATGCAGAGCTTATCACCGAATGGCCAAAACATGACACAGGAACAGCAGGAACGTAGTGCAGGACAAGACAAGCAGGCAGAGGTTGAATATACCGGAGAAGGACTAAAGATGTCAGTACGAAGGGATATGAAGGTCAAGGCCAAGCAGGGGTCTGGTACACAGTTCAAGATCCAATGGTGACAATACAACAGGAAAGGATAACTCATGGTCAATTTAAGGCAAGGAACTGGAAACGGTACAGGACTCTTGTTAAGGCGATCACAAGGAATAACACCTAGAGACTAAAGCAGGGGCAAGGGCTACAAAGTGAGGGTAATAATAGGTATAAAGGAAAGGAAGTGCACACTCAGCAATTAATCTTTATTATGTAGACTGATCAGTTAGCAAGATCCTTTGTAAATATAATACCCTATATGAAGCTAAAAAGTACATTTGCAAACACTGTTTCCAATAAACACTAAGGTACTCAATGCCTACAATTAAACAGCTTTTGGTGCAAATTACACCAGATGCGCCTTGCTCCCTTTTGTACCTTGTACCGAATAATAAACTCTTTATTTCAAATAGTCCATCTTTTGTGTTTTCTGAGCTGTGCTGTTTACTATTTTCATTTGTGTTTAATTAAGTAAAAAATGAACAACCGTAGGTACGATAAAAAAACCACAGCCATGGCATTTTTTTATGGAAATGATGTCAAGTTTAGAAGACCTACCAAATAGTACTGGGTTACTTCTGCTGTCTTGTGTTCACATTCATTCTTTTTATGGAATTGGAAATTCACTGTAATTTAAAATATGATACTAGTTGTAAGAAATACTTGTCCAATAAAAATTCTCAATGACTACTTAATACAAAATATGCACATTACTTCAGAAGTCAAAATGCTAATTCTATACAAATACATTCAGTTTGAAATCTAACATCTGAATAGCAATGCATTCATTTAACGGGGCTTTTGAGACTTAATTCGTTGAGACCAGAGGAACATTTGCCTTGTAGAAAAGCTTCTTAACATATATGCTGAGCTATAGTAAAATGATTGACTACCTCGAAATATTGTAGAAACATGCAAACCTTAGGCTTAACAAGTTAGGCTTGTTGACTTCCCAATTTGAGGCCTGCACTGGCTGTACATATTATATATATATTACTTGACAGGGTTTATGCATCAGTTTGGAACACCATCAATCTCTAAGGTCTTCTCTCAACACATAGTAAATGATTGAGTGGAACACAAGGCTCACTGGTATCCTCAATGGTTGTCATGTAGGTACAATAAAAAAACACACCATTAAAAACCAAAAATAATTATTCAATTTTGCAAAACTTTATTTGCCTTACCCATTTCATCAGGGCCGGGCTGGCCATGTGGCACACTGACATTGCAGGACACCCCTATTTAAGGGGGGGATGGTGGGGATTGGGGCATGTCAGGACCCTGCTCCCACAACCTGGAGGATTCGAGGCTCCAGGAATCGGCGCATCTCCTGGCATCTTCGGGTAAAACCCGAAAAGTTCCCAGTTATGGCTACAAAGTGCATCATATCTGGCAGTTGGCTGCACTTATGTCATTTGGCAGTTGCTGCCATGTTATCCCCGGCTGGGCCCTGCATTTCATTGTCCAATGAGCCTGCATTATTTTCCAAAATCCGAAGAATACACAGAAATGTAATCTGAAACCTTAAATTGTATCTTGCCGAAGGAAAAAAATGACATTGAGGAATATTGCATACTACACAAATGCGATATATACCTATATATGTATATAGACGATATAGGAAGGTATTCTTTACAGTGAGGACAATTAAGGTATGGAATTCACTTCCAAGGGAGGTGGTGTTATCCAATACATTAGATACCATCAAAAGGGGCCTTGATATTTTTTTAGAAAGGCATGACATACAGGGATATAAATAGAATAACATTAATATTTTAGAGCTTCTTGATCCAAGGATAAATCCGATTGCCTCTTGGAGTCAAGAAGGAATTTTTTTCCCCTGATGGCAGAATTCGAAGTAGCTTAATTAGGGGTTTTTTTGCCTTCTTTTGGATCAAGAATAGGAAGGTTAGGTAGAAGGGTTGAACTTGATGGACTTAGGTCTTTTTTCAACCTTACGAACTATGTAACTATATATAGTCCCAAAAATAATAAGTAAATATTTTTAGAAAATAGATTTATATGAAACTGTTACAGGTGGCTGAACTGAATTTGTTTTTATATATATTTTGTTTGTTTTCTATGCAGTTTGTGAATTTATTTTTAGCAAAGCTGTGGAATTGCTTGTAATAATTAGTCTTCCCATTGACTAAAAATACTCTCAATATAAGCCACATTTAAAATTTTAGCTGAAGTATCAGCAATCCTCGTGCATTATTATATCATGGCCGGATATTGAGTGAACAAAGTGGAGGATAGAAGCAATGCATTTTTGGCGTCCAGAACTCAAGTTGCCATGACGGGACACGTGAAGGAAACCTAGTACCTGCGGCAATTGTGGTGTCACTCCTGGGTCAGCCTGCTTCCACTTTTAGAAGAGTCTTTCAACTTTGATTACCAAATTCCCTGCTTCTGCATTAAATATCAACTATGACTATGTCATCTAGAACTGCAGGCATCTCAAATAATCTGTGTTGATCATATTTGCCATAAATACTGGGACTAATGGTGACCTTGAATGAATTACATGCCCTGTAAGCATGTTTTTCAAGATGGAACATGCCTGTATTGTGTTTCATTCTACCATGCGCATGAGAATTCATGGATTAGTTAATTGATTGCCATAGGAGGAGACAAACACATTAAAGAAGTTAAAGAATACCTTCAAAGCAGCAGTAAATATCATATTAAATGTTGTTTTCTAGGTAAAACTAAATAAATGTGGAAATATTTATATTTTTAATGGATAAACATGTTCTTTGAATCTCTGGAGTCTCAATGATAACATACACTTTAGATCAATAGCTGTACGGATTATTTACTAGAAATGTATTCCACGTAAGAATCAGCAGATCCAGAATCAATTAGGTAAATACTGCGGAATAATATACCTAACCCATAGCATTAACCTTCAAATCAATCGTACCAAACTTGCTCTAGAATTTATTTTGTTCAAGAAATATAAACGAAACGGTGCAGAATTCCAGAAGACAAAGTACTTATCGAACGCTGTAATACTAAGACTTCTATTTGTATATTGAAAGGCTATTTCTTTTTCTGAAAAAGTAGCCAAAAGGCGTGAAGCACGTTTGGTGAAAAAATAGGACAATAAAAAAGACAAATGGGGTAAACCGAAAATAAGAAAGTATAAAAAAAAGAAAAGGATACAGCGGCATATACTTGACCCTATTAATCTAATCGAGTGCTGATGTGTGTGTGTGTGTATATATATATATATATATATATATATATTTTCAATGTATATATTTTCTAGGATAATAATATTGGTTGTCCTGTCAGATCTTTTTCCAGTTGTTAGTTTGCGTTAATTACAAGGCTCAACAAGTCAATATAACATACTCTCTGAATAAGCGAATACAGAGATGAGTGTTAAAAATCAATTCTTTTTGAGCAGTCAGACTATGGGAATTTTAGAACCAAAGCAAACATGCTAGGTATCTCCGTATCAGGCTTTATATTGCTCATGAATACGTGTGTGATTCTTTGTGATTATTTTTCCTGTTTATAAGTGGCTCAGGCACCTTCTAGCATTTAATAATAAATTGTTTGGCTTTCCTTATTCATCACGCGTTGATGTATTACAAAGAATCTCTTACACTCTGGGTATTGTGTGATGCTTCTGGACCAGATTACAAATGGCAGCACAAATCAGGATTAAAGTGGTTACGAAGTTGTAGAAATTGATTTCTATTTTAAATCATACACGAAAGCTGTAATTTTAATAATGCTAAGAGTAAGTCCAATCAGGAAAAATGCTCTGAGCTGATAAACTAAAAATCTAAATCTGATACATACCAAGATTTAAGTGGACATGCCAGATTTGTACTGAAACTTTTTGATTTGGACTTTTGTCAGTCTTTATTTGAGAGGTTTAATATTTCTATAACGTACAATCCAAGACAGTTACCATCTTACTATGTAATATGGCCATGGAAATGTCCAGTACATCCGCAGCACTCAAATTACTAGGTTCTACAATCACTTTAGATCTTCATACATATCCCATTCTATAAATTAATCTCTATATTCTGCTGTCACAGAATAAATTCAGTGTACATCAAATTCTATCGTCTACAAGAAGTGAAGCTTCAATACATAAAATATAATGTCTTAGAATAATACAACAGAATTTTGATTTGTCACGCGATCTGGCGAAGAGTTGGTCGATTCTGTTTAAAATAAACATTTAAGTCCGACTGACATTTTAGGAGTAATGCTACATTTCTATTTTTAATAAGATTTTTATTTTCTGAAAATTAATATTGGTAGAAAAAAATCTTATATCAGAAGATTGGAAACTAGTAGTCTGCCTTATAATATGGTATGTCATACAGTCACGTGAATAAGAAAGTACACCCTCTTTGAATTCTATAGTTTAAATATTAGGACATAATAATAATAATCTGTTCCTTAGCAGGGTTAAAAATTAGGTAAATACAACCTCAGATAAACAACAACACATGACATATTACACCATGTCATGATTTATACAACAAAAGAGGACTAAATAGTAAATGTTAGTGATTAGAGAATAAAGATTATATTTAATTAGAGCCAATAATTCTGGCTGATAACTTATTTTTTTCTCAAAATTATTTTTTTAAGAAAAGCATATTTTTCATATTTCCCATGGTTTCAATTATTTTTGATTATTTTGTGATGCCTCCTTTTAAAGTAATTCCATTCATCATGAAATACTATCTTTGTAAATGTGCTTTATTGACTTATGTATAAAAGCCCCAGCCTTATCTCAGACACCTAGATAGGGCTACCAAAAATGTATCTCAGCGAAATGTTGTAAATGTGCAAGTGTCTGGTTGTTAGTTCCCTCGGGGGAATCCCAAACAACATGTTTCTAATGGAGCTGTACAACAGGAAGAGTAAAAATCAAGATACGCTATAATGAAATCAGCACATTGTGCTTTGTAAAGTGGAACTGTCATGCTTTCAAATAATATATTCTAAAGATCAGTAAACAAAATAACCCTGTGTAATGGTATTTACAGAATACAGACCTCATGGATGTGGAGAGAGTGTGTGCATGGGGGTGCCTTGTCCGTATTGGGAAATGTTGGGAAAAGCAAATTAAGTTTAATTCTAGTTTTGCCACCTTTTGCCATAAATCTCACCCTCCCTAAGGTAAACTTAGTCTGCTATACTTAAAGACAGCCCAACTAAAGAAGGTACGTAGGTACTTTAATATTCAGTTTTCAAAAAGAGGAAAAGGGTGCTTACCTGAGGTAGAAGCAGTCACTCCCTCATCTACTGTGAGTAGCCAATCAGTATCAAGAAATCATTGGTTGCTAAACATGTGCATGGAGGTTGCTGTGTTTGCCGTGCAAGCAAAGAAGACAACATGGAAATTTAAAGGGACCTCACAGCTATCAAATGCATTAAAGTTCATATGATGGTTGGAAGTGTGCCTCTAAACCAAAACTCTAGAAGCAACTGCAGAGGTGTAAATCAAAAGCTACATGGAAGAGGCAAATGAATGTGATGTATGTAACAGGATATCCTACAATGCTTAAAGAAAGTAGACAAAATAAATACAATAACAGAAATACATATCTCTTTAAAGCTTTTTGTTTTTGTTGAATGGCCTACACCTTACAATGTTTCCTGAGTTCCAAGCAATAAGCTTTTGCAAGCGTGTAGCTAAACCTCGGTATTTTCAACTCTGATGCCGTTAATCCTTCAAATTGTTTACCCTGCTGTAGAACACTTTTTAGGGGCTTAGTGTGAGATAATTTATGCAATTTGTGCAATAATGTTTGTTGATGAAAAGAGCTGTGATTAAATTGTGGATTTCTAAAATCTATATGATTAGGCTGGCTAGATTTTACTTGTAAGAGATGAGACTACTAATTGTATGACTGCAATATGTGTTCTGATGTTCAACTGATAATTATAGGAAACCAAATATATTGAATATACAATACATATGTTTAACCATTCTGACATGTTAAATACACACACACAAAAGAATTACTTACCATGAGTGCTCATAAGGGCTTTCCTTATGTGGCGGATGATTCTGGCTTCTTGAGTTTAGGCCACGGTTGGACTCTGATTCTGCCGCTGACTATCCCTGAGAAAAGGCCTGTCCAACAGAACCTCTGTGACATATATTTGTGTTTTTTGAAAGCTATCCTCAAGTCTTTGAGTACTGAGGGATACACTGATAAAGCAAGGCCAAGACTGGAATAAATGTTTAGTCTTTGTTAATGGAGGACAGAGGAATTAGCAGAGTTGATGGTAATCAAGTATGATAAAATACATGTGTTGGATACTGCAGATATGTTATTGTGGCTAATACATGCGCTCATCTGAATATGAATTATTACATTTAAGTAAAAGGAAAAGTTATAATAAATTGCAGGTTAAAACCAAATGTAACATTTCTCATTTGGTGACACTGTCTTTACTACGAATATGCCTAGTGGCTGCCGGTAAATAAATACCGATGTGACATTGTATGGAATCAATTATATTTGAGCCTCTGCAACATCTGTCAACCTAGGTTTTAACAGAGAGACAGAAAAGATGAAATGAGGATTATTTTGTTAAATGCCACTGAAAAACTGAAAAAAAATGATGTTTGAATTTGGGTGAATAATCTATATCATGAAGTCCCCATGAAACATGTCCCCTTATGGTGCTCCCTTCCTGACTCTTCTCACCTTTTTTCTCCAATGATCTTCTTCCATTCAGCTTTTATTGTTATCTACCCTAAAAATATACTTCAGTTTACATACCTCTATGTTCCACCTGTTTTTTTTAGCGTTGTCTTTAGTATATAGTTTGTTGCAAGATCGATATCCTTGCACAATATGTAAAATCATGAGCTTTATGGTAATACATATCATTTTTGTTTTATTCTGTAAGGAATTAAATACATAAAATCAAATCTATCTAAGAGATAGGATGGATTTAGAACATAGTGGGTGTGTATGGATAATAATGAGATTTGGGATTCTTTAAAGGTTAGGATTAAGAACGTGACCGGTGGTACCTGTTTGTTTTTCAAGGTTAGGATTAAGATCAGAATTCTAACCATTTAGACTAGATCACTAAGAGATCAAGTAATGATTTCCTTGCCCCTATCCATTAGTTCAATTGCCAGGGTGTTAACACTTCTACACATAAACATTTAAGATGCTCTCATATTCTTAATTGCCATGAAATCCTTCAATATGCTGCATGCATGCATTAACTAGCTGTGTGCTTTTTCGCTTTCAATAATATGTTTCTGTGGTCACTGTGTATGGCTGGAACGTTAAGAAGAACCATTGCCTTCATCAAAGTGTTTAATATAAGGGGCGCTCCAACAGTTTTTGAGTTTTCTTACCAGGGCAGGAAAAGCCCTAAGGTTGTAACAGTAAGAAAATACTAGACAAGATGGACTGAACGTTTCTTTCATCAAAATGCATGTTTCTATTACGTAATTCGTCACCAATTGTTGTTGTTATTCTTTGTTTTTGATTTGTTCTGGCATCTTTTTAAAATTTGAGTAAGGAGAAGCGAAATGACTTGACAAGAAATTGATTAGATTTGCCCCCATTTTCCACAAATCAAGTGTAAAAGGCAACAGGAAAGAAAAACAGCTACAGAACGCACTTTTCTTCCCAAATACCTGGCAGAAAATACAAGGCATTACCTAGTGTGTAGGATGAACTTCTGGAGCTGATCCAAATTTGTCTTCCTAAAGACGCACTTCTGGAACATTGAAGATGAGTTGACGAGTTTAACACATTATATGACAAGCAGATCTACATTGATCTTGAAAAGTATGTTCAAAGCAAATGTCAGCCAACATTAGGAGTACAAGAAGAGATGTAGATCTATTGAGGGTAAAAACAGAAGACATTGTTCTTTCCTTTAATCTTAAAGATGACCCATATCATATTTTTTTGTACATTTTCAGTAGGATGAATCAATGAAGACCAATGAATCTTAATAAAAAAGGTTTGTGGGAATAAAAGCTTGATTATTCACTTCCAGTGTATCTGAGTAAGGAGTGAGGTTAGTCCATGCTAGAAGCAGCAGGAATAATATGTTCCATAAGCCTCACAAAAATATATAAAAATATATAGAATAAGTTATAAAATAATGATATAAAAGCTGCAGCTCCCCACCTCTTATGTTGTCCAGTGGTTCTTGCCACTGATTGGCTGCATGTTGGGTCTTGTTAAACCACCTTCTCCGAGCCAGCGCTGGAGCTGTCTGGTGATAAGTATATCACGTGTCAGGAGATGTGTTTGTCCTGTGTTGGATACATTTAAGATTTCGTTTCTGTTACTTACACCATTTGGTTGGAATGTATGGGGAAAGAATTAAGGTTTTTTTTGTGTTTTTACTATATTATCATGTCGTGATAGGGTGTGCAGTTTGCCCTAAATTGTGAATAGCTTAAGTTAACCAGAAACAGAATAAATATAGGTTTTCCTAGGTAACGTGTAAGATGTTTATAAGATTATCACCTAAGAAAATTGCCACCTAAAATTATCACCTAAGAACACCATAAATTTAAAAAAAACAACTAATGATTTTTGTTTTTTTACGGAACAATGAAAAATTGGAGGATGGGTGTTCCGCCAAGGATATTTTAGTAAATAGGTGTTTAACGTGGACCTGTAATCTATAAGCACACTGCATTCTGTGACACTACAGAGAGGATTATGCCTTATTTGTACTTTCTATCTCTGCTGGCAATAACTGATAGGATATAGTTACTACCTAAATGATACTCATTAGATTAACCTTCTATCTGCACATTTGCTCGAAAAACTGTTTTATGCTACGTATGGGTGAAATCACTGTAAAGTTGTAAAAAACCCTTTTAAAATAGCAATTGCTTCTCTGATATACTGCTCCTACATCAAAGTTTATTGGCTTTAGTATACTTTAAGCTGCATCAATTAAAGATGCTTCGAATTTAAAAACGTAAAGCTTCCCAATAATTATGGATTTAAATGAGGGACTGAGTACGGCACACGCACAACTTCAAAGACTTGAGAGTAGTACTTTCCTGGAAATAATGGTGTCTATGACATTAAAATGGTAGCAGCTGCCAAGAGAGGCAGACCTCAATGATAAGTACAATAACGTTTGGTCATTTTAAATGGCATATCCCTAAAGTTGTCTATATAAGGTCAGGGAAAACCTTTATGAACCAAACAGAAGCAGTTTGTAACAGAGCAAGATTTAAATGGTCCTGCTATGTCTATATTTCTGTGATTATGGCCCACCCTTAGTTGTTGCATCTCCTTGAAAGCTGATTCTGCCCTGAGGAGTTTAGGGCAGGCAACGTTACTTATGTAGGTTTTGTCCATGATTTTGGTACTCATGTTCATGCTCATTTGTCCTCCATGTTTTATGGTCACTTAAACCCAAGTTTGGCCCTACATGTTTCAGGTAAGACAGCCTCCAAAAAGTTGGTTAACCATGCATATCTATGATAGCATATTGAATGTGTTTCCACATGCTCCTATTTACTAGTGTAAGCATAAAAAACAGGGAGGCTTCCCACATATGAAGGAATTTAGACTATCCTAGACACTCAAATCATTTTTTTATTAAGGGGAATTTTGGCTTTTTCTATTAATATTGTTAAGCTACTAGACCAATGACCGTATTGGAAGGATACCTGTGTATTGAGTCTCAAGCTAAAATATTCCATGAAAGCTTTATCTAGGTCAGGGGTGTCCAAGTTTTTTCTGCAGTGGGCCACTTCATCAGAATTGTATACGTGCGCGGGCCGCACTCATTTTTCACTGTGAGAAAATATGGCTTTTAATAAAATATGCAGATTAAAATAAAGTAAAATGACACAAAACCTTTACTCTTCCTCTCACTGATTTCTGGGCCTTGAAAGTTTTGCGACTACAAATTCAGGATTCCCTAGATTTATTCTAGGGATGAACTAAAATGAAAATTCTGGACCAAAACATTCAGGGTTCACTTAGCCAAAACCGAAAATGACCCCCACCTTTAAAAATAATAATAAAAACTCACATGTTTAATAAAAGTAGGTAACACACAATTGGACAAAATTAGCAATATGACTTGGCATGATAGGAGTGTGATTGCTGTTAGCCTAGGCAACCAGTAAATGCTGGTACCTAGGCATGATGGGACTGTGCTCGCTGTGATTGCTGTTAGCAATCACACTCCTATCATGCCAAGTCAGCCAGTACATGCTGGTACAGGGTGGCTGTAAGTGATGTGCAGACCCCATACTGCTGGCAGCATCACTACACAAGGGGGGCAGCTAGCTAGGTTTCAGCATGTACTGGCTGACTTGGCATGATAGGAGTGTGATTGCTAACAGTAGTCACAGTCCCATCATGCCTAGGTTCCAGCACTTACACATCCATCCAGTAAATGCTGGAACCTAGGCATGATGGGACTCTGATTGCTGTTAGCAATCACACTCCTATCATGTCAAGTCAGCCAATACACGCTGGTACAGGATGGCTGTAAGTGATGTGCAGACCCCATACTGCTGGCAGCATCAATACACAAGGGGGGCAGCTAGCCAGGTTTCAGCATGTACTGGCTGACTTGGCATGATAGGAGTGTGATTGCTAACAGCAATCACAGTCCCATCGTGCCTAGGTTCCAGCACTTACACATCCATCCAGTAAATGCTGGAACCTAGGCATTATGGGACTGTGATTGCTGTTAGCAATCACACTCCTATCATGCCAAGTCAGCCAGTACATGCTGGTACAGGGTGGCTGTAAGTGCAGACCCCATACTGCTGGCAGCATCACTACACAAGGGGGGCAGCTGGCCAGGTTTCAGCATGTACTGGCTGACTTGGCATGATAGGAGTGTGATTGCTAACAGCAATCACAGTCCCATCATGCCTAGGTTCCAGCACTTACACATCCATGCTATCACACACACACACACACACACACACACACTCATTTATTCATATAATCATTAATTCACAGATTCATTCCCTCAATCACACACACTCATTCAAACACCCTCCCCACCCCCTTACCTGCACTGCATCGAGGGGATGCCGCTCACAGAGGAAGTAGGATGTCACGTGAACTCCGCTTCCTCTGTGCTGTCCAGAAGACCCTCCCACAAGAAAGTAGCAGGGCTTGAGGTGCGGCTCGTGTAAGATCGGTTGCCCTGGCTGCCGATCTTACGCGGGCCGCACCTCGAGGTCTCGCGGGCCGCATTTGGCCCGCGGGCCGCATGTTGGACGCCCCTGATCTAGGTGAATAGGAACTCTCTCAGTTTGTCTGAAGGCTTCATTAATCATGTTTAACAAACTGTTTATCAGGCCTTCGCGATTGCTGTTGATCAACGGGTGGAGGTTGAAGGGGTGGATACAGTGCTTGGGCTTGTGAGGGGTACTCACACTAACACCCAGACACACGTACATTCACACTAAGATATGCACACAGACACTTAACGCTAACACACACATCCAGACACTAACATAACTAGATATTCAACACTTAGACACACACCTACTCACAAACACACACTAACATACCCAGATGCACACATACAAAGGTAAACATCCCTAGACACACACATCAACACTAACATACCCAGACAAATATACCTAGACATACAAGTACTCAGACACACAAGCTAACATACCCAGACACACACACACACACATATCCAGACACATGCATAACCATACACACAAACATGTCCACACACACATGCTAATATACCAAGACATACAAACTCAGACACACAGAGACACAGGAAACTCACTTACCCCTGACCCCACTAAAAAGAACAGGCTTTAAAACTGCCTAAAGAACTATAAATTACAGAAGATAGCTGCTGGCCCAATTCTTTCAATCTGAAGAGCCCAGTTGGAACCCCCTATTTGCTAATCCACACTAAAAATTTAATAAATATAGAAATGGCGTGCTTTCATAGAGAGTAGATATCTGATTACATGTCTTCCTATATCTTTTACATGTATCTGTGTGGTACAATTGGTTGGATGAAAAGACAGCTCTTTTAAAGGAGGATGCACGTAAAAATGTATTGTGTAAATTGGCAATTGTTTCAATGGAGCCCTGCATTATATATTTTCTATTAAGTATGGAAGATACTCCCACAATGAGACCATCCAGTTTTGAAACTGTTTGGAAACACCATACAAACATCATGCTTTGAAGCCAAAATAATGCAGCCCTGAAAACTGCTCCCTCCCCTAAGGAGATGTGTTTATATCTCTTACTAGGTTTTATCTTTTTCAGCTTTTCTATGTTCTTTTAGATAATTAAAAAGCACCCATTCCCATCTTGTTTACAAAATACTCTGAATGCTTGTTGGATCTGTCAGAGATAAGGAAATGCTCCAGGATATTGGAATGGGTAGAAAAGAATAAGGCACACAACATTATCCAGCAGCACCCTGAGGACACCTACTAGTGACCAGGACAGAGCAAAACACTAACTATCCCTTAATTACTGCCCATTCCTTGCAAGTAACTACATAATTCCATAACACACAATACCAATAAATTATTAATGATCAGAGCCTTAATTTAGAATAATGCACCCATACACCATGCATGTTTATTAGGGTTTTGCTTGAAATGGAATCTCATGTAACTACCGGTAATTATTGATTGTGTAAATTTATGGACGTCAGGCAGACACCACTTTACCTTAGTCATGTATAAAATGGAGTATAACTCATAGCACTCAGCCATAACAGAAACATAGAAATATAGAATTCGATGGCAGATCAGAACCACTAATCCCATCTAGTCTGTCTACTTTTTTCTCGCTTTAAAGACTCAAACCTTAATCAGTCCTTGGTCTCATCTTAGATTCAGGCTAGCCTATGCATGTTTGAATCCCCTCACTGTGTTAACCTCTAGCACTTCTGCTAGGAGGATGTTCCATTTATCTACCATCCTCTCAGTAAAGTAAATCTTCCTTACATTATATCTGAACCTCTGACCCTTTGATTTTAGATTATGTCCTTATGTTCTAACATTTCTCCTCTTGTGAAATAAACTTCCCTCCTTTACTTTGTTAAATCCCTTAAAGTATTTAAATGTTGTTATCTCATCTCTTCTCTCCTCCAAGCTATACATATTTATTTTACTTTCTAATGCCACATCTAGAGCAGTCATGTGTCTGTGGGCACTGGTCACCACTTTAAATAATTTAAAACCTGGCTTCTCACAACCTGCCTCAACTTGCCTACTACAGACAAACTATGGGAAAACTAAGATTAATTGCTTCCAATTATGTGATAGGAGCTTGGTCCAGCAGCATATTAATATACAGTATGAGGCTTGCTGGATATGCTGGGAGCAAGTGGAGCGCCAGTTTAAGAGTTAACACAGCAGCACTCTCTGCCCAGCTTGGTATTCAATCGGGTACACTTACACTCGCTTCTGATGAGGCAGGTAGTAAACCACCGATCTGAGCGGATTCTATCCCTTTAAACGAAGCTCAGGAGGCTACTACCGAGGGTCATGTGATTACTGATTGATTACAACACTGTTGGGAAGTGGTGAAAGCTGCAGGAGCAGACTAGGCAGAGGTACGTCCAAGGGAGGAATGTGCATTTTGGATGTCATCCTACACTGCAGCGCGGGGCTTATACGGGGATATACCGCAGGACCTATTCAAGGGCAAAGGGTGATGCTATGCACAGGAGGTAATGCACAGCACACAAGGCACTGAGGATGCACACCAGGAATATCACACAGGCATGGTAAGTGGATATTTACGCCTATGTATCAATTTGATCTATACATTGATCAGTGATATATATATATATAGGGATGCTGGGCACATTGCATAAAATAACAAGAATCGATTCACACAATGGGATTGCAAGCTGATCTATAGGTAGCAATGCATTAATGAGCATGTGAGAAACAGAACAGCAGTGTAACCCCTTATAAAAGAAAGGCAGTTGTACCACTCACTGGCATTTCCAAACAAAGACATGAGATAAGAGTTTCGTGGCTTGCAGGGAATTTAGACATAGCACCTTTCTTTTTCTTGAGATAACGATTTATTTATATAAGAGGAGCTGGGGAGTTTGCACAACATAGATCCATGCCAAGAAGTTCGAAGGCAGGATCACTGGACAATAATACATATATACATATTTAATAATAGATCTGCTGGGAAATGCTGCATGTCTTTATGATAGGGGAGATACTAATGTATGGCTGCTGCTTGAAGTCAGCAGATATGCATATATTAAGAAAGCCTTTATAAATGCAGGGAAATATCTAAGCAGGTGTATATATTGCCCTGAGCAGATAGGGTTTTCATGTTCAATCACTGTTTTTTTCTTTGAGGATTGTACAATTCAGAGGTAGCATGTTCCCTGCTGATTGTACATTTCCTGGCTTTGTCACATCCCTGGCAGGACAGATCTGTGAAAACGGATAAGGCACAGAGCAAGGTATCTTTGTGTTGTGTTTACAGTGTATGCGTATACAGAAATATGATACACATTATTAGTAAATATTATCTAGATATGCACACACATATATGTATATGTGTGTATATGCCGTTTTACAATTTCTATAAATATGGCATCAGTTGATGATGTTGATGGACCACCAATATGCCAAAAACCAGCACTTACTGAGAAAGGTGTGAGGGTCTTATTACAACATGTCAGCACTTTCAGTTCCACAAACTGAAACCTAAATGCACAGAGCATCAAATACGTTCAATTTATTAATATACAACTTCAGAATGAGACGTCTTTGTAACAAAGGGGGGAACCTTAATTTTTTATAGTATTAGACCACAGATCCATCAAGTGACCTACCACTCTCCCCCCTTACTGCCTCATTTTAATTTTTATCCAGCTCTCTTCGCCCTTCCTTCAGACTCTATTTTACTTCAGCCTTCCACCCTGCGTACTTTTTCCACCTTTACTGTTTACCGCCATGTCTTGGCACGGGTAAAAGCCACAGATCACAGTGCTAGCTTACCAACATCTGGTGCACATTATATGACAAGATGAAAGATCATCGTTATCTGTCCCTGAATTTTTGAGGTCTACGCATTCATTTTATGATGCCATGGAGAGCCTGAATATGATGTCATATTGCAGTGCTCCAGGTTATGAAACCACTGTACGACTGCAAGGAAGCATGGATATATTGTACAGCGCTGCGGAATATGAGCTATATAAATCAATTAGTAATGATAATATATAGCAGTGGAAGAAAAGTATCCTTGTGCTTTAATGTGCACACCATAGCAGATCTGCTGATCTGTCCAAATGGCCCTTTGGGTTATATCCATAAGGACAATCCGTCCCACCTTCAAAGTTCAGATTTTCTTTTTGCACGCAAATATTAAAAAAAAAAAATGGGACTGAAAATTCAGATTTCTGATGTTTTTTTTTATTATTTATATATATATTATTTTTATATATAATATATATTGAACTCTACAATGGAAAAAAATATTCCTGGGCCTTTAATGTAAACATCAATTTAAAAACTAAATCCAGGGTTGAAATTTTTACTATGACCTCAGAAGGTTGAATTAGTATTTGTTACCTGACAAGGGCACCAGAACAGATGCCCACGATCAGTACCTTGTAAAAAAAAAAAAAGTGGGCTACTTATAAAGGGCAACTCTGGTGGTACAATGTTCCTTGCGGTTTCTTTTCTTACGGGAACTCATTCATATCTCAGTAGGCCTGGTATACTTGTCTGCCGAAGACTTGAAAGAGATGTACTTTTTTGCACTGTTCTTATACCCTATCCTTAAGTGATCTCTTATGTCTTGTGTGTTTCCTGAAAAATACAAACACATACATTGCTTTCAATTTGAGCCAATTTTGCTGCAAATCAGCTATTGTTTGAGGCATCAATAATCTCAATACCAAATTATTCTTGGGAATTTAACGCATTGGCCAAGGGATATCACAGAGCAATTAGTAAAACATTTTATAGCGCCTGGACTCGTTTGCATGTGTTAATATTCCGGAGCAAAATAATTAACTGCACTGGCCTACTGTTTTTTTCCCTCTCTAGAGAACCAGCTGCAGAGTTGGCAGTTCTACAGTTTATTTCAATTTCAGAAATTATTTGAAAAAATGGTACATCACTTATATGAACTTGTACAGAAAACTATTTCTGAGAAGTGTAAACAATATGCCATGAAATGAATATGGTCAAAATGGTAAACTTAATGCAGATTTGTCAATTTCCCCCCAAAACGACATTTTACATTTCAGTACAGTAAAGGTAAAAATGCGATAGTGTTTACAGATTTAAGATAAAATATATTTGTATTAGAAACCTCCCTTCTGAGGACCTTGAGGCTGCCATCTTAACCTTTCATACCCCAACTTTTGTGGGTTGGTTTTTGGCGCCGCCTTATAATCTAGTGAAGCAAAGTGCCAGGATATGACATCATATCCTAACATTCCAAATCAAAAGTTCCCAGGGTGGCACATT
Organism: Sceloporus occidentalis; assembly: GCA_023333645.1. Taxonomy (NCBI): domain Eukaryota; kingdom Metazoa; phylum Chordata; class Lepidosauria; order Squamata; family Phrynosomatidae; genus Sceloporus; species Sceloporus occidentalis. Next base: position 775,662 of record JALMGF010000033.1, read on the forward strand.
GTGACAGAGTTTAACTCTGGAATCACATCAACCTCAATTGTTTTTACCGCTTAATTGGGAAATCTCCAACTGTTCCACCATTACAGCTGCCCACAAAAGTGAGACAGAGAGGCTGTGTCTGAAGGTCAGGACTTTCTCACTTACATAGTTACGTAGTTATATAGATTGAAAAAAGACATGCGTCAATAAAGTTCAGCCTTTCCTATATCTGTTAATTTGTTGCTGTTGATCCAAAAGAAGGCAAAAACCCCCAGTTTCGCTCTTTCCAATTTTGCACTAACCAGGAAAAAAAATTCCTTCTCGAGCCCAAAATGGCAGTCAGATTTCTCCTTGGATCAATAAGCTGTTTCCCCATAATTAAAGATTACATCCCTGAATATTATGTTTATCCAGGTATCCATCCAATTGCTGTTTAAACGTCTGTACAGACTCCGATAAAACTACCTCTGCAGGCAGAGAATTCCACATCCTTATTGTCCTTACTGTAAAAAACCCTTTCCTCTGCCTTAGACTAAATCTCCTTTCTTCCAGTCTGAACGCATGACCACGTGTCCTATGCATAGTCCTGTTTATGACTTAGAATGGGATAGTTGGTTAGGTATGACTGTTTTCTGTTTTCAGAATGTATATAATCATTTCTACATTCTTTACACACATACTATAGATTGGCCAACCAGAAACACAAGGTGTCCGTGCTTTTAATAGATGAGTTTAGTTGTGAAATTATAAATTCCTACTAAAACGTTGGGAGCCTCCCAAATTATTTTAAGGTACTTTTTTTTCCTGGTCAAGGCAAAGGTTTATAATTAGATGCAGTCCCTAAAAATCGGCATCATGGCTAATAAACTCTGTCTGGAGAGAAAACAATTTAAGAGCGCAGTAGAATTAATTAGAATGTGTGACATCTATGTAATTTCCATGTCATTAACATAATGTGTTTTAAAAGGCGAGTAGAAAGTATATTATGGAATTGTAATAAGCCAATATACAAATTAAAAATAACACCGCAGACTCTCATTTAAGATTCATTGGGAATTGTCAAGATGATGTCATGTGACAGGAAGCAGCTGAAGGATATGTGTATCCATGTTGTGGCATGGTACCAGTGATGTAGTTACCTAGGACTAACCCAGGGCAGTGCTACTAGCCGCCCCCTCTGATCCAACGGTCTTACTGATGCGTGCAATGACATCATACTTCCCTTTCAAATTTAATTTAAAATAAATAAATGTTCCCATACTTGAAGACATAATAAGTGAAAATGATGCAGCTGAAACATAATTTCAGTTTTCCGAATGGATATCCTGAGGCAGAACCCATGTGGCATTATGAGAGGACATTTGCCAAGGGGGATTCGTATATAAAGTACCAGTGGCAGAATCTGCACGGAAATTTGTATCTTAATATTTAAAATTCGGCTTTCATGTTTCTAATATATATAATTTATGTATTTCTTGTATTTGATAGAGAATGTTTACTGAAAATATGGCATATTACTGTTTAAATGAGAATACACCAGAAGCTTGACTTTTGTAGAAACAAAATGAATGTGTTCTCATAAAATCAATAAAGCATATACATTCTGGTCCTATATTGACTGGACGACACTGGAATATAATAATGTCATGTCATGACATGGTGTTATAATAGATTCCAAATTTATAACCATTATATGTTTAAATACCTTTTAGTATAGATTTGGGCTAATTTTATATTACAAAATAATCCATAATAATAATTTTTATGGATGCTTTTGTTTCCCAGGTTCAATCTTAAAAAAGCTTCTTGGAACTGAAGCAGCATGGAATCCATGGCCTCACTGGTTGTCTACATTGTCATCGAGGTGATCATAGCTGTGGTTTCAGTAGTCGGGAATGTTCTAGTTATCTGGGCTGTGATTGTCAACCAAGCCCTCCGAGACACCACATTCTTTTTCATTGTGTCACTGGCCGTGGCTGATATTGCAGTTGGTTCTCTGGTTATCCCTCTGGCTATCACAATCAGCATTGGACTGAAGACAGAATTTTATAGCTGTCTTATGGGGGCCTGCATTGTGCTGATCCTCACCCAGAGTTCCATATTAGCACTGCTGGCCATTGCTGCGGATAGATATCTTAGAGTCAAGATCCCAACAAGGTTAGTGTATTAAGATGTTTTGCCTGATTTGTGTTTGATAATTGTATTTTGTTCCATGTCTTTCTTTCTTGATATCTTTTGACAGTTTTATTGATGTTGAAATGGACAGTCATTGGATGAGTGAGTTAAGCATTGTTTGCTTTGGTAATTGCCTTCATTCAATGCCTTACTTAGAAGCACTCATTAGCAGCCCAGCTGGGTCTGGTATGCATGTTCATGTTCTCAGCGCCTTCTACTCATAATTGATAAGTGAACATTTTTGAGTCTCACCTAGCACAGGGAGGCTTTAAACTGCTGAGTAAGCTAATGTGACATCAGCTCGAAAGGACTAGATCATACCAGGAGCTCACCATGTATCCTTTCATCTACTTATGTGGATGTGATGCATCCAGTCACTTAATGGCTAATTGGGTGGTTCCTACAGTATTCTGAGATTTTCGCATGTAGAACAAATATCCTTGGATTTGTCACACTGGATCTCTATGGCCACCGAGATTTTCTTCACCAGGCTTCAAGAATTTTATGAGGACACAACAATAAGGGATGTACGATGTTGTTCTTTTAAGTAGCAATCCTATCATTGAGTCTTCTCTCCCAAATTACTTTTTGTCCTTGTTAATGTCCACTGAAAATCTCTTAAAACTAAATGTAAAGTATTGTTTTCAACTCATTTTTTTATTTGCGTTTTCACCAGGTTTACAAAAAAAAGTACAGAAACGTAAAGTGTTTTATGAACATACCTTAGGTTTAAAGGTATATTACATAGTTTTTCATATTACAAAAATCTACACTGTATAAAGTACATTTTTACTTTACTTATATAAGTTGATAAAAATCGTGCAAGGATGTGTAAAACATCTGGATGCTTTTTCTAGGCATGGCAAAGTGGATAATTATTAAACCTTAATTAATCATTAATCATAGAAATTCTGGAGTAAGACCCATAAGTTCCCCATGATGTTTATAACATGACCTTTATTTCTAGCCTTTGTTTAAAAAAATCTAAATGACTCAATAATGGGTCAGCACACGTCTCATACGCACACGCGCACGTATTATAAAGTGCAAAACTCCCCCAAACTTTCACAATCGTTGCTCTGCGTAGCAAACAAAGATATTTTATGAAGCTGCTGTCCATTTCCAGTGTGTGCGTATAAAACTTATGTGCTGCGGAATAAGATGGCGCAATATAAAACAAGAAATTATAACAGATGATATTGTCCTTCAGACAGTTGTATTTACAGAATTATAGGTCAGAATTATAGGTCTGATTCCAGTTTAAATTTACAGCAGATTGCAGGTGTCTGCTTGCTGCTTGAAAACAGACAGAAAGATTACGCTATTTCAGAAATCAACCTGGCACCAGCTGGTTTTATTTTTAACTTTAAGGTAATGGCTGCAAATCTGCAATTTTTAGCAACATTTTTACATTTTGTCATTTTTCTAGCAGCTGCTAATTAGACACCAGTCTTACTGTTTTCTTAACAAGTATTCATTTTTACAGAATCATGAAGAACCGGGAAATGTTTTAAATAACATTTTTTGTACGCTTGGAATTCAGAAATTAAAGTGTTTTTTTGGAACAGGTGTTTCTTTTGCTCATTTCTCCAACCAAACAGTGGAGGCAGTCAGTACTAGATTATCCATTAATTACATTAGGCACACATGCCCCCCCCCCCCCAACTGTTCCAATTTGGGCAGGACAGTCCGGATTTTGGGACTCTTTTTCTCTGTTCCGCCTTTCCCTACCTGTGCTTTGCCAGGGCTGTAGGAAGGGTGAGGCGAGAGAGAGGTGCTCACCTCGGGGGCAGCTGTGAGGGGGCGCACAGCCCCCCCGCACTCTGCTTCAAGTGCCGGGGCATAGTGATTAGGGATCACTGAAATGACCAACCTTGCGCTCCCACGACAGAAGGGAGGATGAAAAAGGTAAGAGATGGGGAGAAAAGGGTGTAAGGGCAGTGTATGTGTGTATATGTTTGTGTTTGTAAGCATGTGTGTGTAAGGGCAGTGAAGGTATTTGTTTTGTTTGTAAGCTGGTGTGTGTATGTGCATATGTATGTGTAAGGGCAGGTGTGTGTAAAGGCAGTGTGTGTGTATATGTGTGTAATGGCAGGGTGTGTGTAAAGGCAGTGTGTAAGGGAGGGAGGCTAACATTGGCATTAAAAAAAAATACAAAAATCTTTGCTGCTGTGGACTAGTCTGCCAATGATGCTCAGCCAGCATCATGGTGGACACCTGGCTTGCTGAGCATTATGGGAATTGTAGTTCACAGCTAACATCTGCAGCTTTATAAAAATGATGCGTGTTTTAAGTGGTGCCCCATGGCATAATTATTAGAGGAATGGATAGTTTGCTGCAATACATTGGGAGAGTGTGTGTGTGTGTGTGTATATATATATATACATATATAATGATTTTATTACTTTTGACTTGTGGTGGTGATTATATTAAATGTTTTGGTGTTACATAAATAAATGGAATGAAACCTGGGAACGCTCCTTTGTGCAGCTAATAAACTTAATAGAAACCAAACCTACCTACCAAAAATCTACCTAGTTGTTTGGTGGTCAGTAAACAGTTAACATATCTAATGTTCAAACACAAAGTTCTTTACATTTTTTCTTTCTAGGCTTTAAAATGTTAGAAAGTGATCAAACTAATGCTACACTGATATGACACTCCAGTTCTCATAACTATTATGAGCTATGATCGTTGTCAAGAAACACCTTGCAAGATGAGGAGTTATCAGACTTTAAGGGGAAAATACGAGACCTGGCACGTATATGTCTTGAAGCATTGTAGTACATTCCATACATTTGCCACGCTTGAAATAAAACAGTGTCTGCTCTATGGTGAACAAGCTGAGATTTTACAAAACCAAACACCCTGCACTTTGCATAAGAAGTGGTCGATATAAACTTCCAAATGCATGTATCATTTCTTGTTTCCTAGGTATTATTATTATTTATTGATTTATATAGCATCATCATATTCCGCAGCGCTATACAGTGGGTAAACAAGTACATAGTCTAAGCTCTCTTTCCACGTTCAATTAGGTAATAAATTCCATAGAGTTTTAACTGTTTTTCCAAGTTTTCAGGATCTTTATAGACATTTAAGGAAATTTTGTAGTAAGATCCTTTGATCATATCAGCAGATAGGGTCATGAGAACCAAATGATTTATTAGGTCCATAAGAGACATAAAACTGACTATTTTCAGTCAACATCCACTATTATGTACCATGTTTGATAGGTTAGATCCAAAATTAGCATTAAACAAATACCGTTTCTTGTATCCTGTTATGTAGGTCAGTTCTCAAATCCATATTAAACAAGACAGGGAAAGGCTACTATTAAAGTGGGCCATTATTAGAAAAAATGGTGCCTCCAAAGCCCTGGGAATATGTCCATCTAAGGAAATCCAGAGATTAAAAACAAGACTGAAGCTGGCAACTTAGTGAGTACACTGAAAGGGATAGACCCATGTTGGGCAGAACATGTAGTAGCATCAAAGGATTGGTCGTATGCAGCATCTAGGGACTAAACCTGCGGCAGTTCACTTTATCATACTGTAAAACTTTAGCTCAACGTGCAAAATGGACTCTAATGTGCAAAAAAGAGCTATAAGTAATTTTGTTAAAGAGAAGCAGTTTGAGGACAAAGGTGGCACAGACAAGCTGCCTAGAGTAAAGATGGCACAAATGTGTGGGGGAACAGATGGCACAGGCAAGCTGTTTGGGTGCAAAGGTGGCACTGTGAGACATGTTGCTTGTGAAGTTGGAGTACCCTAGGACAAATTTCGCTCTGGTGCCCTGTGGTTTCTAGTTACTATGCCCTGGTGTGGCTTATGGGCACATGAGCATATCAAATATATGGGGCTGGTATCCATTATTTCCAGGGCTGCTTTCCAGTTCCAGTTGTGCTAAAAGCTGTGATGGCTATTAGATGTAATGTTAATTATAATACCTATTTAGCCCACATCAGACCTTAGAGCAGCAACTAACTGCCTTATTATTATTATTATTATTTATTGTTTTATATAGTGTCATCATATTCTGCAAGTCCGTACAGTGGGTATATTAAATACTCTTACTCTAAATCTAATTCCCAGGATAGATTGTGGTCAGAGCTCTGTTCAGAAGAGGAAATGAAACAAGAGTAGGTGAAATTGCTAGAAGCGATCAGGCTTCTGATTCAATTTAAATCAATAAATAATAAAATAAAACAAAAACCTATCCCTCACCTTTGTATCTCGCTCAGCCTTTTAACTTTAGAAAAAATAATAATGCAATCATATTGTAATCCCTGGGTTGGCAACCTGCAGCTATCCAGCCATCACTATCATTCTTAGCCTTTTTATGGCTAAGAACAGTCAATCTGGCAACTTCCAAAGTGTAATTGGTCTTGAACATCAAACTGTATGAAGCCTTGTTTTTCCAGTTTGGGAGTTATCCAGTAATAGAGGACAGTGCTGTTATAGCACAAGTGCCAGCTTCCACGTTACGGGAGAATAAATGCAATTTTTGGAATATATATATATAGGCAGAGCCCATTATTGTTTCCAGTGTGGGTGAAAAATGAAATTGTGTTTTTAGGGGAGATTTAACAAGATTAAAAATATAAATGGTATGAAAACCTTAAAAAAATGTATTGTAGTGTGCTCAGGGGTTGGCCCGACCTAACAAAGCCCTGGGGGTGCCTGATACTGCCCCCATGACCTGCTGCCAGAATACGCCACTGACTATGCTGAGACGTGGCAACGTCCTCAACTAAAACAGCAAAACAGGGAGCCCATGTAACATGGGTAAGTAATCAAAGCGTGACAGACAGACGTGTGTGTATCTTGGATATATCCATATCGGGCATGTGTATCTTTTTTTGCTCGCTGTGCTCTGTACAGCGGGAGGGCGTTTTTCACTTTTTGACCCGCCATAAGCAAAGAGAATCAGGGTCCTCTTCGTTGTGTCACTGGAAATATGATGTGAACATGAAAAGATTAAGCCAGCCAATGCTAAATATACAGCTAAAGAGGGTATCATCAGAGATAAAGGAGTAGCTTGGTGCTTGGTAATAAGGGCCAGTGGAGAGAAAACGCCATTCCCTCAATCTTTATTAGAGTCACATAATCATGTATCTGCCCCGTGGGTTTTATTATAGAGCTGCAGGTAACACAAATACAGGTACAGTCTGTTCATTTTCAGTTGAATTCCCCCCATTGTTTATTTGTAATAATTATCTTTATGCTAAGACCTGAATATATATGCAGTGGAGAACATGAGGAGGAACACTATGTATTTTACCAAAAGCAACTTTCATGTCTCCCAGGTTTTGCCTACAATAGCATGGAATTTAATAGCGCACAGGGTAGAATAGAGAGCCTCTATAGAATAGTCCCAACTTTTCCATAATCTGCCCTAGAACCTGAGTTTATACCCTAACTCTTGAATGTCATCACTAATGTCCTATGTAATAGGACTGTCAAGAATTGGTGGAAAGTAGAGGAAATAAGGGGTACTTTAGCTGTCATAATGCCTCCCCTGTAATGTAGGAGTACAAGTCACAATGTCATACTTGATGTGCTGTGGGGATTAGGAGTGTTTTATTTGTGCCTATCCGTACCTAGAATGTAATTATTTTGTCTTTGATCCTGGAAAAATGTCATCAGATGCCCATTGTTGAATGACAAGGCAGTACTGTTTTTCATATTCAGCACATTCTAAGTGTGGTTATTTTGTTATAAAGCACTGTTTCCGCTGTAGCACAGTCTTAAAATAGTCGTAACTTTTCCAACTTTAGTACCTAAACATTCTGTTCTTTCAAATGGTGTTCTCATTGTAATCAGGGCCTGAGTTTTATATCATGCTTTGGGTTCTTTTTTATCAACTGATTTAAATTCGTTCTTAAGCTAGACCTAGGTGGCTGGCAGCCACCGTATGACATGCTGGAAGAAAACAGTCACTTATGACATTCTAAATGGCTCAATTGAGTTTATTCACATTTCATATACAAGGCAGGCTGTGACACAACACAGAACACAAACACTGACAGCTTCATCAAGTACATACAGGCATAACATAAGTACACTCAATACTAAAAACAGTACACCTTAGACATGAAAACACATTTGTAAGTACTGTGTCACTGCACCCCACCAACACTTAGTGTAAACATTGATGTGAAAAGGATTATAAAGAAGCAATGGTAGTCACCACAACAGTATACAATATAAATAGAGCACACAAATTGTGATAGAGGGTGGACAGGGGATAGAGAAAGGAATATCACACAAGTCCAAAGGGTTAAGGGGATAAGATGAGAGGTGGCATAAAAGTTAGTCCTTCTCCTCCTCCTCATCAAGATTGTCAATAATGAAGTAGTGTTTAAGCAGGCTGAGGCTTAGCCTGCGGGAGTTACAGATAGTGACTTATTCCCAACTCAGGTTCATGCGGTTCCTAGCAAATCACAACATGTGTAGAACACAAGACACCAGATGTTTAAAATGACAGCTGAAAATATCAACAAATGTATTAGGAATCATCTAACGCATTTATTTGTAGAGATTCCAGAGAGCTGTTACAAAAGAGTCAATAATATAATTTAAAACCACACACAATGACAAACTGGTACAAAAGGAGAAGAGGGCTCTGCTCTTGCGAGCTTACAATCTAGTCGGTGATTGAGGAAGAAGTTAAACAATAGGAGAGGACAGCTTGGATGGGATTGAGTTGATAGGGTCCGGATGATCTGTTGAAGTTCTTGGTGGTTCAGATGTCTCGGTTGGGATGATGGCTGAGAGTGTTAGGAAGAAAGGTTGTACGCTTCTCGAAAAGGTGGGTTTTCAGAGAGCTTTTGAAATTTGTATACGAGGGTGAAAGTCTGACAGAACAGGGTAAAGAATTCAGCAGAATGGGTGCAGGGTGATGACAGAAGAAAGATGGAATGAAGAGGACGGCTATATTTGGATAAGAGGGTAGAGATATTGAGTGTTGAGGGAAATAAGGCAAAAAAAGGTCTAACATTGCTTATGATAGCACTTGATTAGTATCTATCCTTTTGTTTAGTGTACTGATAAAAAGTTCTTGGGATGAACACAGCAAGACTATTACTTCGAGTATACTCTGGGCAGTTCCTTGTAGTGCACTCTAAGACTATACAGAGATTTCTATAATTACAGCTGTTCATAAGGTCCTTTAATCAGTCTTCCCCACAACAATAGGACTTGGGGGCAGGGGAAGAGGGGTTTGGCACTTTGGACTTCTACTTGGAAAATATTAAATTCTGTGTCTGTTAGTCAGCTGTGGAAACAGCTACAAACATCTCACCAGATTTTTAGTTTGTTATATAAATTGCAAAACTATAGCTTGATGCTGGAATTAGTCATGTCTATTGCCAGTTGGCTTAAGACTGGACATTAAGAATTCAGGACGCTTCCAGATCTTTTCAACCCTTTCATATTCAGATAGAAACTGTAAATAATTTCCTATTTTAACCAGTCCAAAATAGCACATACCACATAAGTTGTTTGCACTAAACTGGATTGTCTTCAAAACACAAAAGTTGTTGGTCTAGTTATAATTCTGACTGATCATTGGGTTGTAACGGCCTGGCCTGGGCTTAAAGAAACAGTGTAGTCCCTTTTTTATGTATATAACACAAAACAAATAACTTTGCTGCTTTAACACGTAAAATGTATTCCAATTTAATATGAAAATGGAGTAGACCACTAAAAGTTTTTGCCTTCATCTGAATCAATTAAGGATGTTTTGGACATAGGTCTTTTTTCAGCATCACGATATAAGATATCAAAATCTTAAACGTTATCACATTAAAAAAACAGGTAATCTTATAAAGCTACAATAATTCACATTGTGCCTTAACACATTTAACCCATCTTTAACCGAATATAAGAAATAATGTGAAACCATTTGTATTAAATGGCACAAAGAAAACTGCAGATCAGGTTATTTAGTCCTAGGCTTCCCATGGTCTACTCACGCTCAGCACCATACATTCTTTAAGTGTCTGAACTGTCCTCTTCTTTCTCGTCATTGCGAAACTCGCAGACGTTGTATTAATATTTACATGTTTTACAGAACATATTTTAAGTAGATCTAATTAACCTTTAAATCAGACGTGGCATTGCTTCAAAATCATATCCCTTTCCTTTGCTTTTCTGAAGCTATAGAACTGGTTGAAGAAGAAACAAAATACTCCATAGGTTTTATTTTGACAAATTATTTAGTAATGCTTAAAACTTTTAAGGTGGCGGTGGCTCTTTAATATAGAGTCCACAAATGGCTGTAGTATATTTAAGGGTTTTAAGCATTTGAATATTTGAGGCTGCAGGGGATTTATATAGTAACATAGTAACTTAGGTTGAAAAAAGAAGTCCAATGAGTTTCAACTCTGCTGTGGATCCAAAAGAAGGCAAAACCTCCAAACTTAAGTGATATCATGATATCTAATTGCGCCTTTAAAAGGGAAAAATAACTTGCACAGTGCAAAAGTGCAATCTGATTTCTCACTGGGCCAACGAGTTCCAATTAACCCCTTAACGTCCATTGTTGGGTCAGGCACGTCATGCAAAACGGTCACTTAACGACCTATGACGTGCCTGACACGTCATCAGACTTAAACAACCTTAGAAAGTGATCAATGATCACTTTCTAAGCTTAAACGGTGTTGCTGTAATGCCTCGATGTCGAGGCATTCAGCAACACCGAGATCGGCATGATGGGCCATGTCTGGCCCCTACCCGGGGCGTCAACATCCGCCATACAATGTATGGCGGCGGACGCCCGTTTTAAAAGTGTTTAGGAGGCAATCAACGATCACCTCCTAAACTTCAATGGTGTCGCTGGAATGCCTCGATCAGGAGGCATCCAGCGACACCAAATACTTACCCCAGGGCGGGCTGTGACCGCAGTCTTCGCCATCCGCAAGATGGCGGCGGCCTGGGAAAAAAAAAATAAAGTTGAAAAAGTTCGCTAGACGGTCTCCAGACCCTCTAGAGAACTCTGGCTCCACTTGCAGGTTGAATACAGGTACTGCATTCAACCATACAAGTCAATGGAGCCCAGCTTTCTAATCACTATGTGATTAGTAAAATATTTAAAAAAAAATAAATAAAAAATTAAAAAAAAAAAAGGAAAAAAGGAAAAGCTTAAAAAAATATGGTAACATTTAAAAATTATTATGCTTTAGAGGAACTATCCAGTTCCAGCAAAATGTAAAAAAAAAAAGTCCAAAAAGAGTAAAATAAAAAAATAAAGTTTATTATTACGAGCAAGTGCTAAAATTAGCGCTGTATCTTCCCAAAAATCCTGACGTGGAAAAATTTAAATAAAAGCATTTCAAATACCCAAGGGGTGTCTAATTAAAAAAAATGAATGGTTTGATGGGGTAAATTGGAGTGGCCGGGCTCAAAGATAGGGCATAGGCACAGACTGACCGAAATGGGGAAAAAAGCGCACAAAGTGGGGCAAAGGCTGGTGGTAGAATCTGATGCATGGAAAGGGTTAAATACTACCATTTTAAGTACCTTGGGGTGTCTAGTTTTCAAAAATATATGGTTTTATGAGGTAAATTGTAGTGGCTAGGCTCAAAGATAGGGCATAGGCCCAGACTGACCAAAATAGGGAAAAACAAAGCGCACTTCCCAAATGTGGCCTTTTATCCCCAAACAGCAGTCAAACCCATACATGTGGGGTATGACTGAACTTGGGAGATGTTCCTGAACACATATTAGGGTGTTGTTTGATAGTGACATATACCTGGAGCTATAAATTTATACCCAAAGTACAATTTGTGTAAAAAAAATACTAACACAAAGTGTGGCAAAGGCTGGTGGTAAAATCTCATGCATGGAAAGGGTTAAAATACTAGCATTTGAAATACCTTGGGGTGTCTATTTTTCAAAAATATATGGTTTGATGGGGTAAATTTAATTAGCCGGCTTCAAAGATGGTCCTATTAGGACATGGGGGCAGAATGACCAGATGTAAAAGTTCCAAGTAAAAAAATGTGCACTTCCTAAATGTGGCGTTTTACCTCCCAAACAACCCGACAAACCCATGCATGGGGGGTATGACTGTACTCAGGAGATGATGCTGAACACATATTGGGGTATTGTTTGAAAGTGATGTATACCAGGAGCTGTAAATCCATACCTGAAGAGCAATTTTAGCGATAAAAAACACAAAATAAATGACTACCACAAAGTTTGACAAAGACTGGTGGTAGAATTAGTGCATGGAAAGAGTTAAAATTCTAGCATTTGAAATACCTTGGGGTGTCTAGTTTTTAAAAATATATGATTTGATGGGGTAAATTGCATTGGCCGGCTTCAAAGATACCCGAAATGGCACATGGGGGGAAGAATTACCAGATTTGGAAAAAATGGTTTTGAAATAGCAAAACGCTACTTATACTTAATGCTCCATAACGTGCAGAAAAAAGCAAAAAAACATAAAAACATTGGGTATTTCTAAACTCAGGACAGATAGTAGAATATATTTAGTAGGTTTTTTCATTAGCTTTTTTGGATGAGTAAAAGATTTTTGGGGTAAAAGTCAGAAAATGTGGGGTTTTTTTTACATTTTTCATCATATTTTTTTTTTTTTTTTATGGGAAATTAGATAATATGATTAAAACAATGGTATCTGAAGAAAGCCCTTCTTGTCCTGAAAAAAACAACATATAATTTGTGTGGGTTCACTAAATGAGTGAAGAGAAAATTACATCTAAACACGAACACCGCAAAAGTGTTAAAACAGCCTCGGTCCCAATGGTACAAAAGGTAAAACACAGCCTGGTCCTTAAGGGGTTAATCATGTCCTTATAGCCCATTATATACTGGGATATTATGCTTTGCTAAAATAATCACCCAGTCCATATTTTAAAGCACAATCTCCTGTGGGTGTGAATTACACATATTTATTGTTCTCACTGCTTTAGATGAAAACTACTTTAAGCGTGAATGGATGACCTCATGTTTTTGTACGGTCCTGTTGACGAACAGGCCATCAGAGAGTGGGTGGTATTGTCCCCATATGCATTTGTATAATGCTTTCATATAGACTCTGACACCTTTTTTCTTGTGTAAACAAATATAATGTTTCTAGCCTTTCTTTATAACTAACCTATTTTATTACCATTTTTAATTTTGTAGTTCTCTCTGCACTTTTTTTGTTTCCATAATGTTGCCAGGAAGAACAAGTGCCTGTAATTGCACTGCATATTACAAGGTGGAGTCTTACCATCGACTTATGTAGAGGCAAAATTGTATTTTCCTCCCATGAGTTAATACCATTTATAAAATGACAATATCTTACTGGCCCTTGTAGCAGCCGTCAAACACTGTTGTTCTCCAGTCTGGCCCTGTTATTGTCTACAATCATTCCCAAGTCATTTTCATTTAATGATTTCACTAGCACGACCCTAGTTAAGGTATAATATACACATTTACTTTTTATTTGTCAATATTTAATCTCATCTGACATTTGGCAGCTCCATCGTCCAATTGGACCAAATCCCCTTAGTTTGCTTGTTGAGCTTGTGGTGTGTGTGCAACAGAATAGAGTGCTGGAGTTGTGTGTCTTTAGTGCATATGTATGCCGGAGATTGGCATAGTTCTTTATCTGTGATAACACTTACTGTATGTCTTAAGTGCCATGCATTTCCTTTGCGTTGAACTAATGTTATGTAAACTCTGGTCCTGGAGACCATATCACTGAAAGAAAAATTAACTTAACACCGATATGTGCACTCAATTCATGCACTTGCTGGTCTGAACTGGGTGCTTATATAAATCTCCATGCTTGCTTAACCTGTATCTGGAAGCTGTAGCGGGAAGTGTAAATTTACCACAGAGTAGGAGGATATCAGTTGCATAGTTGAGATTAGAACCTGGAATACCTCAACTATGTAACTATTTGGCTTGAAAATTACAGCGCACTCAGCTTCAGTTTAAAGGGAAGCCCCATGCAGACTGTTTTTTAACTTCAGCATAGAATACAGTGCTGCATACAGTAATGTAGGTTAGCTACAACAAGCGCTTAGCTAATGTAGGTTAGCTTTGACAAACGCTTGCTTTTATTTCATATTGTTCCAATAAACTTTATCTGCAGACTTGGGGGCTGCCATTGTTGTCAATCAATATTTTGGGTTAAAATCCAGATTTTGCACGGTGTATTTTATTGCATTTAAATTGGTTCAGCCATTGTTTTGTTACTGAAGTTTAAAGACGGCAATGGCACTCGCCTGGCCGCATCGGCCACTCGCCCAGCCCGTCCCCAAGTGGCAGTTAGGGTGAGCACACGTCCCGGAATGCATTGTCCCGGAATTGAAGCACGTCTCTCGCCACCAGAGAGAGAGGGGTGCTGAGTGGTTTTCGCTCAGTCTACTGCGCGAGGCCTCTAGCCCGGTTGCGGTGCTGGCATGTCATGCTGAGCACCTTAATATGACATCATATTCCATCGCTCAGCAGTGAAGCAGCATGCACCGTGGCAGAGCAGGGAGACTTCTGGAAGGTACGTGAACTACAAAGGGGGTAAAGGGTAGATTAAAGGGATTGAGGGAGAGTGGGTAGATAATGAGAAGGGAGGGAGAGGGAGGGGTAGATTATGAGAAAGGGTGAGAGGGGGTAGTAAAAATATTGAAATAAATAAAGAGTGAGATTGAGTGAGAGAATGAATGAATTGTGTGGATGAGTCGTCTGAATGAGGGAGTATGAATTAATGTGTGGATGAATTCTCTGAATTAGTGTGTGGATGAATTATCTGAATGAGGGAGAGAATGATGTGGATGATAGTGTGAATTAGCGAGTGACTGTAAAAGTGTTGTGGGAAGGCAAAGATGGCACAAGCCTTGGGGACCAAGATGGCGCAGGCAGGGTGTTTATGGGAGATAGCATAGGATGGACTGTTTGGGGACAAAGTTGACTCATGCTGGGCTGTTTGGGGACAAAGATGGCAAGTCTTATGTGTGTTATCTGGGTGCTGGTCAGTTTCTATGTGGGCACTGTGGATGCCAGGGCTGGCTTTGGGGTGTGCAACCTGTGATCTATGCCTGTAATTTAAGGGGTTTTACCTATACCTTTATTGTTGAGTTCTGCATTGCTGTTTTCATGTGTTTTTTTATCTATATCCTCAGTGCTGAGTTTACATGTGATTTCCAGTAGATCTATACCTGCAATGCTGGGCTTGTGTGTTATGTTGATCTATACCTGCAAAGCTATGTTTCCATACAATATTTTTGTATACCTGCAAATACAGAATTTGTTTGTCTGATTCTATGCATTCAATGCTGAGTTCACATTTGAATTTCAATTGATTTATACATGCAAAGCTGAGTTTGTGTGTTATTGTGTTGGTCTGCTATGTGATGTTTCCATACATTATTTATTATGTAGTTATGCAGGTTTGTATGTCGTATTCAGTTGATCTATACATGCAAGTGCTGTTTTATGTGTTGTTTCTTTGATCATTACCTATTTTGTGGTGTAGGAGCAGAGGGAGTGATTGCATGCTAGGGAGCATGGTGCAGGGCCCAAGGAAATGCTTGCGTAGGGTCCAATTTTTTAGTGTAAAAATTTATTCACAGCAGAGGCTAATATTAATAAATATCGATATTATTGTCAAATAATCGAGTATCGATTATAAGACGTCTTGAGAAAGGACCAGAGGTGGTCTGAAACGTTGGCCGTGCTGATTGAAATAAACTAGTGTTTAATGCACTTTACTACAAAGACCCGTGAGTGCCCATTTTTCTTTGGTTACGTATATATATATATATATATATATATATCTGTGTGTGTGATTTTATTGGCTTCATAGTGTGTCCCTGCATGGCAGAAATAAAATGTGCTCACCCTAGTGGCAGTGATGTACAAAAAGTTATCCATTTGCATTTACCCATACCCTTTCATATTCTATACTTTCTAATTCCTTTAACGAATTGTAAACTGCCAGAAAGGAAATTAATAGTTACCTAGCTAGGGCCGCTAGCTTTTCCACAACAGAGCAGATTGAAATACATGGGACAGAAGCCAAACATATGGTGATACTAGGAGGTTCTTCTCACACTTGACGTACAGCTTATCCTGCCTGCTACTACTTCTGCCGTTCCCAGGTAGCCTTTGATGATGGAAGAAAGATGTGTTATCAGGGGCGTACCTAGAGTATTTGGCACCCGGGGCGGATGCTGTAAGTGGCACCCCCCCCCCACCAAATGTAAAGACATCTACAAAATTATGTTAAGAATATTTATTGCACCAATTTGTAAACTGTATGTCAACTGTAAACAACAAGAAATCTGAAAAAATAAATTAACTTATAAGTAAAATAAATACGTTTAAATAACATTTACTGAACATATAATAGTGCTTTCTTTAATAACCCTCCAAAAAAAACAGCGTCCACATTGCCCACATAGAACCTGACCAGCACCCAAATTACACACACATAGGACGTGCCATCTTTGCCCCCAAACAGCCCAGCATGAGTCAGCATTGTTCCCAAACAGCCGAGTGTACGCCATCTTTGTCCCATGAACACGCTACCTTTGCCATCCTTGTCCCATAAACACCCTGCCTGTGCCATTTTTGTCCCATAAACACCCTGCTTATACCATCTTTGCCTTTATGACAAATCAACTATACACCTATGATTAACACAAACACTTTTACAGTCACTCACTAATTCACTTTCATTCATACAATTCATTCACACAATCATTTATTCTTTCACACAAATTATTTACACATATTCATTGATGCATTCTCACAAATTCATTAATTCTCTCACTCATTCAAACAATTCATCCTCACATTAATCCATTCATTTTCAATATTCTTGCTACCCTCCTTTCTCCCTATCTACCCATTCTCACCCCCTTCTGCCCTATCTACCCCTTCTCACTCCCTTCTCCCTATCTACTCCCTATCCCCACATCTCACTCCCTTCTCCCTATCTATCCCCTCCTAACTATCTACCCTCTCCCCCCTTTGAAGTTCACTTACCTTTCAGGAGTCCTGCGGTGGGGGTGCAAGGCCTCTGTCTCCCAGCTCTGCCACTGTATGGAACAGTATAGAGTGATGGGAGTTACAATGTACTTTAGAGCATAATTATATAATGAAAAAGACATTGGAAATGGTACAGCATAACACCCATCACTCTCACACATTTACCAATCCACACTTTTTCAATCCACAGATTCCACACATAGCAATCCACACATACCAATCCACAGATTCCACACATACCAATCCAGATTCCACACATACCAATCCACACTTACCAATCCACATTTACCAATCCACCGATTCCACACATACCAATCCACAGATTCCACACATACCAATCCACTCTCACTGTCACTCTCACTGAATGATTTCCTACCTTTCCTCTTTTCTTCTTACAGCAGTCAGCTCCTTATCTTCCTCTTCGCTCCTCTTCTTCCTCTTCTTCCGGTTCAGAGGGCACGGACGGGGGTGGGAACCGGCTTAAAATCACTCAAGGGAGCTGGAGGTCTGTTAAAGACCTCCGATACCGCTCCCTTGCGAGCCTTCTCCTCCAGCGGCGGACATTACTGTCCGTCTCTGGAGGGGTGCCGGCAAGTTGGCACCCCCCTGATGAGCGGCACCCGGTGCGGACCGCCCCCCCCCCCCCCGCCCCCCGCTAGGTACGCTATTGCGTGTTATATATGCACATTTAAAAAGCTTCATGTCTGAAAAGATGTTATAATGTCATGGTTGAAAGAGCAGTTGTGTTATCAGTGAAATATATTTTTTTTCCCATTCTAATCTTGACTTGAACTCTCCACCAGTGACGTATCCTGGCCTCGGCCGGTTAGGAAGAAAGATCCCTGTTCAAGCCCCCAGGTGTCCTGCTGCCCAATGGGCTGGTTACAAGGGAGATCTTTGATTTACTGAACTGACCTATTTACACTATAGACTGCATCAAAATGGGATGCACGCCTTTTAGACGCAGCGTGGCAGGATATGACATCCTATCCCGCACTCTATGTATTAACCCCTTCAGGACCGACGTTGGCAAACTGCGTCTTCCCTTGAAGACTGCAGGTTTTTTTGTAAATATTTAAATTCCGTGCTCGTGAATTGCTTCAAAGCGATCATATGCATGGAATTGAGGGGGAGTGGCTGCTACGGATTGCTGGGGACACCCAGCGGTCAGTAGCAGCCGCCCCTCGCGATCCCAGCATTGATAGCGACGATGGATCGCGCATCATCGATGACATACCTGGTACGTCCCGGTCTGCCGTGACCTTTGACCAGGAAGTACCAGGTACGTCTCGGTCTTGAAGGGGTTAAAGGTGCGCAGGACCTATTAATGTTACAATTAAGCCTGAAGTCATAATGAAAAAAATATGGCTGGACCACAGATCCAAAAATCAAGCAGATTACCAGGTATCTTTAGAAATAAATAATTCTAGTACTAAACATTTGATAGCTGGTTTAATTTTCCTATATAGCCAGATATTAAAAGTTCACTACAGCCATCATATGCACTTTAATGAATATGATAACTGTATCCCCTCTAAATTATGCAAAAACATGTAACAAATGCATATTAACAGTAGCAGTAGAGTGGCCCTTAGAGATATTTCATATGGCAGATTACCAATAAAAGTTGGATATAAATGCATTTTTACAAGCTACTAACAACGGAAATAGAATACCACTCTGCAACATGAAGCATCCAGTTTCTCTCATCGGATATAACAGTCATGTAGTTTTACAGTTTGTGTGGAAGAAATAATAACTATCTCTGGTTAATCTTTTTTTAGGTATTTTTATTGATCCAGATATTTTATACCCCTGAGGCTGGGGGAGTTCTTTCTTAACAACAAAGGCAGTGAGTTAAATCCCTGGATCAGACATGTGTATTAGCCTTCACATTCCAAGGTAACAGAGACAGCAGCAGTAACAAAGGCAGCAGGGCCATGTTTTCAACACTATTGTCACCATTGTAGTAGTCGGCCATATTAAACCAAAGGCTGTATATTGTAGGGGCTACCCACTGGGCTTACTGGCAGCTTCTCCGAGTGTATTATTTTTGAAAATCTGATTCAACACTGCTCCAACCACAGATATTGGATATATGGGGGATGGGGCTTTTAATAAAAATATCAAGTCTGTTTACTATTTAATTTGGAATATATGGGAAAATTAATTATTATGATTAATTATGGGAATATTTATATGCTGTAAGCTTTACTTGTCCAGAACAAATATAGGTTTCCCTAGGTAACTTGTAAGGTATTTATAAGGATATTGTCATAAATAATTGTAGCAAAATTAAGAAAATTAGTATTGGGTCCCGTAAGGAAAATGTGACCAAACTCCCAGCACTTAAACGGGTCAAGGCGAGAGGAAATTAAATGTTTTATGGAATGGAGCGTGGATAAGATGCCATTTCAGACAATTACATTGTACATTTACATCTAGTATTTCTGGTGGCATTCATATTACTTAACACTGAAGGCCTCTTTTTTTGTTAAAACGGAAATTCTTTTCATAAATCCTAATTTTTAAACTTTTATTCTTTGCTTGAGAATACAGTATATTTGTATTTGTGGGGCGCTTGTGTAAAACTAGAAAGACTAAAAAAGGAAAAATATACAGTAATAAAATAGCAATCAAATCATACTTCTGTTGGTTATATGTGGAGGCATCCTTGATAAGTTAAGGTAAGGTCATCTTACTAAAAAGTATTGGTTTTATTAATTTTACATATTTTTTTAGCCTTTCTATGTACTCTATCCAATAAATTCCATGATATGCTGATATTAATGACCAAAGCTGTACTTCATATTCCAGGTGAGCTTTAACTAATGTTTTGCTTAAGGCAAAATGACATTCCCTACTCATGCATGAATGCAGTTTTGGGACAATCCAACTAGGATTCACTTCAAGCACACATGTCATTTGAAAAACAAAAATGCCACTTTGACTAAACAAAGAAAGAATAAAAAATGGTGAATATATTTTTTAAATACAACAGGATTTTTTATGATCATCTTTTGCAAAGATTTTATTTTAATTAAAGGGATATTTTTAATACATATTAATGCATATGATACCTGAATGTCCCTTTTAAATTACCATTTTCTTTTGCTTGCCAATGCGTGGAGAGATACAACCGATTCCTCTACCCCATGTATTTCCCCTCTTTTGCTGCCCTTTTCTCTTTTCCCAATCTCCTTGATTTGGAGAAGATGCATTTCACCTGCTTATCACTTCACCTGTGTGCATACTCACACACATATAGTATGTGTGTATCTGTGCCCATTTGTGTACAATCACATACAGAGGTAATGTGCACCTGAATGTATTTAACAAATTTGACAATCCCCCATTCGTGATCCCATTAACACCTTCAATGGAGTGTACTTTTTATGACAGTATTGGTGTGCATTGAACCATTGAAAGAGCAAATAAATATAGTTGTTATTCTATCAATCTGATAGCAATAAGGGTTAAAGAATGCTACTCCTACACTAAACACTACACGTTATGTGTAGTGTGGCAGGGACATCCAACATGTGGCCAGACATCAATCTGTTGGAGTTTATTGGTAAGTCTTCTATGCAAAAAGCCTTACTGAAATATAGATAAGCAATGTTTACTGCACCACCGTGATTTATTTATTAATTTTAGTCACCAAATGTAAAAAAAAATAAGATTAGTTTGGCATTATCTTCTTGAAGTAAACCCATGTTGTTTCTGATCTTGAAATCCATTTAGATGTTCAACAATCCTATCCTTTAACATAGTTTCCATTAAGACTAACTGGCCTCTAGTTGCCTGACCTTCAATGATTTCTAATCTTCTGGGACTACTCCCGTTAACATGGATTGGTTTACTAGTAGGTAATAGCAGGTAATACCCACAGCAAGCGGCATGTAGAGATCTAACATTATCTCCTTGCATGCTTTGATCCAGTGGGCAGGAAGTATGGGCATCAAATCCACTTCCTGCATGCACACAGCACATAGGCAGAGGAACGCTGGGGCAAAGTTTGGGGACACTTGCAAGCTGGTGGCAAAGATGGTACTGGCACGGTGTTTAGGAAGCACCGATAAGCTGTTAAGGGAAAAAGATGGCACTGACAAGCTGATTGGGGGCAAATATGACACATACAAGCTGTTTGACGACACTGACAAGCTGTGTGGGGACAAAGATGCCACGGATAAGCTATTTGGGGATAGTGATGGAACAGGTAAGCGTTTTTGGTACAAAGGTGGCACTGTGTGCAGGTTTAGTGAAGACAGGGGGTTCCCGTGGTTTCTATTTAGGCCACTGTTTGCCACCTTCAGACGGTGACCTCCAGTTGTGATGCTACATTGCAGACTTGCAGGTCTTTGTGTGTACACTGCAGAGGGCTTAGCTTTATCTGTGTGGCAAGTCTATGCTGATGCTGCGGAGCGCGAGCTCTGAGCGCCCTGGATAATACGTTGAACCACGTTGACGTCGCATGGCTGCGGTCAGTGTGTCCTTCAAGTGCATGGCTAGCTAGCTGGAAAGTGTTATTGTGGTTTCCATCATGAAAACCCCCCACTAGGTCCCAAGATAACAAACTAAGTACTGTAAGTCCTAAAGGTACAAATAGAAAGGAGAAATGCTGTGATAAAGCAGTTTAGAAATTTGTGCAATAAATATTCTTGCAAAAAGTGGTGGGTGTTTTTACATTTTAAATTGGGGGGTGGCAAATATAGGATCCTCCCTGGATGAAAAATATTCTAGGTACGCCCTTGTTCACACTAGCACCAAATTTCCCTATTAAATTACCATTATTAAAATATAATATTTTGGAGAAAAACCACACACCTGATGTGGTATATGCACCAGTGTTACTTCCATTAAGTCTACATTTTAAATTCTTTTACTAACATATAGCTATTGCATGAATCAACATCAACCTTCTCAAGCCTAGAATCGGCTAGCTTGTAGCATTATCATTATAAACAAAGCTGGATTCCCTGCATATGCAATAGTTGTCCATCCGTATGTGTGAGCATGGATGTGTAATTGTGTGTGCTTGTAAGCATGAATGTGTACTTTTGTGTGTGTGTGTGAGCATGGATTTGTGTGAGTGTGTGAGCATGGATATATAATTGTATGTGAGCATGGATATGTAATTGTGCATGGGTGTGTAAGTGGGGTGAGATGGAGTGTGTTAGTGAGTATGAGTAAGTGTGTGTAATTTGTCTGTTTACATGTTTTATGTTGGAAGGGGGGTGCAAGGGGCAAAGAACACACAGACTAGCTGTTTTAGTTGGGGGCCTGGCTTTCAGATGGTTTCTAGTTTCTAGCCCCTGTTGAGTAATATTAATTTGGTTTCATTTTAGAAATCAACATATGCTATGGATCTGATCTAAAATTGATACTGTACTTGTGTCTCCTCTAAATATTGCGGGGGGGGGGTTAACTTAAGAGTGAGTCATTGTTGAGTAACAGCGAAATGTATGCCATCACCATAGATTCTCCTGCAGGAAAGGCAGAGTTAACACACTGATGAAGTCATCTGTTGGACTTTTTGCTACTGCCTTTATTGTTTGACGGCTGCATTTAAAGAGACCTCGCTGGCCCTGAAAGCTCTGTATCCTCTTTTTGTATTGGCACAATAAAATGTATCACCTTCAACTAAAGATATGCTAGAGTTAACAGCTAACAATTAACATTGTGAATACCCAATCAATATACTATCCTCATAACTTGATTTGAATTTGACTTAACTGGATTTGATTAAGGCATTCCTGAAACAAATTACATTACAGTTAATGTGATATTTTACTTATTGTATTTAGAGCACCAGCAGAATCCATAAGGCTCTTAAAAAGAAGGGTAATACAAAATTCTTTAGGAAGAATTATTAGTGGCCATTCCTGGAATTCTCTCTGAATAAAGAAAGGGCATATATGAGTATATCCACTACGTAGAAGTAGCGGAAAGTCTTCTTCCCCAACTTCTAAACTTCTCCCTATTCTCCCCGGCAAGGTCCTACTGCTTCCGTGAAATAAAATATAACATTTCTTGCCAAAACCTCCAAAATGTACATGTAAGATTCATAGGAACATGAAATGTTTCCATTATAGAGATTTGGAAAACAATAAGTCAGTGAAGTTCAAGTAGTCCAACAAAATATTTAGGATTGACCCAGTTGAAGGCAACCCCTACACTCTTTTCCCAGCCATAACTACTCATGCCCAAATGGGTAAGGATAAGAAATTACATAGTGATACCAAAGTCACTCATGAAAGGGTTATATCGCTATGTATTTAAATTTAAAACATGCAAGTTTAAGGACAAACATGTTTCCTGAGTGCTATAAATTACCTTCTACTAATTTCATCTACAATAGTGGACATTAATAAAATAAAGGAGATCGGGTGGGTGTTACAACCTGCTTTGTTCAGGAACACTAAACTGATACATTCCATCTGACATAATTTCCACCTTAATTGTTCATCATTTATTAACCCCATGGTTTCCCTTTCTATAGATTGTTATAGCTCACATGGGTGATATCAGCATAATGGCTTTGTTCAGATCCCTAGTCATGCTGCCCTTGCGCTTATAACTCTGTTGCTTTCTTTATCATAATGTAGCTGTCAGCAAAGTACCTTTTGGATTTGTGCATCCAATTCATTCCTATAGTTTCCTTAGATGTAGTGTTATCTTTCACAAATATGTGTGTTACCTGCAAACAGTCAAGGGGTAGAAGAAGTATTATTAAACACTCACAGACACCAGACAAGCCAGAAGGCTTGCTTTTCCCTCAGAAATCTCATGGTGCTTTCACAACCACAAGGGATTCTGGGTAGGCACATGCAAATAAGGTTAACAATTATCACCTTTGCCTCTATATCCACTTTATACATGGATCCCTTGAAAGTAATTGCCCGCTGTACAAGACAGCCTTGAGACAAAACTCAGGAAGAGGTACAATAGCCAGATCACCACTCATGGACAGCTGTTTCGTCCTTCATGGGACTCGTCAGCATGAGGTTGTGATACTGGCTTAATAGTTGAGGCTTGGGGTAGCTAAGAAAGCCAGTATCACAACCTCATGCTGACGAGTATATATATATATAATTCCAAAAGTAGTTACCGGCACTCATGGGACTTGTTTTCAATGATTTCATGAAACTTTTTCTGGTCAACATTTCAGTCTTTCAACATGTCCTGATGAAAGTCTATAAATAAAAAGACTGAAATGGTGACCAGAAAAACGGAGTTTCGTGAAATCATTGAAAACAAGTCCCATTAGTGGCGGTAATCAGTTTTGGAATTTAAATGCATTACTGCTGCAGCTACCTGGCACCGGGCAGAGAAATTAAGGTTGGTGTGCAATTGTATATCTTGGACTTAAATAAATAAATAAATATATATATATATATACATAAAATAGTACAGGCACTGATGAACTCAACAGGTAACTTCATTTACTATGGCACTCCCCCCTCATTTAGCCAACATCTTCTCAACTCAATTACATTTAAGTCCTGTCCAAAAATATGCATTTTATGGATTCACTTACTGCGTGGAACAGTGTCAGATGCTTACTAAATCCAAATAAGCTCCAACATCTGCTACTCCACCCTCATCTATTATTTTACTTAAGGTGTTAAAGAACTCGATAAGATTAGTCTGACTTGATCTCCCTACAGTAAATCAATGCTTCCTCAGATCTTGAAGTCATTACACTTTAGATAAGCAATATATTTTTTTCTATCAATATGTATTAGATTAATGTACAAAATAATATAATATGTAATATACACAATGGTAATTGAATGACTAGATGTTAATTAAATTACTGTAAATGTAATGTAAAATTAATTTACTGGCTGTTATAGATCAATGACTATTTCATAACTAACCCTTAAACATGACAGCTTAATATATTACCTGTGATATTTATGTTACAGAAATGATTTATAAATTTAATTTGTTTCAAATCATGTGAACCTGATTTCGGTATCGGATTCTCAAATAATAAACACAATTCCATATTGAAAGATGATGCTGTCATTCGTCTTGGTATTTCTACATTGAAGAAAACTGCATGTTTTGCAGGAGAAGACCAAATTCTTAAAAATGTAAATCCAGTTTAAACAATTTTCTTTTCAATGTCTTTTCATTGATGCTAAAATGTTCAAAACGCCCTTTATCCAAGCACAGGCAGGGACTTTGCATTTCTTTATTGGTGTTAAAGTCATTATACTGCATAGATAAAGAAAGAAAGAAAGAAATATAGTTTTTGTAATACCGTAACTAAATGTCTTAACTAGATCCCCACTATTAATTTGCGAGAATTATATATATATATATATATATATATATATATATATATATATATATATATATATATATATATATATATATATACATACAGTATATATAAGCAGGGACAACCCATAAAAAAGAGGTCTATTGGAAAAACAAATCATGCTTTACTGACATGTTCCCCATGTAAAATATATAATCACTAAACAGAATTTCATAGTATGATACAGAAAATGTAAAGCCAGTGGAGTTAATAAGTATTCAACTCAAGCAGTTAAAATGCCCTTAAACAAAAGACAATGGTCAATATGGTAATTCAGCGTTGTTGTTATTAATTACTAAGCCACAAATCTAGCTGGTATGTTATGTAATAAAGTCGAGAGGTCCTTCTCAAAAGAGAAGCCTTGGCTCATCGATGTATGTCTCTGATTATCTGCTGTTGGGAGGTCGGCCTGCTGCGTGGATCATATGCGACCCAGCTGCAGATCCTAAAGTGAGTGGAGAGCGAGCTAGATACGCATTACCCAATGCATCTGGCTTAGGCTGTCATTAGCAAGTAAATGGAAAGACTTAAAAGAGATTGGAAAGAGAAAATGAGAAAGAAGACATTCTCAGCAAGATATATTATGTGATGGAAAGTACAGAGGAAATTCTGCAAGATGAAAATAATAGCATATTTATGAAGAATGAAGCGAAAAAAGCCAGCCAATTTGGTCAGGAGAAAGCAAATTGCATACCTAACAGGGCAGCAGATATACTAAACAGTACTAAGTGCATGTTAGAAATATCGGGTCAGAAAAGGGTTGGCAAAAAGGGCTAGGGGTCCATTTGCCCCTGGGAAGCTTAGATTTAAACATATGCCACTATAAAAAGCTTTTTGTGCTATATACATGCCACATATAATCAGTGGGAATTTGACTCAAAAGCACCCTATGCAAGGCCTTTTGATAATTTGCTTTGTACCAAACTTTCTATTGACCATTAAAAGGATTGTTTTTGTATTCTGTACCACTAAGCTATCCGTCAGTGTTTGTGCCACCTCAGGCTGAAATTAGCTAGTACCTGCCTGCTAAATGGTCATTTCCACCTGTTTGTCCACACTTCCCAAGACCCCGTAGACAAATGCTTGCTAAGATGGTTGAATAACCTGTCTTGCAGTATAGTTGTAGACTGCCCTTATGGGTGAGACTAGTCTGATATACCGATGGAGATGTGTGAGCTGAAATGTGAGACTCAACTGAGCAGGGATTCGCCAGTGTCCTCGAACACTGTTTGTTCTCAGCTGAGTTAAATTTTTGTGTGTGTATATATTGTCTTTTGAGAATCTCTTGGGGCGCTTCCCAAGCATAAAGGTGCTGATGATGGCTAAAAGTCGAAATTTCTTTTTTGGGTTATGGGTTCCCTTGTACGAAGGAACTTTGTCTTGGGTTTTGATTTTAGACTATCCATGTGGTTGGGACTTATCTGATATGCTGATGAGGATCTTTCCCTTTACAGTGGCAAAAGAGAGCTTTAATGTAAGACAATCCAAGCAGAGGTTCATAAGAGGACAGTGCTGTCTGTTCTCTGCTGAGTTACTGTCGCATTTTTGTGTATTTATATAGGTGCTACCTACTGTTTAGCTGTTATGTAGATAGACCAAAGACACAATCAGTCTTCGGTGGGGTGAAAACCACAAGTCAAGGTTATAATAAGGCACAGACATTGCACAAATAAACCCACTGGATATGTGTGTGTAAAGGCTTCTAGAGAAAAACTCTGTCTTGTCTAATCTAACTTCCTTTTGTCCGTGTTCTCTGTTTCATTAATTACAAGTGACTTGCAGTACAAGCCCATGATCTCCGTCGTGTTCCAAATGAATTCACAGATCAGTACAGCCCCTGCTGAATCATATAGTTCAGGACACCACTGATTTACCCTTATTATTTGTGAATGGCATAATTGTGGCAAAGACCAAGACTTCAGGGGGTTTTGTGATCTTTAACCCAAGGAATATTAACACTCTAACCTAAGATCTATAATATATCAGGTCAGCTTTTTCTGCGTGGCATCTGAGAAGATTTCATCATAAATATGTTAGAGCAGGAGACAGTTTCTCAACAGCTCACAATCACAAAATAAAAAAATCAGTCATTGTAAGAGAACAAAAGACAATTGGATTAATGTACCAAGCCTGTTTTATCCGATAAAACATCATACCAGCATTTGCCCCGAGGCAGTCATGAAACTGTTCTCTCTCTATAGTATAGTTTTATGGTCGATTGTTATAGTTTGTGGTTTTGTTATGTTTTCAGTAGGTGTTGTGCCTCTCTTTTCCATTCTTGTATCTGCTGGGTGGGATTAACCAAAATTGTAGAATGCTGTTAAGGGCTGTACATAGGCAGAGCAGTGGATGTAGGTTTTTAGGATTCTGAGAGAACATGGATCTAGGAAACGCTGTAAAAATATTACAATGATCTGACTTTATGAGGGGTCTGTATTCACTTGTATAGGTGTCTTTCTCGTCTCATACTTTGATTCTATACCATTCTCATCCTTTTACCCTAAGCATCTGCTGGATAGGCTGAATACCTGTAAAATGTACCCTTTAAATTTGAAAATTACTTTGTTCCGGTCCATTAAAATATTAGCACATAGATTCCAAACATGTACACAACTAGGAAGCTGGGTGAGCTGGTATGGACCCAAGTCACCGATCCTGAGAGACAAAATTGGTTTATGCATGGACTAAGGTCTACCTTGACCCCTTCTCACGCAGTGCCAAAGTATGGAGTATGGACTCAAGTAACCGATCCTGAGAGACAAAATTGGTTTATGCATGGATTAAGGTCTACCTTGACCCCTTCTCACGCAGTGCCAAAGTATGGAGTATGGACTCAAGTAACCGATCCTGAGAGACAAAATTGGTTTATGCATGGATTAAGGTCTACCTTGACCCCTTTTCATGCAGTGCCAAAGACAGCCTCTCTTTCTAACCTTGTCTTGCATAGTGTATAGTCAGGTCATTGAGATGACATTCTGACCATCCCACCACATTACCTTTGTTTTGCAAGGTGAACTTTGGCACTTCCTGTAAGAGAAACATTATGGGGTATGGGTAGTAAAGCTCTAAATTGTAGTATTACAGTAAGGAACCCGTCTCTATAACCAAACTACATACTGCGCCAAGATGTTTTGGTTCAGAAACAATATTCTAAGATGGTCTTCATAGTACATTGTAAATGTATAAGTAATTGTTTTTTACCTCATTCTATTGCCATATGTAAGGATTAAGTGACCATGAAAGTGGAGATAACGCAGAAACAAGACATATGTTTCAAAGATAATTTAATAAAACCTATGCAGTGTTGGCCTGGAGCACTAAAATGTTCAAAAGGCTTCTACAGTGCTACAAATTGAGATGCATATAGGATGAATAATTTATAAACCAAATGAAGCATATAAAGCATGTCATGGTTTAAGTCATAGAAATTTAAAGGGGAAGTGTTGCTGTTACAGTTTCTTGCTCCAAAATTGTTAAATTCTAAATAGCTTTTGCTTTTCTATTGTCAATCAATATAATTCCACATTCTCTCCTAGTCAAGGAGAAAGGCACATGACGGAACGTGCATTCTTCATGGGTTTGCAAGCTAGCAGTATCCCTCGTCGCCAGTCCTTATCACTACACATACACACATATATCATTTTTATGGTTTATATGGCTTGATGAATTGCAATATGTGATTGTGTATAATTATATTTATGAAATTGGGTTATATTATCTATTGTTTGGGTATGCTTTAGACATTCTTTGGAGATATTTATAGTTTGGGAACCAGCATTGTGCCCCATTTTTCTGATTTTTGGTAGTCAGTGTAAGGTAGAGGTATGATGACATGTTACTACTGATCCCTCAACACATCGGGCCCTGACAATCTAAATGAAAATCTGTTGAATGCAGCTAATCTGTGTAGAAAAAATGGCTACTAGAGTCAGGGCCTAAATCCTACGTGTACCCTGTGTGGCCACTCTCCCTTAAAGGAACCCTTTCTAGTGTTATCAAAGAACTTGGATCTGTCACGGCTTTGTTCAATGCAGAACGCAGCTGCTAGGAGAGAAAGTGAAGTTAACATAAGCAGATTCCTAGGGGCACAGTTTGACTCAAGTTAGTCACTGTGAAAGTAGTAATGATGAAAACATAACTTGCTTCACTGATAACCACTTCAAGAAATGGCATTTTTTTTTATTGACTGTGCAACATCCTTTGGGGGAGCATCTTCTTTAGTCTTCTTTTGGGGGATGCACTAGAGTTGATGGGATTAACATATGTGTTTGGGGACTCACTCAAGATATATTTTGCTTGGGTTTGTTAACATCTGTAGATAAACTGACTATGATTTTACATTTTTATGATGGTTAATTTTTCTCTTTTTTTCCAGTTACAAGAGCGTTGTAACAGCAAGAAGAGCTGGCATAGCAATTACAGGATGCTGGGTGCTCTCTTTCATCGTCGGCTTGGTTCCCATGTTTGGATGGAACAACATAGACAACCAAAGGAAAGCACTTAATTCCAGTAGTAGCGATGTTATCATTATTTGCCAGTTTGAGACTGTAATCAGCATGGAGTACATGGTATACTTTAACTTTTTTGTTTGGGTACTTCCGCCACTTTTCCTAATGCTTATTGTGTATCTGGAAGTGTTCAATCTAATTCAAAAACAGCTCAATAAAAAAGTATCTTCCACTTCCAAGGACCCACAGAAATACTACGGGAAGGAACTTAAAATTGCAAAATCCCTTGCACTAATCCTGCTACTTTTTGCTTTAAGCTGGTTGCCACTTCACACCTTGAACTGCATTACTTTATTCTGCCACACCTGCAAAACTCCGATGATCATCACCTACATTGCCATCTTCTTATCGCACGGAAATTCAGCTATGAACCCCATTGTCTACGCATTCCGGATTGAAAAATTCCGAACTACGTTTTTGTACATTTGGAAAAAATATTTCTGCTGCAAATCTGGCAGAGCATTGAACAGACCAAAGACTACAGTCATTGAAAGATCAGCTTCAAAACATATCATCTAGAAATGTGAATAATAAAGGTCTTTTTTTGTATATCACAATATTCACGATAATAACCATAAGTGAAATAACCATCAGTTGTTTAAAATCTTCATTATATCAATAAACCACAGTCATTATATGAAGTGTATGTCGGCTTCAGCATTAAAATGTTTTTATACTTTTATGTTTAAAATATGAGTATTTTATTTATATTTGAATATGTAATACCCAATATATATATATATATATATATATATATATAATCAGTGAGCTTTCAGTGTATAAATATAGAATGTGTCAGCAAGTAAGAACCATTTTTCCCATCTAGTCCTATTCTGTGCAAAAGCTTTTAATATGCATTAATGGTAGATACATGAAAATAGTTTTATATGCAACATTTCAAATACAATTGTTTGAGTAAGTGAACATATCTCAATTTCAGAAAATGCCAGCAAAATAAATTTTTGTTGGGGGGGGGGGACTTTCAACTGCAATCTGAAATTGCTCAAAGTGTACTTGTTACCTAAACACTTAAACGTAGTTTGTCTTCTTCAATTTGACTCTGCATCAAACTGGACTCTTCAATTGTACCCTGCATAAATGTATTCTGCGGTGCTGAGTAGACTTGTACATTACTACAATGAGTTACTACAAAGAAACCTCGGACACTAGCTAATCACGTCTTAGTAGAACTAGTAAAGGGCATTTTGCAACTCTGTTGTGAGAGTGAGAGGATGGTACGTAAAGATAACAGATAACAGAACAAATGTCAAACTCATATTTGTAGGTTTGGTCTTCACACTAGGACTGCTGAAATCCTTTGCTAGCGTTACCAAGATATAAGGCAGCATCTTAAAAATAAATGTTAAGGTAGTGTAAATTGGCATGTTGGTGTCCCAGTTTTGTGGTAGAAGGGACCCCTGACCTATTCTGTAAGCTTTAATGTAAAACTACAGACTTGTTTATCTGGTAAATGTAAAGGAAATGCTAGACAAAAAAAAATGTAGTTATAGCGCCACCAAGTGTTCAGAAACAAGTACTACAAAACATGTTACTGAAATAGTGTGATAAACATATGGACATGGGTATGGCATTGTAGTCAAAAACACTGACCAAACAAATGACAAGCACAACAAAACTGAGTAACATAACTTTAAAATTAATCGGTTACCGTGTATATGTATAATCATTTCACATTATTTTTGGTAATAGGTAAGTAAAACGTTAAAAAACTGAGATAGCCTGGCCATTAAACAACCATACGTGGCATATAGGAATTGACGATAATGTACGTGGTAGGTTCAAATTATATAAGGAAAGGAAATTAAAAGGAAAAGCAAAAGTCCATTGTTAAAACTCCAGAGCTGCGGTGTACCCTCCTGCTTTCAAGGTTTGTTGCCAGTTATGGCGGCATGCAGCAGCAAATCCCTGGCAAGAAAGGTTCACATGTATAGATGAGATTATAAGAAATCTCTTCTTGCATTTATTCTGAAACAAATATTAAAGGGGACACACAACTATCATATTTATTAAAAGGAATATAATGGTTGGAGTGTTCTCTTTGTCAAGCAATGCTTAATAGTTACCCGTAGCCATGTGACATGTAAAGAGGGCAGTCATATTCCTTCCTAGGGCAGTAGTTCCAAGGGGCAAAAGGGTTTACCAAATAACCAGGGGCGAATCAGGCTCCCTGGAGCGCCACTGCTTTATGGGATTGTTGGCAAGATTAGAGATCCATTTTTAAGCAGTCCATATACACTATAGAGGACTGTGCCTAGTTGGTGCATCCTCTATAGAGAACTCTACTGTGCATCCTTAAAATACAATGTGCTGAGATATGACATAACATCTTAACATTCAGCACAGAGGAAAGTAGTCGCAGAGGTAAATGAAAGGAGTAG
The DNA here is from genome assembly GCA_023333645.1 of Sceloporus occidentalis. NCBI lineage: Eukaryota > Metazoa > Chordata > Lepidosauria > Squamata > Phrynosomatidae > Sceloporus > Sceloporus occidentalis. The sequence continues at coordinate 808,060 of JALMGF010000033.1, forward strand.
CTGAGGCTCTGCCCTGGGTCAGGCCTAGGTTGGCCATCCAAGATATATTACTACTGTAGAAACAATAACCCTTCTTACAGTTTCTATATTGCTTCATGTGTAAACATTTTAATGAGATACTAAAATGGATGATATGCTTGGAACATTGCAAAGAATGACATTCTATCTGACAAGGGGAAAAAATAGACCACCTGCCCCCTTTACTAACAAACACACTGGCACACATTTACACTCACACATATACTCTCACAGTAACACACACTTACTCATGCTAACACACACTCCCTCTAACATGAATTCTCATTCCAACATACAAACTCACTCATACATACATACATACATACATACTCCCTCACTCAATTTCCCCTTACCTGTTCGGAGCCATTTTTATAATATCTGCACACTGTGCAATCAGCATGCCCCCCATCACGTAATATCACATTACATTGTGGTGTTTAAACCACATATAAAAATATAACACAAAGGTTTGTCTACTTTAACAGATATTTAATAAGAGACAAAAACACAGTAACATACAATAAATGAGTGACAGCCCAACATACAATGCAACACTTTCCAAGACTAACCTGCAACCTAAAGGTCCAACATAACCCAGCACACCACCGATTACCCCATCCATGCAGGATGGTGGGCAGAGAGAGACTGAACTAAGATTTTGCGTTCAACAGGCATATTGAATCACTGTAGGTGTGCCCTCGTTCACATATCAGGACATGTGATACAGGAAGAGTTCAACTGGCAAAAACATTGACAACAAAACTTATGTCACCACAACATTACCTGCATTCCAGGTCCAAGTTTGAAGAATCTACAACCAGCCTGGGGGCAATTTATGTCAATTATGCTCTACTATATCCTACACTTCAGATTGTAGGCCACACATTCAACCAGGAATAAACTTTCACGTTGACATTCCATTGGCATTAACTAAATATTTTTCTTCATTTCAATTCAAGAAATGTTGTCCATTCCAGAGTAACTCATACATCATCACAATGGTGGCATACTTTTTGCAAAAGAAGTGGCATTTCCCTAGTTTAACCCTTTCATTGAATACGTTTCAGACATACATTCTTCTCAGTGTCACTGTCGCACCAGCTGTTATCTCACATGGTGTGTGCTCTTGCTTGGGATGGTTGTATATCTCTGAGACAACAGCTGGTAAAGCCTAGTGTCAGGTGAATGGCTTTCGCAGGAGCCTCAAGTGACAGCTGGGTCCCAATAGATCAGGATGTATCCTAACTCCAAAAGTTATAAAAAGTATGCCAAACATCTTATCACATATTTCTTTTAAATGTGTTTTTTCACTTAGACAAAACGTTAAGTACCCTCTCTAGCATTTTACGCTTCTTAATAAACAGTGAAAACTACAAACATTTGAATTTTACATTTGCATGTTTTTGTGTTTTGGGACAAATATTCCCATTCCTGGGAAAAGTATAAACAAAGCTACTTTTTATATAATTAAAAAAATACTTCTGGGAAGGGTTTAGACATTCAGCAGAACTAGAAATGCCGTTGGTAATGCTGTATTCGTTATTCAAAGTATAACAGCAAGGGCAGGCTGGTTCAATTCAGTGCAGGGGCTATCCTAGTGACCCAAGGCATATATATCTCGTACCACTAAGGGTAGCTGGCAGTAGTCTCATTCTGCCTCTGTATTTCTGCACTATAAATTAATCCTTCATCCCTATCACTCTGTTCTCACCCTTGCTAAGGAGACCTACTTTACCTCATATCTCATATCCCTAAACGCTTCTTCCATCTACCTTTCTGATCACTCCTTCAGCAGCTCTGGTAGCTTTTTCTTTGGCCTTCCTCTCTTAGTTGGTGTACCCGAAGGCCCATTCCTAACGCAAGATGCAACCAAACCATGTCTTAGCTGGTCTTCCTCATACCTGTCTTGCTCCCTTGCAATTCATGATGAATGTTGCTGCCAGACTTATCCTTATTACCCATCGATTTACTAACACCTCTCCCCTTGTCAGTCTCTTCACTGGTTACACATACGCTTTAGGATGTAAGTTAAAATCCTCACTATTACTATTAAACCTCTTCATAATGGTTCCCCTACTTACCACTCCCTGCTGATATCCAAATACACTCCTACCTGGTCTCTCCACTCATCTGACTCATCTGATCGTGGTCGGTCTTATCTGGTCTTATTTTCACTTCTCGTGTTTGCCAACAAGATTTCTCAAGGGCTGCCCCATTCTGCAGAAAACCCAAAACAAAGTAGTCTGGGTCTAAATGCTGCTAAAGTGCTAATTTAGCCTCTACAATCTGGTTTCTGTTTACGTCATTCTACAAAGGTAGCGCTCACTAAAATCACTTTCAATCTCATTGCCACTAAAAAAAAAGTCATATCTCCCTGCTTCCTCCCATTGACACTGTTGGTCGCCCTCTCCTGTTGCAAAACCTTCATGCTAATGGCATCCATGACATGGTTCTTTCCTGTTTCAAATAATATCATACATTCAGTGTCTTCTTTGCTGGAACTTGTTCCTCTACCCTACTGCTATCTGTTGGTGTTCTGTAGGGCTCAGTTGTAGGGCCTCTACTCTTCTCCATCTATCCCTTGGACAATTGATATCTTCACTTGGCTTCCAGTACCACCTATACACAGAGGACACAGTATTCTACATTTCCTCTCCCAACCTTTCACCCTGTCTTCTTTCCTTACCATAATTACATCATGGATAGTGTCCCATTACCAGAAGCTTACCATCTCCATGGCTGAACTTTTGGTTACTCCACTACCCCCCTGTCCACGATTCCTGTCACAGTTGACAATGCCACAATCCATCCAAAAGACCAAGTCTAGATTGCTTGGTCCCAATGTCCAAAGAACTGAACTCCACCTTGGCATCTGAAGCTTTGCTGTCCTCACACATCTAGATTAGTGCTCCCACTAACTAGCAACAATCCCAGACATACATTTAACCATTCATGGGCCTGATGAGCTCTCAATGCATAGGTGAGCAAGGAGCTCCACGTCTGGGCTCATTGTTTGGGTTGAACCCGAAGAGATCCCCGAGCATGGACACACCATAGGGGACACATTCAGTGTCTTCTTTGAGCTAATCTCATACCACTTTGTACATATTTCCTCCATCTAGAGCTCTCTGTGGTTTATCCCCAAGTGGAACAGTTCCCTTATGCAGAATCAATTTGCCTTACATTTAAATTCTGGACAGCCCCTGTGGTAAGATTAGACTGATATGCTAATGGAGATTTACATTGAACAGGTTATAAAGGTAATAGCAATGTACAAAACAGCCAATCTCAGTACATCTAAAAAATGAAAATTGAATTCCGCAATTTATCGTATGAACCGCAAAATAAAAAAATAATAATTGTAAAAATGTTAATTACATTTCATAAAAAATAATTAATATAATGGAAGGAAGCAGCGATATAATAATGGAAAGAAAACCAATCCTGTTTTCATATAATAAAACTTAGTATTTAATTGCTCTAAGTGATTTAAATTGCATTCTGCCTTCAGCGTTCGGCTAGCATTCCAGTCACATATGAGCTATTAGTCGATACACTTCACTGTTGCTACATTTCATGCTACAAACAACAGCTCGATTCAGTTATTATGTGGTTTTTTTATACACTTGAAGCTACAAACACAAAGTGAGGACATCTTAATCCCAATGCAGGTTTCGCCAAGTCCTGGTTCAATATTTTTTCTAGTTTATAGTTGCAAGTGTAGGATATACTGTATAATAAGTGAACCAACACTATTAGCTGTTGTTTGTAGCAATTAAACTATATTTGGCGTTTCCCTTTTTCAGTTCAGGAAAAAAGGTGTAAAAATACTAATAGTTGATATGTACAACTATACAAAAAAACAAAAACTGTCTGCGCTTCTTACCCTAATAAAGTTGGCAACAAATATATAAACATAATATAAATGAGAGGTTTTGGTTATATGAATTGGCCAAAGCATAATTAAGCTCACCCGCCACGTCAAGGCACACTCTCAATAGGGTGAGAACCTACTCTCACCTCCTACATAGTGGGCACACAAAGCAGTTTATACTGTTACCAAAACCTTATTAATGTGTTGGGGGAGGTGCAATTAAACCTCCTCCCTATTAACCCCTGGACAGCAAGCTGCAACCAGACTGATGAGGAGCCAACAACCTCAAATATGTGCAAACAGGGAAAAGAAAATGTCGGTGCGCTGAGCTAGTCACAGGCCCAAATAATACAAATGTATAATACGAGGCCTACCAAACAGGTGTAAGCATGCTGCAAAAACAGTGTATTGGCTGTACAATGTATACAAAAAACAGAAACTGTCTGCGCTTCTCACCCTAATAAAGTTGGCAACAAATACATAAACATAATATAAATGAGAGGTTTTGGTTATATGAATTGGCCAAAGCATAATTAAGCTCACCCGCCACGTCAAGGCACACTCTCAATAGGGTGAGAACCTACTCTCACCTCCTACATAGTGGGCACACAAAGCAGTTTATACTGCTACCAAAACGTTATTAATGTGTTGGGGGAGGTGCAATTAAACCTCCTCCCCATTAACCCCTGGACAGCAAGCTGCAACCAGACTGATGAGGAGCCAACAACCTCAAATATGTGCAAACAGGGAAAAGAAAAAATGTCGGTGCGCTACAACTAGAATACCAACTGTACATTGAAGGCAGGGTCATTTAAGGAGAAGCAATTTAATAATTAATTTAATGAAAAAATTGGTTTAATTTTTCACTAAAGTTTACGTTGCTGCTTCCCTCCATTATGTTATTTTTTGGAAACATAATTAAAAGTTAAGTATTATCATTATTTTTTTGTCGTTGATTTACCTGTACTAAGTAGGTTTTTTTTTACTAAGACTTCTTAGTAAAGAAGCAGGAAAACGTGCATAAAAAAATGTCCCTTAGCTCCTGATTTGTCAGTGTGATGAAAATTCTTCACAAATAGCAGGGACTTATGGGTAGGGGAGTACTTGCGTGAAACATAGAAATAATTAAGTGACTGTTTATGTGGGTTTTTACAACAAAATATCTCATGCATATTCCTTACAATGATAAGACAATAACTAAACTTCCTCTTTAATCCTTCTGTTGACGTTAATACTAAGTTCTACCTAACTTTCTGTGTCAGATGTCTGCTTCATTGCTTCATTGCTGATATTGTGTTAGTAGTAAGAAAAGAGGAGACAAATAGAGTCAATTTAATACCTTTATCAGCTGAGTAGTTTACAATGCAAACTGCCAAGACCGCTCATCTCTCTTTCTCAGGCATTACATAATATACCTACCGTATTGGCTCGAATATAGTCCGCACCCTAAAAGTTTAGTGCTATTTTAAAGAAAAATTTATTTTTAAAGATAAAATACACCTTAGTGGAATGGTAAAACAGTATTTAACATAATACACAGGAATACATGTATTTTATCATTTTTGGTATCTATTATGCAGTTAGCATATGTTATATGCAAACAGAAAACCAATAGCCATTTTAAGGTCCCCCTGTTAAATCATAATGCACCATACTTATAGATATTCCCCTCTGCTCCCCTGATATGCCACTCTGCCCCCCCAGGTATGCCACTTTATCTCCTGATATGCCACTCTGCCCCCCTAGATATGCTTTATGCCCCCCTAGAAATACCAATCTGCCCCCCTGATATGCAGAGAGAGAGAGAGATTTTGGCCAATGCTATGCTTCCAACATTGTGGGAATAGTTTGGGGGAGGCACTTTTCTATTTCAGCATGACTGTGCCCCAGCACACAAAGCAAGGTCCATAAGGACATGGTTGGATGAGTTTGGTGTGGAAGAACTCAACTGGCCTGCACAGAGCCCTGATCTCAACCTCATCAAAACCCACCATTTGCATGAACTGGAACTGGATTGCGAGCCAAGTCTTCTTGTCCACCATCAGTGCCAGACCTCACAAATGCTCTACTGAATGGGCAAACATTCCCCCAGAAGCACTGCAAAATCTTGTGGAAAGCTTCCTATATGAGTGGTAACTGTTATAGCTGCAAAGGGGGACCACCTTCATATTAATGTCTATGTATTTAGAATGCAATGTCTTAAAAGTCCCTGTTGGTGTAATGATCAGGTGTCCCAATACTTTTGTCCATATAGTGTACTTACAGACATAGAAACATAGAAATATAATTGCACATACTAGAACACACATGAACTAACATAATTACACACACACATAGTTACACATTAACATACTTACACGCACTATGATACCTACATACATATACTAACACACACATACAACAACATACTTACACACAATAACATTTATTTACACTTACACACACACCCAACCTACCTCTGTTGGCTCAGAAGTTGGAAGGGTGCTTACAGCTTTTCTGCTCCTTTAAAGTCCTCAAGTGTTGGTGTCTGAGCACCAAGTGAATGTAAATGGCAAGGAAGCAAAATAAAAGAAAAAAAGAAAAACAAGATAGAAGACAACGAGGAATAAATATCGGTAAATGAGGTCCAAAAAAGAGTAAGAACAAAAACAATTGCCAAAAAGGAAGTAAAGAATGGAACAGAAGGAAAAACAAGAGGCAGAGCTTGCTAAAGACAAAACATCCAGAAAAGGAGCCCTTCCTGGTGTGATTGCTACATTACCAAAACCCCTTAATCTGGCCTATTGTTGTGCTCATACATATTTTAAGGCTTGAGCAAATACTTGTTTCAACAGAACATTTAAAGGAGTACTGCAGCCCTATTGTCATGTTAAATGCACATTGGAGTCCATTGCATGGGAATGTTTTATTTACTGTCAGAAAAAAAACCTTCAATCTCACTAACTCTTCTTCCAGCTGCCTCTAAAAAGCATTTGTCAGTTCACTTCTTGTAGATGCTCAGTAGAACTCCCAGTCTAGTCAAAGGTAGTGGCAGCAGCCAATCAGGTAGAAGGGTTGAACTCGATGGACTTAGGTCTTTTTTCAACCTTATGAACTATGTAACATCAATGCAATATGAACACTAATGTTTTGCTAGGACGTGCGATTGGCTCCTCTTGCTCTGATTTCAACCTTCTTGCTCATCCACAACCTTCTCAAAGGAAAAATACTTTCAACTAACCTCTTCTTTTATACAATTACCTTATCGTGGCATTCCCACTTCTTTTGAAATATGCTTCATTTCTTTACTTTGTTCAGTCTCCTATATTCAATGATTCTGTCATATCACTTCTGAGTCATTCCTTATGCATATTCTACTGTTATTGCCAGAAAAGTAAGTGGAATTAAGCAGTCATACAAATATATATAAAATATTATTTAAAGAAAGATTTATGTTAAAATTGCAGGAAATCAAAATACAGATTTTAAAGAGTTCTGTAAATAATGTTATATTTGTCAATGACCAGACGATGGCAGCAAACTACTACATCTTCTAATGCATTACATTTTATTTCTAGAGCACCTTCAGATTCCATAGCACTATTCCAATATGGGAGAGTAAAGCACAGATAAAAAAAATGACTATATTCCAAACCTAAAATATTAACACACTAGGGGAGATACTTGTACAGTTTAAATCAGATATACCATAGTAGACTGGTAGAATATTTCTGTAGATCCTCTAAAACACAGTGTCTCATATAGTTAAGTAGGTTGGCATTGATATAAATCTGGCTTTATCTCTTTTTGTTCAAATAAAAACTTTTATCAGCAGACCTGCCATTTTTGTCACCTGATATTTTGAGTGACTTTCCCCGCTCAAACGTTAAGCTGAACTGATTATGGCAATGCTCATAAAATCTGTTCCTCCAAAGACTTTCATTATCCTCTCTGGCTTGGTGGTGATCAGTGAGCCATTTACAAGTAGTTTGATAACAGTAGTATAATAATGAGTAAGTGTTTGTCAAGTGGATTGGGCAACGATAACAGCAAGGACATATGCAGCTACCTGAAAGCATTATATTATGCAAAAACTACAATTTTTAATTCCTTAAAGACTGGGCTGTTTTTTCTTTTGCTACCCTTTGAGATCAATGCTGTTTTAACATTTGTGCAGTGCTTGTGTTCAGATGTAATTTTCGCTTTTAATGTACCCATACAAATTACACACTGTTTTTTTTTCCAGGACGAGAAAGGCTTTCAATACCATTATTTTGATAATACCCTCTAATTTACTAAAAAATAATAAAATGAAAAATGTGAAAAATCTTTTACTCATCTTCAAAAGCTAATGAAAAACCCTGCTAACTAGATTCTAATACTTGCCCTGAATTAGAAATACCCAATGTTTTTATGGGTATTTTGCAAGTTATAGGGCAATATGTACAAGTACCGTTTGCTATTTCAAACCCCTTTTTTTCCAAATCTTGTAATCTTCCCCATGTCCTATTTGGGGCATCTTTGAAATTTAGAACTTTCCATGCACTAATTTTACCACCAGCCTTTGCCAAAGTTTGCGGTAATAATATTTTGTTGTGTTTTTTTCCACACACACACACTGTACGTCAGCTATGAATTTACAGCTTTTGGAATTTGTCACTTCCACATAACACAAAAACATGTGTTCAGCAACATCTCTCAAGTACAATGATACCACCCATTTATGGGTTGGTTGGGTTCTTTGAGGGTTAAAGATTCACATATGGGTGGTGTGCATTTTTCAAATTGGAATTGTGACATCTTGTCATCCTTCCTCCATGTCCTATTTGCGACATCTTTGAACCTGGTAAATTCAATTTACCTTGTCAAACTATATGTATTTTTGAGAAATACTCCAGGGTATTTCAAATGATGTTATTAAATTCTTTCCATGCACTAATTCTACTACTAGCTGGAGCATTGAACTTACTCACAAATTCACTTACTGGGTTGCAAAGGCATTACAACTCAGACATCTGACAAAGCTTTCTAGCAAAATGCGTAATTGTATGTTTAAGTCACTAAGAGGAGGAGCCCTACATGGTGTTAGGACTTACCTGGCTTCGCGTCCCACAGCATCCCGCTCTCTGCAAGCTGCTCCGGCGACTGCAATCCCCACTGACATGAAGCAGCTTTGTCGACCGAGCGGCAGACCACGCTTGCATGTTTTTTTGCATGTTACCAAATTTTTTATTATTTTTTTAAACATTTTTTTTCTTGCTTCTGGTCGCATTTCAGCAAGACATTTTTAGCTAAATTCTTTTAAAGCAGGCGTCCACAGCCATATTGTATATGTTGCACGTGGACGCTCTGGGTAGGGATCATACGGGCCCCTGGAGCAGTTTTCTTTGTTTCAACATCAAGGCATTACATCAACACCATTTTATCAAAGAAAGTGACTTTAAATTGCTTTTTGAGCTCATTTGATGCCATGACGTGCAAGGCATTTTATTGGTTGTCAACTGTTGTTTTTTCCAGGACATGTCTGGCACATCATTGGTCGTTAAGGGGTTAAAAACAAAACTGTTTGTATCTAATCACAGAGATCTAAAATCCCCTGCTCCTTTGCTATTGTGTTGTAGCGAAGACCAAAGACATTGGATCATACATCAGTTGCCTCATCCTCCACTAACGCAAATCTGCAGGCAATGAAATAAAAATTTATGCCACGTTACTCACACTGGCAATACTTAGCCAGCAGGGTATTGAGTTGGTGTTTGACCCTATTTGACTTGTCCTAGATCTCTGCTTTCCCTCAACATCAATGTTGATCAGTTTAACATTTTGATTTCATTAAATGTAAACTTCTAGCCAAATACTAAATTAATTCAAATGACGCATGTATCATAACCATAAACATGTAACATAAAGTAGGATGGAAATGCTTTGTTACCCTAGATACTCTGGTGCCTATAGGCTGAACTGCAAGTAAAACACAAAAAAGTCTTAGGTAGTTTTTCAAGATTTTTAAATCAGAAAAGCCCTGGGGGGAATCCACCTCATTCTTGCCAGTACATCTGGTACAGAGGAGGCTATATAACCTATATAAAGCATGGTTCAAAGCCTACGAAGTGTTATAATCATAGCAATCAATGGAATGGTCCAGTAATCAAAAATATTGAATTGATTGCTATGGTAATATGACCAATATCCATCCTTATTATATATATAGCCAATATAATTTGTGAGATAAAAGTTCTATTCTAGATGTTTTCAGACTGCGGAATGTGAGAATGGAGCTGTGCAAAAACAGAATTTTCTCATTTAGAGTTAATTTCTCATTAACAATAGCAGTCATATTTATTAAAATACACATTTATTCTTTATATGTAATCCCTTTATTACTGAGGGTTTTTAGTTCCCCTAAATATTGAATTAATTTGGTTATTTTTACTAGACTTGTGTATGGCAAGCAAAATCGATTCAGACAAATTTTTCAGTTTGTTTTTGCCATGTTTCACAAACCAGAAGGGAATTCTTGATCACTTGATAGGACACTCCTTTTTTTAACAGTTTACCATTATATATCTGTCGGCAGAAATCCCAGACATGTTGCCTTATCTTTTATAGATGAACTGGTACGTCCATATGGTAGCAAACTGGTTAAAATATCATATCGCTTATACAACACAGTTTCTTTGTGATACTCAAATGAAATCATTAGAGAATTTTCATTGTTTTCTCCTGCTTTGACAAGGTTACCAAGCAGCCGTACCTTCTCAACAGCAGAGCAAGCTGCTCCAGGGACTAGAAAATGAACTAATATTTTGCTCCCAATAGAAAGTGCATTTAAAATTCCCACTGTGGCCCAGCTGTTACATTTAGACAAACATTTTTGATCTTATTTTTTCATCTGAGGGTTTTATTACATAAAACACACCTAAGATTACATGACTTTTAATAAGCTTAATTTGGTTTCTATAGCAACAACCTATAATATTTGCACTTGTGTTTGCGTTGTTGGCTACAAAAATATTAAATGGTTAAAGAATTAATTCTGGGAGAGCCTTTGTCATTGAGCAGCACTAGGAATGCATACCTCCCAACCATCCCACTTTACGAGGGACAATCTTGATTTTCAGGCTCAATGAAGCTGAGTGTTGCAAGGTGGCTGGACAGGGTAAGGTCAATGAATGGTCATGCCCTGGTCCCACTTTTTACCATCCCCCCTAGCACCGTCTCTATCCCTCCTCCCAATGAAGGTGTCCTAAAATGTTGGAAGTTATGGACATGTTTCTGATACTGCATTTAGGTACACGTGTCAAATGCAGCATAAGTAAACTTTATTAATTTTGAATAAAATGAGATCATTTGTTTTCAAAGTAACTATAAAGCAAACATGATCAACCAAATGAAACAGCATTTTTACTGAAATTCCCATTTTTTTAAAGTATGCATAATTTTAGTCATTTAGTGCTTACAGATGTGTTTTACAGTTTATGTTATAATAAAGGAAAGGTTCAAGAGGTGCAGTCATATATAATAACACAAAACAAAGCTAGAATTCCTTGCGGAATGCCTCGATATAGATATATCAGCAACGCGGTTAGGAGACATCTGCTACCATATTGAGCACAGGGAGGCTCCATTGAGGGGCCACATGGGGCCCTAGCAGCAGTTTTCAGTGTTGCTGAATGCGTTGACATTCAAAAAAATTGGTCGTTAACTGTCCGTTTTTCTGTGACGTGCCAGGCACGACATTGGTCGTTAAAGGGTTAACAAGGTGAGTAGCAGAACATACTTTGAAACGAAATAAAAAAGACTGGATTTAAACCCACCACTTGTATCTTTTAGTGCTACAAATGAAAAGAGGAGAGTTCATTTATCTGTGTAGTCAGGGAGATGTATAGGAAACTGCAAACTATTTGTCTGCAATTTTCCATTTTTAGATTCCACATTCATGAATTCATTTACACTGAAAAGCGGCAGTTTCTAAGCATGCATAGGAAAAATAAACTTGTTGATTGCTTTATATTAATACCCATTGCAAGCATTAGCTAAAAGTTCAATGATCATTTAAAGTAGATTTCTTACACATGAGTTTTGCTAATAATTACCGGAAGATGACTCGGTAACTAAGCAGATGAGAATGGTTTTATTCAACTCTTAAATATCCTAGTAACCAAAGAAAGCGTATCTTTTATTTAGTTCCAGTGGCTATTTTAGAAGAGGTTTGTAAACAATTAGTAAAGTTGATTTCATATAACGTTTTAATGACTACAAAGTGCTATGATTTGAGAAGTATGTTTCTGTATTCACGGGAAATGTTACAAAAGATTTTTATGGCGCACGCTTAAAAGTCTTTCAAGACAGAATAATTTTAGAAACTTTTAAAAACTAACATTAACACTAAAAGGTGATTTTGAGGAGGTGTTAATTGGCATAACACTAAATCCTAAATCCATTCTTTAAAGTTGTGTTGAGGGACTCCATTCTCTATATATGTGTGTCCTGTTTTGGATTTACATGACTGTGTCACTGAAAAATGTGGTTGAATTAGTAAAATTGCTGCTCACTTATATTATGGGTCAGATAAACAGAATTTTGCACAAAATATTATCAGGTGGTACAGGGCTACCTTTAATATTAATTGGAACCTGGGCAAGCATTTGCTTGGGTCCCCACACCCTTTGGCATATGTAGTTGCCCCTTCCACATCAACCACCACCCCCTCGAGTCCATTTTGTCCCCTCTTCACTGTACTACACCTCTCTTTTGCTCCCTTATTTAGTTCAGGCATAGATCAAATAAACAACACATGGAAACACAGCATTGCAGGTATAGATCAACTGAATTAAACATACAAACCCTGTATTTATCTAAAATTGTTTACCACCTAACTGAAGAACATGGCCTCTTGTTCAATGTTTGATTTTTTTCCCTTTTTATTCTTTTTATAAAAAATATGTTTAATGGTGGTAAAATGCTAAAAAGTTTAAAAGTTTTGAGGGTCCCAGTTCTTCTATCTTTGCTCATTAAGATTGGGGGTGTGAGAGCCAGAGCCAAGTTGTCTCAAATTATTCCTTGAATAGGTCCTTATGGATGCTTGCAAGGTCAAAAATGGTGAAGTGCTGCCTTGTACAGTGTGCCTGCACATTGGGCGAGGGAACACTGGTATGAAGGTATGTGCAAGCACAGACTTCTTTTCAGTGTTTTGCATTTTTTAATGCTACAGGGCCAGTTAGCAAGGCGATCAAAGAGCAATATAAATGCTCCATGTGGAAACCCAGCACGAGGACCCCTGCTGATTGGCACCTTGGGCACTACAAAAAAAATGGGGCCAGTTCTCGTGACATTGTTTCAGAATATCACCTTCAAATTTAGATGGTGTTATAATTAAAGCAGATAAACGTCTGATTATATTACAGACAATGTGAGTGTCACAGTGATGCACACAGCAAGGAATTCAACTAATTAGATCTGTTTGGAATTAATGTATACGTGACATATGGCTAATTATATGTAAAGCAGCTAATTAATGGATATTAAAAGTACAGATAGATCTGCTTTTTATGATTTATTAGCAAAGCATCAACATATTCAATGTATCCATTTACCATTATAAATACACATTGAGACAGATGATTGATAAATAGACAGACACATGCGTATCCTAAATGACATCGACAAACCTTTGCTTGTTCAATCATATTAAAGATGATCTGTCTCTTTTCCCAACTATTATATGTTGTTATACACAATAAACCTTTAAAATGTGGTATTTATGTATGTGCCATGGAAGCACCAATGGTTGTTTCTGTTTACAGGATGTCCCTGACTATTCCTCACCTTTTGGTAAGTTGTTCCTCCTCTTTCTTAAGGTATTCACATTTTGTAGGCACTGATTGTTCCTTGCTACTGTGGCAAGGTTGGGATGAGAAGGTGAGGCATACTACTAATTTTGCATAGTAAACCACACTTTGTCACACACACATCAGCTTTCTTGAATTTAAAAAATCTCTTACAATTACAACAAATGTATCATCAAAAAAACTCACAAAAAATAAATCACAAAAAAGTTAAATTACATAAAAACAGCAAAGAGATTTTATTTCATGTAATTTAACCATTCCCGGCGACATTAATGCCTAGGTCTTAGGTGACAAAATAATTATTTCAGGACAAGACTTGTCATTCATGGGTATGGAAAATGGTGTTTTCTAATGCTATATCTTCTTCTGAAAAGGTTTAATTCTGCAGTAGGTGGGATGGTTCCTTTAAATGAGAATGGCCTGCTCCTTGTAAGGAATGAAGTGTCTTAGTCACAATTACCGTTTCATTGTTTGTCTGAATGGTGTGTCTATATAAAGGGCAGGAGAGGATTCCTCTCTGCAGGAGACACAAAGTTGCTAAAGGACTACCAGATAAGAAATCCTATAGCTGGGAACCCTGCTTTACAAATTTACAGTGAGTAGTACCTTTTTAATATTACTTTCACATTATGATCATTGAAAGAAATGCGAGAACAGCAAGTGTGTTTGATTCTGTGTTTGTATTATAATATTCAGTTTTTTTATACGGTTATTTATTAAATATGGATAAGTGATGTTCTACTTGTTATCACAAGAAGTGCTGTGAAATATGGTAGCACTACATAAATCAAATAATAAAGTACTAAGTGAAAGCATGTTTTTGTAACAACTCCAGGTACATATATGAAAATAAATATTGAAAATACAATCACTATAGCTTTCAACTGAAAAAAGACCCCCTTAAGCAAAGATATCCCAGGGATTCTTATAGAATAATGAGAAAATCAAATCAACATACCTAGTCCAAAAATGCTATGAGACTATTTATTCAGCTGTAAATAAGCTTTGTAGCATAATATATCTTTTGGAATATCTTATAGATATCTTATATAATACTTATAATTATTATTAAAATCACTGTTGTCCCAGAGTTCCCAGTCACCAGATCCTACCTAAGTACAGATATTACTGTAATGTTATGTATGGTTATGTTGACTTTATGTTTTATGTATTGTGAAAAAAATAATAAATATGATTAAAAGAAAAAAAATATTAGACTAATAGCCACTACAAAAATATTTAAGTAAAATTAATTTTCCATTGATATGCTATTGTTATTATTATTATTATTATTATTATTATTATATTTATAATAGTTTTAGCTTTAAAAAACAAATATACAGGGAATTGTTTTTAAAAGGTCCAGCACATTTCTTTCCTCGTTCTAGTACCAGAGCTTTACCACTCTCTATCTTTCATGGACTACATATGAGTTCATATATTATAGCTACACTGAAAAGGCAATTAAACATGTAAGTACTTCAAGCGTTGACTTCATAAACAAAAGGTGAACAATCCAAGGAACCCAAACTAAGACAGCTGAACTTAGCCTTTTTTTCCCCCTCTGTGCTTATATTCTTTTCCTGGAAACATACATTACATTTATAGAGCACCAGCGGATTTTGTAGCGCTATTATAATAGGGGTACAGACAAAATGACCAACATTAAACCTGACGCTATATAAAACTGCCCATAAGATTAACACATGTTAAGACATACTGCCACAGAAGAAGAAGAGGTCCATGCTCTTGCAAGCTTAAAATCTATTAGGATGCCAAAGCAGCAAATTCTGCTTAGTAAATCAAGAATGAAACACAAAAAGCTAATTTGTTTTACCCCATGTCTTTACTGTGATTATTGTTGTTATGTATTCTTTTCAACTCTTCAAATCTCTGTCTGTCTGTCTGTCTGTCTGTCTGTCTATCTATCTATTTGGAATAAAAAGTATGGTATAGTGCATAGTGACAACCTTTTTAAACATTCAGATTTCCAATAAAGCATTGTCGATTCTAAGCTATCGATACTGGGCACTCCTGTCCTGTACCGCTGTGATCTGTGTACAATCTCCCTATATATTCCTGCCAATTACTCATTTTCTAGGTTTCATTTTTCCTGATTAGTGAAACTTTACTTTTTACCTTTTAATGAAATGCAATAAAAAGAAGAGTTATTATGTAGCCCATAACCTAGGTATTCCCATCTGCATCACTGAACCAGCACATCTGTCCCAAGATATACACATAAGGAAGCTGTAGGTGCAAGATTAATAAAATTGCGCAGGTTAACACACATCATAAACTGTGATATAATGAGAACATGGGAAAAAAAAAAATTAGAAAAGCACACAATATACATGTGAATAAATTGGCACATATACAAAAGGAAGAATGAAAACGTAGGTTTACATGTGTGCTTTTAATGTACAGGCTACATTTAATGGGTTTACCCTAAGAATGTACTTCAAGTGCAGGAAATTAAATGTGGAATTGTCGAGGTTTGTTATTTACAAAACCTGAAGAGGTGGGGGATAGACATGTATACCAGGACTTTTAAATCAATAACAAATTTAAATATAATATATATATATATATATATATATATATATGTAATTATGCTGTTTGTTGCATTTGATTAACATTTTTGTTAACGTTGCTTAATTCAGCCTATTTAGATATTTGAGTCGTCATTTAATATTAAATATATATGACTGGAGAAAAACATGCAATTTATTTTCAATTATATAATAACTTGTGCAGCTAAGAAAAATAGCCTTAGAATGCATTCACCTTACTAACCTACAACTACACCACTCCACCAAAGAAGATTATGGGACTGGAGAACAGTAACACAATTGAGGGAGTGTTTCAATGATGAATGGCATTACAGAAGCACTTGACTATGGAACTGTAAGTTTGCCGATTTTAAATAAAGACACTTTTAAAGTTGATTCTTCTGTTATTTGCTGCGTATATGGCTACAGTGTGCATCCGTCCTTTAGCGCACACTGTGCCACATACACCAGGGATACGCTAAGTGTCCATACAAGGACACCAGTGTCCGTGGCAAGGTTTGTGAAGGTCCATAGAACATCATTAAATTGTTCACCACAGACCCCAGTAAATGAGCAATGTTGGTGCCTACCCCTGACATACACTATTAAATATAGTCACATAGATAGTGATAAATAGTTTAAAACAGTGACAATATTGAGTTATACAATTGCTATATTAAATATAAGTTGTTACAATTTACCAATTAACAACCCCAGATATAGGTGTAATATTTACAGAACCTACTGTTTAGACCACCCACATTGCCCATTGTGCAGTGGCTACACTTTCCATCAATGGGGCATCAGGTTCAGGAAAGGTCCTGCAGGCTTGTTTACGATAAGACCAAATAAAATATGTCAACCCCGTCACCATACCAGGGCACAAAAACATAACACTGGCTCTAGGGCACAAAAACCCAAACAATGAAAAAAACAAGCTGGGATAGAAGGAGAGAAACTCTCATGGCTTACCTTCAAATGGAAAAGAAAGTGTCCTAGATGCCCCCTTCTTTTATGTAACTACTATCTGATCGGTCTCTCTTCATGTCGATATATTACCAAAATGTAATGATGGCTACAGCTCGTGTCAACATCTCCAAGTCATAGAAATGAGTTCTTTCTTGTACTCTGCAGAACATTTGTATGAAAAACAGCCTACAGGGCTACTATGCCTTCTACATTCCATACACATCTATAGAACCTTCCAGAACAATGAATGAGTGGCATGCATAAAAGTTGAGTTCAAGTTTGAACTCAGCTACTAAAGTGGATGCCTTGGGAGCTGGTAACTTACTGAAATAGTGACCAGTGGAGCAAATAAGTTTGCTTAATATATAATATTTGAACTTAGATCAATTTGAATTTCTAATTCCACCCAGCCCCACTATGGTCAATTTCTGCCTAGAATTCATGCACTCATTAATCAGTTGGCAACTTAAACTAGCAAAAGGGAGTCTCACACGTTTGATCTGATTTCATGGGATGTCAAATTTATCCCCTCTAATGGAGATGAAAAGTGACCATTTTGTTTACTTTATGGTGGCAATGCGTTTACTGTTTTAAACCACATGGCTCTAGTTGTGATTAATATATGCTTTGACCTCCCTCTCCCCTCAGGGGGCTGTAATGGAAGTTCCAAACGGGAGGTTTGACAAAGTGAGGTTATGCTTGGTAACCTGATGATTTTATTTGTTTATTATGCCCTTGTTTTATGGTTAGCCAGCATCATCTCTTAGGTGTTGCTGTGAATCATCAGACCTCCTGAGGGCAGTAAAGAGACTGGTCCAAGAGGGAAAACATGTAGAACTGCATTAGTTTTATTCTTTTCTAGGGGACTACTGCCTGTGGTTAGGTACCTCAGACTAGATCTTCTGGCTAGTGGAGCGGGGGGAGGGGGCAATGCTCATATCCTCAGCCACTGTAATTGGGGATGTAACTATAGACAATGTGTGGGGTGGGATACATTAGAGACTTCCTGTCACACCAGGTATAGGGGTCAGGTTAAGGATCCACATTGGTATCACCAGTTGGGCAAAACACAGCACGGGAACAGCAGGAATGTAATGCATCATTGTCAAGGCAGGTTGCAGGACTCAAAAAGTGCAGTACACAGGGATAAGACAAAAATGAAGGTCATGCTAAGTGATCGTCTAGTTTACATCTCAGAATCCAATGACAAAAGTATAACAGGATAAGATAACTCCTGAAAACCAGTGCAGAAGTCAAGACAAGGAATAACACCCAGCGACTAAAGATAGCAATGGCATGGGCAAGGGCTACAAGGAGAGTTAGGGTATATAAAGGTATAAGCATACCTGGGAACTCTCTGCGTTTGATCCGGAGATTGCCGGGTGAAGCTCTGCTTCTCCGGTTCTGTGTTTCCCGCTACCATCAGCCAGAACGCCCCCGACGTGAGCGGGAACTCCCACCGACGTCGAGCGACCGCCCTGTCCGCGTTCTGCAAGGGAAGGCTCCGGGTAGCCGGAGCCCAGAAGTTCCCAGGTATGGGTATAAGGGGAATATAGTACACACTCAGCAATTAAAATTAGGCGTGTTTTCCCCGTTAAAAAATATAGGGCAGGTATTACCCTTTATATATCTGCCCAGTAGCGAGTACTGAACAACATGCTGGTGAAGGTCACGCGTGACTGCTGCAGGAGAAGAGCATTTACTGTTATATACCAGCAGCATGACAGCGCCAGGTAAGAAAAACCCGGCTGTGCATCACCGCACGTCAGCAATGAGACCATGCTCCCAGGGTACCCGCCATTAGTACTCCAAGGGGGACTGGAGTGGGCATGACACTTTCGACTCATGTTTTCTGTTACTTTGGAGGGGTAGTCTACCAAGCAGTTTCATCTCATGCTGTGTTATAAATGCTTACATCAGTTTCAGATGAGAACATGGCCTTCTGTTTTTTTGTTATGTATATTTTGGTGTTCTTTCTATGTAAAGTTTTGGTTTCTGGTTGCAATCTCCCAGTGTTTTTCAACACACTACAAATAATTCCTTAACTTGCATTATCTTACATTTTTTCTAGATTGCTGTCTCAGGAGATGCTTTCCCAGAAGTATCTGCAGCTAGTGGCTTTCCTAGGAATTGTCTGCATTGCTTGCCTGACTGCATCAGAGAACCAGGAAAGGTAGTAATGTTGGTTTTAGTCTTAACTTTTCAAGATAACTTCCTTAAGCAAAACCAAGTCAACTAATTATTTGCATGTTTTTGATCCTACTCCCTTAAAATATGACAACCAACCTTGTTCACATTTATTAAATATAGCACATGGTGAAACTAAACACACATATCTGTATATAAACAAATATATGGTACCAGGCATTCCCTGATTCAAATATTACAAAGCGGAGCTGTTGTGGGACCTGCACATTTTAGTGTCACATGCTCCAGCATGAGGTTCATTCATGACAAACACAAATATTGGCTCTACTGAAAACATGAGAAAAGATTGGATTACTGCATGCTAAAACCTTGCTGTCTGATAAACTCTTTGAAAAGAAATAATCTAATAAAACATAACATTTATTAAGAGATCAATGCATGTTAATCGCATGAAAAAGACAATGTGTGAGGAGCTGGTGAGCAACAGACAGACCTTTAAAAAGCCAATGCTCCATCACCATTGGGCAGACCAGCCACACCCCTGGTTTCCAATTGGTAAAACAAAACATATGACAAACCATTTAAAAGTCACACATTTAATATACCATTTTCATTACAGGCATCTTCATAAAAAAACTGCTCCATATATCAGTTCTTACTAGCATGACAATCTCCCTGTCCAAAGTGTATAGTATATTGTAAATGCAAACTTGCATACGTAAGTTCCTGAATGCTTCCTCAATTCATCCAACAAAAATGCTGATTTTAGAGCGTGTGAGAGCCTTGAATGGGTAATGCAAACCCTAGCACTGAAGGGCAAACACAAATATTTGCTCTACTGAATAACAGAAATGAGATTTCTAACTCCCTGCTAGCTGATAAACTCTTTGAAAAAGAAAGAATCTGATAAAACGTAACATTTATTAAGATACAACTAAACAACAGTTCAATACAATTTGTCCCTTCTGGACATGTCATAATTGTATGCCTAGTGGGTGCTAATTAGTCCTGCAGAGCTGCAGCTACAGACCCTATAACCTCAGGTCCAGACAACAGTCCGGTGAAACGCCTCCTGTGTATCTATTCACTCTCTGCAACCTGCCTCTGTATGTCTTGTCCACTACCTAAACCCTGTCTGGAGGTTAAGGAGGGACACATTGTCTTTTTCACGTGATTAACGTGTATTGATCTCTATTTTTGTTTTAATAAATGTTACGTTTTATCAGATAGGGTTCTTTCTTTTCAAAGGGTTTAGCCATTTCAATGTGCTCTCTTCGTTATTTATTTATTATGAAGGACCAAACCTAGTTAGGTTCTTCAGTCATAGTTTGTGGGGAGAACTTTTGGAAGCCACCAATTTAATTATTATTGATGTAGAACCCAGCACTTCCTGCAGGATAAGCTTGCAATGCATAATGAAGATGGGGAAATTAAACTGCAGCCCTTAAACATCACACTTGGATGATGAGCGTGCGTCTAGAAATGTTCAGAAATAGGACTTTAGCAAGCACAATCCAATTAGATTCCCCTGTGTGTTAATGCTATTCCATTATCTCCCTATTTGCCGATGCCCAGGGAGTTATTTAAAGAATGTTATCCTACGTCTCCATTGTGATCAAGTGGCAAGGACAAGCTGCCCCCCCCTCGGACTATTCCACACCTATAAAGCTTTTTTTATTTTATTTTTATAATGCAGCTTTATACTTAAGGGTTACTGGAATGTAAGTCAAACTTATCATACAGATTTATTAAGCAACGTGATAATTCTCTGTTGACTCATTTCAGAGAACGGTCAGTTGCAGAGGCTCAGCTAATGCACGACAAAGGAAAGACTATTGAAGAACTAAACCGACAAAGATGGTTACAAGGAATACTGGGGTCTGTTCACAACCCAGGCCGGAGAGAGGTTTCTCCAATACAACATTCCCGCAGAGATACACACGGAAATAAAGATGACCAGCAGCAAATCGACAATATGAAGAATGTTCTGCAGTACAAAGGAACAGTTATAGCACGCAGTAAAAAGATATTTCAATGAGTGCATAGAAATGAATACAGTCAGTTCCGCTTACATGCTTTCATTTTATTACCTGTATAATATGTTATTTAAAGGTTTGATGTATGCTGGGTTTTGGGTCACCTTTGTTTTATAAAGATAAATAATTAATTATATAATAGTCCTTACGAGAAACATTTGCCTTGCATGCACCCAAAGAAGCTGTCTGTGATAAAGCCCTCAATGCAGCCGAAAACAAGAATAAGGACAAGAAGAACATTTTTTATCACAAAATGTTAAATAAAACAGAGAAAAAAAATGCAAGGGAAAACATACCAATGTAATAATTGAGTGCTAACAGCTTTAAAGAATCATCTATATTGAGGATGTAAATCCTTGAGCATATCATTACCCAAAACCCTTGTTTGCACCTTAAACACTGTTTGACATTTGTCAAGGAAGCAAATAAAGCCAGTTGGTGGGACTTATGGAGTCATGTATGATCCCTCATGGGCTGTCTTTGCCACGTGTGCTCATCTGTGATCTTCTTTATATTTTATTAAGCATTAAACTATTACAGAATAAAGCTATGGCAAATATACCACACTGTTTAATGCTATAAATGTTCACTAATCTCATTCTGTCCAAAACCAATACCTTAACATAATACAGTGAGACACATGGCGTGATCACTAATAAATATACATACACGGCAGGGCTCCATTCTGTAATAGAAAAGTGGAGTGACCAGTACTCCCTTCCCAAATGTAGTATGGCCATAGTAAATGAACACTAAAATCAGTGCTACCATGTTGGGTTAAGGTTAAAAAGAGTATAAAAATGTACCTACTGTACACATAAGATGAAGTATAAGACATGTAAGAGAGAGAAACAGATGTATTGAAGCCCACAATGCTTCCAATGGCCCCAAAACAATGGTCACATTTTGGTGCATGTCTTGGGGTGAATGGATTTTGGTGAGGGGTATATCGAGTACTTACTGCATTTTTTTTTGCTTCACTGCTCTAGCTTTTGGTCAGGTAATAGATTATTAAAATACCTGTAGCAGGGCAGGGGACCTTCACACATGCACTTTTTTGTTGCATCTGTAAAACTTTTAATTGAATCTTGTACTGCTTTTTGACATGGTTCTTGCAAGTGCTAAAAATGCCACAGTGCAGCCAGGACTCCTATTCTGGTGAGGGAGGTGGGCTGTTTGGTTGCCATCTCTCCTTGAAGTCTTTATTGTCTCATATGACTTCATATACCAGAGCCGGCAGGATCACAATGGGGCAGTTAGACAGAGGTCTGAACAGACCTTGCTCTCCTTTTATTGAGGTCTGGTTGGAGAAAGATCTATGATCTCCCCAACCGGCCCTCTTCCTTCAGCGGATCTACGTGGGGTGCCTCCTCCTTAAAGGACTGCCCATCCATTCCACCGCAGAGTAGGCACTCCCACATGGCTCTGTACTCTAGGCCGAAGCCTACCTTGCCTACTTTTATGCATATAATAGCTGCGTGGTCACTTTGAATTTTCATAGCGCCCCCCCTTGCAAATGCATTAACTCTTACATGTATACTGCTCAAAATAATAAAGGGAACACTAAGATTACACATCCTAGATCTGAATGAATGAACTAATCGTATGACATACTTTCATCTTTACATAGTTGAATGTGCTGACAACAAAATCACACAAAAATTCTCAATGGAAATCAAATTTATCAACCCATGGAGGTCTGTATATGGAGTCACACTCAAAATCAAAATGGAAAACCACACTACAGGCTGATCCAACTTTGATGTAATGTCCTTAAAACAAGTCACAATGAGGCTCAGTAGTGTGTGTGGCCTCCACGTGCCCGTATGACCTCCCTACAACGCCTGGGCATGCTCCTGATGAGGTTGCGGATGGTCTCCTGAGGGATGTCCTCCCAGACCTGGACTAAAGCATCCGCCAACTCCTGGACAGTCTGTGGTGCAACGTGGCGTTGGTGGATGGAGCAAGACATGATGTCCCAGATGTGCTCAATCGGATTCAGGTCTGGGGAACGGGCGGGCCAGTCCATAGCATTAATGCCTTCCTCTTGCAGGAACTGCTGACACACTCCAGCCACATGAGGTCTAGCATTGTCTTGCATTAGGAGGAACCCAGGCCCAACCGCACCAGCATATGGTCTCACAAGGGGTCTGAGGATGATCATCTTGGTACCTAATGGCAGTCAGGCTACCTCTGGCAAGCACATGGAGGGCTGTGCGGCCCCCAAAGAAATGCCACCCTACACCATTACTGACCCACCGCCAAACCGGTCATGCTGGAGGATGTTGCAGGCAGCAGAACGTTCTCCACGGCGTCTCCAGACTCTGTCACATGTGCTCAGTGTGAACCTGCTTCCATCTGCGAAGAGCACAGGGCGCCAGTGGCGAATATGCCAATCCTGGTTTTCTATGGCAAATGCCAAACGTCCTGCACGGTGTTGGGCTGTAAGCACAACCCCCACCTGTGGACGTCGGGCGCTCATACCACCCTCAAGGAGTCTATTTCTGAAGTGGTGTGTGGTCACCACCTGCAGAACCACTCCTAAATTGGGGGTGTCTTGCTAATTGCCTATAATTTCCACCTGTTGTCTGTTCCATTTGCACAACAGCATGTGAAATTGATTGTCCATCAGTGTTGCTTCCTGAGTGCACAATGTGATTTCACAGAAGTATGATTGACTTTGAGTTACATTGTTTAAGTGTTCCCTTTACTATTTTGAGCAGTGTATTTGATCCTTTCCCCAGTCCCAGACATTACATGTGTCCCAGGTGGTCCATGGGACCATGGCAGCACTCTAACAGGGGAGGGGTTAAGCAGTGTCGTATCACTTTAGCATACTAACCATTGTGAAATTGAAGCACACAGTTTGACTGTGTGTGTGTCTGGGTATGTTTGTGTGGTGACTGCGTGTGTGTCTGGGTATGTTTGTGTGGTGACTGCATGTGTCTGGGTATGTTTGTGTGGTGACTGTGTGTGTGTCTGGGTATGCTAGCGTAATGACTGTGCGTGTGTGTCTGGGTATGCTAGTGTGGTGACTGTGCATGTGTGTCTGGGTATGCTAGTGTGGTGACTGTGCGTGTGTGTGTGTATACTAGTGTGGTGACTGTGCGTGTGTGTCTGGGTATACTAGTGTGGTGACTGTGCGTGTCTGGATACGTTACCATGTGTGCAACTTAGCGTGAGTGGGTGGTTATGCTTGTGTGAATCTCTGGATAAGGGTATTAGTATAAGTTTCTGTGTGCGTTAATATGGGTGCCACATAATGGCTGTAGTTTTGGTCTGGGGGTCTGCATTTTGTTCCTGAATCAAGGCAGCAGTGTCTTGGGCTGGCCCTGGCCTGCCCCAGCTATGCCTTTGAGCAGTTAGTAATTTCTTCTATGTACTCCTTGTGAGCAGAACAGCTTTCTTGTTAGTTTTTTTTTTTAGTGTGCAATTTTTTATATTCAGTGAAAGTCTAAATCTAGAACTGGATAATGAATTTTATTATTATTCATTATTTCATATCCCCCTTCACTAGTTAGTTACATATATACAAAGCTATAAAAAGCATTCATGAAGGATAGTCCAATAAACCAAAATTCAGCAGTGTTGATACACCAAAACTTGGAAAAGTTTTTATAAACTTACGAGAGACAAAAAGCTACGTGAATATTCATTAACATTTGCGCTGCTCTCTTTTTAATGCAGATGGTCCTGACATACTGCAAGGTGCACTGTGATCCTGTGATGGTAAAAAAGATGTCTATTGCCCTTTAGATAATCAGTTGTATTATTATTTACAGAAAATCGAATTCATACAAAAGCCCCTAAAGAATGATCCACTCAGGTTGTTATAGGGACACTCCAGCAATAACACATTCCAAATCAATGGAGGAGAGGGTGTGTCTCTTGTTCTCTTTCCCTCCCCCAGCTTTTTGGCTTGAAGTGGATGCGTTCAGCTCAGGGATAGGCGAAGTGTCCGTACAAGGTCACCGGTGTCTGTAGCAAGGTTTGTGAAGGTCCATAGAACAATATCAAATTGTCCACCACAGACCCCAGTAAATGCCCACCATGAGCAATGTTAGTTGAACTTCTGGTTCAGCTGGGGAAGTCTTTGTCATACAAAAGGGCTGGAGTGGCCCTCTAAATGTTCTGTAAACAGGTGCTCCAAAGTGGTAAAACCAGGTCCCCAATCTTCTTCTGGGGCTGCACTCTGTGAAGTGACAACCAACTGCTCCCTTCCTTCCCTCAAACCAAAGGAGGGCCACAAAAGAGAGGACCCACTGAAGTCTTCAATGAGAGGTGGTAACCAAAAGCCACAGCCCACCTTCCACACTAAAAGTCTTCAGAGATCCAACTCCACCGCATCAGTGACAAGCCAAAATCTATGTACCAAAAAATAAATAAAAAATACACATAAAATATGAAACCATGCAAGTAAAATAAGCAATTATGCTGTATGGGCCCCAGCCTATGTCTGGTGTCCAAAAAAGTCTCCTCCACCCACTAGCCATAGGCTAGGCTAGGGCATCTTGAAGTGAAGGGTAAAAAGAAAAATAGGTGTATTGATGGGTCCAAGGTGTATCATGTGACAGGGCTTTCACCAGCCGAGCATGTGTAGTGATAAAAGACTAATGTGCTCAGCCCCCTGGCTTCTAAAACTACTCGACCAAAGGGACAGAGGACCGAGCATCCCCATCTCAGTTTATCTTAGCCAGAAGGCTAACCCACAAGTCTCTGACTTAAAATAAAAAAGTGCTCCAAGTAGCAGGGCCACAATGGAAACCAGGTTCCCAATGCTCTTCTTCTGCAGCTCCCTGCAAAGTCAATGGACTTTCTTCTAAGGTCCCCCAGGTTTGGTGGCCAAAAAGGCACAGTCTAAGTCCTTATTACTGAAGACAGCCTGGTGGCTACTTCCCTTTGACTTCTGCTAGTCCTTCCCTATTTAAATCTGAGCAGTGCATTCAGTAATTGCGTCCCCCACCCCGACGCCCTCTTCCCTGCGGCATTATCTCCCACAAACCCAGCACCATTGAAGAAATTCTAAGTAAACATATTTCCTATACAGCGGAAACGCCTTAAACTAATCAGCCAATACAAAAAAAAAACCTTCATACTTCATACGGCAGACGTTCCATTACGTGGGCGTGGCGACTAGTTTAACCCGTTTCATCGGCGCAGCGATTGGTTCATTTTGGGGCACGCAGGCAGTGGTTTTTACGAGGCGTGGCCTTCGAATGAATAGAGAGCCATTTTGTGCCTGAAGACTGAAGGGGGAGGACGCAGAGAGGAAGCATACAGGAGCACACGATCATCGAAGCCTGCGTCCCTTTTGATATCGGTAATTAATCTCTCGTGTTATATGTATAAACGCAGCGTGTCCTGCTCTTAGCGATGCGTTTGTGCTGGCCCGTGTCCGGTCGTGATTTTATCTACCTGCGTGTCTCGGTGTAACAAAGGAGGCACCGCCATTTTGTCCGTACAATTGTGAGCGGGAAAGCGCCTGTGTAATGGCCACTCGTATTTTTTTTTATACCGGCTCATCTCATGTTACGGTACCCCCCCCGGGTCTTCATCGTCTTATCTATAATCTAATATGGAAGACTGCGATATTATTTAAGCTAATCAGTGCAAATCACACGTCATATTAATGCATCATATCGTGACGAGCGTTCTACACTTATCGAGCGATCCAACGCGGTTTTTATTTTAGACTGCAGTTTTCATCCGGTTGCACGGATGGGCTCCACCGACCAATTTTAGCAAGTACTTGATGAATTCGGCTTTTGTTGCAGATCTATCAAGCATCCCAAGGCAGGTTATACATTGTAGGGCAGGAACGAAACAATGTTTTCACCATTCTGCAGCGATTTACGGGGATACGTTACGTTGCTACCATAGATATTGCACTGAGCGACACTCGCATTTCTGTAGTTCGCTATGGTAAAAATGTTGAACTAAGAAATATAATTTTATTAGTCGGGTAACACGAGCAGGTTTTTTCCCCCCTATATGGGGACCATACGGGGCCTAGAGTGCTAGACATATTTATCTCCAAACTGGACCTGTACTAATATTAGTATTTGCTTTATATAGCGCCATCGTACTCTGTAGCGCTGTACAATGAGTAGACAGGGCATAAGTATATAATATAACAACTTGGCTTGCAGAAAAAGGTGAGGAGGGCCCTGCTTTAACAAGCTTCTAATCTAGATACTAAATGTATAAAACATGCATGCACCATTATGGGTGTAACATGCATTGTGAATTTCCTAAGTGTTTGCACTGTTTTTAAGCCGTGTATGTATGTATATGTATATATATATATATCTTGGCATCAATCATTTGTAGTTCTAATGCATAGTAATTATCTAGGGCAAATGGATTCTTAAAGGGGCAATAAACTGTCCTTTGCAGCCCCTCTATGAATGCATGTTAGAGTACTCTGGATACTTTAATACGCATTCATCAATGCAGGGGGGAAAAAGGACTGGCTACTTCAAGCTGGTGTGGTGCCTGCGCTAGGCCCACCGGTGCTGGAGTTGTCCCATAAGTATTACATGCCGGGAGATGTTTGGCTGAACGTAACTCCCATAAGCAAGAGGCCTAGGGGAAGGAGGAAATGTGTTGGCAAGAGACACCATAACAATTTAAAGGGACCACCCATGTGGTTATATCCATCTATACATTCAGCACTTGGATATATGTGTGAATGTGAAAGAATACAGCCCTCAACTTTTGTTTTTTTAAATGCATGGGATCTGATGCGTTTTACTCCGTGTAAGTCGATGCAGGCGTTAATTTGTTAATTAGTAACTAGTAAATGTGATATGTCTAATTTAATGCTTCCCCTGAATGCGCTTCCTGTTTCAGTAGAGGCAATCAAGAAGCATACTTCCTGCAGGTGTTCAATTGCATCTTTATTGAGGCCGCCAGATGCAGCAGCCAATCGCACGAATGCTGTGAACACCTGATTTTTCTTATTGGATACATTTGGCGCACTGCTCAACGCGCAAAAAAAAAAAAATTCTGCACGAACGCTTCAGGCTTTTACTAACAGCAGGGGAGGCGTGAAATGAGACTGAACTCCAGTAACTAAAGCATCAAGGGCCATGCAGAATACAAACAAATGAGCATTCAATTTGTAAACGGGTCTGGGGTGTTCCAAATGTTTGCTCGGTTATTTGGCGCTTGTCCAGATACAAGGTGGGTGGGCTGAAAAACCCCCCTACGTAGGTGCATTTTTGTGAAAATGAGTGTCCAATTGGCATCTCTTGAGGTTCCGGTTCCGCTATGCAAATTACCAAGGAATATACAAACCACAATGCTTTTAAATCTACAGAACGCTAATAATGTTAATTTGGGGGTGGATGCTTATTTTTTTTTCTCATGCTTTAAGGTTAGGGCACAGCTAAGTGTTTTTTCTGTTTTGTTTTTTTTTTTTTAATTATTGGCAGTTTCCTTGATATTCAGAAGTGTTGTGAAGGCATAGTTGACATGTAACTTTGTTTCTCTGACAGCCATGCATCGTGACTCCTGTCCGTTAGACTGTAAAGTCTATGTTGGAAACCTTGGAAACAACGGCAACAAAACTGAACTAGAACGCGCTTTTGGTTATTATGGACCCCTGCGAAGCGTGTGGGTTGCTAGGAACCCCCCTGGCTTTGCGTTTGTCGAGTTTGAAGATCCCAGAGATGCAGCTGATGCGGTTAGGGAACTAGATGGAAGGTAACTTTAATTTATTGATTCCTTTAGGGCGTTCCCAAGGTATTGCAAGAAAAAAGCCTTTTAATATACATTTTACACTATAGGCATGTAACTTCCAAAAATAGCCTAGAACAAAGGAGGTTATACCATTATGTGTTTATCTTGGTCTCGATAGTCACTTTATATTTACATGTTAAATTTGCAGGACGTTATGTGGGTGTCGAGTTCGTGTAGAATTATCTAATGGAGAGAAAAGGAGTAGAAATCGTGGACCTCCTCCATCATGGAACAGACGTCCCAGGGATGATTATCGAAGGAGAAGTCCGGCACCTAGGCGCAGGTATGATTCACTAGGCGCTAACAAGATAATTGTTTTAAGTCATCCCTAATTGCCGTAATATGCATAAACTTGATAAGAGGCATTACATTGACATGTAAACTTACAGCAGGCCTAATTTTACTTGAGAACAGCTTGTGCCTTTCTTTATCCCACACTGAAAGATGACTATTACCATTGTTCTGGAGGGGGTTCTAGTTTTCACAGTATAAAGTAAACACTTTACCCCTGTTGGGGGTAAGTAATTTTTATTTAATCATCTTTTTTACAGTTCACATGGCTTGATTTTGATGATATCTTAAACCCTCATCAGAACAGCCTAGGTTAAGTGTAGTTTTTGTAAGCTGATTGCATTCCTAGTTTATCTGCTGCAGAGGTGGCAAAGGTGCCTGCACCCTAAAGCAAGATTTTTCTTTTCAGAGCTAAGATTCACTCCATTTTGTCTTAGCGTGTCTTGTGTGCCTGGTTTAACACAATTTGACTTGATTGTATGACACATTGCACCAGTTTCTATTGACACGTTTACCTCATTTGTCTAATTTAGACTTCTCATGTGTCGGTTGAAGCTAGTCTTGACAGGTATACTTTAGATATACCATTGCATAGCTTTGTGTGTGTTGCACTTGGGGTTGGAATCTCTCACTACACTGCTAACCCATAGCAAAGGTAGCACACACAAACTCTACCATCTTCTATGCATTCTGACTAGTGAACGCTAGTGTACATCTTCCAGCCCCTTATTGTGTCTTCAGGTACATCCTCATTAGTTGCACAGTACTTATTCACGTAAAGAATTGGGGCATTTTGCCCTGAGGGTAACTCTTCCCATATAGACTCTAAAGCTAAGATTTCACATGTATGAATAGGAAGCCTTTCTTGATTTCATAAAGTGTCTATTGTGTGCAATGACTCTCCATTCATTGTAGACCCTAAAGGAATTGTAGATAATAGATGGTTGTACTGATGGCTTGTTTTATTTTTATTTTATTTTTTTTGTGTGTGCCTTTGGTCCATCTAATAAAAATGAAACCTGTTACAGAGTCACCATCATGTCTCTTCTCACCACCCTCTGGGTCTACATTAGCCAGTCAACTAGCCCTTTCAGCGTCATGTGACCAGCGCGCCCCATTCAGCTTGGCTGGTGTCGTATCACATGACCCAGGCATGGCCAGTCATCAGGTTGCACCGCCCTTTGGTTTCCGAGCATGCTGTCCACTCAGCCTTCCTCCTCTCCAACCTTAACCAAATCTCGGCAACAGCCCTCCTTCAGCGCCCACACATTCCCGGCCTATCCGCACGGCTGTTAACTTTGACAAAATGTCTTCACAACAACTGCAGCACCAGCCTTCGGCTAACCAAAAAAAAAGCAGGAAAAATCCACAACATCCCCCTTCGCAAACCATCTAAATCCAACGCAACACCTGGCAAAACCTTTTCAACAAATTCTACTTGGCCATCTGTGCGGCATCCTCGCCATTTCTAGCTTGTTGAAACCCCAAAAACTAGTAAGTTTTTTCCTGCTTATATAGTTTACTGCTGGTTTACAATGAGACTTAAGCAGCTTTATAAAGGTCAATTTTTCTTTCTTCTATAAACAATCAAAAGGCTGGCTGTGCATAAGAAAAAAGGTGACATAAGGATTTTTAAGGGTGATAGAAATCTTTTTGTTTGCATCCAGGGCCATACAAAAGAGCTGTACACATGCTCAGTTTTCATCTCTATGTGTATCCTCTCTGATACAGAGGATATTTCACATTTTGCCCTAAAAAATTCTGGTTAAAAGGGTTTTTTTCTTTTAAATAAGGGTTTTTTTTTCCCCATTATCATGATGGCCTCCAGGCTTGCATGACTTAAAGATTTCTCAAAGCCAGTATATATTCACGAGTGGTGTTGAGGTTTATGGCGGTAACTATCCACAGCTCTCAAGTGCCAACTGGGGGTCACTAGCTGAAGTGAATTCCTGCCTGTTGTCATCTTCAGTTTCTCTCCCAGTACTTCTAGGTGCTAGCGTTGCACCAGTCCGTATTTTACATAGGTACCAATTCCATGGGTCCCACAGTGAGCAGATGGCGGGTTTCCCTTGTAGTGTATTAGCTGCAAGGCTGAACTGCCTTTTTTTTGTATTTCTTTGTTCTAGATCTCCGAGGAGGAGGAGCTTTTCTCGTAGCCGTAGCAGGTAAGGCTGTTTGGTAGTTCTAACTTCTGTTTGTCTGTTCCTTCAGCCTAATATGAATAAGCATGGCTATTCCAGTTGTAAACCATAGTACACATTTCCCCATAACATCAATTTGTGTAGTAGGATAGGAAATCCCAACCGTCACTAGGCAAACCTGTAATGACTAGATGGGAAATCTCAGAGCAGTGACTACCTGGCTCACAGGGTTTTTTAATGCCTTTTTACTACAGTATAGCCCTTGACATTCTGAAACATGCTACAAACAATTTTGTGGGCTCGAATTCTTCTGTTGGTGTTGGAAAGTGCTACCTTTTAAATGTTCCTCCTTCGCTTACTGAAACCTGAAAGCATTGGTTCTCAATAGCTCTCCCAACAGCAAGTATGGTGTGATGATGGCATGCATGTGATTTCTTGCTGCTGCTACTATCATTGATTAGAATGAGTTCTACTGAGCAGATCAAGAAGCATACCGTGGTGCCACATTTGCATGCTGTAAACTGTCCTGTAGTCCATGCAAAATATATTCTAATATGCATTTAACATGGAAATAGCACTAGATGACCCCCCAAAAAATTGATGCTAACCATTTCGTTAGTACTATACCATGCAAAGGGAAGGTGAGAGAAGCATTCATGGGCACCTGCATTTTATTAAATGTAGGGCATAAATGCTTTGGCCCACCCAGCAGGATTCTTGTATACTTGTTTTGTAAACGCCAAGAAACCTTTTCCACCTCTGCATAAGGTTGAAATTTAGTGCATGAGTGCGACTATCACAGCATCATAAGTAGACTACATATATATTTATTTATATTATACATTTTTTCCAGCTTAATTCAGTAGCTTGAAACTAATGTTGTGATGTTAATTATATTGGCACTTTTTTGCAGGTCTCTTTCTAGAGAGCGTAGGAGAGAAAGATCACTGTCTAGGGAGAGGAACCATAAGCCATCTCGGTCATTTTCTCGATCAAGAAGGTAATTATCAGATCTTAATTTTTGGTGTCTATGTACTGCATGTTTTCCATGACTATACTAAAATGTGTCATGGGAATATCCATACCTACCTGTGTCCATTGGTGCAAATCCAAACTTTTAACACTCAATTACACCAGTTGTGTTAACTTTAACGTTTGCGTTCAGCAACTCACTTTTTTTTTTCTCTCCTTTACAGTCGCTCAAGGTCAAATGAGAGGAAATAAGTCTTCCTTTGGTGTACAGACCATGACATTGGAAAGATTTGTTTTTGAAATACCCTATGCTTTTTAAGACTTTTTTTTTTTTTTTTTTTAATACTATATATTTTTTTGTCGTAACTTGTGATGGAGTTATGTGATTCTGTAGAGGGTCTGGGCAGATAAGCTGCATAATAGTTAACTTGTTTCACCCCTGAGTAAAATAATGTTTAATGGCCAGAGCAATGGGGGGACTTTAGGCTTTTTCCTCTTCCCCCTGACACTTAACATTTAAATTGTCCCAGCCAACTTAATGTTTAACATCTTGCGGTTAGTATTGGTTTGTGGAATTAGTTTGCCCCAATATCTTCCCTTTAATCTCCTTAGAAATAGGTCTGTACAACTATGCATGTTTAGACCACTGCAGAATTTCAACTATAAAGCTGTTAGCCCTGCTCAATACTTTGTAGAAATCCCTTTTTATAAAGACAAGGTTTTAGTGCACCTTAAATTGCACCACATTCTTGTTTTGGAATTTTACAGTGCACAACTGAAATGTTTAAGTTGTAAATGTGTTTTTTTTTTTGTGTGTGTACAACCTTTTTAAACCTGTGACATCTATGATTTTGGGATTAAAGTTTGGTAAAAAAAAGAGTGCAATTTTCTGGTCAATACTAGTAGTTTATATTGAGCAATGTTATGTCTAATTTACCATAAAATGTGTACCCCCTTCCTTCATACATTTCTCCCATTCTGTTGTGGATTGTCAGACATATATTTGCTAGCAACTTGTCACTGAGGCACAAACATGCGTCCGTTGGATGTTTGTAGAATAAAAAGCATCCTCTGAAACTTTTCAAACTGATGTTGGCTTCTAGTGTTTTTAAAAGTTAATTTAACTGTTTGAATGCTATAGCAGTTTTTAGTTGTATGTCTAGCAGGCTTTCTTTCTTTCCCAGTGAGACTGGAGACGGTTCTTGTAGATTTAACAACCTAGTTATAGGGAAGCCATGGTTTCCACATGTCTTTTGCCCCTTTACTCACTCCCACCTCTTTTATTTCGATCACAAGGCATTCAGCGACACCGAACTCCCACCCCAGGATGTGCCGTGACCGTTCCACTGCGAGTGGTTTTTGCCACTCGCAAGATGGTGGCATCCTTTAATGGAGTTGAAGAGTTCTTAGGAGGGTCTCTCTAGACCCTCCTAGGAATCTAGCTCCACTTGCAGGTTGAATACAGCCATTCAAGTTAATGGAGTCCAGCTTTCTAATCACAATGGGATTAGTAAAAGTAAATACTTAAAAAAAAAAAAAAAAAAGTAAAATGTAAGAATTTCTCACTGATGTCACCATCAGGGGAACCTTCAAGTTTCAAAGTTTTTATGAGCAAGTCCTCAAATTAGTGCTTTAGCTTAATACTGGCATGATAAATGCCCATGGGGTCTACTCAAGAAAAAAAAATGGCATAGATTGAATTGGCCGGGTTCAACAATGTCCCAATTAACAAAGGGGGAAGGATGACCACATGTCTAAAAGTTGAAAAATGTACACGTCCCAAATGAGGCCTTTCAGCCCCCTCCCCCAAAACCATGTTGTGTGACAGCGACTTATACCAGGAGCTGTAAATTCATACCTAAAGTACGTGTGGGGGAAAAATCCACACAAAAAATACTACTGCAAACTGAAAAAATGCTGGTGGTAAAATGTGTGCATGCAAAGAGTTAAAAATACCAGTGTTTGAAATACCCTGGGGTGTCTAGTTCTCAAATATATAGTTTTATAGGGCACACTGAAATGGCCAAGCTCAGATGTACCAAATGTGGCCCTTTTGCCCCCAAACAGCCAGGCAAACCCATTCATGTGGGGTATCACTGTACGCGGGAGATGTTGTTTGACGCATTTGAAATACCCTGGGGTGTCTAGTCTTCAAAAATATGATTTGATGGGGTAAATTGCATTGGCCGGCTTCAAAGATACCGGAAATATCACATGGAAGGGAAGAATTACCAGGTTTGGGGAAAAAAATGGTTTTGAAATGGCAAAATGTTACTTGTACTTATTACCCCATAAAAAAAAGTGTGGTATTTCTAAACTCAGGATGAATAGTATAAACTATTTAGCAGGTTTTTTCCATTAGCTTTTATAGATGAGTAAAAGTCTGAATTTTTTTTTTTATCGTAAATGATACAATCAAAACAATGACATCTAAAGAAAGATTTGTGTGGGTTCAGTAAATGGGGGGAAAAAACTACAGCTAAACACAAGCCATTGTCACAAAGGGGTTAACGGCCGATGCCAGTTATGTTGAGGCTATGGTTGATGCCTACCATACAGCCAGTATCAATACTGCAGTGCATAAAGCTTTGCAGGGTGGTTTGGAGAAGCTATAGCATTCATTATTGATGCAAAGGACTGTAGTAGACATTTTTCCATTTTGATGCAATCATTTATTTTAGGTCTTAGTTTTTGAATTGAAAAGAAATTTAGACCAAACCTAGTTTGTGGACAACACAAAATTGTTTATAAATATTGATGACAGGCAATTTCTGAGTAGGGTTACTCATTTTTATCTTAATATTTGCCAGCTGGTACAAAGTGAGCCAGGCTAAGGTATGCAGGTGTCTCTCCAATCATCATATGAACCAAAAGCTATGTGCACATCACAGTGCCTCGGGGGAATTGGCATCGTTGGTGCCAACAGCAAACACACAGAAGCAGCTGAAGCAAAGGGTGCTGTGATATCTTGACTTTCTCTAAATGCGTAAGTAAATCCAAGAGACAGGTGGGACAGGAACAACCAATGCACCAACCTTCTCTACTTTGGAGCTTTCCATGCAATGGGGCATGCCAAAGCAGCAGTAAAATAAACATTTTTGATTGCTTTGCCAACTCATCGCTGTTGAAGGTGCTTCTCCGTGGCAGGTGCTTTACGGCCCTCTCGCGCCACCTTTAGCAGGACTGTAGTGCCCTTCTTTTACCAGTCTTGTGTCTAGGGCTGCAACTAACGATTATTTTAATAATCGATTAGTTGGCCGATTATTTTTTCGATTAATCGGATAAAAAAATGCAATTTTTTTTAATTTAAAATAATGTAATAAAAAATTTACAATTTACACTTTCATCTCTTTATTGTAATTGCCTCTCTCTATTCACCTTATTTTACTGACATAATAAAAGCTACAAGAACCCAAACACAGTGTTTCTTAAACTAGGTTTTAATACAAAGTTATTAGTAAATATTAATTCATATGTTAACTATTTTTCATATTTAATAAAAACTGAGAAAAAAGCCTTGTTTATATTTTCTTTTATTTACCAAACTGCCCCCAGTTATGCACATCTGACCCCCAGCTTGCCACTGTGCCCCCATATATGCCTTATACCTCCTATATGCCAGAGATTCCACTGTGCCCCCCGATATGCCACTGTGCCCGATATGCCTTATACTCTATATGCTAGTGATATGCAACTGAGCCCCCTGATATACCTTTTACCCCCAGATATGTCTTATGCCTCCCTGATATGCCTAATATCGATATGCCTTATACCCCCTATATGCCTTATAACTTCCAATATGCCACTCGCCCCCATTTATGCCTTATACCTCCCTATATGCCACTGTGCACCCTGATATGCCACTCCGCCCCCCATAAATGCCCTGCACCACCCTGAAATTCATTATACTCCACTTTGCCTCCTCCCCCCTCCCATACACCATTCTGGATCCTCCCCCTCCCATACACCACTTTGCCTCCTCCCCCCTCCCATACACCATTCTGGCCCCTCCCCCTCCCATACACCACTTTGCCTCCTCCCCCCTCCTATACACCACTCTGCCTCCTCCCCCCTCCTATACACCACTCTGCCTCCTCCCCCTCCCATACTCCACTCTGCCTCCTCCCCCCTCCCATACACCACTCTGCCTCCTGTCAGCAACGGAGGTTCACAAGACACCAGGGAGCCGGGTAGAGAGGCAGAGTGGTGTATGGGAGGGGGGAGAGAAACGGAAGTGAGAAACCGGCCGACAGTGAGGGGAATCCAGGTCCCCTGCAGCGTTGCGGGGGATCTGGATTCTAGTGTTATAATCCGATCTCTGTTTGAGGTCAGATTATATAAGGAGAGGAGTTTTTCAGAGCATTTGCTCTGAAAAAACCTCTTTTTATAATCGATAAAAATCGATTCGACTAATCGATAATGAAAATCGTCAACTATTTTAATTATCGATTATAATCGATTTTATCGATTAGTTGTTTCAGCCCTACTTGTGTCTTGTTATTTAAGATCAAGCTGTCCAGGGCAGCAGGACAAACCACTCACTTCACCTATGATACGGAGCACCACTGATGGCACACGAGTGGCCACCCAAATATTTGGAGGACAGTATCACTGTCATGGGGTGACAGGAGGGGTGGAAGCGCGGTATGGTTAGAGATGTTTCCTACCCTGTACTGATGTTATGGATGAGCAGCTTACATCCACTTATATTTTGGCAGCTCTTAGGAAGATGCTCATGCGGTGGATTGGATCGCAGGAGAGTGGCGGTAATGGATGGAGGCAGCAAACATGGTAAAAGCAGTTAGAGATGGGACCTTATGGGTTTGCGGCACATATGCTACACCTGGGTGAAATGGGCAGCTATTCCAGCTGACGGGGAAGTCCCTTTCACTCCACTGTGAATGCAAACCAGCACCTGAGGGAGATGATAGACCTACCACACCAGTGTCAGGAAGTAATTACCCACTGAAACTCCACACTGGAAGTGATGGAGCAAATCTTAGAGCAGCAATGACCTTAATGTCCTCTGAGCAGAACATTGGGGTGCCCAGCCCATTGGGAAGACGTCAATGGGCATTAATGGGCAGGTGGTGGCAGTCCTGAAGCCATTCAAGGATGTGACTAAAATGTAAAGCCTTGTTTTTGCAGCTTTATATGAATCGCAAAATTAGCAAAAATTTCAATGCAAATCTCAATGCAAAGTCTACTTTATATTAAAAAAAAATTTTGTTATACTTTTTAACTTATTTGAATAATAAGATTGCAGCATTTTGGTATAACTCCCTTTAATCCCAAAGCTAAATACAGACAATCATGGTATTTATGTGCTCAAGATATTGAACTCAACAGTAATGGCCAAAAATGTCTAATATAAACTCCTTAACCAGTGACCAGTGACATGCGTGGCACGTAATGTCATTAAACAGGCTTACAAAGCAATCTAAGATCACTTTCTTCACTTTAAACGCTTTTGCTGTAATGCTTCGATTTTAAGGCACTCAGCAACACCGAGATAGGCAGCAAGGACCCCGTGTGGCCCCTCCCCTGGTCATTAGCATCCGCCATACCGTATGACGATTTTAAAGAGCTTAGGAGGCAATTAACTAAACATCGAAAACCCACCCCAGGGCTCCAGAGAGCAGTCACAAGCGCCACTGCGAGAGATTTTTCCTCTCGCAAGATGTCTCCCCAGACCCTGCTGAGAACTTTGTGCTCCACCTGCAGGTTGAATAACCAGGTACTGCATTCAACCATGCAAGTCAATGGAGCCCAGCTTTACTACTCACAATGTAATTCGTAAAATATGAAAAAAATAAAATAAAAGTGGTTAAATTGGTTAAATAAAAAAATAAAAATGTAACATTTAAAAATAATTATGCAGTGATGTCACCATCGGAAAAACCAACCATTTCCAACAAAGTATAAAAACAGCCAAAAATATATATATAAGTTTATTTTTATGAGCAAGGGCTAAAGTTAGCACTGTATATTCCAAAAACTCCTGACATGGAAAGCATTGAAATACTAGCATTTTAAATACTCAAGGGGTGTCTACTATAAATAAAATGTATGGTTTGATCAGGTAAATTGAAGTGGCTGGTGTCACTTTTCAGGCTCCCGATGCCGCCGGGAGGAGGACCGGCCGCGGTTCACGAACGCCGGCCATTCGGTCCTCTGCCCGCGCACATGTGTTATTAGCGGGAGGAGGGTTGGCCGCGGGTCCCGGAAAACCATCTCCCCGGGCAGCGGACAACCCTCCGCCAGAGGTACACGACGATCTGGGGAATTGGTCCATTCCCCAGATCGTCGTCCCAGGAAGGGGAGAACCAGCTCAGGGAACAGCAGTTCCCGGAGCTTAAGTTCTTACCTGTCCTCCGGATGTCGGTCTGCCTCTCTGGCACGCTGCGTGCTTCTGGGGAAGTGATGGACGGCCGGGGGGCGTGGTTTTGGTTATTGTCGGGGAGGGGCTTGTGAAGTGGCGCTGGATTTAAAAAGCCGGTTGTGCTTCTCACAGGCACCCTGTTGTGGTCCTTACAGTTATTGTATTGCTGCTCTTGCTGTCCCTTATTGTGTTTTGACCCTTGCTTGCCTGACATTCCTTTGCTCCACGTTTTGGTACCATTGCCTGTGACTTCTGTTTACCGAACCGGCTCGTCTGACTACCCGCTTAGTGAATCTGACCCCTGGCTCGTCTGACTACCTGTATCGTGTACCTGACCCCTGGCTCGTCTGACTACCTGCATCATGTAACTGTTGGGAGGTATCTCACTGTTGGGATCATCTAAGTCCTGGACTACTGTTGCCGGGAGCTCCTCTCTCAGCAGCAGTAGCTTGGGCAGAAGAACTTCTGCGGTGAGGACCTCCCTCAGAGACCAGCATAATAGCGACAGCCGGGTTCAAAGATGTCAAAATGCGAAGAAAAAAAGCGCACCTCCCAAATGTGGCCTTTTAGCCCTTAACCAACCAGACAAACCCACACATGGGTAGTATCACTGTATTCAGATGTTGCTGAACACATATTGGGGTGTTGTTTGGCAGTTACATATACCAAGGGCTGTAAATTCACGCCTGATCACTGTTTTGAGCTACTGTAAATTCATACCTAAAGTGTACAATGTGTGTGAAAAAACACACAAAAAAATTACCACCACAAATTTTGACAAAGGCTGGTGGTAGTGTATGTAAAGAGTTAAAATGCCACCATTTGAAATACCTTGGGTGTTTAGGTTTCAAAAACATATGGTTTGATATGGTTTCAAAGATGTCCCAAATAGGGCATGGGGCAGAAGGACCAGATGTCAAATTTCCAAGTTGAAAAATACACACTTCTCAAATGTGGCATTTTACCTCCCAAACAACCTGACAAACCCATGCATCAGTATACTCAGGAGATGTTGCTGAACACAAATCGGGTTTTTGTTCGACAGTGACGTATACTAGGATAAATGCATACCTGAAGTACAATGTTTAAGGGAAAAAAACAACAACAAAGTCTAGTGGTAGAATTCGTGAAGGAAAAAAGTTAAAATACCAGCATTTTAAATACCTTGGGTTGTCTAGTTTTCAAAAATATAGAAATTGATGGGTAAAATTGAATTGGCCAGCTTCAAAGATGGCCCAATTAGGACATGGGGCAGAAGGACCAGATGTCAAAACTTCAAGTTGAAAACATAAATTGTGCATGTCCTAAATGTGGCCTTTTAGTCCCCAAATAACCTGACTAATCCATGCGCTGTACTCAGGAGATGTCGGTAAACACATATTGGGGCGTTGTTTAACAGTGCCATATACTACGAGCTGTAAATGTATACCTGAATTACAATTTGTGTGATTAAAAACACAAAATAAATTACTAAGGCTGGTAGTAGAATAAGTGAATCGAAATGAATACAGCATTTTAAATACCTTGGGGTGTCTAGTTTTCAAAAATATATGGTTTGATGGGGTAAGTTGCATTGGCCTGCTTCAATGATGTCCCAAATAGCACATAGAGCAGAATGACCACAAATATGGTTTTGAAATAGCAAAAACACTACTTAGCAAAAAAACCCAACATATTAACATTCTAAACTCAGGACAAACAGAATCTATTTAGCAGGTTTTTGTATTAGCTTTTGTAGATGAGTAAAAGATTTTTCAAATAAAAGTGAGAAAAAGTGCTTTTTTAAAAAAAAATCAGCATATATATTTTTTTATTTTATAGAAAATTAGATGATATGATCAAAATATGAAATTATTGTGTGAGTACACTAAATGAGAGAGAAGAAAATTACAGCTAAACACGAGCACCCCAAAAGTGTTAAAACAGCCTTGTTCACAAAGGTTTAAAAAAACCCAGCCTGGTCATTAACCCCTTCAGTCCCCTATGGACGTACCGAGACGTCCAAAAAACACCTAGTAAAAAACCCCTATGGACGTACCACAGTGTGATCGGTGCAGGGGAGTGAGAAACCATGTCTCCCACTCCCCCTCCCGTCCTGAAACAGAAAAGCTGGGGAAAAAAACGGTTAGTCATTTAAAAAATAATATTAAAAAAATCAATAAAAAAATGATATAAATAATAATAAAAAATAATAATGTGAGCTGTGATGTCATTGTGACATCACTGGCATGTTCAGGAGGTCCCTAAGAGGACCTCTAACCATTTGTGTGTAAAAAAATATATATAAAAAATGCAAAAAAAAATAAAAAAAGAATAAAATAATTTTTAAAAAATATATATATAAAAAAGATAATACAAAATTTTTTTTAAAACCTTACATCTAGCCAGTAAAACCCTCCTGCCCCCG
This sequence comes from Sceloporus occidentalis, assembly GCA_023333645.1. NCBI lineage: Eukaryota > Metazoa > Chordata > Lepidosauria > Squamata > Phrynosomatidae > Sceloporus > Sceloporus occidentalis. The sequence continues at coordinate 849,423 of JALMGF010000033.1, forward strand.
TTCACAACCCCCAAACCCGTTAAGCCATAGGCATAAAAATTATACAAAAAATGTACACCTTATAGTATGCTCCCTGGTGCTGGGAAAGTATGGAAAATCTATATAAATCAGGTATTTCTGAAATCAGGACACCTGAATTGATAAACTTGGAGGGGATTTTACATCACTTTACCTAAATTTGTGAGGATTCAGAGGGAAAATTAAAAAAAAAAATGTTTTTTTCTAATTTTCGCTAGTTTTTACTAAATTTCTCATTCTAAATTTTCAGCTAATCATCCAACTATGGTATCAAAAGAAAGCTCTATCTCTCCTTTAAAAAACAATATATAGTTTACATGGGTACACTATTCACAGGAAAAGAGAATCATCTCTGAACCGACATAGCGCAAAAATGGCAAAATTGCTCCAGGCTTTGAGGTACCAAAAACCCCTGGGATTGAAGGGGTTAAGGGGTTAATCAAGTCTGTCTTCTACCTTCAGTACCTCTTCCCACTCCTGTATCCAGGACTTCACATGTGCTGTACCACTTCTCCAGAATTCCCTTCCCCATTCTGTCAGACTTTCCCCCTCGAACAAAGCTCTCTGAAAACCCACCTTTCTCAAAAGGCATACAACCTTTCCAACTAACACTCAGCCAGCATCCTAATCAAGCCATCTAAATTACCAACAGCAGACAGTTTTTGTTTTTTGTTTAGTTTGCTTACAAACATATTTCAGAAGAAGTACACCTTTTTATCCTCTAGGGGGCAATATTGTTTTTTTGTAGGTTTTCATTTAGTGGAGCTATTATTTGCATATTGTCTCTAGATGGCAGTAAAATGCCACTTGTTTTGATGTGAAGCAATGCATAATTTTAGTGGCATATTATGCTAATTACCATGCGAAGCTGAGGCAAGATTTAATTCATTTTGATACTCATTCAGAAGTTTTTGTGGCGGTAGATAAATGGAACAGCCTCCAAGCAGAAGTGGTAGAGGCTAACGAGGGAATTAAAACATGCATGGGATAGACATAAAGCTACAGTGAAACTAAGACAAGACCCAGGACTGATTAATGCCTGAGTCATTACATTAGGGAAAACAGGTAGTCTAGATGGGCCGAATGGTATTGATCTGTGGTAGTGAATCCTGAACGCTGCAAGTACCGTATTTGCTCGATTATAAGACGAGGTTTTTTCCAGAAAAAAACTTCTGAAAAACCGACCTCGTCTTATAATCGAGGTCGTCTTGTAATCAGGCCTCAGATCATCCCCCACGATACCTCACAATTCCATCGGCAGCCGCCGCCGCCGTATCAGCTGCAGCCACCGCCGCCGCTTCTGTATTCGCGGCAGCCGCCGACTCCGTATCCGCGGCAGCCGCCGCCTCCGCCTCCGTAATCCGCGGCAGCAGCCGCCGCCGCCTCCGTAATCCGCGGCTTCAGCATCCTCCGATGCGGCCGAATCGGAAGCTGTGACCATAACAGATGCGCGGGTCACGTGGGTCGCGCTGTTCTCACCTGACCCAGCTTCGTTTTTTACGTTTTGTGCCTATGATTCTATGCAAATCAGTCCTACCTGACAGTCTGTGCTCCTGTTCACAATTTGTGAAGAGGAGCATAGACTGTCAGGTAGGAATGATTTGCATAGCTGGTTCAATTAGGGGCACAACCTAGTGAACTACATTTCCCATGATTCCCAGACCCCTTTAAGCATGACTGAGGAGCATGGGACATGTTGATGGGACATGTTGATGGGACAAGTTGATGGGACATGTTGATGGGACATATAGATCTGCTATTCCCACTGACAGGTGAGAAAGAAAAAAGAAAAAAACACAAAAACAGTGGTTTTGATTTTTTTCCCATTAGGGTCGTCTTATATTCAGGCCTTTTCTTTTTTTCCCCAATAAGATCCAAAATTTGAGGGGTCGTCTTATAATCGGGGTCGTCTTATAATCGAGCAAATACGGTATATTGTATCTACCGCTGCAGATACCGCGTGAGAAGAAAAGGGCGCTGCTGTCAAATTGTCAGGGTACGGTGATAACGCTTACCCTTATGCATTTGTGCTTAAATACATTTTGTTTGTGAGTGTGCTTTTTTTGTAGCTTGTAGCAAATATATTATTTTTCACTGTTTACACTGTTACACTATGGTGACTTTTTAATATATTTTTTTAGATTGGAATTTAATTAGAAACGGATGTGTCAAAAAAAACCCTAGTAATGGACTCTGTTTCTTTTGAAAGAAAACCACATGTTTTATACAGGAAGTATTTGTATAGGCTTATATTTTTTTATATGTTGTAAGATAACTTCTTCAAATTTATTTTTGTTTTCTATGGAAGACCAGCACCATCTGCTTGCATACAGATGCTCAATACTCCCGCAGGATGTATAGGTGATAGGTAGAGCTTAACAATATTACTCTCCCAGCCTGGAGGTCAAAGGGGTGTCCAGCTACCCAGATAATTAACAATCTATTGTAGAGTCTTGGTGGCTATTGTGGCCTTGGCTTCCCGCTGTCCACCAATTAGGACAACAGCTTTGGTGGTGACTCTCAGGGCACTGCCGTAGCTCATGCCTTTTGTGAAGTCTAACATAATCACAACACTGTGGAGGGCATGGTTCAGGCTCCAGTTTTCAATGAGCTTAGCAATGCCCTAGCAGTGTCCAGTGTATCTTAAAGGAATACCAAAGCCCTCACATCATTTTCATATAACAAAAGGAGATATGAACATTTGGAATATTATAAAAACTTTTACATATTGCATAATAGTTTTATATTTTGTTTTCCTTTGGACTGCTAAAAATATAAATTACAGTCACCTCTCTTCCTTGTGTAGGGTAAGACACTTTAACACAATAATATATCATAAACTTGCCAAGTTCGCTATGAATGAAGTGAGTCATTTGAGACTAATATGATAAGACACTTTGGCTGGCTGTTTGAAGAAGGATTTAGCAACTCATTGCAACATTTTACATTAAGGATCTAATTAAATTGAGCATAATAATTGAGTTTTGGATCTACTGTCTTCCAGTTCCTGCCTACCACATCCATTTTCTTATAAATAGAGCCGATTAATAGAGCCGAAATACAAATGAAACAATTATATATATATATATATATATATATAGTGAAGAAAATATTATTTGATCCCCTGCTGATTTTGTACGTTTGCCCACAGACAAAGACAGGATCAGTCTATAATTTTAATTGTAGGTTTATTTGAACAGGGAGAGACAGAAAAATCCAAAAAAATCCAGAATAACACATTTCAAATAAGTTATAAACTGATTTGCATTTTACTCAGTGAAATAAGTATTGGACCCCTTTGCAAAACATGACTTAGTACTTGGTGGCAAAACCCTTGTAGGCAGTCACAGAGGTCAGACGTTACTTGTAGTTGTCCTCTAGGTTTGCACACATCTTAGGTGGGATTTTGTCCCACTCGGGGGACTGAGAACCAGTGGCCCCTGTCAAGGCTCCCTTCCACACTTTAGGCCCTGGTGGCCCATTACGAGCATGCGTCAGGGTGAGATCCAGTGAGATGCAATAACCACAATTTTGGAACCAAATCTATACTGTGATAAGAATATTCCCTGTTTCACTCAACAACAGAGCAGATAGATACTGTGAATGCTATTCAAAAACACCCATCTGAAGTGTAAATATTTGAGCGTATATCACACTATATTGCCAAATAGTGTAGCATTACATCAACGTATTCTAATCCTGTCATCAACATCATATAACCGAACTCATATTCATATCCCACATGTTCATATTCAAGTGTGATTTAAAAACGGGAAACTGAAACATGATAGCCAAGGTTGGATGTCCGCATTAAGTGCCCCAAGGCTGCCAATTAGTGAGCACCATAAAGCAACCAATCAGACTTCAGGAGCTGACCATTATCATTGAATTGTTCCGTCTCTTAACACTTGCGAAGACATCTAATTGTCTGATATTGTGGTGGCTTTACCATCAGCAGAGCCCTCTGATAAATCATCCTGAACGTGCCAACAGCCTCAATGTCGAACAACAGCCGCAATGTAGGTAAAGAACAATTTTTTAACAGATTGTTGATTTTCCTTCCAGGATAAATGTTCTCACATGTATCTACTATGTAATGAAAATCCAGACTTGTCTCTATGGATATTATTTTCAGAAATCTGGTTACATTTTTTGGTTATAAAATCTCCAAATATGTTGCAAATTGCAATACAAAATTTGTATGAACTGTTCATGAATATATATATATATATATATATAAACAAAATAAAAAAGGGAAAACAGGGACCCATATACAAATAATGAATAATTCTTTGTTGAAAGTCACTTCAGAATCTGAACATGTCCAGGCTAATAATATACACATTATGATGTTGTCTGAGGACAAGTCTCAGCATGTCAAACTTATTGCAATGCACGAGCTTTTAGATTACAAGTTCAGGCATGTTGAAAACTCAGGCAAACGTCTTCCCAGGAAATCAGCCTGGATTTTTTAAAATCAAGATTTCAAAACTAAAATGGACTTTTTCTCTTTTCCCCCTTTTCATCTTCTCTTGAAATAGAGATACTTATTGTATTAAACAAGGTAAATAATTGTACCTTCTGTATACATTTTAAAATTCATATCTTTAAAAGTTTTTTGTATAAGCATGTGTTAATAATAATAATAATAAAATGAAAACCAATTACTATTGGGTATACATCTTGCTTGTATTAAACTAAAGTTTTAATATTAATCCAGCTGTCCAACCTGTTATGGTGGTTTCTCTTGTGCCATATTTTTGTTTTTTACTTTCTACAAACAACCTCTTTCGTGGTGTAAGCAGCTATTTTAGAGCACTAGTATGACTTTGTAAGTGTTACTTTTTATTTGGATGATGAGTAGGCCCTGACTGGCCAAATGCCTGGTGGACCACTGGCTGATAGTGACCCCTACTTGCCCGATCTTTTGCTTCAACTGGATTCATGTGGCTGCATGCTGCGTGACTGTAAGTACAGTCTCAAATAATATTTCTGTAGTTTTTAAGGATAAAAATGGAGGAAAGGAACCTCAGTTAGGAAAAAAGACTAATGAGTTATTTAATACATATGAGTTTATAGAGGAAGAGGTTCTACTTCAACTGTCTAATTTAAAGACAAATAAGTCAATGGGGCCTGGTGGGAGATACCCCAAGTTGTTAAAAAAGCATGGTGGTGTTCTAGCAAAACTGTTAACAGATTTATTTAACCAGTCACCGTTAACCGGAATAGTCCCATGTTTAATGGAATCTATGTTAAAGCATAGGATTGTTGAACATCTAAAATCACATGGATTTGAAGATCAGAAACAACATGGGTTAGCTTCAGAGGGATCATGCCAAACTGGTTGTATTGATTTATTTGATTGAGCAACTATAATAGATCAAGGTGGTGCAGTAGACGTTGCTTATCTAGATTTCAGTAAGGCTTTTGACACTGTCCCACACAGAAGACTTATCAATTAACTGCAAGTTTGAGTTTGGATTCCAGTATTGGTGAACAGATAGACAAACAAAAGGGTATTGTAGTCAATGGAGTATATTCGGAGCAAGGTCTTGTTAACAGTAGGGACAAACCAACTGGCAAATGATTTCAGTAAACTGGAAAAATGGTCAGGGCTGGCATTTAATGTGGATAAATGCAAAAGAATGCACTTGGGGCAATATAAAATATTGCTCTTTATATCTCACTTTTGTTCCTACATCTTTCCTTTCTATTTATCTATCCCTATCTTTTTGAAATCCTTTCTCATGTGCCTTCTCTTTCTCTATCCTCTTTCTCTTTTTCTATTAACCTACCCCATGATTCCCCTTTTTATTTATCTCCCCCTTTTTTCTCTTTATCTTTCTTTTGTGCCTACCTCTCCAATTTCTTTTTATCTCTGTTCCTATTTACCTTTTCCTCTCCCCTTTTTATCTCTTTCTTCCTCCGATCTCTCCTGCTTCTCCTCATCTCTCTTGATCTTTTATTTCCCTTTTCTATTTTCTTTCTCTATCTATTCTCTCTTTTTTCCTTTTATCTCTCCCCTTTGTCTCCATTTATTTTTCTTCTCATTACCTCACCCCCTTCTCCCTATCTTTACCCTTATTCATTAAATCTCCCCTTTCTTGATACCTCTCACCCTTTTTTCCATCTCTCCTCTTTCTCATTACCTCTCCCTTCTCTTAATTTTCTATTGCCTCCTCCTGATCTCTCTCGATATAGTTCATGTGGGGGAAGCGCAAAGGTCTGTTCAGTGATCCATTGCAATTACCAGCATCATCCCCAAAGGGTGTCTGTGTGCCTTATCAAAGGTCTTTCTGTAGCCAGATAAAAACCATAGATTGTACTGATTACTCCATTTAGAAAACATGTGAGGAGTAACCATCTCCCATATACTATGGCATGTTTAGCTACACCCTTCAAATGGAAATAGATTTTGTACCTATGCAACAATGAGGTCACTTTCTATATGTCATTACTACACCTTAACGAAATATTCATACACACATGAGTAATACACCACAAATACAATACACCTAACAACCCTGACACATGCTTGGCCTTAATAAGATATTTTCATACCACCCTCCAAAAAATCTGAAACTAATGTCAAAAGCAAATGTCAGGAATGTTTTGTTTGACATGAGGATTTGAAAGTGACCTGCCCCATGGATTATTGCTCAGGTTGATTGTGATCTTTTAAAGATGCAATTAAAAAAGGAATGAAGGAATGATTTTTCCTATTTTGTTGCATTACAACCTGGAATGAAAAAGGATTTGTTGGTGGTATCATTTGATTTACACAACATGCCTGCCACTTTGAAGATGCCAAATATTTTTTATTGTTAAACAAACAGGAAATAAGACAAAAAGTATTCACCCCCTAAAGTCAATACGTTTTGCAGCAATTACAGCTGCAAGTCTCTTGGGGTGCGTCTTTTTAAGCTTGGCACATCTAGCCACTGGGATTTTTGCCCATTCTTCAAGGAAAAGCTGCCCCAGCTTCTTCCAGTTGGATGGGTTCCGCTGGTGTAAAGCAATCTATAAGTCATACCACAGATTCTCAATTGGATTGAGGTCTGGGCTTTCCATTTAAATGCTTCCCCTTAAACCACTCGAGTCTATATTTAGAGTCATTGTCCTGCTAGAAGGTGAACTTCTGTCCCAGTCTCAAATCTCTGGAAGTCTGAAACAGGTTTCCAACAAGAATTTCCCTGTACTTAGTGCCATCCATCATTCCTTCAATCCTGACCAGTTTCCCAGTCCCTGTCGATGAAAAACATCCCCACAGCATGCTTAGCTATGGTGATAGTGTTCTCCGGGTGATGAGAGTTGTTGAATTTGACACCAGACATAACAATTTCCTTGATGGCCAAAAAGCTCAGTTTTAGTCTCATCTGACCAGAGTATCTTCTTCCAAATGTTTGAGGAGTCTCTCACATGCCTTTTGGCGAACAACAAACATTTGCTTTTTTTTAAGCTATTGCTTTTTTCTGGCTACTCTGGCTGCTCTGTTTGGAGCATACCGCTTAAAGTGGTCCTATGGACAGATACTGCAACCTTTGCTGTGGAGCTTTGGTCTCTGTTGCCTCTCTGATCAGGGGCGGGCTGGGCCGGGGGGCAATTGCCCCCCAGGCCGCCCGAAATATAATCTAAACGGCCGCTGGGTGCTGATGCCGCCGGCCTGCGCTACTTTAATACTTTTTTTTTAAATTTAATATGGCAAGCCGGATCAGCTATTAAATAAAAAAAAAAAATAGTATTAAAGCAGCGCCGGCCGGCGGCATCAGCACCCAGCGGCCGTATGCGATGGCCGCCAAGAGTATGGGAGCAGTGTGAGGGGTGAAAGCTCCGCCCCCTTGCACTCACCTTTCACCCCTCACGCTGCTCCCATCACTATGCGGCCATCAGATTGTTGGAAATCGAATCTAAACGGCCGCTGGGTGCTGATGCTGCCGGCCGGAGCTACTTTAATACTTTATTTATTTTTAATATGGCAAGCCGATCCGGCATATTAAATAAATAAAAAAAAAAGGATTAAAGTAGCTCCGGCCGGTGGCATCAGCACCCAGCGGCCGTTTAGATAAGTTTTCCAGCAGTCTGATGGCCGCATAGTGATGGGAGCAGCGTGAGGGGTGAAAAGTGAGTGCGAGGGGGCGGAGCCACTTCACTTGACTTGCCCCCCAGGCCTTAGGCTGCCAGCCCTCCCCTGTGTTTGATTATTGCCCTCCTTGTCTGGTCCATGAGTTCTGGTGGGTGGGCAGCCCTCTTTGGCTGTGGTGCCATATTCTTTCCATTTCTTAATAATGGATTTAATGGTGCTCAGTGGGATGTTCAACGTTTCGTATATTTTTTTTATAGCCCAACCCTGATCATTACTTCTCAGTGGAGTTGCAGACTCTGGGGCCTTTCAGATGTATTTATAATAAGATCATGTGAAAGATCATGTGACCCTTAGATTGCACACAGATGGACATTATTGAACTAGTTATATGAGTTCTGAAGGCAATTGTTTGCACCAGATGTTCTTTAGGGGGTTCATAGCAAACTACTTTTTTATTTTTTTCAATTTTCTTTTAAAATTTTATTTTCGCACCTTTGCTACACCTTTGACACCGCTCAAGACACCCGGTGAGACCATCTCGACCCTCCCTCTTTCTTTCTTTCGATCTTCTCTTTTTCTCCTCCCCTTTCTTTTTCCCCCTTTTTCTCTTTTCTTTTCCTCATATCTCTCTCTTCTTAGAGATCCACGGTACTACCGGTTTGCTTTTCATTTGTTTTAATTCTTTTGTTAATACAAAAATGACACATTTGGGATTTACGGCACCTCTTACACGTCGTCAATGCTGGGATTTATATTTACCTATCATGAACGGTTACTTAGATTGTATTGTACGCTCTCTTGAACTGTACTGCTCTGCCATTGTAGCCGTCTGTTGAAATGTAACCTGTCTTTTTCCATACGATGTACGACATATTTTGTTTTGGATCACAAATGTCAATAAACAAGATTTTTAAAAAAAATTAAAAATGTTATTTTCGTCATTTCACTTCACTAATTTGGACTATATTGTTTATGTCCATTACTAGACTTGTGCATTCGTTTTCGTACAAACTTTATTTTTAACAGAAATTACATGAATGGCACGAAAACAAGGTTGAATGGCAAAAGTTGTTAGATTCATTGTCATGTAGCCACCATTGCAAGCCATTTTGGCACTCTTTGCTGAGTTAAAGTGGGAGGGACTGTGTGTGGGAGGGTACATATCAATAACTGATAGGTAGAAGTAGCCAAATGGGTGTGGCCTCATTGATTGTTATGGCTGTGATTGACGGGTCCAACAACCTGTGGGAGTTTTACCTTACTGTTTCAATCAGCATTTAGGAGGGGAATGGACAAGCATTAGATATAAACAGTATGTGCAGGTGCCATTTTAACTTGTCAGTAGCAGCAGTTACAGACTGAGTTGGAGTTGGACAGTGACATTTTAGCAGAGGCTGAGATTAATGCTCATTACTTATATACAATACTGCAAGTTAATTAATAGTTTATTTTAGTGCAAAAAATGTACTGCGTTGGGGTGGTTTGAAGAAGCTGTAGTGGCTACTGTAGTGTATTATTTCGACTGCAGCAGACATTTTTCCCCTGTTCCTGATGTTCCTGAGTAGAGTTGATTTAGAAAGTTGCCCACTTATGCTACTACCCAAACCTCTAATTTGTGGACAAGTCAAATTCAGTCCTGCTCCACGGGGCTACATGTACCTATAATGTGCCATTTTCTTCTTGCCCAGGCCCTGTGCTCTACTACAACTACTGCGGCTGCACCTCCTTGGTTGTTATAACTTCTAGCTCTTGGGTAACCTCAAAATTTCGTCCAAAATTCCAGCCCAGCAAACAAAGTTCATTGCACAAAAACAAACGTGGCAAAAACGAAATGAAAATTTTGTCCGAAACGATTTTGCTCACCGTGCACATGTCTACCCATTACATGAAATCCAAATAAAAATCAATTTAAATACCAGGTTGTAATCCAACAAAATAGGAAAGATGCCAAGGGGGTGAATATTTTTGCAAGGCGCTGTATTATCACTTGTTCAGTATGACAAACCAATTTTACGAAGAATCAAATCCATAATAAGTAGTATATTTGGCCTCCAAAAGTGTGCACCATTTAGACTTAAACGCCAAAATCTACCTATGTCTGAGAAACTCTATTAATATCAACAGGAATTTTCAAATTTAATTTGGATATTTGTTTTGCATATGTTTTCCCGTCGTGTAGTGTCAGTACCACGGGGTGTCGCTCTTCCTGGGACAAGGACCTAGAACCGAAGAGGTTAAGATACCTCCTAACCCCTCCTACTCCTCCCTATAAGAGCCCCGGCAACCCTCATACCTTCAGTTCTTTCCTTGTCCCTTGTCAGGGACGGACCTTGTTTTTTTGTTTTTTTTCGTTGGTGGGGCACACGGGTTGTGTCCGGGGGTTCCCTCCGATTGCTCCCCGGGTGGTGAGCAGAGCGAGGAGTAACGTCCGCATCGGCGGACGTTACGGAGCCGTTTAGACGCCGCGCTCTTATGCCGGCAGGTTGGAGCATGCGCACAGCGGTGGAACGCACGCCAGAGGGCGCTGCGTTCCACCAAGAGTACTGACACGCTATTGAGCATGCGTGATTCAGTTTCTCTTGTTCAGGGCGCGAAAACTAACTGGTTTTCGCATATATATATAGCTGTGCTGCCCAGTCTGACAGCAGAGGAGCTTGTCAACACTGGGATTTCCGTGTCACCAGCCCCCCCACACGGATTGAGGAGTTGTAAGGTAGGATTTGGTTAATCTTACCCTGTCAAATCCTCTGCCCTGTATATTTTCTACTAAAAAAATTTTTTTTTTGTGTTTTATATTAGATGTCTGGTCCGGTTTCACCAGATAGGCCGGATAAAGAGAAATCTTTTACACCTGCTCCAAAAAAGGCTGTGGTAAAAAACAAACATTTATCGTGCACTGAATGTGCCACTCCGTTGCCGGATGGTTGTAAGAAGAAATTTTGCAATGCCTGCTCTGCTGAGAGTTTGGCAAAAGAAAAACAAAAAGACATGCAGTCTTTTTTAGGTTGGTTCCAGGACAACCTGGCGCAAACGTTTGAAACGTTTAAAGCAGCAGCAGCTACACCTGTGGAACCCGTTAAACTTAAATCCCACAAACGTAAGAGGGTATTATCCCCTCATTCTGATTTATCCTCTGGGGAGGTTTCTAGTTCATCCTATTCAGCTTCATCTAGTGGGGAGTCAGAGGATGAGGCCAATTTTCCTCCACAGGAGCTGCGTAAATTTGTTAAGGAAGTCTCACGGCTTTTTCAGGATTCAGACCTGTCAGCGCACCCCAAAGGGTTGCCCATGTTATCTCACATGCAGAATCTCATGTATAGAGAGTGGAATAATCCAGGCAAAAGAGCCTTTATATCAAAGCACTCTAAGCAGCTTTTTTACCTTCAGGGCGATGAAAAATGGGAAGATATCCCTAAAGTAGACGTCCAGATAGCCCAGCTTTCCAAACGTACGACCATTCCCATTAGTGAAGTGGCTGGTCTTAAGGATCCTATGGATAAGAGGGCAGAAACGTCTTGCAGACGTATTTACCAATCATCTGGATTCCAGTGTAAAGTGGCGTTGTCTAGCGCATCTGTGGCTAAAGCGCAGGGTGTCTGGTTGCAGTCCTTAGAGGGCAGTCTTTCAGAATCTATGGATGAAGGTTTATCTAAACTATTTAAAAACCTGACACTGGCTAATAGCTTCCTGCTGGAAGCTGCAGAAGAGGGCCTTAAGCTTTCAGCCCATAACATGGGTTTGTCTTCCGTTGCCAGAAGGGCATTATGGCTACGTTCCTGGGCAGCAGATACTGCCTCCAAATCTACTCTATGCGATCTGCCCTTTGAAAGAACCAAGCTATTCGGTTCTTCCTTGGAGGAACTGATCAGACACATGTCTGATACTAAAAAGGCACTTCCTCAGGATAGGAAAAGCAGATGGAACAAGCGATACCAGTATAGACCTTCCAGGCCTTTTCAACCAGTTTTCAAGACTCAAGCCTTTCGTAAACAACACGAGAGAAAGTTTCAGGAACACCCTAAGAAACCAGAGGGTAGGAAGTTCTGACGGTGTTGGAGGTCGTCTGCAATGGTTCCTACCAAAATGGAGGCAAACCACAAACAATTCCTGGGTCCTCAGGATCATTGCGGACGGGTACAGGATAAAGTTTTCCAGTTTTCCTCGTCCTCTGTTCCTGATTTCGTGTTACCCCTCTCAGGTGAAGAACTCAGCACTGTTGGCCGAAAGCCTTACCCTTCTAAAAAAGGGTGTCATAGAGCCTGTTCCAAAGTATCAGGAGTTTCAGGGAGTTTATTCCCGTCTCTTCCTGGTCTCAAAGCCGGATGGGTCCTTCCGTCCAATTCTGGATTTAAAGAAAGTCAATGCATATATTCCTTACCGTCACTTCAGAATGGAATCCATTCTCACGGTTGCCCGCCTGTTGAGACAAGGGGACCTTATGGTTACGTTAGACCTAAAAGATGCCTATCTCCATGTGCCTATCGCCATAGCCTCCAGGAAATATCTCAGGTTTGCCATAAGAGTCGGGACAAGAGTTCGTCATTTCCAGTTTACTGCTCTCCCTTTTGGCCTGTCGTCAGCTCCTCGGATCTTCACAAAGCTTTTAACTCCTATTGCAGCGGCTTTACGGAAAGAGGGGATCACAGTCGTCCCTTATCTAGACGATTGGCTGCTAAAAGCAAGTTCTTCTCAGGAGCTCCGGGCACATCTCAGCTTTACGACCCGATGCTTGGGGGAACACGGCTGGATCATAAATTACAAAAAGTCCAACCTGATTCCAACTACGAAGATCCAGTTTCTGGGGCTCATAGTGGATTCCGTCTCTTCGAGACTTTATCTCCCACGCTCCAAGATCAAGAAGATAAAGAATCAGGTTTCCTTTCTGCAACAAAATCCAACCCTTTCCTTCAGGTTGGCTATGAGTATCCTGGGCAGTCTTACAGCGTGTATTCCGGCAGTAAGCTGGTCCAAAGCGCAGTTGAGACCCCTGCAATGGGACATCCTACAACAGTGGTCCAGGAGACCGGAGGATCTAGATGTTACCTTCACGGTATCCAGGGAGGTTTTACTCCGGCTGAATTGGTGGAAAGCAAAGGAGCGCCTCACCCAAGGGCGATCTTTTCTACCACGTCATTCGATCACCCTCACCACGGATGCCTCCAAGGTAGGCTGGGGAGCTCATCTACTCGACCTCTGCAGTCAGGGCAGTTGGTCCTTAATCGATCAAGCCCAATCATCAAACTTTCGGGAACTGAAAGCTGTGTTCCTGGCACTCAAGACCTTCGGTCCAAGATTACGGGGGAAAGCTGTGAGAATCCAGTCCGACAATGCCACCACAGTCTCATATATAAACAGACAGGGTGGCACTCGGATTCCATGGCTACAGGACCTTTCAGACCATCTCATGCGCTGGGCCCAAAGAAACCTGGAGGATTTAGCAGCGACACATATCAAAGGAGTAGACAACTGTCTGGCAGACGATCTCAGCAGATCTCGTTGCTCCCAAGCAAACTGGTCCCTGGACAAGAGCATTTTTTCTCTCCTAGTTCAAAGATTCGGCCTACCAGATATAGACCTTATGGCGACCAGACAAAACAGGAAATTGCCAGTTTTCGCCTCCCTTTACAGGCAGGACAATCCCCCCCTGCTAGACGGAATGTCAGTGGTTTGGTCTTTCAAGATGGCTTATGTGTTTCCTCCAGTAGCCATGATTCCTCGGATCCTCCTAAAGATTCGGGTAGACAGAGCCAGGGTTTTAGCTATTCTCCCTTATTGGCCGAATCGAAGTTGGGCGGGTCTCACAGTCTCGACGCTTAAGGGACAGGTTTCAGCCCTGAGTCATTTTCTCCTGTCGGAGTTGGCGTCCCAAGTTCTCGTCAGACGTTTTTTTAAGGCTGCCATCATTCAACGGCCTCCCAGACGTTCGCATTTTCCCTCCTGGGATTTGTCATTGGTCCTCCAAGCACTCTGCTCTGAACCATTCGAACCTTTGGAAGAGGTATCTCTAAAATTTTTATCCCTCAAGACGGCTTTTTTGGTGGCCATTACCTCAGCGAGGAGGGTCAGTGAACTTCAAGCTCTTTCCGCGGCTCCAGAATTTACTATTTTCCACCAAGATAAAGTCGTCCTGTATGTTAAACCTTCTTTTTTGCCCAAGGTTATCTCTGAAGCTAATGTCAATCAGCCATTAATTTTGCCCTCTTTCTTCCCGTCTCCTTCAACTCCGGAAGAATCACTCTGGCACACTTTAGACGTCCACAGAGCTCTACGAATTTATATAGACCGCACTGCTTTTTTCCGCTCCATGGATCAATTGTTTGTTAATTATTTTGGTAGATCCACAGGCAATGCGGCCTCCAAGCCGATGGCTTTCCGATACTATTCGCTTAGCCTACTCTCTCAGTGGTCAGGTTCTTTCATCCCGCATTACTGCTCACTCCACCAGAGCTATGGCTACATCCTGGGCTGAAAGGTCTTCGGCATCTCCAGAAGAAATATGCAAAGCAGCTACTTGGTCTTCCTTTCACACGTTTATCAAGCATTACCGGCTAGACATCTTCTCCTCCTCTGATGCTGACTTCGGGCGTAAGGTGCTTCAGGCAGTTACCTCGTGACCGTTTTTTCCCCACCCAGGAGGGGTCATCTTGCTATATCCCCGTGGTACTGACACTACACGACGGGAAAAATAGTAATTTTACTTACCGTAAATTCTTTTTTCCTTAGTGTAGTGTCAGTACATATATCCCTCCCTGTGCATTTTTGTATTAAAATTATTTTTTGCAAGCTATCTTGTGTTTCTTGGTACTTTCTGAAGGTATGAGGGTTGCCGGGGCTCTTATAGGGAGGAGTAGGAGGGGTTAGGAGGTATCTTAACCTCTTCGGTTCTAGGTCCTTGTCCCAGGAAGAGCGACACCCCGTGGTACTGACACTACACTAAGGAAAAAAGAATTTACGGTAAGTAAAATTACTATTTTTGTTCCATCATTATTATACAAATTCAAATTGCAATGGAAGCTTATATATCCTACATGGCAATACACACAAGCGCAGACTTCAAGAGACTGCCAAGAGGCCAAAGTGTCAGTAATCCCTCCCATCATGTGCATGTAGCTTTAGCACTCCCAGTGATTAGTTGCTTCGACCAATCAAATCTGACAGGAATCTTTTTTGCCCCATGTTAAAAAATGCATATTAAAGTACTTAGCTAGTCCTATAATATGGCTCCATTGTTAACCCCTTGATGACAATTGCCGGTCCGGGCACGTCACCGAAAATTGTGAAGATTATGACAATTGACGTGCCAGGACCGGCACGTCTTTAAACGGGTGAAAAAATCGATCCGTGATCGATTTTTTCACTCAAACGGTGTTGCTCTAATGCCTCGACATCGAGCAACACCAAAAAAAACATTCCCGGCCCCCCCCCGATCGCTCCTAGGAGCAAATAAAAAAACATGTTTGAAAGACTGCATGTCTTTCAAACATGGCGGCGCCCGCCGCCGAAAAACGGGTTTAGGAAGTGATCGCGAGTCGCTTCCTTTGCTTAGCTGGTGTTGCTAAGATGCCTCAGTATCGAGGCATCTTTGCAACACCTGTTTAGCAAAGGAAGCGACTCGCGATCGCTTCCTAAATGCTCAACTTACCTTCCCGGTGCCGGCGTCTTCGAAACACATGCGGTGTTTCAAGATGGCGGCGCCCATCAAGCCGGGGGCGGAGCCTGCTGTCATCATCGGGGGGGGGTGTTGCTGGATGTCATGGACATCCAGTGAATAACACCCCTAGTGGTCAGATCACTCATAAGAGTGATCATGATTTGATAAATCAAAGGCAATGTTTTCTAAACATTGCCTTTGATCAGTATTGGATCTGCCTCCCTCCTTCACTTGCTTCTAGTGAGGGAGAGAGACAGATCAGTGTGTTTTTAGGTATTCTCAATAATATATATATATATATTGATCCAAAGGCTCTTATAAGAGCCACCCATTTAATATTAACCCCTTCATTGCCATTGATCACTGCATAAACAGTGATCTTGCATAGTGGCAATTGTTTTTGGGGTTCTTTTTTTTTACATTTTTTTTTACTTTTTTTTTTTTTTGTACTTTTTTTTTAGGGTTTTTTTAATTTTTTTTATTAGAGCCATTAACCCTTTCCTTCCCCACTATTTTTGCTGCAATTGTTGCCATGCAGCGGTATACGGCTGAGGAGGCATGTTCCAAATTTGGCCCTTTTGCCCCCAAACAATCTGACAAACCCATGCATGTGGGGTATCAATGTACTCAGGAGATGTTGCTGAACACATATCGGGGTGTTGTGTGACAGCAACAACATACCAGGAGCTGTAATGTTACACCTGAAGTACAAAGTATGTTTAAAAAACAGCAAAAACAATTACTATCACAAACTTTGACAAGGGTTGGTGGTAGGATTAGTGCATGGAAAGGGTTAAACTATCAGCATCTAAAATACCCTGGGGTGTCTAGTTTTCAAAAATATATGGTTTGGTGGGGTAAATTTAATTTGCTGGCTTCAAAGATGCCCCAAATACCACATGGAGACAGAATTACCAGATTCAGAGAAAAATGGTTTTGAAATAGCAAAACGCTACTTGTACTTATTGCCCCATAACGAGTAGAAGAAAGCAAAAAAACATAAAAACATTGGGTATTTCTAAACTCGGGACAAATAGTAGAATCTATTTAGCAGGTTTTTTCAGTAGTTTTTTATGATGAATAAAAGATTTTTCAAATAAAAGTGAGAAATTTTTTTTTTTTTTCAATTTTTCGTCATATTTTATTATTTTTATTATAGAAAATTACATCATATATAAAAAATTATGGTGTCTGAAGAAAGCCCTTCTTGTCCTGAAAAAAACAATATATAACTTGTGTGGGTTTAGTAAATGGGTTAAGAGAAAATTACAGCTAAACACAAACACCGCAGAAACGATAAAACAGCCATTGTCACGAAGGGTACAAAAAATAGAATCAGCCTTTGTCACGAAGGGGTTAAAGAGGTTGTTTGCAGCATTAAACCCAACAGCTGGCAAGAGGGAATGTTCCTGTTTGTTGTCTTGTTTTTTTGGGGGGATTAAAAGAGTTCAAGTTAAGCAAGCCCAGCATTTTAAGACAAATCAAAGAGGATTTGTTGGTGTGGACAAATTGTTAGGGCGATACAATAGTACTGACCTGTTGGCGGTGTGAGGAGTGCTCAAGCTAACAGTAGGAACTTTTTACAGAAGCGTTGGGTTCTACAAGTTTTTAAGGCTTATTTAATGGGTTGCGCTCAGACTTGGCCTTCAACCCAGGTAGGCTTTCAGATTTAGTGCAATCTGGCTTTTTTGGAGTTGTTTCCAGTTGTATTGTTGATTTGTGTTGAATTGGTGAATCGGCGGGTGATGTTCCATACACTATGATTGTGATCCATGTCAATAATTGTTCTACTGTAGTATTAAGATGCCCCCAACATAACATGGGTAAAGGTGGCTAATGTTGCTGCAGTAGTTTTATTTGGCGGTTTCTAGATTGGTTACAAGGATAGGTGGGGTGACAGTTCAACATAAGAAGCTAGAAGGTGATAACAAATATGTAATAAGGAGTGACTTCTTTCACTCCACTGGTTTGGATATATTCAATATAGCAAACAAAAGAAAGTGCAGCGCTCCGTTTGTAATAACTCTATATTAATAGTGTTATGCAATATTTGAACATATCCGTCCTTACAAAATAACACCCACGTGCATAGTAAATACAAAAAAAAAAACAAACAAAAAAAAACAAACAAAAAAAAAAAACCAGGTATACTTAGATTCAAATCACATGTGATGTCTTCTATGAGACTCTCAGCAGGTTCACATGAAAAATAAAAGAAGCATATAGATAATAGTATAATATTGTTTATACAAGAGATATTAACCCTCCTATAAGATTGGTACTCACAATCTTTTGAGCAACCAAGTTTGCTCAAACTATAGGGCGTCTGTGTAGAAATATCATAGGATCCAATAGTTTCTACACAGACGCCCTATAGTTTGAGCCCTATAGTTTGAGCAAACTTGGTTGCTCAAAAGATTGTGAGTACCAATCTTATAGGAGGGTTAATATCTCTTGTATAAACAATATTATACTATTATCTATATGCTTCTTTTATTTTTCATGTGAACCTGCTGAGAGTCTCATAGAAGACATCACATGTGATTTGAATCTAAGTATACCTGGTTTTTTTTTTTTGTTTTTTTGTTTTTTTTTTGTATTTACTATGCACGTGGGTGTTATTTTGTAAGGACGGATATGTTCAAATATTGCATAACACTATTAATATAGAGTTATTACAAACGGAGCGCTGCACTTTCTTTTGTTTGTTTTATTGTCACGTAGGGGTTAAGTGTTAAGTGCTGGCAGCTATTTATACTCACTTTATATATCAAAATATTTATCAGAAGCGCCGTCATTCACTTTATTTTTGTATATATTCAATATAGGGTTACAATTGGACATTGGTTTTATGACCAGAGGCTGTAGTGGTGGAAAAGGTCCCCTGACCAGCTCTGAGTAGTGTGACAAAAGTATGGGAGGGCTGGTAACTTCTTGGGACAAAACCAAGTGTCCCAATCGGCCCCTCGCCCCACTCAGCAACACACATATACAAACTCATGGTGATACACATACACATTCATGCTAACACATGCACATTCCCTGGAACATACATGCATGGATATATATATCCATTCCATCTCTCTAACTCCCTGATTATCTCTACCTCCCTCCCCACCTGCCTGCCTCCCTCACTCACTCACTTCCTTAACCTCTCTCTCATTCCCTCAGCTTCTCACTCCCTTACCTTCCAAGTGGCCTCCCTCTCACACTGTGTGTGTGTGAGCAGCCACACTTTCACTGCATGGTCATGTGACCCCTTCGCATTCCCGCTTCTGAGAGAGGGCTGATCCATGTGGACCGTCCCTTATTAAGAGTTTTGGAGCGGCCCAGGGGACATTTACCCCTTGCCCATGTGGCTCAAACCCTACCCACAATGATTTTGTGTTTCCGGTGTCTTTATTGGGTGGGTCAAGGGCTTAAGTTGAGGGATTTCCTGATAAAGGCCAAAGCAGTCTGAAATGGACCCAGGGTTATAGGGCAGGGGTTCTCATTGTTTGGTGGGAGTTTTACAGAACATTTGTTTTTGTCACGGAAGCCTCCATGACTTGGGACTTGGGGGTCGCCTGGAGGCTGTATAGATGGTGGACCCCTGGATTGCATTACAAACTTCTAGCAGGCGACAATGGACATTAATTGCAGTGCAATATCTGGTTCCCATGCTTGGCTTTATGTTAAAGTCCCCCTGTACCTGATCAGCGTGGCAACAGTGAGAGAGTCAAAGCTCTCTAGATCCTAGTTTCCTCTAGGAAATATAATAATTTGCTTTATTTGCTGCCATGAGCACTGGCGATAACTTCAAATACTGATCGTTTTGTCCAAATGTTTCGGATGACTCTGTAGTTCAACTTAGTGCGATAATAGCAGATGGTTGAAAATAGCGAAGGAAGCAAAGAATTAACAGGTGCTAAGCAGTAATACCGGGACTCAGTCATATAGGTCAGAGCACCAAAACTACCAGCTGCGTGCCTTCAAAACAAGACGCTAAGAAAGGCATTCAGAATGGAAATGCCTGAGGGGTCTGACCAGATTATTCTTCACAGTTATTGTATGTCTAATAACAGGGCCGGCCCGACAATGGAGCCGAGTGGGGCACCCGCTCCAGGCGGCACTTTTGAAGCCCCTTTTTTTTATTTAAAGCGAAAGACAGAGAAAGGGGCGCCAAGTGGTTTTCGCTTACCAAGCTGTTGGTACCCGCTCGGCGCCCCTCTCTCTCTCCTCTGCGGCGAGTCTCCCTGTTCGGTCTCGGTGCCGGCTTGTAATGCTGAGTGCCGACGCTCATTTCCAGCGCTCAGCATTACAAGCCGGCACCGAGACCGAACAGGGAGACTCGCCGCAGGACTGCTGAAAGGTAAGTACAAGGGGGGGTAAGGGTAGATAATAGGGAAGGAGGGAGGAAGGGAGAGGAAAGGTAGATAATGGGGGGGGGGGACATTTTGCCTTGGGCCAGCCCTGTCTAATAAAGCCTGTTCCAGCCAGCTTTTATGACTGCACTTTAAACATTTTCACCCATAATAACTAAGCAGCTATTATTACCTAAACATTTATTTCAATTGTTTATTTTTTATTGGAAACCGATTACTATATTTATTTGAAAGCTCTAGTGCCAAGAATTATTCACTTCTTCTACCAATGCATGTTTAAGAATGTTACAGTGCATTAAAAGCAAGACAAAAGAGACAAAAAAGGAAGCTAGAACCTTGAGCCCACAGCAACCACGATCGCCACCTTGGATGACCCCTGTGATCACTTCCGCACCAGCAGCTTGTACAGGTACCAAGGTACATGGTACAGGCAGGCTGTTTGGACGCAAAGATGGCACAGGTAGGCTGTTTGGAGACAAAGAAGGCAAGTCCTATGCATCCAATCTGGCTGCTAGGCAGGTCCTGTGGATGCAGTCTGGGTGCTGGGGCAGGTCCAATGTGTGCAACCTGGGTGCCAGGGCTGACCTTTGGGGTGTGTGACCTGTGATCTATGTCTGCAATTTAGGGTTTCCATGGAATATTTATTTGATCTATACCTTCAATGCTCAGTTTGCTTGTGCTTTTTCAGTTAATCTATACCTGCAATGCAGGATTTATGTGTTATTTAGATGTTCTGTACCTGCAATACTATCTTTCATGTGTTATTTATTAATACCTGCAAATACAAGGTTTGTATGTCTAATTCGGTTGATCGATACCTGCAATTCTGTGTATCTGTGTGTTTTTTTATTTGATCTTTACTTGAACTATATGAGGGAGGAAAAGAGAGGTGCGGTACAGTGAAGAACGGACAAAATGGACTCTGGGGGGATATGACGGGGAGGGCGCGCCACAGGAGAGGCCAGAACAGTGTCCCTGAAGACCTAACCTGCTCCATTCAATTGGTATGCAATGGGCATAATATTGTGCTCCTCCCCTGCCCTTTACATGTGGTGTGAGGACATCTCACACGTTTGTTGTTTGCATTAGGACTAAAGATGGACAAATCTCTGCTGCCAGGTAACTATGGGTTGTAAATTTTACTGCTGGCACATAGCTTTTTGTACTATATAATATTTGTCTCTAAGGATGTATTCCTCTGTTTCTATCTGGCTCCTTATTTTTACTAAGTGCTTATTGACACAAGATGACAAAACAGAAATATTTTAATGAATATCTTACTTAAATACTGGAATTATACTTTCCACATACCAGTTAAATTATGTGTAGAGTCACCCTCTTACATTAGGTATTAGTAAATCAACAGTCCTCTTTTGAACTTATGTTTGAAAAATACTTAGACCCTCATATGTTTATCAAATGGTACTTTTTAGATTTTTCTTTAGATTACAGGTTGTCCAAAGTGTCAGTGTGTACGTTCCACTACTGAAAACTACCAGCATTCACTTCTTACTATATCTAGTCAGTTATCAAGAGAGATTGTTCAATGTGCATATTTGCTTTCAATGCAAGAACTAAGCGTGACAGCATTTTCTTAATGGGCTATTAAATAAAGAATGTTTTTGCATCCCATCAACGAAGGCTCTAATCAAAAAGAATTTTAGTATATGTATATGACCTCTACTTTCCCTATATTGCCTAGCTTGGAAATAATTAAGTGTACAAAAATAACGCAATATAAGCATTTCATAATGGATTGTAAGTGAAAGGGCATATTGAACCATACAGTTTTAGTATATTGCAACTGAGTCAGAAAAGGCAGAGGATAATTTTAGCGCAGATTGCATTATTTTAATTCCGTTTTTGGTTTACATAGTCTCTCTAAACAAGTTTGCACTTAGTCACATATTTTTTTGCAAGCTGTGGATTAGTTATAACAAGTGATTTGGTGCAAAGTTTGGAAAGTTATTTTATTATTAGAGGAACCGTCGAATGCCACCAGAGATTAGATTGTCTGAATAGTTTCTATTGCGATAAAAATGCTTACTAAACTTTGGAAAAATAGATGCTTTTTATACATAACCCCACTATTTTTTTCTATTAAATGCTGCTTTTTCTAATTCATCATACTACGTGCAATGGCTTTGCCTTTCCTTGTCATCATCTGTAATTAAATTTTTGCTACACACCTTATAATAGGTAAATCCTCCTATGTCACTTGAGTTACCACCTATATGTTTCGCTCAAACTGGTCCATCCAGTCTAGATCTCTTTTAATGAGCTTCAGAGATTTAAATCACCTGATGTGTAATTATCTTTAAACATTATTTTTATTATTTCTGCAGTATTTACTAGATATAGTAATGATCTGAATGGGATGCAAATTATAATCATGCAGTTGTAAGCACATTTCCACCTGTTTCTGAGTTTACACCCTTAGTAGGATTTATTAAAAGAATGGAACCTCAGTGTTGGGTAGGAGAGCAGGGAAAGTAAAAGATACATTTTGATAAGCTTTTTGATCCACAGCTCTTATCACGTTGAAACAAAATAGAGTTGTAGCCCACAAAAGCAGGTACACCAGGGGTGCAAACGTTGTTTATGAATAACTTAACTGAAAAAAATATATAGGCAAAGTATAAGTTTTTTCAATGTGGTAACCTAAATGTAACTATAGCAAACGTCTGTAGGTGACAATGCCATTAGATGTACCTCTTCTACGTGCTTATCTGTCCAGAGGCGAGCGAAGACTCATTTATTTGTTATGAAAATGTGTCTATTCACTAAAAGGTTGAGTGCTCAGTTCAGTTAAGGACTAACTCAACTGACCAGACTCTACTCTGGGGTATTATGGGGGTAAGGAGTGATTAAATAACCCTTGAGAGTTTGTGCTCCTTTTTACCCTGTCCATTGGGGGGGGGGTCACATGGAGCCCATCCAACACCCCTATCCCATGGGATGGATGGGGGCTAAGTTAAATTAAAAAAAAAACACTTTTGTCCAACTCATGCGGCTTTGCAGTAAGCACTAACACTTTAGTAAATAGACTCCAAACACATGTAAAATTAAAAGAGTAAAACTACAAAGACTACAAAGTGGGGTGTGTCAAGACCCCGCTGCCGCGACCTGGAGGATTCGAGTCTTGACCCGGATAACCAGAGAAGCGGTGCTTCACCAGGGCAGCAGGAGCAGATGGCTTCACTTTTCTGATACAGTACAAAGAATTATACAAATCAAGTTCAGAATTAAAGGACCAATATAAAATATTCTTCATTTTGTGTAAGCATTCAGTCTCTGTTTAGGGTAAGTTATCTTTTTTCACTTCCTGTTGATTTTTAAAATTTATCTCAAGTTCAAGCTCTTTTGAACCACCTTTGTGTATCAGTGTGCATCATTGTAATTTAACTGTATTTCACATATTTTTGAAGGGTTCCTCAAAAAAAATGTAAATACACTGAAGAGAGTTTAACCTATGGATTTGAAATCTCTACTTCTCCTTGACCTGAATTTAATTTTCTTTTTCTCAATAACTGTGTCTATTAGCAGGTTTTGCAAGTCCTGAACATGTAAAGGCCAGGTTTCTGTTATAAAAACAATCACTTCCTCAACAATATCTGGTGTTTATATCTGTTAGTTTCCTGTGCATTTTTGTTCCTTAAAGTGAGAGTGTAGTGTAGCATACAGACCCACGCATGAGGAATGCATATAAAAGCAATTTTAAAGGCACTTTAATATTCAGTCTTCAACCCACAGGAAAATAAACAAAACCTTGCGTTAAGGAGAAGCTGAAGCATCAGAGCTGCAGAAAACCCCCTCCTGACACGCACACACACATACTAACACCAAATACTAACACACATATATTCATGCTAATACGATATACTTAACACCATACTGTAACAGACACATAGATGCTAACATCACATGCTCACAAACATTGACTTACAGTAACATACACACACATGTTAACACCATACACTCATGAACACGCATGGTAACCTCATGCAGACACTCTTGCTAATGCCATACCGTAAAACTCACAACACCATACGCACACACACATTAATACCACACTCTTATCTACAAGCACACACTATCCAACAACATACACTAACACCCACCCAATCTAACACTATACGTTATATGTATATAGTATATGTTTATACAGTATGTATAGTGTTAGGGTCAGTGTGTGTATATATACATACTGACTCTACCACAACAGTCCATTACACTCTACATATACATACATTCATACACACACCTCTTATTCATGATCTCTCCCTTTTCTCGTTATCTCTCCACCAGCTTCCCCCTCTTTAATGTTTCTTATTATCTCTCCCCTTAATTCTCATCTTTTTTCTCATTATCTTCCCTTCTCAATATATCTCTCCTTTCTTCCCATCTCTCCTCTTTCTCATTATTTCTCTATTCTATCTACCTCTCCCCTTTCTCTCTCCTTCTCATTATCTCTTACCTATATCTCTCTTTATCTCTCCATTTTCTTACTATTACTCTGCTTTCTCACTATCTACAGTATCTCTTCCCTTTCTCTCCATCATTTACCTTTTTTTTTTTAAGTCCTGTGGAAGGAGTCCTTCACTGCTCCGTTGCTATGTGCGTGGCTTTAGTGCCGAGCTTTGGGATATGATGTCATACCCTGGTGCTCAGATCAATAGCTCCTTTTATTTTGGACCAGTTTAAAGGAGATCTATGATCTGTGTTATAGCAGCTCTAAAGTATCCAAAAATACTTACCCTACTATGCTTCACGGATCCAGTAGCGCCTTTAGCATAGAAAATGCTGTTTGTTACAATTACTACTAATAGGTTTAAAACAGGCAAATCTAAAAAAAACTATTTTAAGCAATGAAACCAGTGTTTTCTCCCCTGCTCGTCTTCTAAGGTAATGCTCCATTATTCTAATAACAAATATTACTGTATTTGCTCGATTATAAGACGACCCCGATTATAAGATGACCCCCCAAAATCTAAATATTAATTTAGGAAAAAAACAAAAAGCCTAAAAAGACAGTAAATATTAATGCATGTAAACAATTTTTTCATATCTAATAAAAGCTATGATTGAGAAAAATATATATTTTTTTTATTTCCTTTTATTTGCCAACCTGCCCCCCCAGTTATGCACATCTGCCCCAGGGTTGCCACTCTGCCCCCAGAAATGCCTTATACCCCCTATTTGCCACCTTGCCCCATGATGTGCCTTTTAACCGTCTATATGCCAGAGCATTTGCTCTGAAAAAACCTTGTCTTATAATCGAGCAAATACGGTATATCGTACAAAAATATGTAATAAATAATAGAAAAGGGTTTTCAGAAAGTTTTGATCAATACATACAATGTTTGGAAAAGGTATATAAATGATATTACATTTAATAAACACTTGATAAATAAATTAATGAAAATGTTTATCCATTTAATAGGGTGATGAATGAATACTTTAGTAAATCTTGAGTAAATCAAGTTAATTGATGGCCTCCCTTGCTTGACGGGCCAGGTACACGAGTATCAAGTGTAACTTCTGGGCGCAAGGACATTGTTTCTAGTCACCATGAATACCTGGCGACCATGGATTGTGAAACGCTGTCTGAAAGGTACGGCTCTTATGTTTCCACTTCCACTAAAGAAAACAAATTAAAGTACTTACAATATTACATATTAAACTGTGCATGTGCAACGTATTACATCTGCTGAGTATATATTAAATTACAATGTTTATTTTTGTCTCATACTACAAAATGGAAATCTTAATAAACAAAACACACATTCAATATATTGTAATAAGAAAACCAGTGTACCTGTGGTATACTTAAATTGACTGGTGCTGGTACTGTCGATTGAAAAGGTCAAAACTGTTTCTGTTCTATAACCAGGCATAGCATTTCTTGTTTTCTTTCATAGTAGCCAGGGCAGTGAATTGTATCCTTCTACAAAGTCAAGTTAATATTGAATGACAATGAGAAAACAATACATTTTTTATTTATACAACGACAATGGGCCTTTAAAAAGCATTCAGACTACTCCCCTTCACGTCTTTCCACCTCTCAAAAGATCAGGCACATACAGATTTTAACATGTCTAGTGAAATTATAAAGAGTTGATTTCTCCCTTAAAATGTATCATTGTTTTTAACAGCCTAGCGTAACCACAAAGTAGAGCCGGGATTTTTCATGACTGTATAAGTGCACCTGCACAAGTAGGAGGGTTGTGTGGGAACACCTGTACGGGTGGTGGTAGGGGGGCTGTCTATTAGAATCTATGGAAATGTGCAATTGTGCAGGTGTGGGGGGTGGTATGTGTTAGAATCCCTGGAGAGACGCACCTCTACAGTTAGGTGAGTACCCAGTGGAATCCCTGTAAATGTGCACCTGTACAGGTAAAAAGGCTGTGTGCTAAAATCCCTGGAAAGCTTTTTCTGTATAGGTGGGAAGCTTTTTATGTGAAGTCTCAGCTAGAGATGTCATCATCATTGGCAAGGGGAGACTTGTAACATTCAGATTCTATGCATATATAACTAAGTGACCCAATAATAAAGCAGCCCAAAATACACCTGGCAGAGAACATGCCCTGGTTGCAGTATCCAAAATTTTTAGAAAGAGAATGTATACAAAATCCATAAAAGGATCCAATTATCATTGAAATTAGCCCTTCTTACTGTAGACATTCTGGTGATTGCCATATTACACCAGTCCAGGGGGCAACTGCCCAGCTACTCCCACTTGCCAGCCCTCCTCTAACTTTAGGACAGCCAGAAACAGGCCTAGGGGTGGGCAAGGTGTCTGCACGCCGTGTCTGTACCCTTACAAACTGCCTGCTACTGGAGTAACCAGCCCAAAATGAAGGGAGTGCAAGGTTTGTATCAGTACTCCCTTGCGATGTATGCCAGCTATAGATGCTGAGCTCTGTGACATGATGTCATATTCCAGCGGCCAACTATGAAGCTGCACGTACCACACAAAGGAGCACTGGCATAGAAGTCTGTAGGCAAAGACCTCATTCTCCCACCACAGTACCACCATAATGAGAAAGTAGAGAGATTATGGGTGGGAAATGGAGAGATAGGGAGAATGGGAATTATGTATAGAAAAGTTTAAAATGGTGTTGTAATAATCACAACCATTGAAATGCTCTTGATGATTTGATCATTCCACATGTTGCTCTGGAGATATCAAACTTCATTCACTATATCTTTTCGTAAAAGGTCACAAAGGTCATCATTTCATAGTAGGACCAAATTACCGTTAAATTGGTGGTGCTCTGTAGAGCTGTATAAAACTATTGTTGTCATTCATTTTGGATTTCTGTGGTAATGGTCACTTCACCTTGATTTGCCTCTGTGTTTCTGCTAGTACTCACTGTGTTCTCATGGAATAAAGGTTCATTGATACGGTTCTCTTGTGGTCATATTGTGCCCATCCTGTTGTGTGATTCTAATAATACTATTAACCACAACCGGGAGCCTTGAACCAGACTGTCTGCATCATCATAGGTAAATGGGTTTGCTGAAGGAATTATGATTGTCATGATATCCGATGACTAGATCATGCTGTTCTATGACTCAGAGCATCCTCACCCAGCAGGTATCTGGCTCTGTACAGTCTGAGTTTCATAAAATCACAGTAAACTTGGAGCTTTTGAATTAGCAACGTTGTATGGCATTGGTGAGCAATCTATCAACATAAGATACATGTTTTAGTATAATAGTGTTTTCCATAGTAGAGAAAACATGTGAAAATGCCCAATTCCTGCAGTTATGTAAATCAGGAGGAAATTCTCTAATAAAATTATATTGGATGTTTTACCTTGAAAAATGAGAGTTGTCATGCATTATAGTTATTAACCACAAATTAACCATATTGGTTAATAAGGGGTATTTAACATGATTGTGAATGAAATGGTTTCAGTGCAAGTACATTGACATCAGTCAGTTTCAGGATAGTTGCTCTAAAGCCTGCAGTGCCATAGGGGTCATATATTTAGGAGCACTTGGGTATTTTACAGCACCTTCTTGGAATCTGATTTCCTCCCTGATGTCCCTCTTTTAGGAGCTCAGTGTGTTTGCTGGCTATGAGTGTGTAACAATTCTCTGCAGCCCTAAAACTCACAAAAATGTGCACAAAATGTTATAAATGCTATAAATAATAAAATACTTTAATTGTCTTATGAATGTCTTTCCAGTAACATAAATTTTCCTTGAAAACACATTCTCCTGTTTCTATACACATTATTGAAGAACACTGTAATCTACTCAAAACCACCAAACATTCTGAACCACTATAGGGTCCCAAAGGCAGATGTATGTAAATATATACATATATACAGTATGTATAGTATATGTGTGTGTGTGTGTATATATATATATATATTTATTTATTTATTTATTTATATATCAACATGTTGAAATGTTATGGAAAAATTCTCCCTATCATCACCCTCTTTACAAAATGTTTTGTCATTTTAAATACTGGTAGGCATGCTTTCCTTTCTGGATTAGTTAGGCAGAAAGGCAGAAGGGCATTTGCTCCAAAACTCTTAAATAAAGGGCAAGTCCAACTTGGACCAGCCCACTCGTGGAGGCAGGAGCATAATCGCATCAAATAATGCGATGTGTAAGTATGTGTTAGTGCAAGAGTGTGTAAATATGTGTGCCAGTGTGTATGTTACCTGGGGGAAAGGCAAGGGACCAAAGGGGCCACTTTGCTTTACCCCCTCCCCCGAGCTAGAAGATGCCCCTGGGATTATGTCAAGCTAACGTCCCAGCATTATAGAAAGATTCAGACTACAATTCCTTGGTACACTATTAAAATACTAAACATAGTTACTTTACACATTTAGCAATTAAATCATTAATGGGCTCCATTGACATTTGTATTACTCTCCAACGTAAAAGTCAATATCCACATATTCTCTCCGTCACAGAGCAAGCAAGCACAATGATTTAAAAACTAATCCTGTGAAGTATACATTTTACTGCTATGTATTCTAGCAATTAACAATATATTTTGCAAGATTAAACTCTGATGTTTAGGTCCTGAAATAGAAGTGTATTCACCACAGCACCCCCATAGACACATATGTGTATAACATCGTCTACATGTCTAACACGTAAGATAAAAATACGTCTGGGCATGTTCTCGCAGTGGTTTTGCCCTTTCTGCAGACTCACAGAGTAAAATGAATCAGGAAAGATATAGATAAGAAAACAAATAGCATAACCTGACAGCTGGAGGAGGGAAAGTCCCAGGGATTTTTTTTTTAACCTCTGTCTAATTTTTTTCCCATTTATTCACAGCTTTCAATTCATTTCAGTGGAAGCACAATATCAGATCCAGAAACTCTTAGGTTAATGCTGTTTAGCAATCTAGATGCGTTGATTCAAAAGGAATACAGCACATTTTCTAAGGGATGCTTGTTAAAACGGGAATTTAATCTTTTAGTGAACTCTCCGTTGGTATACCTCTTTATGGATTGCCAACTACTACACAGGAGTTAATCGCGCAGAGTGGCAGAAGGGTTAACCAGGTTTTGGGTTTTCAATCAGAAAAAGCAAATTTGGTTTTGAAATAGTGCTACACTATGTATCCAAGATCAGAGCCTGGAGGGAAACTGTAGCTTCTGTACCACCCTCTCTTTATTCTTTCAATATCATATTTAAGCCGTGGTCTTTTGTTGGGTTGGAGGTCACCTGCCTATCCAAAGGGGGGTGGACTAGCTGGTCTTAGGTCATATATTACAAGTCCAGGCTAGTATGGCTTAACACTATGATGTATATGGCTTCATTGTCTTGGGTTTAATGTTGGTTACGAAAAAAGGGAGTTGTACTAAAGCTAAATAAAAGACCATAGCCTTTCCTTGAAGCTGGTGTCTGTATGTTTTATTTTAAAGATACCATTTTAACAGACTTTGGTAATAGCCTCTGCGGTCCACATGTCTCAGCTTTTGACAGGTCTTTGAGAGTCTTTGGTAGTAAGATGAGGTAAGATGTGTAGGTTTAAGAAGGTATGGCAATGTATGCTGCCATACTAGTGTCCTGTGGCTGGAGGCTTGGGGAACATTGGAGGTTACAGAGACTTATAATGTATGATGACCTTAGCATTTATCTGTATAAAGCAGGGGTTATCCAGGGGCAGGCAAGGCTTTTACCCATACCACGGCCATAACTACCAAATCATACCAGGCCTCAAAAGGAAATGATGCCACGCATGTATAGGGTACTGAGAGGGCTGTATGAAATAGTCACATCTGCCTAGCCTGAGACACTAATGGTGGAATGGAACACATTCCAAGAACACATATTGAACCACATATATAATTTACAGTATACACTTACATAGACTTTATCAGAATTTTTTTCACATTCGCCAAAACTATTTAGGGTGAGTATAGATGGGTAGATGGAAATACTATTGGTAATATTTAAGTAAAAGGCAATTATTGGGAAATATTCTAAATATCGCAAGCAGAAGGGACATTCCACTGACTTCCATAGTAACTACACCATAATTTGAGCTTTGCATCTAAATTGTTCTCTTTCAATATAGCCTAATATAAGACCATGCAGACACTAGAGCATGAGACATGTTTGGTTTTTTTCCTCTAGCCTGTAAAAAAAAAATATTGATTTGCAATGGCTGCAAAAGAAGAAACCGTTTTAAATCTCTGTCCACATACTTCACTGTAGAGGCAGAGCAATGCATACAAATGAAGGACTTTTCTGCTAATGCATTATGGCTAGATATGTAGATCAGGGATAAGGTATAAGCTACAGTCTCACCACTTTTGGAAACTTTTACGAACTTGTTTTTTATAACTTTTTTTAACAAAAATTTATTGTTTCGTAAATTTGTACAAATCTCTGAAAACCACGCAAACGAATGAAAACGAATTGCCGAACCAAAATGTTGTTTAATTGGTTCATTCGTTCGGCTGCTATAGATGAGTTTTCTCTCCTTCTCACACATTTTCTGGGACGGTTGCCAATGATTACAAAATGTTGCTATATCTGGGGCTCATACATGCGTAAACAATTTGTGATGAGCATTTTTTGGCAGCATAAATGTGGTTAAGGTTCAAAGTGGGTACATGTGTTAGGCATTCAGAGCCCAGTCTAACAGGTGCTGCTTATTAAGTAACAGCAAATGCAAACTCCCCAGGAAACAACTAAGGACCGCAAAAGAAAAAAAAGCCAGAAATATCTATACTGAAAAAAATCTTATATCAGATCACTCTAAAATTAAACTTTCAATAAAATCTTTTAAAATGTTAACCAAAGCACCAACCTATTCTAGAGAGGTGCAAAAATGAAGAAAAGAAAAATAAAGATCTCAGAGGTTCTGTGGACCTCAAGTTACTTTTACTGGGAGGCTGTTCCGCATATCCACCACCCCCTCAGTAAAGTAAATCATCCAAGTAAGACTTTAGTACATTAAATAAAAGTACAAATCTCAGGTGTCCTGTGGACCTCAAGGATCTTCTGTTGAGAGGGTGTTCCACATTTCCACCACCCTCTCATTACAGTAAATACAGTAGATACGAAAATGGTTGCAGAAGGCAAGTTATTATTTATTGTTTTATATAGCACCATCAAATTCCATAGCACTGTACAAAGGGTAGACAGAACATAACAATGTCATAACATATGACATAACAATTTCACTAACACAAACAACCCATGAGGATGGGCCAGCCACACTAGTACAGGTATTGGAGAGGGACGAGGAAAGGTGAGCTAAAGGAATATGGGAGGGTATTAATGTGCAATGTTGTAAGCGTCCTTAAATAAATGGGTCTTGAGGGATTTTTTGAAGGACCAAATGTAGGGCAAAAAATGGATAGGCCGTCAGAGGGCATTCCACAGGATATGGGCAGCCCTTGAAAAGTCTGGTAAGTGTGGATGAGAGCTAGAAATCAGAGGAGGGAACAGACAGATTATTGGATGAGCAGAAAGACTGGTTAGGAGTGTATTTAGAGATGAATGATGAGATGTAAGTCGGGGAAGCACTGCAAATGGCTCTGAAAGTAAGAGTCAGGATTTTAAAATGAATAATGAAAGGTCCACAGGGAGCCAATGAAGTGACTGATAGAGGGGAGAGGTGTTAGTAGTGATGCAAAAAGAAGATAAGTCTGGCAGCAGCATTCACGGTGGACTGTATATGGGTGAGATGGGAGATTGAAAGCATTGACAAGAGCCTTAGTGGCATCTTGTGTTAGGAAGGGACAAATGTGGGCAATGTTTTTAAGATGGCGACAACAGTTTTTAGAGACAGACCATTAACATGAGGGAATCTTACCATTTGAGGGATGGAAGATGAGGAGTTTGGTTTTGGAGAGATTGAGTTTTAGAAAACATCCAGACATCCAGGTAGAAATAGATGCAAGGATAGGTAGGTCTGGGTATCATCAGCATACAGGTGGTATTGAAAGCCAAATGAGTAAGATGAGCAGGTGGAGGGGGCAGATACAAGGTAGGAGGAGCGTGAGGGACAGAGAGAGAGATGTGTTTTTGGCCTATAGATTTTGTTTCAGAATTAAATAGCCCCCAAATTTTACCTGAAAAAGAATTAGTTATGCCTTTTGAAATATGGCGGTGCCCTGCTGCTGTAAAGACCGGATAATTTTTCGAAATTGTAATCTTTTCAAATTTGGTTCTTAAATCTCTCACTTACGTAGTGCTCACAGATTTCAAAATTCCTACATAAATCTATATGTTTCTGAAAAGTAGACAACCCAGGGTACAGCACTATGGTCAATTTGACATATTTTGAGCAGTAATTTCTACGCCAATCTTATCTGCATTTCAAATTATTGGATTTGGATTTCTTGCTCAGGGTAAGCCCAACTGCAGAAGCAAACACTGCTTTGCGTTCAGCAGCGATACCCTGCATGCTTAGGTTTGGCACGTTTTAGGGAAATTTAAGTACATGCTAATTTAAAAAAAAAATTTAGGCAGGAGAAGCAGTTATTTATACGTTTTTTATTTAATTATTTTAGGGGAGGAAAATGAGTTAATATACCACATCCTTTTGTGTTTTATTTTTGTGACATTTTTTTATATCATACTTTAAGCGTTTTAAATATTTTTTTCAATATAGTTAATTTTTGTCTATAAGGGAGCAGTGCACCATAACTACAGATCCCATATGGGATCACTTTAAAAAGAGGGAAACTCTTGTTGAAACTGTCATAATGAAATCACTAAACGGAATTTCCCTCTGCCTCCAAAGTGCAGTGCACATAGAGCATTTATTTATTTTTCACTTTTTTTAAGAGGGGAAAGACAAGAGGGAAAAAAAGTAGAAAAACCATGTTGCACAAAAAATAATTTTTTATAATTTATCTTCCATAATATCTGTGTTATAATTCCAGGGAAATTATTCAAGCATATACAAAAAAATAATACAATACAAATAGGGGACTCTGTGTGATTTATATCCCCTATATTTCCAGACTTGCACTCGCATTCTCCAGAGCCTTAAACACCTCTGGTTTATGCAGCATACAGTAGGTGTTATGAATTCCAAACTGTATGAGGATCCTTCCCCATAAAATAATTGTGTCCCTTGTGATGCAGGGACACTAATATAAAGATAGCATGGAGGAGAGACCAGCCATAGTGTAAAACAGTAAAAAGTAAGCTTCCTTTGGCCCCCATATGTGCCGCTTACTTTAAAAACATATTAATGCACTTCTCATAAAATAAAGCTTGCTTGCGCCATCGCTCGGGGGCCCAAGTCCTTCTGATCGAGGCCCCCCCAAAAATAAAAAAATAAAGCTTGCTAGTCACCACCTCCAACTGTAAGAGGGTATCTCCAGAAGGAATTCTGTCTCCTCTCATGTTGCTTGTTATGCTATGTTTTATTTTTATTGATCTATTTGTTTCACTGCCAAAGCCATGGTTTTGAGACTATTGCGTAAGAGACACTTTAATTTTGAAACATGCGTGAAGTGGCAGAAGTTATCTTGAAAGCTTCCATTCTAACTCTACTGATGTAACCAGTAAAAATGCTCCTTGACTCTGTTACTTGTGTTTCCATTGTAAACACTTGCTTTAGTGTCCTCATCCAGTATTAAGGGGCTACAATTATTACTGCAGTAGCATAAGGGGAAGGAATGATCCAAATGCATAGATTCCGCCTCCTACTTTCAGCAACTGAGGATGCTAGCTCTTGGTTTTCATATAGTAAAATTTAGATTTTGAAAAAAGATAGACAAATTTTGCACAAGCAGTGTGCTAATTGATATTATGCAAGTATTCTACTTGGCTTTGACGTCTGTTCTCGGAGGTTGATGACATTGAATCTTCTGTGAAATGTGTTGTTAGATGAAACTCCCACTCCCTGCTGCTTCTGTTTTTGCAACTATTATCTATATTTCTAAAACTTCCTTTTCTGCGAAACAATGGTCATTTCCTGCTTGAGACATTAAGGAACCTTGTATCACCTTGAAGGTTTTAATTGCTCTTCTTTCTTTTCTTTCTCTTCTATACACATCTCCTAATTAAAGGGACAATACAGCCAAGACCACTTAAGCCTAGAGCCCTGCATCCTAACCTTAACTCATTCTCAAGCCCTTCCCTTGTGATAACTTCCCCACATATCTATTTTTTTAGTATTTGTAGTAACATTTAAACAGGGTAAAATGAAAGCGGAAATTACATGGGCAGCAATGGAAAATATTGCATATGTAATCTTAAAAACATAAAGATATAACTACAGATGTACTATCATGTCAAACAAGAACTAAAAGTAGGTAGTGGAAAGGCTCATTGGAAGATTGAAAGAGGTGTACCCAGTACTTGGCACCCAGGGCTGATCCAAATGTGGTACCCCCCCTCACACACAATTTAAAATGAAAAATTATTTAATAATTAAATAAGTGTAATCAAATAGCATTTACTGTACATATAATGCTGCTCTCTATAATAACAAAACCCCTAGAAAACTGCGGTCCAAAAGGTCAATTCTGCAAAGGTACATGGATTTACATCTTCTGCCTTTAAGCTTCTATTTCTGCAAATGTATCAATGACTTCATCAAAGCTATATTCATGTTCACTATGTACTGAGCAAGACATTAATGGTGGTACAACATAACTTCTATCATTAAATACTGAGCCAGAAACAGACAATTTGACAGCATAGCTCCCATCACTATATATTGAGCCAGTCAATGACAGTGGTACAGCATAACTCCCATCACTTTATACTGAGCCAGGCAATGATTTTGGGACACCATAAAACCCATCACTATTTACTGAGCCAGACATTGACAAGTGCAAGTGGCTAGATGGGTAAGGCAAGTTGATGGTCCTGCCACTGGCCCTACCTGTAACCACATCACTCTTATATGTCATATTTCTTTTTTTTTTCTAAATGCTCTGCCCCTATAAAACTGGAACATGACCTGTAGTTCTAGCCACTTTTTGCTGCAAAGTCTTGTAAAGCAGTTAATATTGAAGTTTATGTGTGTTATTGTTCGGAAGGCCCTGTTTCATGTGATACAAACATTCCAAATCAGGTATATAAATGGAATGGGTATTTCCTTGGTAGGATGTCCTGTGCTTCGGAAAATGTGTGCATTATATATTATTCACTGACTACGTCAAAAGGCATGTTAATTTGGAACAAATCATAATACTGTTCATGTATGCAAAAGCCAGTGACTTTAAGCAAAAAAGCCTCCTTTTCTTAATTATGTATATTTTAAAGCAACTTTGTTGTTGGTTACATTTTTGTGTATGCAAAAATGTAATGCATGCAGCTTTTCCACATGGACATAACACTTTCCAAATTCCCAGTTATTTCTCTCTGCATTATAATTTTATGCTAGCGTGACCAATGATTAATTATACAGAAAAGCCTCACTGGAAACTATATATTTTTACTACAAATACATATAAAATGTAATTCAACAAACAAGCATGGCAAGCTAGCCTTTTGATTATGTGCTCCAACTGGTAAAAGAGACAATTTGGAGAAATGCATTAAGTTAAATAATTTAACATGTGTGATTTTCCTTGATGACATACATTTTATATTATAGCATATAACCCTGACATACTAAATAACATAAACAAGGTTAAGTACATATCATAACCTGTGTGTTTATGTATATATATATATATATATATATATATATATATACATACACAGATTTATGTAAACCAACACACAATTTACACCTAGGCGCATAATCCAGCCGTCAAGAAAGGAGAAGAGCAAACCAAGGATTATTTGATGATTGCTGTATTTTAAATTAAAATATCAGTGCTACATCTCAGACTGAACTGGAACATCAAGATATATACTACTGATATATCAATTTTTAAGTACAGCAATTCTTCTTAAAAAAAAATTGGTGTGTACTTCTTCTTACTTATTATGGATATATCTACACACATGTATGTGTGTGTGCGCATGTGAGTATTATGCATTATTCTTTTGTGAGGCTGTTAGGCAGAGTAAATTGTCCATTTAAATAGCTTATAAAACAAAGATATTCCCTCAATTTGGAAACACAGCATTAACCATGAAAGTTTTTCCTGTCTTGTCTGAACAAAATATCTTAGTATTCATTTACTTTAACTTGCCAAAATAAAACTGCCAATTGCAAATAAAAACATGCCATTGTCTCAAAAATCTAGTGATTTCCAGCAAATACCTAAATAAACTATGTTAGTCTATACTGGGAGAGGTAGTAGCTGACAACAACTACATTATTAGTAACTGAAGTATCTACTGTTTCTTTATATAAACTTGGCCATGCAGTATAGATAAATCTCGTGTACAGGTACTCGTCAATGCTAAGTGGCTCTTCTGCTCTGATTTTCCCTTGTGCCTTCCCTTTAATCCTTTTGAACTACGCACACTGGCCCCTTCGTTAGGTACACCTTGCTAGTACCAGGTTGGACCTTCTTTTGCCTTCAGAACTGCCTTCATTCTTCGTAGCATACTTTCTACAAGGTGCTGGAAACACTCCTCAGAGATTTTGATCCATATGGACATGATGGGTACACTGTGGTCATAAAGGGATGGACATGATCAGCCACATTACTCGGGTAGGCTGTCGCGTTTAAACAATGCTTAATTGGTACAAAGGGGCCCAAAGTGTGCCAAGAAAATGTCTCCCACACCATTACACCACCACCAGCCTGAACTGTTGACATAAGGCAGTATGGACCCATGCTTTCATGTTGTTTACAGCAAAGTCCTAGCCTGCCATCCAAATGTCACAGCTGAAATAGAGACTCATCAGACCAGGCAATGTTATTCCAGTCTTTCATTATACAGGTTTGGTAAGCTTGTGGAAATTGTAGCCCCAGTTTCCTATTCTCAGCTGACAGGAGTGGCACCTGGCGTGGTCGTCTGCTGCTGTAGCCCATCTGCTTCAAGGGTCGACGTGTTGTGAACTGAAGCTGTACATTATGGTATGATGTCATATTTGTCTGTAATGATGCCATGCCTGCCCCTATCCACACCCACCTTTAATCACACTCACAATTAAGGTGTCCTTTTTTTGGGGTACCTGAGGTGGTAGGTGGGATGCCAGTGGTGACTGGGTGCGGTGCCACCTGTCCCACCCATCTCAACATGCAACTGGTAGAGAAGTATGAAATAAAATATTATTTTATTACATGAGAGCATTTCACTCATAGTATAGGCTGCAAAGGAAACAAATGGACTTCTTTGAGAGTGCAAGAGAGAGATACAAATAGGAACATGTAAACTATACATATATACAGATTATCAATAAAATCACTGTTCAAATATTCACGATGGATTTATGAGTTTATCAGATGGGAAAATAGGGAAGCTCATTTGCAATATGTTAGTATGAGCCTTGTGTAAAAACAGCTTGTGAATATATCAAAGCAAAAAGAATCGAAAGCCGACATTTGTACAGAGAGGTGGATCTCACTGACAATTTAATATGAATAACTATAGGGCTTAATGTTCAAAGCTGTTGATATTTCAAACATGCTATTGTATCTTTTTTTTATTCTGTGGGAAAGCCTCTTTACAGTCAAACACAGATGTGTAATACTTCCTAATGATCAGTTATATCTTCTGTCCAATTAAGAAAAAAATATTAACCCTAATGTACTAAAGACTAAGTAGCACTATCCCAGGATTCCCACATGAGTGGTATTAAATAAGCAAAATGCTAATTAACTTTTCAAGATATTTACATCTTTGACTGTCAAAGTTGTTAGCTAGATAAATATTCGACATAATAATATATGTTTCAATCTAGTAAAACTGAAATAACTGTATGTATGTGCAGGGCCAGCCCAAGACAAAATGCCGCCTGGGGCGAAGTTTAAAATGCCGCCCCCCCATCATTATCTACTCTTCCTCTCCCTGCCGCCCCCCCATTATCTACCCTTCCTTACCTTTCAGCAGTCCTACGGTGAGTGTCCCTGCTCGGTCTCGTTGCCGGCTTGTAATGCTGAGCGCCGGAAATGACGTCATCTTCCGGCGCTCAACATTATAAGCCGGCACCGAGACCGAGCTAGAGGGCACGCAGAGGAGAGAGAGAGGGGCGCCAAGCGGGTACTGACAACTTGGTAAGATAAAACCACTCGGCGCCCTCTCTCTCTCTCTTCTCGGCTTTAAAAAAAAAAAAAAAAATAAAAAAAAAAAAGGGGGGCTTGGGGCGGCAAAGTTTCGCCCCTTCAAAAGTGCCGCCTGGAGCGGTTGCCCCACTCGGCTCCATTGTCGGGCCGGCCCTGTGTATGTGGAACCTGCAGGCTCAAGCAATTCCAACCCTGTCCAGAAAGCTATGTCTACAGAAGCCTGTATATGCAAGCAAGGGAACCCATGTAAGCCACGGGTAAGGAATCAATAAGTAACTTATTATGCTTTCTGTCATGCTGTGGAGAAAATGTACCAGTGTTGCTTGCCACAGTGTCTTCTGTAATCCCACCCCCCACCATGGGTATATGCATACCTGGGAACTTTCTGGCCCCAGCTACCCAGAGCTTCCCCTTGCAGGATGCAGTTTGGATGCCCCGCTGAAGTCATGGGACACACACTATTGTTGTTGAGGACGTAGGCATGCCGGTCCTACGACCCGGAGGCTCCCTGTGGTGACCCAGAGAAACAGTGCTTGACCCCAAGTCTCTGGAAAAATCTGGTGAGTTCCAAACTATTGGTGTACGTGGTCCCTTCCTTCATCCATAGCCACTGAGAAGAGGAACCATTGAAGTCT
Source organism: Sceloporus occidentalis (assembly GCA_023333645.1). Lineage (NCBI taxonomy): Eukaryota > Metazoa > Chordata > Lepidosauria > Squamata > Phrynosomatidae > Sceloporus > Sceloporus occidentalis. Next base: position 888,767 of record JALMGF010000033.1, read on the forward strand.
TCAAGTGTTGGTGGTGTCCAAAAGGCCAGCTCACTTCCCCCACAAAACAGGCAAAAGCCTGGTGGGCCTACTTACCACCAGTGCCCCATACCTACCCAATCTGACGTTCTCAGGTGCTGCAGCCAAGAACTGTATATGTCTGCCCACCCGTCTTGCCTTGTCAGGCAGCCACTCCTGTGAACATGAGGGTGTTATGTATATGGTATTTCTAGAGTTTGGTACAATGTGATTTAAATATGCTGTGCTATCTGCTGGTGGCCTTCCAAGCATTTGCCCAATTTGCCATGTGGACGTTCCATGCCTGTTTTTGTTGTTGATGTGATCGGAGAAGGCTTGCACCTTCTTACCCAGGGGGCAAGTAAAGCCGAATGGTCCCATCGGCCCCTTGCCCCCCAACACACTGGCACACATATGTGCACACATTTACAAAAATGTACACACTCACACTAATACACATGTGCATGCTTACACATATACTTACTATACATACACTTACTCATACTTATGCCAACACATACGCCATCTCACATGACTGAGACATAGAGATTCATGCTAACACACATACACATGCATGCTAGCAGACAAACACACATCAATGGTAACACATAAGTGCTTACACATTCATGCTCACACACAAACACTAACATGCCCTCTCATACACCCTCTTTACATCATTGGCATCTTACACTATTGGCTATTCATACACACTTACTTTCACCATGGAGCATGTGACCTCTTGTTATGTGACCCTGATGGGTTCCTGCCTTCCTGAGAGAGTCCCAAATTGCTCATAGCGGGCCAGTCCGACCTTAGTGAACAATTTCCCCCCTCTGCCCTCCAAGTCATCCCACTCCTGGATGTGATACTGTCAACTGTTTTTTTGGGTATATATAATCTGACATCGCATACGCCATTGTGATTATGCACATTATGTGTAATTGATCACTGCCCAACATATTTGTATCACTGCCTCTGTTATACAATTCCATATTTTTAAAAGTAACAAGCAAAATAAAATAATCTTATGGAAATATGAACATATCTATGCCATGCTTATAAGTACACACAGTACGTCATATGTCTGTCTCTGTACTGTTACATGCCTTCTTTGGAGAGACTATCGGGGACATGCATTAGCATAAACAACAAAGCAGGTACAAGCAGCAGTGCGTGGCTCCTATTCCAACACAGCTTTCAGACAGGGCGGGGCTGTCTTGTCTCCCTGGATTCTCCGCCCACTACCACGCCCCCCGTGTTACATTGCGTTACATTACTCACATCCCGGGATCTCCTGCTCAGTGACGTAATAGCTGTTTAAATAGCTGGCTGAGCTTGTGTTAAACTGCAGACGTGAGCCGGGGTTATTCGGTGTGTGTGTGTATATTGCTCATCGCGGGGTCATACGGCGACTGCTGGACTTCTGACAGGTAGGCAGTGGAGGGAAGCTGCAAGGCACGGTGTTACCGTTCAATGCTCGCTTGTTATGACTTCATTTTTTTTATTTTTTTCCACCGTTCTTCTGTTTTTCCCCTTCCACCCTTTTCCTGCCTGCAACTCCTAATCTATATGTTCTGATCAAGATTTGATCTGATGAACGCTTTTTGTGATGATGACCCATCGCTCTCCTTCTTGCTTGCTTGTAGTCGCTGACAACTGTCGCTGGCAATTCTTGGTCCACAGACCAAATCCACCTGTCCCACCTGTCAGCACCGATCCTTTGATCTGGAAGGTGCAGTTGTGTTTGGGGAGAACGTAATGTTGCCCCGGTGTATCTTTGTAAAGTAACAATGACACCTGTATTTAAGGTGTGTTATCATTCCGTTGTCAATGTAGTTCTTATTGTCTCGATTTGCTCTTAATCCTCCTCCTCAGCTGGGTGTATAGGATTGTGATTCAGGTGTGTAGGGATGTATTATTTGTGTGATAGCATTTGAGGTCTAGAAGTACCAGTAAAGCTTGCAGTTCCCCCAGATTTACTTCAAATACACAGAACAGAGGTACAAACTTCACTCTTTAGGGTCCTGTAGGATGTAGTAAAATCCGTCTTTGACACATTGGCAGCATAAGGTCAGTATCTATATGTGTTGGGCACTATATGTATAGCTACAATGTTTTTTTTTTGCACCCTGGTTTCGCTGATGCTTTGTATATCCACCCAAGACCACTAAATATATTATTTATTATTATTATTATTTATTTTAAAATCCGAAATATTACATTTGCATATTATTGCGTTCCCGTAATCCTGGCATTTTTCTTATTTTAAATAGCGTCTTTATGGAACAATTTAACTCGAAGTTCAAATGTATTAGTATCCCCATTGCCTTATGGAAGTCTTTTAATCTGGTGTTTTTGCAATATTTGTAAATCCTATTTTTGACGTTTTAGACCCTCAGGCACGCATGCCATTTTAATCATAAAGAAATATACATCGACGGGATTCAGCAATCTAGTGATGCATACAGGTTGGGTGGTACACAAATATTAACACAATGACTCACATATGTATTGATACACAAACAGAAGCTTTAATATAAATATTTATGCACTAGCTTTAAACGAATGCTAACTATTACATACAAGAGCATATAAATGCAAACACATACTTAATTAATGTAGCTCAGTGGATATTCCCAGTTAATGATACACTGTAATAGATTTACTAACAAGCGTTGCGTTGGGGTTTTAGAATCCAGTATTATTCTTCATGGGGAATGTGCTCACAATAATAATGGGTATTTTTCTCAGTTATCTCAGAGTTACGAATATTGATAAATGTTGTGCTTTCAAGAGATCTTCCTGTTGCATCTTTGTTGATGCAAGAAACAGTTTGCCAGTAGGGGTGGTATTGTGGACTGGCGATTCAAAAATGGCTTATACGACATGAAGGGGGAAAAAAAAGAAAATTATCTGCAAAAAATGCTGTTTTCCGCATGTGCACTACATAATTAAGTATTTTTTCTTATAACTGTAATAAATTTGTAGACTGGTAAAATTTCAGTATTTCAGCCAGACACTAGAATTGACATTTTGGTAATGTTTTGGTTGCATCGGGACGTTTCACCCATGTCTTATAGTTATTTATTTAAATATGGTGTCACTTTCTGGCTCGTGTAATCTGAAAAAATAGTAAAATGATTTTAATGGTACACAATATAGAAAACAAGTGCTCGAGTCACAACGTATTTGCTAACCCTGTAAAGTATTAATGTCAGCTGCTCAGGTATCAGCAGAGTTGAGATCAGGTAAACCCACACCTAAGTTAACCTGTCACATTTGTTGCGTGACGGGATATTTCAAACATTTGGTCTGTTAGATAACAATATGTCTGAGACGGTGTTATTATATTATATTCCTCTTTCGCATACAATACGCTGAGCTTTATATATGACAAATAAATCAAAGGTTACGCAGCTTATCATTTACAAGCAATAAAATGTAGACGTTATATGTACATAAGTTGGCATCTGTTCAAACTGGAGTTTTCTTTCAGGGGTGTCGGAATCCAAAAATATCTTGGAGGGAGGTCAAAGTTAAATTGTAATTTGGAAATTACGATGGTGTATTCTTCAAAGACGGGTCATCCTGTAATACAAAGAACATATACAGGAAAAAAAATCTACGTGACGAGACTTGGGAGTGGCTGAGAATATGTATGGCTTCATGCAGAGCAGTTACGTTCCATGCAGTGTATGTAAATAAGGGACACAGACAAAATAGCACACCATTGAAAATCTGCTCTAAGGGTGACAAAGAGAATTTAGCCTTTGAGCTATTTGTTATAGAGGCAGTAACACCTTGTCTCGTCGGGTCTATGTACTGTGCTGCTTATGCTAATACAGCCAGGAAGGTTTAATGGCTGATTAAGGTTTGAGTTTTTGCAGTAAGAAAATCAGGCAGACTGGATCTTTTTTTCTTGGGTGAGAATCAAGCAGGTGGTAACTGTTCTCTAGGTTGAAATGTACATTAAAACCATGTACTAGAGTTTTCAGGTGCGGCATGCGCAAGGATGGCCATCTGGCAAACAGAGGAAATGTAAGGACGTGCATTTCTAACCGTTGGCTGCCCTTACTGGAGGTCGCTGGCCTTAAAGTGCCAGGGCCGCCCCGTCGTCATCGCCATTCTGACCTTGCTCTTAATTAGAAATATTTTGGAGTAGACATTTACTAGAAAATTTGGGCATAAGAATGCACGGACCACATATTTTTCTCCTTACAATGCATGACAGGTGCATTGCTAGTATAGCTGGTATACCACGAGACAGCGCATTCCTTTGCCTCCCCCCACAAAATGTAAAGGATGTGTGAAATAATAGCCATTAATCTTTTTGTCGTGTAAGAAAATCAAAGAACTCAAGTGCGTATATAAATATAAAACTTTTCAAAATGGTGTTTTTGTACATGTAATAGAGCACCTCACCAACCATATGGGTCTCTGGCACGGTCAGTATCTTATTAGTCATATAATTACTATATTTACATGCTTCCTAAATTGAAGCCTGTTCTTAATAACCCCATGATTTATTTAGAGCCGGTTATAGATGGTCTCCCAATGCTTGTGCTGTTATTTTTGTTCATTACTCATCAGAGTCTTAAAATAAGTGACCCTCGTTAGCCTGACCCCCCACACAAATGCTTTTCCAGACCTCTCGGGGGTTTAAGGTTCTGTTTCAGCAGTCTGATAATAACCCATCATTTGTTTAGGTTGGGGAGGGTTGACTCGGCTTGGTTTAAACGTTAGGAGTGGCTGTGGCAAGGTAAGAGACTTCGGCAGCTTTGCGAAACCTAGGCTTCCGTATAAGTGCTAATTAGTGGTGACACGCCAAAGTGAAGCACGCACAATCGTTAACATGTCATTTAAGGCTTTGCAGATAGTATCTGCTGGATATTGTAACAAAGACCGGACTAGATGATGCAGACAGTCTTCTAGGCGGGAGCGGAGATCAGCTTGTAAATAACACATAACCTTTATTAACAGGTGGTTTTGGACCGGTCAGCAATCATTGTCGTTTCATATGTGCAGCTGCGTATATGTCAGTTAAGTGAATTCTGACCAATCAGATTCATGCAAATTGTCTTCAGTCGAATGTAGAAATGAAGGGCAGCTCCAATGATATAAGTTATCTCTTAGCTTTAAGATAGACATGTTAGCAAGAGGCAGTTTGCCCTTCTTAATGTAAAGAAATGAAAAATACAATTTACACGTTAGTATCTTAATTTATACATAAATTATGTTACAAAATGTGTTGTTTTTTTTTTTTGTTGGAGTAACTTAAAACTAAGTTTGACTGAATCTTAAGTTCAAATTGTCATGCGATATTCAGTAGCCCCAACACTTAACGTACTTGTTAATATACGGCAGAGTATTATACGTCTTTTCCCCATAAGATTCTTTAGTTATAGGTTACTGCTGGAGATTAGCAGGTATGTTATTCACCACATGCTGCTATGATAAGACTAGTACATTTTCCCCAGAGGCTTGATAAGATTAGAGCTTTATACATCATAAAAAATAAAGCATTAGCCCAGCAGTCAGAAACACGAAGAAGCACGAAAAAAAATACAAGAAGATCAAAATACACAGGGATTTCCTCGTCGAATGTCATCACAATTAGTGTGCATTACTCTGTGTTTGTAGTAACTGGAGAGACGCATCTGAAACTGACCAAAGATGTGATTGGCCTGCTCAGCATTGTATACTCTGAGTTAATTACAAAGAGATATGCTTGGACATGTCCCAGACAGAGAGCAGTTCTCCTCCCCAAGTAGTGTGACTAACTCACATTGCACTGGGACTCATATGACACTGTGGGATGGTGTGGTTTTATTAGCAGCCCGCTGACTCAGCCTTTTACACACCAGCACCAGAAGCATTCCTTTTCTAGGAAGAGGGAAATGAACTGTCCACTCGAATGGCTGTATCTTGAGCATTTCCCATAAATCTGGCCTTTTATAGGAAGTATTTTTCTTCTTCTTCGTTCTTTCATCTCTTCCTATCTTATAACTGTTACTATTACATTATAGGGATATAGCTCAAAGACAAAGCTAAGTAACACTTAGGAATCCACCCATACATCTGCAAGTTGGACATCATGAAAATGCAAAGGGACCTGTCATGATTAGGATGCATGGTTGGCTCCTTGGATCCACTTTGCAAACCATGAATCCCACATGAGGTTGGCAGTGTAAGGGATCAAATAGATCGTCATTTATAAATTTGCCTGTTAATTATGTAGAACACGGTATAGGTAAAAGTTGTGCAATAAAGTGGCCTCCAAGAATTTTAATGAAAAGTGTACTTAATAATTATCATAGCAAGACTATTCTGGGGGAAAGTGGTACATGCGGTCAGATTCTGCCCCAGGATTTCCTAATTTAGGAAAGAATCCCATGCTTGCACCCCCCCAGCCAGTTTACCAACTTGTTCCAAAACCGTACTTTGTACTTTCTTGTGTAAGTCCATCACATGATCATAAAATAGCCCACAATGTTGCACAAGATAGGGCACATTAACTAATTATATAGAAGCTTTCACTTTTATTCTCTCTTACCCTTACTGAGAAACACCCTCCCATGTATACGGTCACTTTTCAGTTAAGGTTGCTGTTTCAGATAGTCCTGGCATGGGATTATCATGATATTACTGCTATGGTAAAATTAGTGACATAATTCCTTGTTTACATTTAAGGTGGCAACGTCTATCAGAAATGATACATTTTATGCAATTTGGCCAGTACCCTGATGTAACACAACCTACGCAGACACCCTTGCCTATTCATTGTGTATGTTTAATTTGATGAATATCGAACAATATTATTGCTAATTTAGTTTTTGACATAGAGATTCTCTCACTTTAGCAGAGATATAACTATAGCACATTCTTTGTGTCCATATGATATCTGACATCCCTGTAGCTAATGTTAAACCAGGCAACTGTAAGCTCCGGGAAAGAGACATTGGTAAAACAATAAAGTGAGCATTGCCTCTGGCAGAGGTGGGAGAGGCAGCATTCTGTATAAAGAATAAGAATTCTTTAAAAGAAGTGTTTTGATATTCAAACAATTAAAGGTAATTGTTGTTCCAGGTTTTCAGGACAGTTGGGGTAATACACGTAATATAGTATCTGCTCAACTTCTTCAAAAAATTCATTTGTTGACATAATGTTCTTAGCTTTCGAAAGTCAATGCAGGCCAAGGTCAAAGTCAAGATAAGAGAGGATGGTTATTGCTTTGTATCTGTTTCTTGTGTTTGTTTCATTGTTTATTATGTAGCATATGTGTGTGCATATATATATATATATATATATATACACACACACACACTACTGTTAAGTTTGGGATCACTTTAGCTGTTTTCATGGAAAACAAGGAAATATCAAGCTGTAACATATTGCTTTTCTAATGATCAATTAGACTTTTAAATTTAAACTTGTATTAGCGAACACAACTTGTCGTTGGGCCTCTGTACCCCTATGAAAATATTCCATTAAAAATCAGCTACAATAGTCATTTTCAACATTAAACGCTATATTTTTGATCCATTTCATGTTATTTTAATGTCGAAAATTTGCTTTTCCTTTAAAAACAAGAAAATTTGTGTTCCCCAAACTTTTGAATGGCAGTGATTATGTGTGTGTGTGTATATATATATATATATATATATATATATATATATATATATATATATATATATATATGTATGCTATTCTGCTATTATAATGGACAGCTAACATGGAAAGTTTTAAATCTGTATGTATTGCCACCTTGTGGACAAAACAGAACATGTAAGTGAAATATATTTTTAAGATCCCGAGCAATTATCTTTTGTACGTTATATATGTTGTATTGTTTACCTTCCTGCCTTGTGTTATAGTAATGTCAGTGTTTTAAAGCCACAAGAAGGCATAGCAAGTAATCCTTTTGCTGTTGGTAAATTGTACCAGGCATCATAGTTCATAGTTGTCCGTACTTACCATAGAGCACATCTAATACTGGCAATCAACAATATATTCTTAAAGTTGATCCGTCACATACAACAAATAAGCCTCGGTAATCATGTTTAAGATGATGATGTGTGCCTTTACGAAACATTGATCTACCTTTAACTAAGGTATTTATTAAATAAGAATTTAGATTTATTTATAAACTTCTTTATACATCATTGTGCCATATAGGGCACCGTGGTATATTTGGAGCCTCTAGAAAAGAGGGAGATCAGCAGAGGAAAGATGGACAGAGGGATTTGGTATCTGGGACTTCCACGGATCTCAACCCCTGGAACCCTCCTGCTCCTTAAAAGAGACATGGACGGGGTTGGCAAGGAGGCAGCTCCAGCCCCCAATAGACATTCGGGGATGCATACATTGAATGGGACCTCTGTAGGAGAGGGGAAGGGGGTGTGGATAGGGCAAATGCCATTTCTGGGGGCACCTAGACAAAATTCAGAGCTATGAAAGCTTGATCTGGCTTGGTTTGCAAAGGTAGAAAGGTTGCAAGACATAAGGAGATAAGGACAGAAAGTGAATTCATGTGTCACTTTTTGCCACATAAATGAGCTTCTACAAGGTAACACAATCCCTAACCTTTGACATTGATTGAAAAAGAAAACAATGGGCATACATTGGGCATATGAATCGGGGTGGGGGTTGGATCCCCCCCAGGAAATCATGCAGGGGGGCACAGAATGGAGAAACCCCTCCCAGATTAATTATATATATCATTTTAGCAGGCAATGGAGCAATTGAGCTGACATTGCTCTGCTCTACTGCTCTGCACTTCACTGAGCTGTCTCACCACGAGGATTCTGCTCCTGTTGGTGTTTGATTTGTATGTTACCATGGTAACGCAAGCAGCAAAAACAGCTCACTGTGAGGCTCAGATTGCGTAGAGAAACACAGACTCAGGGGCAGGACTGAGTAGAAAAGAAAGTAGGGGCTGGATGCCTTGAAGGACAGAATGCTAATTATTTTCCTGTTATTGAGGAAATGTTTTGTGAGGAAATTGCACATACACATACACACACATATAAATGTATCCAAAATTTGCCATGAACAATTTCCAGTTTACTGAACAAGAATATAACCCTGCCAGTAAAAATGTTGTCTTATCATAACTTAGCGATGCTAAAATGTAAACATGACAGCTTCCCTTTAAATATATGCCTAACTAGAATCAAGTGGAAAACCAGTCAGCAGTCACAGGTTGTACTGGGCATTCAGTTCAATGAAAATGGCATTTCCCGCCTTTTTTTCCCCCCCTCAGAGAGCAACTGGAGTTATCACTCTAGCCCTAACATCATCTATGAGTTGAAGGTTATACTTTAAATACTTCTGATATTCGTCATCTAAACATATAAGGTTTTTATTGTGCATTCTGACACTCATAGGGTTACTGCTATGAAGAAATTAAATGTAAAGTTAAAAAAAGTATTTAGTACTGTTAGAAAATCAAGTTATATGGTTAAAGTAGAACAGTAGAGTTATGGGTTTTGCATGAAAATATGACCGGCTCAGTTTTGTTACAGCTATTGTTTTCATACAAAGACTTTAAAAAGATGGGGTTTGGGGGGGAAGCATAGTTCCATCCATATCATTCTCCAGTCACCCATCACTGCCTTGTAAACTGTAGGAATGCTGTCAAACATGCCACACCTTTCCTGCAAAATATAACCTACATGTGCATGTATTTCCATCCGTATAATTGGTTTTGAATGTTACTTCACATCTGCTGACAAAAAAGATATGGTTTTGAACTTGAAAAGCATTTGCAAATGGTTGACGTACACATATATATTATCAACCATGTAGCTACATTTCCTTGCTTTAGGAAATGCAGACGATTTCAAGGACTACTGATCTAAACAATTTTATATAATCCATCATCCCTGGGGATGCTGGTGGCTCACATGAGGGTTACTGTAAGTTTACAGAAGTGGTGGTTGCCATTAAAAGGCCTCTGTGCACCTATGATGATAATCCGTTTAATGGAATATTCCATTTTTCATCACAACAATCGTAAATGTGTGAATCTAAGACCATCTTAAATTTACATTACCCTCAACAGTTACGACTTCTGGACATGTAACTGAAACTTGATGGACTTGAAGGATAGCTTCCTTCTCTTGCACTCACACACAACAATTTCAATCTCCTCTAATCCTCCCCAATCTTCCGAAAGAGCATAGACCTTTTTTATTACTATTTTTATTTTTTTATATATATAAATATATATACATATATATTTATCTTTACTTTACTACAGTTGCTAATCAGTTTCTGACCGTTCAGCAACACTCACATTGAGAAAGCGATGCTCCATTCATTAACGAAGCCCGAGAGATGTAATGGCAGAAGTGCACACTGCTACTTTCTTCATGACGTTTTATGATGTCATGGAACGTCATAAAGGTTTAATGCGTTAAGCAGGGCCCTCACCTTTTGTTTCTCTGAGTGCAAATGGTTATGTGATGCACTACTTGTTGTGTCATGTTTAGACGTTATACAGTACTTTAGAATACAATGGAGCTTTATGAATCAATAAATAAGAATAATATAGTCCATTTTATATACTCTAAATGATAGTGTCCATAAATATTTGTATATAAAACATGTTATCTTTAATGCCTATGTTTCCATGAAACATTTAAGTATTTTTGTAGCACATGCTGTAGTCATAGATGTTTGACATCACTAATGGTACAGAATATTCTGACTGTTATGGATATGATTGTGATGTTGCATAGCATCCACTAATCTTTGTCGCATTATAAGTAATTACTGATGCCGGGAACATATCGCTTCTAGACAAACAGAAGATAACTTTCTGTACATTTATTTGTGTTAACATATACTTGTGCTAAAAGCTGAGTTAAAGTGGTAGTAATGCCCAGTTTTTTTATTGTAGGGATTACAATCACAATCATTCACTGCTTTCTATCCTAGAAGCGGGACTGTAGTTTGAAGCTCACCAGCGTCCACATGGTACAATTACATGCTAGCCTATTAAGCATACTAATGGACAATCAATGTAGAAGGGACAGAGCCAAGGAGCACATATAGAGGCTTGGTGATACTGTGGGATGACTCATACAAGAACGTGTTGATCACCTTGCCAATCAGGCCTAGACTGGCCTCTGTGCAAAGCCCGGTGGGGCAGAGTCAGACAGTGCCTCCCACTTACCTTTAGAAGGTGGTTTAAGTATGAGGACTGCTTATGAAGATGATTTAATCTCGTCTAACCACCCACTGTCATGTAAGCTTGATTGAGGTCTGTGCTTTTGCAGCACGTACATCAATTGCAGCTCCTACATGGTCACCTTGCAATGTATTAAAGCAGGATGCCCCAATATGATGTCATAACACAGCGTTCTGATTCAGTACATTGCAAGATGGCTCTTAATGAGGGTCCTATAGCTGCAATATACCTACAGCTTTCTTTTTTGACTATTAATACACATAGGTATGCTTTTAGGACATATAGAGAATCACTTAGTTTTATTCTGTAGGATAATGTTTGTTTTATAGCGTATGGGTGTACTAGATGTATGGATACAACTTGTACAGACATGTATTTTCAATTATACAGGGCAAGGTGCATGCTTGAGCAGGCTGGGACTTGCCTGACTCATGCTGTAATGATGTCAGTGAGCGGCTGTGCTGGGTGGGAACAGTAGTAATATAATATCAGCAAACAAAGCTATTTTTAACATTTCTGTATCTCTTCTCTTAGCGCAAACAGAAAGAAGGATTTGTCAGCAGCAAAGATTAATGCCCAGTGATTTATTCTGTTTGCCCCTCTCTGTCATGGAAGGCACAGCATATAAATATTGTTTGTGCAGACAGATGTGTTTGTGTGTCTGGGCAGGATGTATATTATTATATTTCTGACCTCCTGGTTACAAAAAAAGTATTCTATGGAAGGTGTAAACAACACTATGTATTATGTGTCTATCAGGGAAGGGATAAAAGGTCATTGTGGTTAGACCTCAGACCGAGAGCAGAAAGGTGGTTAGATCCTACATTCTGCTCTCTGCAATATGTAAAGCTTTAGTTTCACCAGAAACAATGATATTTTCTAAAAATTAGGTCATAGCTGTTACCAAACAAAACATTTTTAGTTCAAATACATTCTGGCTGTGATTCTTATAAATAAGGTTTATAGGATGTAAATTGTCAATATAAAAAGACATAGTTAAAGCATTTACTCCAGATTAAATTGGCCGCGGAGTACATTGACTGATCTATTTAGAACTGATTTCTGACTGACCTTTACATTGCTTAATACAGTAAATAATTATATGAAGTCTCTGAACACATATCAAGATCATTGACATTCCAGTTTTGGTGTGTTAGGGATGTCTAGCTGTCAGGCAGAACTGTACTAGTAATGTTTAGTTTACTGTATGAACTTACTATATTTTATTTATATAGCACAACAATTTAAGCAGTGCTACATATAGTCAGGGGATATGACAAGACTAGAATAACAGACTAAAACAAGCCAATACATTAGGTGGAGAGAGCCCTGCTCGCAAGCTTACAGTCTTGAGGGAATAGGGTGAGGACAAATTTAAGGAACAGAGAAAGGTGAGAGCTAGTGTGAGGTTGTATCAGTGACAAGGAAGTTCTAGCAGCTAAGGTGGTGCAGCTTCTCTGAAGAAGTGAGTTTTGAGATGTTTCTTAAATATTTGGAGGGAAGGTGGAAGCTGAAGTTTCGGTGGAAGTAGATTACAGAGATATGGGGCAGCCCGAGTGAAATTTTGTAGACGGGAAAAGGTGATAAGTGAGGGGGAGAGCCTTAGCCCATGGGAAGAACTTAAGGATCGAGGAGGAGAGTATTTGCTTATGAGGGCAGAAATGTATGGAGGAGCAGTGTTATGGAGGGCAAAAGAGGAGCAGCATGCAAGGAAGATAAGCTTAGCAGCAGCATTAAGGACAGACTGCAGAGGAGACAGAGTTGCGACAGTGGAATGCCAACCAGAAGAGTGTTGCAGTAGTCAAGACGGGAAATGATAAGTAAATGAACCAGAGTTTTTCTGGATTCTTTAGGAATGGACGAATGTGAGAGATGTTTTCAATTAGAAGCGCTATTTAGAATCAGAAGAAAGACTTAATACATTGATTGTAGTTTATATACACATAACTGTGGGCTTAATGGTTCACACGAAATATTCTGAGGTATTAAAAACATGAAATGAAAGCGAGAGACTTATTTGGGGTATAAAATAGGGACACAGTATTTCATTTGCAGTAGAGGTTCCCAGACTAACTATGGCTATAGGAAATATACCCCTGCTTTGCACAGTAGTGACCTAACCAGCAAGCAGAAGATTATTGTTAGTCTATCCTGACTGTACGCAGATCAGGGCCGGCCTTAGGGGTGTGCGACCTGTGCGACCGCACAGGGCGCCATGGTTGCAGGGGCGCCTGACCGGGACTTACATTAAAGCATCGGTTTTTTTTTGTGTTTTTTTTTTAAACTTTATTTAACATCATTCATGTTAAATAAAGTTAAAAAAAAAAAACGATGCTTAAATCTAAGTCCCGGTCAGGGGCGCCGAGCGGTTGCTCGTGAAGTTCTCGGCAACCGCTCGGCGCCCCTTACTCTCCGTCGCTGTGCCGGCATCTCATGTTGAGCGCCGGACTATTCCGGCTCTCAACATGAAATGCCGGCACCGCGGCAGAGCGAGAAGACAGATGCCTCCCGCTCTCACCGCAGGACTCCGGCAACAAAGTAAGTGGGGGGGGGGTGTAGTTTGAAGGGGGAGAGGGGGGGGTGTAGTTTGAAGGGGCAGAGGGGGGGTGTAGTTTGAAGGGGCAGAGGGGGGGTGTAGTTTGAAGGGACAGGGGGGTGTAGTTTGAATGGGCAGAGGGGAGGGGTAGTTTGAAGGGGCAGAGAGGGCGGGTAGTTTGAAGGGGCAGAGAGGGGGGGTAGTGAGGGGGGGCGCCAGAGGAGTAGTCCGCACAGGGCGCCACAACGCCTAAGGCCGGCTCTGACGCAGATATATATATAGCTTATTGCAACAAAAACCCTGTTAGCTAAGGGACATAAATGTCACTTTTAGGGATCTTAAGTACAGACAATAAGGCAACAAACTGTGTGATTTACTTACAAGTGCACATTTCAAACAGCTCAAAACAAAATCATAAAAGAAAATCCTAGTTCCCAACTGAAGACCTCTCGGGCTATACTTTGCTGGCCTGTACTGACTAGCCTACCAAATCAGCCTAACCCAGCTAAGCCAGGCTCTGGAAACCACCCCAGACAGTACGTCCAGGTCCAGGCATGTTTGCCGTACTTGGCTCGAGGATCTTCTTCTGGGCCTCTTCTTGCTCTAGGAGCACAGGGGAATTTCCTCTCCCCACTACAGTCTCACTGATTGAGCTTTCAATCCCCTGAGCTTTCAGGGGATTTTAGTGTCCAGCACCTGTGCATGATGCAGGCCCCATAGGAATCCCTAACTGGATCTCTCAGACATCTAGTCTCTTGAAAAGCCTGGGATGGATTTTCTACTAGGAAGGGGAATGGTGCTCCAATTGCTCCACCCCCAAGGACCCATATACATGATTTGGACAGCACCTGTGCAGAAAGGCACATTCTTTATATATATATTCTTTATATAACAAAATATTTTACTATTTTTGTAGTATATTCTCTATTTAATAAACAATTCATTTTGTTTTACAGAGATATGGACTTAGCCAAGGCCATCCTCTTGCAAGCTTCTGGCAGCAGTCATAAGGTTTGTAGGAATATTTTCGGCAGCGTGGACCATGATCAGCTAAAGGCAGACTTTGAAAAACATATGAAGAGCGCAGCTGAAGAGGCTAAGCAAAGGTGGAACTTTGACTTTGCCAATGAAGCTCCACTGGAAGGTAAATATAAATGGGAAAAAATGGAGTACATATTAAATGAAAACAACAACCAAACTACCTGTGCAATGGACAGCAAGAAGGGAGATGAGTACATATTAAATGAAAACAACAACCAAACTACCTGTGCAATGGACAGCAAGAAGGAAGATGAGTGTCCGGAGAAAAGCCTGAAGACCTGTAATAGTCTTTCACTACATGAATTGTGCAAGAATTTAGACAGCAGTGAGTCAATCTGTGGAAAACGGAAACAAAAGCTTATCACCGGTAATCCCCATTTCTTTCCTTTTTTATATATATACAGCAACTGGCATTTAGCATGTCGTCTTAAGAAGCATCCCACCTCCAGATCACAGCTAACACAGGACAAAGCTGTGGTGAATCCTGGTGGTGAGCTGTGACAGCTCATTGTGTAGGGACTAGTTTAAATATCTTTGGTGACATTCACACAGCTTTCCAACAAGTAGGCAACAAGTGACTGTACCCTTAGAACCCCATTCCAGGATGACAATGAACCTCAACATTTTAGAACTTCCATCCCAGTTATACATCTGCTTTATACTAGTTGATCTATGCACAAGTCGATCTATATCACTATAATCTAAAGGGCCTTCCCTCGGTCTCTACATTAGCTTGCAGTATGATAGGGTCATTGTATAAGCTCTAAATACACATTCAATCAATGGAAGCACTTTTTTTGCATACATGCAAGGCTGACTTTAGACCACCTGGAACTGATGTGCAAGCCAGTGCTGGAGCGTGTACCACGTGTGCGTACTAGTGATTCGGTCAAACACATCTCCCACAAGCCAAGGAGCTGATGGGCAGGGACAACTACATAGAAGGGATTCTGAAGAATGCATCTATGTGTTTCTGCTGGAAAAACATTCATTTAGTTGATAAACTCAACTATGAGTAAATACGTTAACATATGCTAGAAGTGGACAATTACCATTTTTAGAAGGTATTTTCTTATTGGTACTTTATAACACAAAGTCAATTTAATTTAATTTCTTTCTTGTTCTCAGATTTTTATCCCGTGAAACGGAGATGTTCACCCTCTCCTCCTCCAAGAGATGATAACCCATGATTGGCTGCAGTCTGAATTTTGCAAGTCTTCTTTTCCAAGCATTCTTTCTCAAGACAAGCTTAAAAGTACAAGATTTCCATATCTCACTTTCAGGATATAAGATCTCCCACATTGCAGAGACAATACCTGGATTTTTATGCATTTTGCACATACATATATAGAACACACTTGTTTGCATTAGCAACCTAAAAGTTATTTTTGGGTGAATGAAGGGGACTAATGTTTGTATTTTTTCCTTTTTATTTATTTTTTATCTGAAAAATACTTATTTTGTGACATTTGGAAAACCTTTGCCTACTTTTGGTATTGTGGTTAAGCCAAAATACAAAATCCTCCAAAACTCTTCAAAAGCTTTTAATCCATCTGGCAGTTTGAGCAGTATATTGATATAGGTATAGTGTATGCTATATACCTTTTCTGTTTTTCTGCCTGCACTAATTTCTAAAAACAAGAAACTTGCCATACATGCCGTCCACACTTAATTTAATTTAATATTGTTGAAGTTAAATTTATTTTATGTGAAATAATCAAAAGTTCTAAATCCCATCCCATTGAAATAGTTAACAATTCTATGTTACACCTAAATTGATAAACCAGCTTGCTGCAATAGTACTTCTTGTCCCTCAAGAAGATCTCATTATTAAAGATGCCTTCTGGAAATATGATATCTAAAAATATTAAATAAAAGCTCATATGACACTGATGTCATACAGCTTGTAATGCTTTTGGCAATGCTCTAATATTAGGGAAAATTGGTTATTAATATTATTCAAAAAGCCATACTAAGTTTAATATATTACAATATTATAAATGTATTGAAACATTTTGTTAAGTTAATTGTAGATTTTCAAGTTTGAGTTGGTTTATTTTACAGACTGCAACAAATACATAATTTTGCCAGTACAATATAATATAGGTTAAAAAAAAACAGCCTCTGAGTAAAGCCATGACTAAGTGATAATGTTTTGGTTTGAATTTTCATTAAATTTGAAAAGACAAAACTCTACTTAATACCTATTTTTGTAATTTTAACACTAGGGTCTAAATACATATTACCAGTATGAGAAAGTGAGTTTAATAACTCACAGGTTGTGCACTTTATATATAGTATCCTGTGTTTATTTAATATTTTAACCCAAAGATTTGTAAGTAATTTAGTGGAACTGTACCCAATTTATTCACTTAATAGAAAAAAAGCAAGTGTAGAACACTGGATGTTTTTCCTGACAGTAGTATCCCTAAATTAACAGCAGCGTTAACAAATATAAGCAGCTAGGCATGCATAAAAAAACACAGCAGAGGCTTCCCTAGTTTTCTTTCATAGCTTTCGTTTCTGTTTACCCCCACAGTGGTGGGTAATATTTAATGGTACCTGTCTTCAAACGACACGGGTGGACAATATGAGACTGGTTTTAAATGAAAAGGGTATTTATGTCATCTTAGGTATTTGATAAGCAGATATAATTACCCGGAATGCTACTTTTGCGTAGCGTTCTCTGATAATTAGTTCTCCCTAATTAGTTATTATGTTCTTCAAATCACCATCATATAGGGTGTTCTAAAGCATATGAGTGTTTTGCTCCTAAATTATCTAAGGACAGCTAAACACACTGAAAAAAAGCACAACTATAAAGTAAAAATTTATATTTATAAATTGAAGAAGAAAAATAAATACCCATTGCCCCCCCTTTAAATAAAACCCACAAATCCTAAGAAGGCATGTTCAATATACATAAGCATATAAGGACGCCTTTGCATTCTAACAGTTTAAACAGTCTTACTCTAAGAACTTCTAAAATAAATCTAAGAAAAGTACATGTATTTAAGTACCATATTACCAATTTATGAAATTTTGAATAAAATTTCAACAAGCAATGCTCTTTTAAATACTCCTCTTTAGCTTGGATGGACGGTTGGGCACTGCACTATTTTGTCCACTATATTTTTGTTGCTACAAAAATGTCTCTTTGATGGCAAGTGCCAGATACAAAATATCTTTATAAAATAGTAAATTATTTTGGGCTTTTAATGTACAGAGGTTCACACAAATATTTAATATAAATATGAATTCCTAAAATATAAAAAAACATTAAATGAATACAAAAATATTGTATTGTGTTGTTACTGTTGCAATTGACCAATTAAAAAAAATCTATAGTAATATTTAAAAGTGTGCCATAGACGTCTGTAGACATGTTTACTATAATGCACTTTTATGTGGAACTTAGTGTTAACACGTCACTGTTAACATTTGTTTCTTTGTAAATAGTATCATACTGAACATTTGTTGAAACAGTGCAAAACAATGAAACTATTTATGAATTCAAATTAAAGAAATATAACACAATACTTTTTGTTTCTGCATTTTGTGTATGTGAGTTTGTATGACTTTTTGAAATTATTGGGTTTTTTGTTTTGTCTGAGCAAACACATGAGAGTGCATGTTTAAAAAAAGAATATACAGGCTGATAAATAGTTAAAAGAACACTTTTTAATATTAAGAACTGTAAACATCTTTAAATTGTTTGAATGTTTTGTATGCAGTGCACACAATGACCTAAATCAGAATTAGTGTTGGTAGTGGTTGCAAATAAGTGGTTTGAGATTCAGCTGCCTGACTTACATCAAAAAAAGTGTAACACATATAGGAGGCAGAAATATTGCTACATGTGAAGAAAGGGAACAAAAAATACAGCACTGACAATTTAACCCTTTCAATGCCAACATATTAACAGTGGCATAAAAGAGAAGCCACCATGCAACCTAATATCTGACTAAATTAGGCGTTATTTATTACCACACTACATACACAAGCTCACTCATAGGTATTGCTTCTTATCCTTTTATGCATTTCCACTTATTTTCAAGTCCTTGTGCTTGACTGTAATTATGTATCTATATTAACAAAATCTGATGATACATATTATTAGTTGCAGAAGAAATATACTCATGTAAAACAGGGATACACTGGCAGAAAAAAATGTCATTAAAAAAATATTCACATTAATTACTGTACCATATTGGCTATAATGAGCTTCTGCTGTGGCAACAACATGCCCTCAGATCAATTATACCTTTTAATCTACAAGGCGGTGGTTAAGTTGTGGAAACAGTAAATTCTTTAATGTGCTTGCATTTGAGCAGTTAGCAATCACTGTTTTGGATTAGTACTCTGGGTGTTCAATTACTTACTTACGAGTATTCATTTTAGTGTGCAGTCTTAATTTTTTGCAAAAGTCTAAATTGTAAAATGGTAACACTGAATTGAGCTCCATATGTCTCATGTAGTCCGAGGCATTTTCAGAGAAAAGACAACATAAAAAGAAACTCAGTTCTTTCCTCTTTTTGCATGGATAAACAAAAAAGCATGACATTGTGTTTAAAGAGAATCAGCATCTCCACAGATATTAGGGACGCCTGTAAGGCTCACACTTCTTCTGATATTTCAAACATTGTATGTATATGTGCATTAGCTGGGCAGATCATCGTCTGTCAGCATTTACATCATGGATGTTTTGGTTATTGTACCAAAACATCCATGATGTTTAAGAAGAGAGGTAAGAATCAGCCACTTCACAAATCACAAATGCATAGTTTAGATAGCACTGCAGTATTCAATGGTGAGATTCCTGAAGTCATTACTAACCCTTTATAAACTAATTTGGAGACTCCTGTCTACAGTGTCACAGTGGCTTCTTAAAATCACAAGGGGTTTGCTTGCTACCAAGGAATGCATCTTTAAGTATTGACTTGGAATATAGAGTAGGCAGTGGAACAGAGTATTTAAGAATATAATGTCATGCCTGAAGAAAAATCAGTGATTTGGAAATCTGGAAATCCTTTAAGTATGTGACGAGGAATGATCATGTATTTGTTTGTGAAACCACTTCAAAGTTTATAAATATATCCTTCAACTTCATCTTAATGAAAGAGAAAAATTAAGATGGTTTCCAAAGCTGAACAAAAAATATCATCCCAGAAAATTGCTATGAGCTCTGTGGATACATAATTTTAGCTATTAGGCGAGGTAGCTAGAACTTGATGCAACGTAGCCGAGATCATTTAGAAAACAGATACGTCTCTGCAATACTATTAGTATTCCATTCAAACTTAGCTGAGTGGAGTTACCACTAACTACAGCTGTGTGTTGTTTTTTTCTTTTTAGGCAGGGAGTAAATGTAATATTAAGAACTGTTATATTGTCAGCAGTGAAAACGTATATATTGATCCTAGGCATTGCTGTAAATGTATTTTTTTCATCCATGTGGTACAAAAAATGCATATAAAAAAGTTTTTTTGGGCATCCCCGACATGACTATAGGGAAAGTCTGTTGAGCCTTTCATTGATGAGATCTTCTTTCTGCTACTCCAAATGTAACATTGTTTATACCTTAATACATGATATCATAAAAACATATTATAAATACATAACATGAATTTTTGGAATTGTACCTGAACCCCCCCACCCCATCAAAAGGAGGGGTTTACATGAGTGAACATACCATAACCATCATCCACCATAGGTTACCCAGATAAATAAACCAACCCTGGTACAGGCGTACTGCTGCAACAAATTGTTTGTTGAAGCCACTGGAGTTCCTCCCAGCACGAAACCTCCTTTATCACAAGGGCACCTGCTCCTGCACTATACCAGAGCAAAATAAACAGAATAAATACTAAACCAACCAGCCATCCATGAAGCAGGTGGGACAAACTTTCTCACAACATAATACACCATTTTAGGTAAAGAGGGAGACTGGCCTAGTCTCACCCCTTATAAACAGATTGTATTTCCACCAGTTGCAATGTACACCTACTGACCCAGCCGTGACCAAAACCCAAATTAACCACTTAGAGAGATCCTTGTGTGCCCTATCCTTCCACAGTGATTGCACCCTTCCTGGGATTTCATCCTTTCAGGGCTTATTCTGAAAAATAATACCATCTGCTTAATCATATAACCACATCTCATCATTTTTTGAAATGGTAGTCTACAGTATGTGATATTTAGCTTTCTATTACATTGGTAAAATTTTCTCCTAAAATGTTCTTGAAATGTCTTTAGAATTTTAGGTACAAAAGAAAGCTAGGTTCCTGGTTAAGAGTTCCTTGGTGGTGCTGGCAATCATCCAGTGATGTGGTTTTTGGTGATGCTCTGTACTTCAAACTTTGAAGTTGCTGCCAATTTATATGGGGTTATAATTCAGCAAGAAAATATATATTGTGATTAATTTAAACTACATTTAACTACTCTTTATCTGCAGAAGAAAGATGTGTTAAACCTTTTTAAGTAGCGTATAATGAAAAGCCATGATTGATTATGTTACTAGCATTAGTCATTCACTTTGCAAAAATGCGCTATATTGTCTTAACTAATACTTTGATAATCCATCCCTAGAGTTTCACAATGAATATATCAAAGCCAAAGTTTATTAATATGGTGGACAAACATTGTCATACTAAGGAGAGGAATTATGATACAGAACATGTTTAAGTGCTCCTGCCAGCTCTCCCTTTAGTGAATAAACCAATGCAACACAGTATTTATTCCTTTAAATATAGCTGGACAGTGCTGACCCATAAACAGGTAACA
Source organism: Sceloporus occidentalis (assembly GCA_023333645.1). NCBI lineage: Eukaryota > Metazoa > Chordata > Lepidosauria > Squamata > Phrynosomatidae > Sceloporus > Sceloporus occidentalis. The sequence goes on from JALMGF010000033.1 coordinate 910,318, forward strand.
TCCATTAAATCCAAATCTGAATTAACAGAATCAGAATAGCATCCTACACTTGGTGAAAAGTTGGACAAAACCCATAAATAAACCGGAATAAGACTCATAAAGAACATAATATAATTCGTATAATCTATAAGAAGATTATAACTGTAACCACTGATCAATACTGTGGTTTTCAGTGGTACGGTACATTGCATCTTGTTAAACCCAATGGGTTAAACACAAAACAAGAAACCATACCAGGCCCATGAAATCTTTTCGTGCTTAATATTTAGAGTTTCCAGGTGTCCCAGCATCAACCCTAAAGAAAATATATAATATGTAAACAAAACAAATTCAGGTTTAACTGAATACACAAGGGTGGTGACATAAAATAACAATAGGTGAAGTCATATCAGTTCAGGTTCTGCGGCTTGCAAGGGCGGATTTAAGAGTATATTGAGTTTCAGTTTATGGGAACTATGACGCTAAACCAAGAAATGTAAACATATTGTTTCTGCATATGAACATGAGCTGATTAAAAGTCATCTGATTAAGCCCTCCAGATCCCATCAGTTTGCCTTAAAGGTGTGGCCATAGAAGTGCGCTAAAATAAAATCAAAAAGCTTTGGATATATTTGCTAGTTCTGTTTATTTCAACAGCTGTGTGTGCTTTTACAGAAACACGTGGATTGATTATGTTTATTTAGTTCATATGCTTAGAAGAAGTTAATTTTTTTTTTTTAAATTAAATAATTAATCATGTAATTTATTTATAAACAAAATACTTTGTATACTGTTACTTATGTACGTACATTTTTCAAGACCTTCAAGCCATGAATTGAAGTATTTTACATAATCCTACCGTTTAATAAATTAAAGAGATTTAAAATAAAGATCTCTTTATTTTAAAACAGTTATCTATTACTGTGGTCTCATTTGTTGTAGCAGATAAATGGATCAATTTTACCTCCCCCGGGTTAGCCCCCCCATATTAAATTTTTTTACAAAAGATCATGGCATTTGTTAGATCATTGTTAGATCAGGTTTGATCAACTGTTTTTTTCGTTAGATCTACTCTAAAATAGGCAATATTAACAATCTTTTTCAGGGGGGGCTAACCCGTAGCCAGCCCCCCCTCAACAAAAATTTCAACAAAATGTTACTGATTATGATAGCTCTACGTTAGATCAGGTTTGATCAGACAACATTTTTGTTAGATCTAGTCTAATTACTGAGATATTGCATATTTAATGAGGGGGGGCTGGCCCCCCCTCAACTGAAATTTGGATTTTTTTTAATGGATCTTGGTAGATATTCGTTAGATCAGGTTAGATCAACTGTTTTTTTCGTTAGATCTACCACGCAGGAGGCGGTATTCACAATCCTATTTTGTGTGCGGGGGATGGGTACACATACGGTCTGGCCCCCCCTCAACTGAAATTTTGATTTTTTTTTAATGGATCTTGGTAGATATTCGTTAGATCAGGTTAGATCAACAGTTTTTTTCGTTAGATCTATCACACAGGAGGCGATATTCACAATCCTATTTTGTGTGCGGGGGATGGGTATACATACGGTCTGGCCCCCCCTCAACTGAAATTTGGATTTTTTTTAATGGATCTTGGTAGATATTCGTTAGATCAGGTTAGATCAACAGTTTTTTTCGTTAGATCTACCACGCAGGAGGCGGTATTCACAATCCTATTTTGTGTGCGGGGGATGGGTACACATACGGTCTGGCCCCCCCTCAACTGAAATTTGGATTTTTTTTAATGGATCTTGGTAGATATTCGTTAGATCAGGTTGGATCAACTGTTTTTTTCGTTAGATCTATCACACAGGAGGCGATATTCACAATCCTATTTTGTGTGCGGGGGATGGGTATACATAGGGGCTGGCCCCCCTCAACTGAAATTTGGATTTTTTTTAATGGATCTTGGTAGATATTCGTTAGATCAGGTTAGATCAACAGTTTTTTTCGTTAGATCTATCACACAGGAGGCGATATTCACAATCCTATTTTGTGTGTGGGGGATGGGTATACATAGGGGCTGGCCCCCCCTCAACTGAAATTTGGATTTTTTTTAATGGATCTTGGTAGATATTCGTTAGATCAGGTTAGATCAACAGTTTTTTTCGTTAGATCTACCACGCAGGAGGCGGTATTCACAATCCTATTTTGTGTGCGGGGGATGGGTACACATACGGTCTGGCCCCCCCTCAACTGAAATTTGGATTTTTTTTAATGGATCTTGGTAGATATTCGTTAGATCAGGTTAGATCAACAGTTTTTTTCGTTAGATCTACCATGCAGGAGGCGGTATTCACAATCCTATTTTGTGTGCGGGGGATGGGTACACATACGGTCTGGCCCCCCCTCAACTGAAATTTGGATTTTTTTTAATGGATCTTGGTAGATATTCGTTAGATCAGGTTAGATCAACAGTTTTTTTCGTTAGATCTATCACACAGGAGGCGATATTCACAATCCTATTTTGTGTGCGGGTAATGGGTATACATAGGGGCTGGCCCCCCCTCAACTGAAATTTGGATTTTTTTTAATGGATTTTGGTAGATATTCGTTAGATCCGGTTAGATCAACTGTTTTTTTCGTTAGATCTACCACGCAGGAGGCGGTATTCACAATCCTATTTTATGTGCGGGGGGATGGGTATACATACGGGCTGGCCCCCCCTCAACTGAAATTTGGAAAAACAATTATGGATTTTGGTAGATATTCGTTAGATCTGGTTAGATCAACAGTTTGTTTCGGTTGGAGGGACAACCCATATGTATTCCCATCCCCCCGCACACTATATAGGATTGTCAATACCCCCTCTTGTGTGATAGATCTAACAAAAAAAACAGTTGATCTAACCTGATCTAACGAATATCTACCAAGATCCATTAAAAAAAATCCAAATTTCAGTTGAGGGGGGGCCAGACCGTATGTGTACCCATCCCCCGCACACAAAATAAGATTGTGAATACCGCCTCCTGCGTGGTAGATCTAACGAAAAAAACTGTTGATCTAACCTGATCTAACGAATATCTACCAAGATCCATTAAAAAAAATCAAAATTTCAGTTGAGGGGGGGCCAGCCCCCCCTCATTAAATATGCAATATCTCAGTAATTAGACTAGATCTAACAAAAATTTTGTCTGATCAAACCTGATCTAACGTAGAGCTATCATAATCAGTAACATTTTGTTGAAATTTTTGTTGAGGGGGGGCTGGCTACGGGTTAGCCCCCCCTGAAAAAGATTGTTAATATTGCCTATTTTAGAGTAGATCTAACGAAAAAAACAGTTGATCAAACCTGATCTAACAATGATCTAACAAATGCCATGATCTTTTGTAAAAAAATTTAATATGGGGGGGCTAACCCGGGGGAGGTTCAATTTTACTGTCTGTTTGAACTATTCTGAACTGCCAATCAAATAAAGCAGAACCTTGTTTCTGGTGTTTTGTTGGAGCAAAAACATACTCTTTTTTATGGACACCTGGGACACCTGACCATTACACCAACAGGGACGTTTATGACATTGCATTCTAAATACATAGACATTAATGTGTACTTGGTCCCAGGGCCGGCCCAAGACATAATGCCGCCTGGGGCGAAGTTTAAGAAAATGCCCCTCTACCCCTCTACCCTTCCTCTCCCTCCCTCCCTATTATCTACTCCCCCCCCCCTGTTGTACTTCAATTACCTTTCAGCAGTCGTACGGCGAGTCTCCCTGCTCTGCCACGGTGCGCGCTGCTTTACTGTTGAGTGCCGGAAATGACATCATATTCCGGCGCTCAGCATTAAAAGCTGGCACCAAGACCGAGCTACAGGGCTCGCAGAGGAGAGAGAGAGGGGCGCTGAGCGGGTACTGACAACTTGGTAAGCGAAAACCACTTGGCGCCCCTCTCTCGACTCCGCTTAAAAAAAAAAGGCACTTGGGGCGGCAGAGTGGCGTCTCTTCAAAAAGGCCGCCTGGGGCAATTGCCCTACTCTGCTCCATGGTAGGGCTGGCCTTGGTTGGTCCCTCCTTTGCAGCTATTAACAGCTTTCATTCTTCTGGGAAGGCTTTTTTCTTGGAGAGTTTCTGTGGGATTTTTTTTTTAAAACACAGTGTGGTTGGTCACATCGCCTGAGCAAAAATCCTGCAATGGCTTGAACAGTGGATGCAGGGTGCAAAATAGTGGCGTTCACAGCCACAAAACACAGCAATGAAGAAAGAAGTGAGCAATGAATGCATCTCCATACTCCAACTGATGAATCCACAGACGTCCAATGAATATAAAAATATGAAGTTTATTGAAAAAAATAATAATAACAAAGCCAATGGAGAGAAGTCTTACAGGCTTCGCTGTGAGGCTTAACCCCTTCATTCCCCTATAGACGTACCAGGACGTCCAAAAAACGCCCACAAAGAAACCCCTATGGACGCCCCGGTACGTCCAGCCCTTCGTGCAGCGTCAGGGACACATCCCTGCCGCTGCACGGGAGACCAGGCTTTCTGCTGCCCGATCTCCCGTAACAGCTTCCGGCATGAAAGCCGGTAAGCTGTTACGGTTCAAAGTGCTTGATCGCGCGATCGCGCAGTTGCAAACGCATCCTGCCCTCCGATGAGGCACAGAGACGATGCGATCTCTATGCAGGTCTGTGATGACCTGCATAGAGATCACAGTGTGATCGGTGCAGGGGGATCGCGGGGAGGGGAGTGAGAAACCATCTCTCTCACTCCCCCTCCCGTACTGAAAGTGAATTCATTTAAAAAATAATATTAAATAAATCATTAAAATAATAATATATATAATACAAAAAAAAATTATAATGTGAGCTGTGATGTCATTGTGACATCACTGGCATGTTCAGGAGGTCCCTAGGAGGATCTCTAACCATTTCTGTGTAAAAATAATATATATAAAATAAAAAAAAAATTTAAAAAATTAAAATTTAAAAAAATATATATAAAAAAAGATAATAAAAAAATTATTAAAAAACCTTACTTCCCATTGCCCTAGCATAACATCTAGCCAGTATAACCCTTCTGCCCCGTTCACAACCCCCAAATCCGTTAAGCCATAGGCATAAAAATTATACAAAATTGTACACTTTATAGTATGCTCCCTGGTGCTGGGAAAGTCTGGAAAATCTATATAAATTAGGTATTTCTGAAATCAGGGCACCTGAATTGACAAACTTGGAGGGGATTTTCCATCACTTTACCTAATTTTGTGAGGATTCAGAGGGAAAATGTAAAAAAAAATTAGTTTAATTTTCTAATCTTCGCTAGTTTTTACTAAATTTCTCATTCTAAATTTTCAGCTAATCATCCAACTATGGTATCAAACGAAAGCTCTATCTCTCCTTGAAAAAACAATATATAGTTTATATGGGTACACTATTCACAGGAAAAGAGAATCATCGCTAAACCAACATACCCCAAAAATGGCAAAATTGCTCTGGGCTTTGAGGTACCAAAAACCCCTGGGATTGAAGGGGTTAATCATAGACCTATGGTGTTTTGGTCATGCATTCACACTCCCCAGTCACTAAAGGCTGCCTGGGGCTAGCCCAAGCCACATGTGCAATTGTACTCCCAATCTTTAAAATGGCCAAATAATGGGGGAATGGCTAGTGTCATGACTTTGCAAAAGTTTTTCATACTTTACTGTGTGTGATGTTATTTATGATTATTGATGGTTATTTATGTAAAATATTTAGAACATTTAGAAGAAGGAAGTATTTTATTTACACAGCTTAACTTTCACAAGTTCCTGCTATTTCTATAAACATCACTGTGATTTTCAGGGTGATAGAACTCTTTGCTGTCCACCAACACTCGTGTTATACATGCTAGTCATGTAACAGGTATGTACCAGTGGATGCACCCATCCCTATTACTACTGATGCAATGTTGTGCCTACAAGTATTTTGCTTCATCTGGAATCCATTTACACTGCAAATCAGTACTCAGTTTGTTCATAGTTTAATTATACTGATTGTCCTGGGGAAATGTTTTATTGGAGATAAACCAAACATCTATCAAGGAAAGGGCTGGCACACTCTGCCCATAGAGCAATTCCACCTAGGTGGCACAGTAATAAAGTAGCCAAAATGTGTTAAGAGATCACATGAAGTATTTAACCCTTCTTACTTTAGACACACTGGTGGCTGTATGTGTAATTGCAAGTAAAATATACAATAAAGCTTTGGGCAGTAGCCCAAAATTCTCACTTGTCCTCTTGCCTTCCCTCCCCTGCACCAGTCACATAGTTCACGAGTATACTGATCAAACGAAATGAGCAATTATAGAAATTATTGTTAAAGTATTAGAGGTAACCTGTTCCTTTATTTTTTTTGCCAATACTACAAGCATTGTTTAGGAGGATATTTCCTTCTTCAGTGGCAAAATAAAGTTATTGGCAGTGACTATGCTATCTGTCTTCAGTAAAAACACAGCAGTAATGAGCATTCCATGACATTATCTCTCACCTTGGAGCTCTGAGTCACAGCAAATGGTTTTGGCCGCAAACCAATAGTTTGTTTTGAAACTCAAACTCCCCCTCCCCCATTTTATATGATGAAACATAAACTTTGACATGTTGCTTAGTATTATTAGTAACATAATTTATTTTTTTTTAAGTAAGAAAAAAAGAAAGAAAGAAACCCTGGAGTCATAGGCGTAAGGGGAACATGACCCTGCCAGCACTACAGGACGGTGCACATGGTATTAGGGCAGGAAAGGGTTAACCCAGCAAGGGTTAGCACGAGGAGAGAATGCACAGGGAACGAGGGAGGAAGTCACAAGGAACGTGACTGTCGGGGGAAGGGGACAGGGCTATAAAGCCCCTCTAAGCACACGTGCAGGGGGCAATTACAAAACACCACAGGAGCAGTTTCCCACCCGCCCTCCCCTTTTGTTTTTTGGCTGTGTGTTTCCATGTTGGCTGGTGTTTTCTTTCCTCCTTTCCCTCTTTTTTCTTTTTTTTTGCAGGATCCGTTTTCTTTGCTGTTGGCGTAGGCGTTCCCTGGAGAAGTTTGAAGGATAATGGGAGTGGCGAGTTGTTGGTTTTGGTTAGAGGTTAGAGTTAATGCCCTCCCTGTACAGGATTAAGCAAAGCGTTAAGGTGGAGCTCCCCTATTGACCCACGGTCGTTTGGGCGATTGTGGTATCCGTCTGTGTTTAGGTTGGGAACCCTCAGCTGTTTGTACACAGGTGTACAGAAGACTGTATAGTATTTATACAGAAGTTATTATTAAAGTGTTTTTTACAATAATTTATAAGATGTTAAATAAAGTTATGTCGAGACATTTGTTAAATAAATGTCTCGGCCTTTTCTAAATCCAATCCTGCTGGTGTCTGTCTTTTATTTCGGGTTTGGGAAATGGGGAACCTCCTGGGTATGGGCAGTGCAAGGGTCAAGAGGGTAGGTACATGCGTAGTTTGTGGGGAGACTCTATCCTCACTATTTTACATATGATATGCTGTAGTCACAAAATTAAAGCCTTTGTGAAGATCCTGGGAAGGAGGGTGCAGCTTGACCGAGAAGGGCAATGTGTGAGTGTGGAGGAGTGTATGGATGGAGTGAATGGTAGGTTAAGGGTGGAGTGACCGGGGCTGTTGATAAAGGGGATTTACCAACAGAAATGTGACAATTTCTGTAAATACAGGCCCTGCATAAACATTAGATATCTGCCTTGCCTAAAGCTTTAATAGTAGACACCTATGATAACACTTCAGGAATTTACCTGTCCTAAACAGGGACACTTCCATGTTAGAAATAAACATTTTCACTGACTTGCTAGATACAGACTTGCTTCTTCATATATCCCCACGGATCTGATCGAAATTCTTTTTTGAAACAGGCATCTTCTGATTTTAATGTATACTATTACAGTCTTTTGATTTGTAATGTATTACAAAATTAAATTTATATGCTTTATTGTGTTTTTGGGATACTTGTAGATTCATAAGTAAACAGAGAAACCAATCGTTATCGTTATTGCTGTCAATCATGTTAACAACAAAAGAAAATTGCAGGTGATGAGCGGCAAGCAAAATTGAACAAACTTTTAATTTTTGCTGCAATTTGTTTCTGACATTCAAATACGTTTTCCATCTGTTCGGTTCTGAAGAAATTTGGCGGGTAAAAAACCTTTCAACAGCATCTCAAGGTTTAGGAAGAGATCCAGACTCCACCAGGAAAAGTCTGAGGTGTTCAGTTGGCATGTGCAGGCCACCCCTGAGGTTCCCCCTCCCCGTCATGACTTTTCTCCTCCTTCTTATATCCTCCCTTTCTCTCTATCTGTCCACTATATGTCCCCTTATTCATTATCTCTCCCATTTCACGCTCTGTCTCCCTTTCCCTCATCTCATCTATTTCTCTTTAACCCCCTTCTCACTATCTCTCCTCTTTCTCATTATTATTTTTTTCTTTATTTAATTTTTTACACAATTGATACAGAGACAAAGACAAGCAACAGATTCTGCATGTTCAGTTTGGAAGAATCTATATTTAACAAAACAAAAAAACAAACGAAAAGGAAAAAATAAATAAAAGCTATCGCTTCCTTTCTCTCTCCTTCTCATTATCTCCCCCCTATATCTTCATCTTTATTTCTACATTTTCATGCTATCTATTTTATATTATCTGGGTTGTATCTGGGGGCAAGCCAATGGTCAAAAGCTGGGATGTCAAGCAGGTTCAAGTAAGGAGCTGTAGCAAGGACACAAGGACAGAGGCGTATCTACTGAAAATAGCGCCTATGGCAAGCACTGAAATTGCGCCCCTGTCCAAATATCTAAAACCCATTTACTAGCCCCTGCTGCCCATATATATATAAATATTAGTCCCTGCTGCCGATAGCAGGTATAGATCAACACACAAACCCAGATCAATTGAAATTCACTTGTGATCTCAGCACTGAAGTTATATATCAAATAAACAGAATCAGACATACAAGTCCTGTATTTGCAGGTATACAATAATAATATATGAAACGTAGCATCGCAGGTGTAGATCAACTGAATAAGACATATTAACCCTGTATTTGCAGGTACACATAAATAATGTATGGAAACATAGCATAGCAGATATGGATCTACAGAATAACACAAAAACCCAGCTTTGCAGGTAAAAATCAATTGGAATTCACATAAAAACACGGCATTAAAGGTATATTTAAAACCCCCTAAATTACAGGCATAGAATACAGGTTGCACACCCCAAAGCCAGCCCTGGCGTCCACACTGCCCACATAGAACCATAGAACCCAGATTACACACATAAGATTTGCAATCTTTGTCCCCAAATAGCCCAGCACAAGCACCATCTTTGCCCTTCCACAATTATACATCTATGATACACAAACACTTTTACAGTCACTCACTAATTCACACTTTAATTCAGACAACTCATCCACACATTAACTCATGCTCTCCCTCATTCACTCAATGCATCCACACATTAACTCATGCTCTCCCTCATTCAGACAATTCATCCACACATTAACTCATGCTCTCAATGCATCCACACATTAACTCGTGCTCTCCCTCATTCAGACAATTCATCCACACATTAACTCATGCTCTCCCTCATTCAGACAATACATTCACATATTAACTCATGCTCTCTCTCATTCACTCAATGCATCCACACATTAATGCACACTCTTTACTTATATCTACCCCCTCTCCCTCCCCTATCACTTTCTACCCCCCCATCTCCCTCCCTTATCACTTTCTACCCCCCTCTCCCTCCCTTATCAATTTTTACCCCCCTCTCCCTCCCTTATCAATTTTTACCCCCCTCTCCCTCCCTTATCAATTTTTACCCCCCCTCTCCTTCCCTTATCACTTTTTACCCCCTTCTCCCTCCCTTATCACTTTTTTTAACCCCCTCTCCCTCCCTTATCACTTTCTAACCCCTCTCCCTCCCCCTACCCACTATATATCCTCCCCCCCTTACCCACTATATACCCTCCCCCTACCCACTATATACCCTCCCCCTACCCACTATATACCCTCCCCCCCTACCCACTATATACTCTCCCCCCTACCGACTATATACCTTCCCCCTACCCACTATATACCTTCCCCCCCCTACCCACTATATATCCACCCCCCCCTCTCACCTTGAAGTCCAGCGACGGGAGCACGATGCTGCTGTCTTCCTGCACCGCTCGCTGGTGCCCGCTGCTTCACTGCTGAGCGCCATAATGTGACGTCATATTTCGGCGCCCAGCAGTGAAGCAGCGGGCACCAGCGAGCGGCTTTTAAACGCTGTCTTCTTTTTTTTGATACAGGGGAGAACGAGGGGCGCCGAGCGGTTGCTAGGCGCCTGTCACGGCTAGAGGACCAGCAGTGCAGGAACCTGGTATCATCCACCGGTACGGGAGAAGGGCAGTTAACTGGTTGCAACAGGCAAAAGAGTAGTAGTTACACGGAGCCGAGGTCAGGAGTAGGCAAAGACAGGATAATCAAAAACAAGCCGGGTCAAACACAGGAGATAGACAGGAACGTCAAAAACAAGCCAGGGTCAGAAGCCAAAATCACGAAGTAAGGTATTTAATAAGCACAGCCAACATGCACAAGGCACTATCACAGGCAATGAGCTAGTGCAACAGCCAGGTTTAAATAGACATGCTAATTGCATTTCCCGCCCAGCATGAAACGGAGGCTTGGAACGCACAAGGGTAGTGCCTATAAGAGGCCACACGGTGGCGCGCGAGTACACAGGGCCAGAGTCCATGCAGTCTGTGTTCAGGAAACCTGCCAGCGGCTACAGGCGTGGAGGGGTTTCAGAAGATCGGCGGTTCGGGCAGACGGAAGGTAACTACCCCGCAGTTACACTACCCCCCCTTAAAAGGGAGCCGTGCTGGCGACCAGGAGCTGGTTTGGTAGGATGACGGCTATGAAAAGCACGAACCAGACGGGGTGCATGGACATCAGCAGCATCAATCCAGGATCGTTCTTCTGGTCTGTATCCCAACCAGTGGACAAGATATTGTAGTCTGCGTCTGAATATTCTCGAATCGATGATAGCCTCCAGCTCATACTCATCAGGACCTTGGCCCAACACGGGTTTCGGAGTGGACAATCGTCAAGAGAATCGATTACGGACAACAGGTTTCAATAGCGATACGTGGAAGACGTTGTGTATTCGCATGTTGGATGGAAGTTCCAGGGCGTAAGAGACGTCATTTATTTTAGCCAGGACTTTGAAAGGACCAACGTACTTGGGACCTAAGGTCTGTGTGTTCTGTTTGAGATGTAAATGCTGTGTAGAAAGCCAGACCGAGTCCCCAGGTGATATTGGTGATCCTACGGAACAACGTTTATCCGCAGCCCGTTTTTGAAGCAGCTTGGCTTTAGAGATAGCCTCCGAAACTTCTTTCCAAGTTGTTGTAGAGATCTGTGATGGGAGTCGGCAGCTGGAACGTCAGAAGGGAAACTGTTGGGTGGCCATAAGTTAGGTTCAAATCCCATGGCCGCACAGAAGGGAGAGGTCTTGAGGACCTCATGGTACGAGGAATTGTAAGACAGTTCAGCCAGGTGAAGTAATGATGCCCAATCGGACTGATCCTTAGTGACGTAGACACGAAGGTATTGTTTTAACACTTGATTAGTCCGTTCGGCTTGCCTATTAGTTTCAGGATGATAGGCAGATGAAAATTGTAAACGAATGTCCAGGTGGGAACACACAGCCCTCCAAAATCTAGAGATAAATTGCGAACCTCTGTCAGAGGTGATGCTTTGAGGAATCCCATGAAGTCGAAAGATCTCTTTTAAAATTATTGTTGCTTGTTCCGCAGCAGTGGGTAACTTGGCTAGTGCGATAAAATGGGCTTGCTTAGAGAACAGATCAACAACTACTAGGATCGTAGTCTTTCCTTCGGAAGGTGGTAAATCAGTAACGAAGTCCATAGCTAGTTGTGTCCAAGGTCGAGTGGGGGTTGGCAATGGTTGGAGAAGGCCAGCGGGAGAAAACGCACATTACGGATTCCGCGATGCCCAGCTATAGGGGAATTGTGGGCCCATGACAAGACTTTGCTGCGATGTATAGGGGGTACGTACAGACGACCAGGAGGAACTGCCAGATCTTTGGGTCGGTAGCGTTGAGAGCGAGAGGTGCTTTGGAGAACGGCAGTCGAGATGTTGGCAACAATACGATGGGACGGAATGATGGTCTCATCTTTTACAACAGTATTAGGACCCTCAAATTGTCTAGATAAAGCATCAGCCTTGATATTCTTTGATCCAGGGCGATAGGTAATTATAAAATTAAAGCGAGTAAAGAATAAGGCCCAGCGTGCTTGGCGAGGATTAAGTCTTTTAGCCTTTTCCAGGTAAAGTAAATTTTTATGGTCAGTAATTATAGTGATCGGTGTCTCCGTCCCTTCCAGGAGATGTCTCCACTCTTCTAGAGCCATCTTGATGGCCAACAATTCCCTATTTCCCACATCATAATTAGTCTCTGCATCAGAGAATTTTTTAGAAAAAAACGAACAAGGATGTATTCTGTTGGTCTTGCAGTCTCTTTGAGACAGAATAGCACCGGCACCTGTCTCCGACGCATCCACTTCGAGAATAAAGGGCAAGGAAGTGTCAGGTCTGTGAAGACCTGGAGCAGATAGGAAGACCCTCTTTAGTTTTTCAAAAGCCACAACAGCCTCGGTAGGCCAATTGTTGGGAGTGGCTCCCTTACGGGTTAAAGCGGTAATGGGAGACACTATGCGAGATAAATTACGAATGAAACGGCGATAATAATTGGCAAAACCTAAAAATCGTTGAATTCCTTTGAGATCAGTGGGCCTCCTCCACTCCTTGATGGCTGTGACCTTCTCCGGATCCATCTCTAATCCGGTGTCGGATATTATATATCCTAGAAACTTGATATGACTGCGTTCAAACTCACATTTCTCAGCTTTGGCATACAGGAAATTTTCTCTTAAACGTTGCAACACCTGCCGAACATGTCTCCTATGGTCTTCTAGGGTGGCTGAGAAAATCAGGATATCAGCATTACAAAGGCCAAAAGGCATCACCAGATACTCATAATGACCGAATCGGGTGTTGAAAGCGGTTTTCCACTCATGTCCCTCTCTGATCCTGATTAAATCGTATGCACCCCGAAGATCTAGTTTAGTGAAGATCTTAGCGTCCTTTAAGAGGTCATAAAATTCTGTGATGAGGGGCAATGGGTATTTATTCTTCACGGTTATTTTATTCAACCCCCTGTAGTCTATGCAGGGTCTGAGAGATCCATCTTTCTTCTTAACAAAGAAGAACCCCGCACCCGCCGGGGAGGAGGAAGGACGAATAAACCCCTTTTCCAGACAGTCTTTTATATATATCGACAAGGCCTGATTCTCAGGTCCAGAAAGTGGGTATGTCCGACCTGAAGGGGGAGATGTCCCTGGAAGGAGTTCGATGACACAATCACAATCATGAGTGCGATGAGGGGGCAAGGTATCGGCCCTCTGTTTCGAGAATACATCCAGATAGTCCCAATACTGTGTAGGAACAATCCCTTTAGGGTCGACTGAGGGACTTTCTAGAATAGAGTTCACCTTTAAGGGACGTAAACAGCAAGTTCGAAAACAGCAAGAACCCCAAACCGTAATTTGTCCCTCGCTCTAGTTGATCGTAGGATTATGTCTCCTCAGCCATGGCAATCCCAAGATAACCGGAAGGTGCGGACTGGAGAGAACATCAAAGCAAATTTGTTCACAATGAAGGAGACCCACAATCAGACGAAGACTTGGTGTTTCATGAGTTATAAGGCCAGGACCGAGAGGTGTCCCATCCACTGCTGCCACGGTACTGCTCTGGGATTTAGAAACCAGCGGAATACCCTGGAGTTGAGCCCAGGTCTGGTCAATGAAGTTCCCTGCGGCACCGGAGTCAATGAAAGCTTGTGTGGCCACTTGGTGACCTTTCCACTGTAGCGTGATGGGTACGAGAAATCGGGTATCAGAAGGAGCAGTTGAGGCTTTTACATTGCTCAGTGGAATGCCTCGGTCGTCCACTAAGCATGAGCGTTTCCCGACTTCTTGGGACAATTAATAGCCATATGACCCTTCTGTCCACAATACAAACAGAGTCCCAAGACACATCTCCGTTGTTTCTCAGCATCAGATAGCCGGAGAAGAGGACCAATCTCCATGGGTTCAGGAGCCGGAGTAGAAGATTCCACCATGGTGGGTGCAGGGTGAGGACGTGGAGTCGGGCGATAGGGGCAATATTTTCTTTCGCTCTCCTTCTCTAGACGTTTCTCCTGGCCCCGTGCGTCTAATTTGAGACACAAGGCGATAAAGTCCTCCAAATTCTCGGGCAGATCTCGATAGGTAAGGGCGTCTTTGATTGAGTCGTTTAACCCCCTGCGGAATGCTGCTTTCAAGGCTTGGGTGTTCCAATCAGTCTCATAGGCAAGAGTACGAAACTCTATAGCATACTGGGCCACAGACCTTTTGCCCTGCTGCAGTTCCATAAGTATTGCCTCGGCGGATTCAACCCTTCCAGGAGCATCAAATACAGCACGAAAAGCCGCGAGAAAGGCATCCGCGTCGTCCAATAGTGGAGACTGATGTTCCATAAGGGGAGAAGCCCAAGCAAGGGCCTCACCTCAGAGTAAGTTAATAATGAATGCCACACGATTGGCATGAGAGGAAAAAGTCTCTGGTTGGGTTCTGAAATGAAGTTGGCATTGATTCAAAAACCCCCGACATTCACGAGGATCCCCAGCATACTTCTCAGGAACAGGCATCTTAGGAGGTTTTCCGCCCCGAAGTCTGTCGGACTCTGAAGGAATCGAAGCTGCAGGGAGTCTCGCTGAGGCTGCAGAGGAGGGCAACGGACCGGAAGTGGTTAAAGATCGGAGTAACTCCGTAATAGTGTCCATCTTTTGTTCCAGCGACTGAAGGTGGGAAGCATGCGAAGCCAGCACCTGATCTTGGTGGTCTTGACGAGAGGGCACACGAACCAAGTCTGCGGGGTCCATGGTAAGGCCTGTGATAATCTGTCACGGCTAGAGGACCAGCAGTGCAGGAACCTGGTATCATCCACCGGTACGGGGCAGTTAACTGGTTGCAACAGGCAAAAGAGTAGTCGTTACACGGAGCCGAGGACAGGATAATCAAAAACAAGCCGGGTCAAACACAGGAGATAGACAGGAACGTCAAAAACAAGCAAGGGTCAGAAGCCAAAATCACGAAGTAAGGTATTTAATAAGCACAGCCAACATGCACAAGGCACTATCACAGGCAATGAGCTAGTGCAACAGCCAGGTTTAAATAAACATTCTAATTGCATTTCCCGCCCAGCATGAAACGGAGGCTTGGAACGCACAAGGGTAGTGCCTATAAGAGGCCACACGGTGGCACGCGAGTACACAGGGCCAGAGTCGATGCAGTCTGTGTTCAGGAAACCTGCCAGCGGCTACAGGCGTCGATGGGTTTCAGAAGATCGGTGGTTCGGCAGACGGAAGGTAAGTACCTCGCAGTTACAGCGCCCCTCTCTCTCCTCCGCATCAGTGTTTAAAAGCCGCTCGCTGGTGCCGGCATTTCATGCTGAGCGCCGCAATATGCCGGCATATTGCGGCGCTCTGCATGAAATGCCGGCACCGGGACGGGGGTAGAGGGCTCGTGGAGGAGAATGAGGGGCTCCGAGCGGTTGCTAGGCGCCCCTCTCTCTCCTCCGCATCAAAAAAAAACAAAAAAAACCCGGCATTTAAAAGCCACTCACCGGCGCCCCCCTTGAGATGGCGCCCATGGCACGTGCCATGGCTGCCATACCCTATATACGCCTGCACAAGGAGAATAGTGACTGTATAGGAAGAGGCACCAAAGCTTGGCAAAATTCAAGCAGGAATGAAGGATGAGCTGGGTTTATATCAAGAAAATAAACCCAAGACTCCTTCCACCACCATCAGAGTGCCACATCCTGTCACTCCAGATTGTCAGGAACACTACTTCAACAGCTGTACTAGGTTCTTCACCAATAAGGACATGCCATCAGACAGTAGGGCACCCCCCACCAACTTAATCACGTGGGTAGACACAGTGTGCACTCACTCAAGGAGGGGATGTGGCCTGTTTCGTAACCATCACTGGTTGATGCTAGTGGAGGCCCCTGCCGGCGACAAATAGAGTCGCTCTTATGGACCTTTAACTCTTGCCCCCCCCAGGCCAAGTTTCGGCATCAGGCGTTAAAGGTCCGTACAAGTGACTCTGTATTTGCAGGTGTATAATAACAATGTTATGGAAACATAACATACCAGGTATAGATCAATAGAATAACACACAAACCAAGGTTTACAGGTATAGATCAACTGGAAGCCTCATGTAAAATCAGCACTGAAGTTATAGATCAAATAAACAACACACAGCACAGGCTTGGATCAACAGGCCTGGATCAACTGAATTAGACATACAAACCCTGTATTTGCAGTTATACATAAATAATGTATGGAAACAGCATAGCAGATATAGATCAACGTAATAGCACACAAACACAGCTTTGCAGGTATAGATCAACTGGAAATCACATTACTCAGCATTAAAGGTATAGATAAAACCCTCTAAATTACAGGCACATCCCAAAAGCCAGCCCTGGCATCCGCATTGCCCACATAGAACCTGACCAGCACCCAAATTACACACATAGGCCATCATTGTCCCTAAACAGCCCAGGCTTAGCAGACTTTGTCCCAAACAGCCCAGCATGAGCCATATTTGTCCCCAAACAGACCAGTGTGAGCCATCTTTGCTCCTCAACAGGCCAGCATTAGACATCTTTGTCCCCAAACAGCCCGCTCTGTGCCATCTTGTCCCATAAACAAGGCTCAAACACCCTGAATGTGCCATCTTTACCTTTCCCCAAATCACTTACACATTTATGATACACACAAACACTTATACAGTCACTCATTCATTCACTCTTCCATTCCCACAATCATTCATTCTCTCACTCATTTACACATATTCATTAATGCATTTTCAAAAATCATTCAAGCAATTCATCCACATATTAATTAATTCGCTAATGCATACACAATTAATTCATTCTCTCAGTCATTCACATAATTCATCCACACATTCATTATCACTCATTCACACAATTCATCCACACAGTTATTCATTCTCTTATTCTCACTCTTTATTTCAATATTCTTACTAACTCTCTTTCTCACTAGCAACCCCCTTCCTATCTCACAAGCGACCACTCCCCCCTTCTCACTTTCTACTACCCCTTTGTAGTTCACTTGCCCTGCTGAAGTCCTGTGGTAGGAGCGTGAGGCCTCTGTCTCGCTGCTCTGCCTCGGTGCTCACTGCTTCACTGGTGAGCACCGGGATATGACGTCATATTCCGGGACTCCGCTTGAAATGCAGCGACCAAGACAGAGGCCTCACACTACCACTGCCACAGTCAGGGCAACTCTGAGGTGAGTGGTGGCAGGGAGCGGAGGAAACAGAAGGACGCCAAGCAGTTGCTGAAAACCTTTTCATTAGCGACAGCTTGGCTCCCCTCTCTCTCTCTCCTCTGCTCCCTGCCACCTATGCACCTGCATCGGTGCAGTCCTGACCTTGGTGATAGGACGGCCACCTGGCGCCCCTTCTGCCATGACGCCCTGTGCGACCGCACAGCTTGCACACCCCAAAGGCCGGCTCTGCATGCTACCAATCAAGGTGCTATTAAGATCAGGCACAGGGGGACTCCAAGCTATCCAGGGACACCTTGCTTGTGGGTGAGCTCCTTTGAGAAGGCCCCGAAACAGCATGTTTATATCCCCCCATACTATTTCTCCACAGGGGGTCCCAGAGTCAAAACAGAGAAATAATCATGTTTAGAAAACCCTTTTAATATGTTAATGTGAGTTGGTTTGTGGACCTTGTTGTGAACTTTGTGTATTTTGTGGGTCCATTGTGTGTGTTTAACTTATGGTGTTCCTTATCTGATTGAGTTGTGTATATAAGGCTGTGTGTTGCTGCAAAAAGTATTCTATTCTCACCTCAACATTGGTTCTGTCTGATGTTTGGGTGGGTTGGTATAATACCTCACTGTCCTTTTCAGAACAGTACCAGCACTGCATAAGCTACTCCATGGCTAGCTACAGTGGAATCGTGGCTTCAGTACATTGGTGTCCCAATTCCTCTCTACAGCGCTAGTCTTGGCTGATGCTGAAAGGGTTAATCCTTGGTGTCTTGGAGAAGGAAGCACAGTTTGGTGGCCATTCCGTCACATGCATATTCACCTACTGAATTGAATTAAATATTGCTGCAGCCTTTTAAAAAAATGATATTATTGATATGAAAGTTGAGGAGTGGGATACAGAGAAGTAAACTCTGACCATTCCCCACCCAACCCTGTCCGCTCATTTCCCTTTCCGGCCGTCTTCACCTAACTAATATTTTTTTTATTAAAATAGCTACCCTTGAGTCCAGATTCTCAACTCATCCTCACCGTTATGATGTCAGGTTTAAATAACCTATAAGTAATCTTCAGCCTCCAGAGCTCAAAGGTCCGTAGGCATGTGCCTAGTATGCTTAATGGATAATCTAGCAGTGTCCCCAAAGATCCAAGGTTGTTAGGGATTTGTTGGTTCTGTTATTAATAAAACAATTGTTTTATTGGTTTTGATATAGATGCAGACTCTTCAGGCTATTAGTTAAGTAAAAACTGTGATTGTTACAGTTACTTTCCCTTTGCTCCATTGAACAGAATATCTTAATAATGCATTTTAAAGTACCATATTTGTTCGATTATAAGACAAGGTTTTTTCCAGAGCAAATGCTCAGAGATCAGGGTTCCCCGTGATCTCTGACAGCCGGGGGTTGTCTGCACGATGGACGCAGACAAGCCCCGCTGCTTACTGCGCCTCCTCCCGGCTGCAGCAGAAGTTGTCTACGCGAATCGTGTAGAGCTCTACACGCTGCCCGGACTACGCACCGGGGACTCAGAAGCGCTGGTAAGTTTGGAGGAGGGAGGGAGTGTTAAATGGGGTGCATAAGGCATTTCTGAAATGCCTTTTAACCCTCTATACGCCACTCTGCCTCCTGAAATGCCTTATACCTCCCTATATGCCACTCTGCCCTATAATATGCCTTTTAACCCCCTAAATGCCAGAATGGCATATAGGGGTATAAAGCAATTCTGGAGGCAGAGTGGCACATAGGTGGTCAAAAGGCATATCATGGGGCACAGTGGCATTTAGAGGGTATAAGGCATTTCTGGGGCAGAGTGGCAAGCCAGGGGGGCAGATGTGCATAACAGGGGGGAAGGTTGAAAAAAAAGGAAATAAAAAAAAAATATTTTTCTCAATCATAGCTTTTATTTTAAAAAAAATGTTCACATAGTTAAATGAATTAACATGAATTAACATTTACTGGTAAAACTTTTTTCCTATAGGGTCGTCTTATATTCAGGCTTTTTCTTTTTTTCATAAATTAATATTAAGATTTTGGGGGGTCGTCTTATAATCTAGCCAATACGGTATGTATGCATATAGGCTTCAAACTAAATTAGCTTCAGTATCCTTGCATATTCTAACAATTTCAGAAGCTTTTATTCATGTCCAAAAACGTTTGACTCCAAGCAAAGGTTTTCTCACACAGCCTAAGTAAACATGTACAATATGACCTCAGTTTACGAATGACATCATCTCCCTACAGTACAAATGATAGCATGATGATTTGTTTTAACATGTTTCCCCTTATGTCATTGCTTTTTTTTCAATGCGACCTGATTTGATGAATGCCCTTTGGTTATATTAACATATGGTGTTGAAATTTGTAGTATGTTACAATAATATTTAGGTGTTCATTTATTTTTGTCTGCTGGGGATGTTTATACATGAACAGTGTTTTTTGTTGTAGCTGAGGCATTCATACCTCATAAGTATGGCTGCTTTAGGGTTTGAAAAACCTATTATGTAGATTATGCACAAGTTCTTTACAGTGCCATACTTTGCGGCAGCACCCCGTGCGTCATGTCATGCTGGTGCTGGTGCTGGTGCTCCACCTCAGAAGGACGCAGGTGATAAGGGACACTACAGGGGCTGTGCCAGCTAGGAAAATGTAGATGTAAAATGGCTTGTTACAAGGGAGACCTCTGATTTCTCAATCCAACTCATTAAGCAGCCCTCAATAAGCCATTTAATATGTAATATGGTACAGTGGCTGCCTTTTTGCTCCCATTTGCACACTTTACACACAGTTCCTTCACCCCTCTGCAAATTATTGTAATCACTCCTCTGTTTATAACCTTACGCTGTTTATGGAATGTAAATCCCTGCCCTGTTTTAGGAAATAATAATGGACATCTACAGGGCTTCCTTATTTCTAAATGATCCCTTGGGCCCATACAGTTGTACATTTTACATATTGGCATGCAAAAAGAAGTTACACATACAATCACGTAGACTAAAACTCCCTTCAGAAAAGAGTGCATGTGCCCACTTAGGGTATAGGTGTCCCAAGGGGTTGGCATTGGGCAGTGAGATACAGTAATATATATGATGGTCTGTTTGTGCTGATCCCCATAGACTTAGATGGAAAGAGATTTGGTGCTCTTCTAATTGGTCACCGTTCCCCATAGTGTAACTTAAGAAGAGTATGTGCTTCTCCCATTAGCAGCATTACCTCCACCCCTGCTGTTTATTGAGTGTTTGATTGGCTGTTTTGGCTAGCCCTATATTGTCAGCTGGTTAGGTTGTAAAATATTCTACTACAACTACTGAATTTGAATCCTAATCTTTTTATCTTTTTCTTTTGATCTGTACCAAAGCTGAACTAGCTACCAGATAACGTAGATCTTTATGCTCATGCAGCATGTGGCATATCTACCTGGTGGCTGCACACTGCAGTACCTGATCTGCCTCTGGCGAGTTAAGGTTGGGTAAGCTTGGAGCGATGTTGGCCAATCTAGCCTTCTTAGCGATGGATATTAGTGGTGGTTTCTAAAAACAACAGAAAATGACCTACCCTGTTGCACTCACAGTAACATGGTCCACCAATCACAGAAACCAGCTCTAGTTGTATGCAGGGATATTTAAATTATTATTATTTTTTAAATGTTTTAAGCTGCTGTCAATTGGTTACAAGGTCCCATAAAAATTCTCACTAAAGCCTAACTTCCTAGTTGCAAAAGTAAAACTGCCAATCTTTGGACATTTGAAATGTTGGAATTTAAGGAATGCTTTCCAAGGTTTTGTGCCTTGGGAGTCTCTCCATATTGCACCCCAGAGAAGAAAGCCTTATTTACATTTATTATTTATTTATTTATTTTTATTATTATTTACATTTGCTTTAAAACAATGAATGCAAGTGGCCTTAGAAGCATGATTTATTTTTAAATGAAGAAAAGAAAAACTATATTACCCATAGAAATAAAGGAAATGTCCATGTTTTTCACATTTGTCAGTCATGTTCGATTATTGAATTCACCCCAACGTTCCTGCTCAAGAATAAGAAGTATAACACAATGCATTATTACACTGGTTATCAGAAATAACTGACTTCCTCTTACAGAGGAAATACTTAAAAGTCACAGTAGTGCTTTGGAGCAAGAACGGAAAAGCCAAATTGAGTAAGAAAATGACACAATGCAGTTTAACACACACACAGCTAGCGAAAAACAGTTTGTTACCAGAGTCTAGAACTACCACTAAAAAGTAAAACACATCGTCAAGAACTACCTTCTGCTGTCCGCAGGTAAGAAACACGAGAAAGTGTTTATGCTGTAAGTTCTGTTAATAGATAAATGGGTGTTTTAAAAAGTTTTAACAGTAACACAGTAACTGTATGAATACTGAGTTTCTATGTATTTCCGATATATATTCAATTACTGAATTTGTTTACAAAATTATAAAAAAAGTTGTGCAATACAGAATCAATTTTACAGGAGTTGGGTTATTCCTAAACAGCAGCTTTGGTGCAAGTGGCCTAAATACTAGCCAGCAGGAAAATGTCACTGGTTGCTATGGTGATAAGACCACCATATGCACCATAATTCATTTTTATAATGTACTCTTTAAAGTAAACAGTTAAGAAATGGGACACAATTATAAAGAACACAGTTTTAAACTGTTAAAGTGCTGGAATGTATGCCTTAAATTCCTATATGATTGGGGTTTTTTTTTGTTTTAGATTACTTTTAGACATTATTAAGGTGAATATAGTATAGTAACCCATTATAGAATGTTGGGCATTTCTTTGATTGTAAAAATTAGTTTTTTAGTGTAATTGGCAACTATACAGGCATTCTATGTACACTCGCAAATACGGACAGCGCATTCATTCTCTGCTTTATGTATGCTTGCTTCGCAAGAACTGATGCATAACAGCATGCCGCCATCATGTCTGTTCATCTTTTGCGTGTCTTTTGAGCATTTCAAGTTTTGTGGTGCAATTGACGATAGAAGCAACATTGTGACAGAACATTTTTGCTGCGTATAACTACATGCTCCATAACAAATTAGAAAAATGGTGAAAAACATTGGAGAAGCTGGATGGAAGCTTGCGTGTCTCCTACAAAAGCCTTTAAATTTAAATTACAGTGTTTCCTTACTCATATCCATGTTTGTTATATTTGGAATTGTGGTGGGACAATGGACTTAATGTCCACTATCAAACAAATAAGTGCGCTTTAATTGCTTTTTGTGGCTATCTGAATGTTAATTCACAGATGCTCACAACTAGTATGAGGAATTTTGGCTTTAGTGGGGACTGAACTCTATTACACCCTTTCACATATCAGGACATCATAACAATCATCTGTTCTTAGCAGGTCTAAAAATTACATCAATACAACCTCAGATGACATATTACACTGTGTCATGATTTATTCAACAAAAGTAAAGCCAACCTGGAGAAGCCATGTGTGAAAAACCAAGTACACCAGTAATGCTTCCATAGGAATTAAGATGCTAAGTAGTGGACTGGTCTGGGGCATTCAGGTGTGTGTTTACAGAGTGCCAAGGAGGAAAGGCATCAGCAATGATCTTAGATAAGCAATTGTTGCTGCCCATCTTCCCAGGGGTGGACGTCCCAGCAAATTCACCCCAAGGTCAGACCGTGCAATGCTCAGAGAAATTGCAAAAAAAAAGAGTTATGTCACAGACTCTACAGGCCTCAGTTGGCATGTTCATGACAGTACAATTAGAAAGACTGTAACAAGTATGGTTTGTTTGGAAGGGTTGCCAGGAGAAAAGTCATCTCTCTAAAAACATCGCACCATTGTTTAGGTTTACAAAGTTGCATTTGAACAAACCACAATGCTTCTGGAACAATGTCCTTTGGACAGACGTGACCAAAGTGGAGATGTTTGGCCATAATGCAGATATGTGCGAGAGTGACCATAATGCAGATATGTGCGAGAGTGACAGGGGTTCCACTACTCAGTATGAGGCAGAAGCATAAACAATATCTTCCTTTTTTATTCTATTTTTTTTTATATACAGTGATATCCTCTATAATGTGTCTATCATACTGTACATTTTTTCTAAAAAAATGTTCGCTAAATGATCTTATTTGTTGCTTAGCCTATTTACAATGATTGCAGAACCTAAAGAGCGAGTGTTTGTTAAACAACATAGCGGAAGAAAAATATTTGTGCGGCAAACTGTTTGCTTCTATTTCTCTTGTTGTATTTGTAAAAAAAAAAATAATAATTATAGGGGACTAAATACATGGTACTGTCTTTACAGATTACAATTGTATATTGTTTATTGTATATTGTTTTTTGTATGCATAGTTTGGAGTGTTGCCAGTGATAAATCCACTTTGGGCAACTTTTCACATTTTCATCTGTAGATTCTGTAAACAGGAAATAGAATTTGCTTCCCTCTCTGGCATCAATGAACTTAATACGGCAAAGCATAGCATTGTGGTTAGTTAGGAGATGAGACATTTTACATATTACTGTCTGTTATCATTTTAAATCAGATTACCCTACCTCAAACTACTAGGTAACAATAGTAATTTAACCTGCATATACAATTTTATATAAAATTATCAAATACTGAAAATTACTGTGCATATTAGGGTAGAATCATATACTGTAAAGAGGAAACTGGTTTCCTGAATAGGTTCCCACTATAAGATTTTATATAACTAAGTAACACTGTGACTATAGGTCATATAGGCCCAGACTTACTGTCTGGCACACTTGATATACGTGTGCTGGATTGTACCTAACAATTCTCTCACTCAAGACCATTTAGGCTGCCAGTATGATAATATAGTATGTGGTCTCCTGTCTGGATACATGCAGTCACATGCTACATGTCTTCATCTAGGTCAGGGGCGTCCAAGTTTTTTCTGCAGTGGGCCACTTCATCAGAATTGTATACGTGCGCGGGCCGCACTAATTTTTCACTGTGAGAAAATATGGCTTTTAATAAAATATGCAGATTAAAATAAAGTAAATGACACAAAACCTTTACTTTTCCTCTCACTGATTTCTGGGCCTAGAAAGTTTTGTGACTACAAATTCAGGATTCTGGATAAGTAAAAATAAAATAGTTCTATTTATTTTAGCGATGCACTAAAATGAAAATTCTGGACCAAAACCGAAAATTCAGGGTTCACTTAGCCGAAACTGAAAATTACCCCCCCACACTTTTAATAAAAGTAAGTTACATACCAAAATTGTACAAAAAAAGATATATTATGATTGTTAACAGCAATCTCAGGCATACCCAGATTCCAGCATGTACTGGTTAGCTGGGCATTGTATTTTTTGTCCAATTTTAGTGTGTAACCACATTTTCATTAAGTAACACACCACAATTGGACAAAAAAAATCAACAATATGACTTGGCATGATAGGAGTGTGATTGCTAACAGCAAACACACTCTTTTATACCCAGGCAACCAGTAAATGCTGGAACCTAGGCATGATGGGACTGTGATTGCTGTTAGCAGATTGCTGTTAGCTGTTAGCAATCACACTCCTATCATCCCAAGTCAGCCAGTACATGCTGGTACAGGGTGGCTGTAAGTGCAGACCCCATACTGCTGGCAGCATCAATACACAAGGAAGGCCGCTAGCCAGGTTTCAGCATGTACTGGCTGACTTGGCATGATAGGAGTGGGATTGTTAACAGCAATCACAGTCCCATCATGTCTAGGTTCCAGCACTTACACATCCATGCTATCACACACACAAATTCATTCATATACTCATTCGTTCCCTCAATCAGACATACTCATTCACACACCCTCCCCCACCCCCTTACCTGCTCTACAGCTCTCGATGCCGATCACAGACTTCAGCAGGGGGCGCGGCCTCCCTCGTTCTCCCCACAGAGGAAGAAGGACGGAAGCAGAGAATAGACCCTCCCACAAGTAAGCAGCAGGGCTCTTGTGATCCTGGCTAACGATCTCACGCGGGCCGCACCTCGAGGCCGCATGTTGGACGCCCCTGATCTAGGTTGATGCTAAAGTATGGCCCCACATCAGTGATTTATGGACTACCTTAAGTGAAGATAAACCTCACACAAAGTCACACACATATTTTGATGGTAACTTTTGTTATCAATGGCTTGGCACTTACCCATTGGAGCTGCGTTCTAGCCAGAGCCGGCCTTAGGTGTTCTGGCGCCCTGTGCGGACTACTCCTCTGGCGCCCCCCCATCCCAAAAAAAGAAAGGAATAAAAACTTGTAACAAAACTTGTAACAAAACCCCAATCACTATATACTACGCCAAACATTGATGTGGTCTAGGCCTACCACTTAATTGTCTGGCTTAGTAGTAGGGATGCACCGAAACGAATTCTGGACTGAAACCGAAAGTGCAGCATTTACCTGGCCAAAACCGAATATGACCCCCCCCAACAACATGAAAAATCTAACACTTTTATTTAAAGTAAGTAACACACCAAAATAGGAGAAAACAATTAAATAATATTATATATATAGTCCAAAAATAGTTACCGGCACTCCAGGGACTTTCCAAATAACCACACAAACAACTTCGGTTTTCAAGTCTATATATATCATATATATATATGATTAACAGCAATCACATTCCTATCATGCCCAGGCATACCCAGATTCCAGGATTTACTCGCAGACTTGGCATGATAGGAGTATGATTGCCCTATCTACCCCTTCTCACTCTCTTCTGCCGTATCTACCCCTTCTCACTCCCTTCTCCCTATCTACCCCCTTTCCCCTGTCTCACTCCCTTCTCCCTATATACGCCCTCCTAACTATCTACCCTTTCCCTCTTTGAAGTTCACTTACCTTTCAGGAGTCCTGCGGTGGGGGTGCAAGGCCTCTGCCTCCCAGCTCTGCCACTGTATGGAGCAGTATAGAATGATGGGAGTTATGATGTACTTTTAGAGGATAATTAGATCATGAAAAAGACATTGGAAATGGTACAGCATAACACCCATCACTCTCACACACTTACCAATCCACACACATACTAATCCACACGCATACCAATCCACACGTATACCAATCCACACGTATACCAATCCACACGTATACACTAATCCACACGTATACACTAATCCACATTTACCAATCCACACATATATACCAATCTAGACGTATACCAATCCACACGTATACCAATCCACACGTATACCAATCCACACATATATGCCAATCCACACACATATACCAATCCACACATATATACCAATCCACACACATACCAATCCACTCTCACTGAATGCTTTCCTACCTTTCCTCTTTTCTCCTTACAGCTCCTCCTCCTCTTCGTTCTTCTTCTTCTTCAGTTCTTCTTCCGGGTCAGAGGGCACGGACAGCGGTGGGCGCGGCTTCAGTGTTGTGCGCCGGGATCTGACAACAAACCCCGGCGCACAGCAGCTGTTGCCGCGCGGATCACAAGGGAGCGGTATCGGAGGTCTTTAACAGACCTCCGGCTCCCTTGAGTGATGTTAAGCCGGGTTCAAGGGAGATCCTTGAACCGGCTTAAAATCACTCAAGGGAGCCGGAGGTCTGTTAAAGACCTCCGATACCGCTCCCTTGCGAGCCTGCTCCTCCAGCGGCGGACATTACTGTCCGTCTCTGGAGGGGTGCCGGGTGCCCCCCTGATGAGCGGTACCGGGTGCCGCTCGCCCCCCCACTAGGTACGCTGCTGACGGCAGCGGTACGCTACGGTGGCGGCGGCGCCCCCTGGAGTGTGGCGCCCTGTGCGGTCGCACAGGTCGCACACCCCAAAGGCCGGCCCTGGTTCTAGCATAACCATAGATGGGGTGGTGTTATTTTTAGTGTAATTTGCCTTAGTACGTGTTCTCCCTGTATTTGTAAGATTGTTTCAAAATCCCCAGCTTTGTATGATTAAAATAAATCTTTTGTATTATTGAGATTTTTTTCCCTCTTAAATGGTCTAGCCTCCAGGAGAATAGTTAATGCTGGTATTATACTGGTATTATTCATTAAGGTAGAGGCAATTATAATTACTACCTTGAGGGAGTTTTTCTGTGTTACACGATTATAGTGATATCCTAACTGAAATCCATGGGGTTTTTTTAATTGTTCAAAATTCAACAACATATGTTTTAAAGCCAACAATATCTATTTCCCGACAAATCAGTTTACTATTATTTATTTTTCTCTTAGAGATGATCTTTAAGAAAAATGAAAGCTGAGTTACCAACATAAAAGAATTGGAATTATATCGTTATGTTATGTCAAATGTTTAAATAGTAACATAGCTAATCTTAAAAAGTACACACTGTATCTGTACCAAAACAGTAAAGAATCCAGCATTTGTAAAGCCATTGCGTAGACATTAAAGACAATTAGAAACGATTATGCAATCTAAAAGAACACAGTCATCTCAGATTTTATTTTCCCACCAATTAATTTTAGTCATTAAAAAACATATTAAGATAAGAAGTTGTAACGCATACATGTCAACTGAGTTGTGAATTAAGCAACTGCATTCAGCAATAATTAGTAGTATTTTTTATAAAAACACAAGGTACCTGTTTTTTTGGATCTCATTCAGTTTTGTGCAGGCCTAGGCGCTTAGCTTGGTCACTGATATACTACGAGCAGTAATGTCTAATGTATGTCCAGAAGCACGCGTGTATCTCTGACTGGGTTGCAGTCAAAGGCAGGGATGGTCTTCAATCTCAACCATTGTCAGGTGAGTATTATAGGAAAAGGGTTTTCAACATATGGTGACCAGCACTGGCCAGTTTCTGTCAACATTTGACATCACATTGAACTAATGCAACTATACTATAATTAATCCTTCTCATGTTACTTTCAGTCATTTGCCAGAATATAATTTTTGAAAGCTATGGCAGAACGGAGGCGATCAAGAGGGAGAAAAATGGGTTCCTCAAGAAGGATGATAAAGCTGCAAGAAGAAAAAGAGGACACGTTAAATGACACCTTATCAATGCCTGAGGAGGATTCCTATATATCTGAAATCATGGAAAAAATTCACAGCTTTTTCAGAGAAGATGACCCAAGCAGAAATATGTTTGTCATGCGCAGTGATATGGAGGTGATTTTTAAGAAGAAAATAATTACATTTAGAACATTGAGTGGGCATTGTTAGGCTTGTTCTTGGGTACCACTAAAACGGGACAACAAAGTTCAATGAGCTGAAGAAGTATTTGTTTGTTAAGGATGTTAAAAAAAGTTATATAAATGAAGATAAATATCTAGCCGACCGCCTAAATAAATACACTTATAACAGAGGAAGGTGCAGAAAGGGACCTCAGTTACAAAAGATGAATGGGGAGACATGTATAGCATGTGTGTTTAGAGAAGAAGACGTTCTACTTGAAATCTCTGTAGTAAAAACAGACAAATCCACGGAATGCAATGGGATACACTCAAATTTATCAAGATAAGGCCTCACCCATATGTGCCTTTGTTAAAATTACTTTGGGGTACTTTTATATTAAGTGCACTCAGGGCTGGTGCAAGGATTTTTGCTACCCTAGGCAAACCATAATTTTGTGGCCCCCTGGCTCCACCTCTACAAGTCCCACCCCTCCTCCCCATAGTGAGCCCCTCCCCCTGTGCGGCTGCCTGCCTCCCATCAAGTGACAGCAGCCGCGCTTCTAATGAATGACCGCGACCAGCGGTTCGTGGCTGCAGGCTGCGTGGCTGCCGGTGCCCCCTCCTAGGCGGGCGCCTACTTTACCTATAGGTGGCGCCGGCCCTGAGTACACTCAATGTATCATGACAAATAAGATGTCTTACCTTCTTTACCTTGCTCATAAAGCTCCTTAAATACGTCCCAGTCTCTCTGGTTCATTGTATTGTGCACCAGCATGCAAAAACACTTCCTGGGGCACAGTACATGAGACAAAGAAGTGGAGAGGGAAGTTAGGCTGCATTGTGGAACCGATATCCCCTTTGCAGGATGAACCCCAAAATCAGGATCCCACATGGATAGTTTGGAGGTATACAAAATGCAATAGGCCTATGGGTTGTTATGGAACACATATTAACCATGTTTCAAAGATGTTAATGATTTTATAATGCAGGTATGCAATGTACTGAAGGCTGATTAAGTTTTAATATCTAAATTCTAATGGTAGTTGAAAAATAATTAAATATGTATTTTTGATACTTTCAGAAAGTCAGCAGTATTATTTTCTCCAGTGTGCAAGAATTAGAACAGCTCTTTGATTTATTGGACAGTGAAGGAAAAGGATACCTAACATGTGAAGAGTTCACATCAGGACTGAGTATGTACAAGTAAACTAATTTTTCTCATGAAAACGTATAGCTTCATGCTTAGGTAATTATTCAAATCTCTCCATAATTCGAATATATTTTAAAGGTTTGAGAAGAAGCCCATGGAAATATAAATATTATTTCAAGAATAAATCACTTTAATGCATTGTCTTATTTCTTTATAAGGTCAGGGACAATGGGCATGGAGAATGTCACCTATGTAGATAGGGAAGTAGTTGTATTGTTACCTGCTAATAACACTGTATTTAAGGGCACTGTACTTACTAAGTTATTTAAAATACGTATATATACAAATGAAGAAATGTTATTTAAAAGAAATGCTATGAAAGTTTTACATAGCAGATAAAACAAAAGGAAAAATAAAAAGAATAATCACACCTACACAATGTGTATGTATGGACATAAATATATTTGGCTGCAAAATTTGTGTCAAAGAAGTCTTTCCTTGGGTGCCAGAAGAATGAAACAACGGTACATAATAAACATACAGTATGTATAGTATATTAAGCTAAATTGATTTATTATTCGTTCTCATTATTCGTTCAATAATTTTTGGGGACTTCTGTGTGTCTTTAAATGTCATTGCTTTTGTGTGGGGGGAGTGCAGAGTGGCTTTTATCTATGGGATCAAAAGTATTTCCTTTTGTCCATTGGATCAACTTTCAAATGTTTATGTTTGTGCACTATCGGAAAAAGGAAATTAGTTCAAGGGCTAGTTGGAGACCAAAACAGCATACTAGTACTGATCGCTTTTTTCCAGTTTTAGTCACTTCCACAAACAAATACGCATGTTGTGACGTTTTTTTTTGCCCTTGTAAACTAGTTGTCAGTTTTCCTTTTATACTCATTGGCATATATTATTCACATTGCATGCCCCCCTACGGACACAGTCAATTGATATCCCCTAACCTCTTTTTCTTACTGTACTCTATTTAAATCGTTCTAACATCTGTGTTATTTACATAGAAGAAATTCTACCTTTATCATGTCTTAAGCAATACTGTTTGTATACAGCCATGGGCAATGATTATACATAGCCTTTTTTGCTCTTTTTTTAGGAGACTTCATCCAGTCAGATAACAATCCGTGGAATCAAAAGAGAAAAAGAAAATCTAAGAAAAGAATAACAGAGTTTCCCGATTTCCCATCGCTAGAGGATGTAGACATTGAGGAAAGGAAACAGTTTATGTCCTTCATGGAACACCTGGGAGCAAATAATATATTTGAAGAGTAAGACGTAGCAAAAGAAACAAACAAAAATGTCTTCTTGTTTTTTTATTGAGCAATTATATATTATATGCTAAGGGAAAACCCCCGATCATAATCACTGTGAATTAATTTGAGATCAACGTATTACAAATCTGAAAAAATAGAAAAGAAAGAAAAGTGTTAATTCATTAATTTAGAATAGTCACTAGAAAACACACTTGAAGTTGAAAAAGACATCAAAAATGTATTTTTATATGCCATTAGGCAACTTAAGACAAGCTACCTAGAATGTATACTAGCTGATATCTCAAGACAGCTTGAAGGCCTGGGCAGGCCATCTGGCATACTGGGCAAATACTCAGAGGGCCAGGGCCCGACAGTGCCACACACTCCGATTCTGCCACTCCAGCAGTGAGCATAAAAACATTGGTACAGCTGCACATGTACGTCGGCACATATACAGCCATCAGCCACAATTAAATCATCGGGTGGCTGCTGGCCTTAAAGTGCCGGGGCCTAGCCGTCATCGCCAGTCTGGCTCTGATCTTAGGCGACACGTTGCATTTAAAAATAACCAATTTTAATGAACAGATTGTTTAGGTGTGTATTGAGATTGTTATACCAGAAACCTACATTTTAAGGCTAAAGCCTTCAACTAATAAAGATTAAATATTAAAATTAGCTCATCAATTTTCTGTCTTCAATTCCAACTGGACTGAGGCCATCATATACTCATATGCAATAGAAATATATTTCATAGCACATTCTATGGAACAGAAAACAAAGAATGACAATAAATGTTTGTACATACTTGCATTTATTGAAATTAATGAAGCTGCTAAGAGAGACCCTGTTAAAAAGATGTTAAGGAGCTGCAAAGGCCATCTGGTAACATCTCCTAATCTTTAACCCCTTAATGACAAAGCCCGTACATGTATGGGCTCAAAATGCATTGTTTTCAGTGGGTTTAGGAACTGCCCATTGTCCTTAAGGGGTTAAACAATACAATTTGCACAAAACTATTTTGTTTTATCACAGTGAGACAGAAATCTGGAAGCTCTGGACGAGACTTGCTCACGATGAACCTCATTTACTTGAGAACCTGGAAGAATTTTTGGCAAAAGTTACAAGTCAAATAAAAGAAGCCAGGAAAGAAAAAGAGACGTTGGAGATGGCACTAAAAAAGTGAGTTTAATATAACAATGAATGTAATTAAATAATATCCTTAAGCAAAAAACTTTGCAACAAAACTTTCAATTAATATTCTCATAATGGCAGATACATGTACTTATGAACTTAGTCCAACACTAAGAAATGTAAGAAAGGCTGCAATAGTATTTTAACGATTAACAATAGTGTATTTATTTAGAAGTTGCTCAATAAGAATTGTCCTTTGTTTGCTATACTGCATTTTTAGTCTTCCAAAATTGGAAGATGATACAGTGAACTATGTACAGGGAGGTTTTAGAACTTTAAGTACTTAGAGACTTACAGAAAGACATTGCTTATAGACAAATTCAGGCGGCATAAAAGTATCTAGCCCTCTTTGGAATACCAAACTTAACAATTGTGTTATTCACTATAGTTGGAGTATACCTAGGTAATGTGCCGAGCTGGGTTGAAATAAGGGCAGATGGATATTGGGCTAGATGGTGAGTTTTCTAGGATTGGCATTAAGGAGGAAATCAGAAGAGTTGATCTGCTAGGTTATTGTTGAATACATCAAACCCACAGGGGTTTATTCACCAACATTTTAGTTACAACTCACAATTTGAGTTAAAACTGTTTGTCTGTGATTACTTTTTATTTTTTAGCAAACAATATTACTAGAATTCATAGAAATCAAATTCCCAGACATGCATGGTAAGAATGTTTGCAGACAAAAACTAAGACAGTTTGTAATTTTGCCCACAGAAGAATATCTGAACACACAGCAGAGGTACATCATTTATACGAGGAGATGGAACAACAAATGAATGCTGAAAGAAAAAAATTGCTTCATGAGGTATATAGTAGTTCTACAAATAAGCATTTGATGATCAACTGTTCATTTCTAGCATTTTAATCAAATAAACCTTAGCACATCTGTTATTTAATTATTTTGGAAAATAACACCAAAACCTTTAAGAAGCCTTTTCATTTGTTATGACAGCAACCTATCAGTGCCTGCTTTTGTGTCACAACTAAAGTCCTCCCCACAAAAAAAGTATGAATGAGGCAATATTTTATTTGATTAAAGAATTATTTCTGGGAAATGATGTTGCTATGTTTAGTGACAACAAAATGTTAAGTTCAACAGAGTAGTTGGAACAGCACATTCATGAATCTCCATAAACATCATGTCTTATGACTGACATTATAGTCTGAACAATAACAAACCATAAAACTACAAAGAAAGAGTTTTGCTAACTTGAGAACACATTTTAGAGTGATGAACGAAGCAGCTTTCACAGCCAAGAAATGAAGAAAGTCATTGAAGTGAAAAATAAAGAAGTACAGCAGTTGGTTGGCGTTCAGGATCAGGTAAGGGAGCAAGGTTAAGCAGTAATTTCTTTGACGTCCTTTCTTGTTTTTTCTTCTGTTATCAGTCAAATATCACATACCTAACAAATCATTGAAATCCTACTGGGTACCACTGGTGGGATCTTTAAGGGTAATATTGAATACAATAAATTTGCTGGTATTCATTTGATGTCATTTACTAAAGTAAATATTTAATGACATTAATGAAAAAACCCAAATGCTTTTCAAATGTGATTTACTTAGACTTAAGATGGGTTAAGTGGACAATTCTTGAGACAAATAGAAACAAAGCACAGCAATCAGTCCCTCAGTCAGGGTACTGTCCCAGGAAATCAAGACATCTGGTCCCACTATTTTCATGTACATTTTGAAATCTTGCTATTGTTGCATATTATTGTGTAGGTGAAGTAGGCCCTGGGATGCTTTACTAGGGGCCAGTCACCATATCGGACAACTGATCTACATAGTACACTTCAGAGAGCTCCTTGAAACTGAGAGATTTATACCATGGAGATCTGTGGATAACTCCATGCTTACTCTGCTGAGGCAGAGCACAAGGATATGATGTCATATTTCCTATGCCCTGTGTGAAGATGAAGTCAGATGGAGGGGGAAGGTGTACACACAGGTGTAGACAGAAACATCTAGAAGCACTTAGGATATCATGGACACTTTTATTGCCAGAAGAATGAAAATTGCAACGTCATCAAAAAGTACCATCTCAGGCAGAATTCATTGTCATGTTGTTAAATAATCACTTTGAGTTAATTTACCAAATTAACACAAATTTGTAAATCTGTATTATATATGTATGATATTTATGTATGATACAGAAATCTAGTTTTTGCAACAGTTTCTCTATAAAAGAAAAGAAAATATTTTCCTTTACAGCAGGTAAAGCAATATAGGATATTGGGATTAGCTTTTTATGCTAAGTAGCTGATATAGCTACTAAGAAGAAGAGGGCCCTGCTTTTGCAAGCTTACAATCTAGTCGGTGGTACATCTGAAGAATCTAGAATTTAGTGTAATCAAATTCAGTTGGATTTGATAAAAATGGAAATAAGCCATTCAAATTCTAAAACATATTTTTGTTTTGAAAGTTGGAAAGAGAACTTCATAAGCTGAAAAGCACAGAGAAGGTTACAAAGACAGAGAATGAAAAACTAAAACGTACCAATCAGGATCTGGAACAAAAGCTAGAGAAAATTCGAGATCAGCTTTCAGAAACGCAAACTCGTTTGAGCGAAATGAGAAAAAAAGTAAATCAACATGAACATGATAAGTAAGTACTAGCATGTCTATTCAAAAACTGGAATAATCAATGGTTCAATTAAATATAGTACCATATATATAATAATACTTTATATTACTATAGTAATATATTTATGTGCTTTCTTTTTTATTTATACCGTGTATATGAAAAAATAATGTTTCTGTGACATTACAAGAGAATGCAACATTTGGCCTTGTTAAAGTATATTTTTTTCTTTTAAATATTTTTATTGTTTAATTCACTGACCTTCAAAGTAAGTATTTGAGTATTATAGATGTGTAATTATAACGAAACTGGAACATCACTTAGTTAGGACCTCTTAAAGTCAGTCTTACAAATGTAATTAAGAATAAAACACAGGTTATGGCAGATATCGTACAAGTTTCTTTTTTGGGGGTTTGTAAAGATTTCCCAGTCTGATCATCAAATTCTAAAAGCATGCATAGAATTTCTGTTGAACTGTGCACATTTTTCTATCATAATGCTTTGGAAATGAAACCAAAAATGATATAATTGCCCTACTTACCCTTACTTGACCTGCTCCGATGCTGTCAGCATTACTTTCCCCCTCAGACTGGCCATAGTAAGAAGCATTTAAACTAAAACAATAATATACCACTTACATGGTGGTCCAATTAGAAACAGAGGAGTGAAATTAGAGATTATTCCTCTAATTACTGGAATAAAAATAGTCCAAAGAAGGACATAGTGACATGTTTTTAATCTTGACTCTTGGATGTGTGCAGGAAACTGCATCATCACTTAGGTCCGGTCTTTGTAATCAGTTAAATACAAACATCGGTATAAATAGTGGTGACAGATTCTTAATAACAAATTATCTGAAAATTAGAGGGTGTTAGGTTGTCATCAACAACATGGTCCTTCACAGTCCTTTGAACTTAGGTCTGATTAATTATTATCGTCATGCTCATAGTATTTTAGAAAGGGGCGGAATAGTGCCCTTTCGGCTACTATGGAACTATATCTCAGTGCTCAGCTACTCAAATTTTGATTAATAACATATTGTATAAGTCATAGTTCAATTGTTGCCGAGGCACTCCCCCCAAAAGCCCACAATGACAAGTGTATGGGGACTAACAAAATAT
This sequence comes from Sceloporus occidentalis, assembly GCA_023333645.1. Classification (NCBI taxonomy): domain Eukaryota; kingdom Metazoa; phylum Chordata; class Lepidosauria; order Squamata; family Phrynosomatidae; genus Sceloporus; species Sceloporus occidentalis. The sequence continues at coordinate 946,107 of JALMGF010000033.1, forward strand.
GAGTTTAGTTTATCTCTTAAGCTTCGTAAGCCATTATAATATAAATACACATATAATTTGGTGTATTGTTGTTTAACTCGTGGTTCAATTACCTCATCATACATTTACCAAATTTAAGGAATATAAATACATATAACATTTTTTTTTTAAAATGATAAGTAAATAATATAAAAAAAAATGTTATATTTTATAAAATACTGTAAATTTGCAAAGAGTTATTCTAGAAAAACATGTTGGGTCAGATTTATCAAATTATTACACTTTGAGTTTCTGCTTCATAATTTTCGGACTTTTTTCCTAAATATGAACTTCTGTGCTAAAACAAATATATGAAACTGATATAGCCTATTTTTGGTGCGAATTTGTCACACAATGCATATGGCATGGAAAACTACAGGGAACAGACTAATTGTGTGGTTATGCAATGAACACACCCTGTTTGCTTTCCTTTGAGGCATCTTGAATTTTTTACTGATATTGTATTCTAATCTATTGTCCTGTCAAACTACCCATTGTAGAGTGCCGCAGAATATGATGCCGCTATATAAAGCAATCAATAATAATACACAGAATTAGTATTTTGTGCATTAATCAATTCAAGGTATTTTTTTGTGTTGTGTTGGTAGCATGTGCTTTACTAAAATATGGTAGTTATGTTCATTAAATATGGCCATCTCCAGATGATAATAGCATCCATCAGCCGGGTTACCATGTTTTTAGAAGAACCCAGGTGTACCTGGAAGAGATCGGAGATATGGGGGATTTGTATGGCATTTGTGCTTTGTGCTCTGTATGCAATCATAGTATTCAGAAGTTAATAGAGATAAGAACCATATAAGAAGTTCAGGCAGGTAAGTTTGATCCATTGAGTCTGTCCATTAATTCCTGCTGTAAAAACCTCAAACCTTATTTAGCCCTTGGTCTTCTTATCTTACCAAGACCTTCTTCATCATTTGGAGACATAAAGAAAACATTTTGCTCATCTCCTCTACACCACCAGAAATGGGCCACAGCCAAGAAATTGTTTGCAATATGTTTAGTTTCTCTCACACCTATTTATGATTGCTCTGGGCACACTGCATTTAGAATTTTAACTGAATGTAGAATGTACAACCCAGATTTTTACACGATGAACGGTATTGCAGTTTAGGAGAAACAAAATTTCCTATTTTTTTCAGGGAGAAGAAAGGTGATGATGAGACCATGAATGTTTCAACTACACAGGTATGATGCTGTGGTGCAAAATGTTATAGTAGTATGGTTAGAAATGTGGGCAGGGCAGCACATGGGGAATTTATAGTTTAGATAGACAGTGACATATTTACCTTTGGATTTGCCATAGGCCTGACCTTGATTAGCACCCCAGCCATCCTCTCTGTCTGTGCCATCCTCTCTGTCTGTGCCATCCTCTCTGTCTGTGCCATCCTCTCTGTCTGTGCCATCCTCTCTGTCTGTGCCATCCTCTCTACAGGGAGCTGGGATATGAATGGACTCCCGCACACAGACCTGCAACCCTAGACCTAAAATGACTAGGCCTAGAATATGCATCTGAATTATACTAATTATTTTTCTGTAATCTAGAGAAATAATGGCTACGATTTCTATGGCAACATTGTGGGAATTCTGCCAATGGTCTTATCAATTTATTTTTGTAACAAATTGTTAAATCATTTGTACCATATAACCGGAACACAATGAACCTAAACAAAGGATTGTCTCTTTAGATTTGATATTTTCTCCATTATACAAAACGTATTATAGTACTACTGTCAGGAACCAGGTAAGCAGGTCGGGTAGGAGCCCAGTAGCAGGGGACACAAGGGGTTCTGTTTGTACCCCACGATGCATGACAGTAAGTGGGATGGTACAGACAGGCGCAATGAAACACAGGACAAACAGGATACTTGGAAAGGTACTGTATTGATGAAGGTGATAGGACCAGCAAGTAAAGGCAGTCTCTAGGCAGGAGGCCCACTGGCAGGGCTGATGGATACAGAGGCCCACGGGATGGGCTGACGGATATGGAGGCCCACGGGATGGGCTGACGGCAGGAAGCCCACTGGCAGGGCAGACGGGTACAGAGGCCCACTGGCAGGGCTGACGGCAGGAAGCCCACTGGCAGGGCTGACGGGTACGGAGGCCCACTGACAGGGCTGACGGCAAGTAGCGCACTGGCAGGGCAGGCGGCAGGAATGCAGGTACAGGCAGGAATGCAGGTACAGGCAGGAAGTCCAGGTACAGGCAGGAAGTCCAGGTACAGGCAGGAAGTCCAGGTACAGGCACTGGTTCAAGGCCAAAACAGAGCGGTCTAAACACTCCAATGCAAAGGCCCTGACTAAAGGGCAGGGCAGGTTAATAAAGGCAGGTTCTACTCAGGTGATCAGACTCAGCTGACCTGGTAATCTGATCCCGAGCACTCCAGAGGGAGGGGGAAGGTGGCCACTAGTGGTAGCAGCAGGACTACAGCAAAATAAATCATCCATGGTCCGGGCTAGTAAGGTGGAATCCTGACAACTACATCTTACTGTTAGTCTCTGGGTGTGCGTGTGTTACTGTATGTTAGTGTTAAGTGTCTGTGTGCATGCGTTGGTGTTAATTGTCTGCATGTGTCTGTGTCTGGATGTGTGTGAGTGTATGGGTTAGGGTGAGTTAGTGTGAGTACTGTACCCGAGGATAAGTTCTGGATCCACCCCTGTTTTCCATGTTGGTCAATGGAATGTGGCTGACTTCACATTTTTGTGAAGATGAACCTCAAGAAAGCTAGAACACCACAGGTGATAAATAAATACTAATCTAGTATATGCAGCACCATCCTAAGTGCTCCTTCAGCACTCTTAGCGTAAATGTTTGGGCACAAATACATGTAGGAAAACAAATAAATAATAATAGTGCAATAGCAAAACGGCAAAAAGATGTATAGGTGGGAGTGATATTTATGCATAAATATTACTCCCACCTATATAATTTTAATTACCGTATTTGCTCGATTATAAGACAAGGTTTTTTCCAGAGCAAATGCTCTGAAAAATACCCCTCGTCTTATAATCGGGGTTGTCTTATAATCAGACCTCAACTAGGTCTGACTATGAGACTAAGATCCAGATCCCCCGCAGCGATGCAGGACACCTGGATCCTCCTGTCTCTCCCCCCCAATTTACCGGTACTTCTGAGTCCCCGGTGCTTAGTCCGGGCAGCGTGTAGAGCTCTACGCGATTCGTGTACACAACTTAAGCTGCAGCCGGGAGGCGGTTCGGTTAGCGGCGGGGGTTGTCTGCGTCCATCGCGCAGACCTTCCCCGTCTGTCCGAGATCAGAGTTTCCCGTGATCTCTGACAGCCGGGGAAGGTCTGCGTGATGGACACAGACAACCCCCGCTGCTAACCGCACCTCCTCCCGGCTGCAGCGGAAGTTGTCTACGCGAATTGAGTAGAGCTCTACACGCTGCCCGGACTATGCACCGGGGACTCAGAAGCTCCGGTAAGTTTGGAGGAGGGAGAGGGAGGGAGTGTTAAATGGGGGGCATAAGGCATTTCTGGAGGCAGAGTGCTCTGTGAAATGCCTTTTAACCCCCTTAATGCCACTCTGCCTCCAGAAATGCTTTTTAACCCTCTATACGCCACTCTGCCTCCTGAAATGCCTTATACCTCCCTATATGCCACTCTGCCCCATAATATGCCTTTTAACCCCCTAAATGCCAGAGTGGCATATAGGGATATATGGCAATTCTGGAGGCAGAGTGGCACATAGGGGGTCAAAAGGCATATCATGGGACACAGTGGCATTTAGAGGGTTAAAAGGCATATCATGGGGCAAAGTGGCATATAGGGGGTATAAGGCATTTCTGGAGCAGAGTGGCAAGCCAGGGGGCAGATTTGCAGAACTGGGGGGGGCAGGTTGAAAAAAAAGGAAATAAAAACAAAATATTTTTCTCAATTATAGCTTTTATTTAAAAAAAATGTTCACATACTTTACATGAATTAACATTTACTGGTAAAACTTTTTTCCTATAGGGTCGTCTTATATTCAGGCTTTTTCTTTTTTTCATAAATTAATATTCAGATTTTGGGGGGTCGTCTTATAATCGAGCAAATACGGTAATTCCTGTAGCACTAGTATAACACAAAAAAGTTGACTGGCCTATTGGCAATGGACAAAAAAGAATTAAAAAAATAAGTGGAAGATACTGTTTTGCAGATCTAAAATGTCCTGAATTTTGGCTTGCTAAATGTTTTCCAGTATCAAAGGGTACAATGGCCTAAACAAGTGGAAAATGCCACTTTCCACCTCCCTGGAAATACTGACATCATAACGATAAATTGGTGGGATATTTGCATTGGTATTTCCATTAATAAAGGGGGAACATTAGCGTCAAAAATGTGAAAATTCCTGTGATGTAAAAAATAGAAGGGAGAGAAGTCATTCTTCTTATCCTATCCCGACATAAAACATACACAAAAGGCAAAGAACACAAACATTTCAAGCTTTATCAAGTATATACAGGCAAAACATTTGTATACGATCAATAATAATAATAACAACAATAAAAACACATTTGCGGCATCAAAACATTCATACATGTATTGTACTGGGCTGCAGCACAGCACTGACAATCATTTACACATTCATGTGAAAGATACAAAGCAGCAACAGTAGGCATGACAACAGCAAAGAAAAAACAAACAGTTCCAGGGGCACACAAATTGTGTTGTTATGATAGGAATGACGATGGGCGGAAGGATAGGGAAAGGGACACCATAAATCCAAGGGGTTGAGAAGTATGGTGATTCCAAAAGAAAATCTGAATTCTGAGGGAATAAATTTCAATTGCGGTGATGTTCATTTAATGCTGGATTAAAAGACACAGGACATTTTGTGGCATATTACCCCACAAACACAGCAGAATTAATGACACTGCTCATGTATGCGGCAAGTAGAAGGTTTACTGGGCCTGCATAGTCTTGCATGTGACATAGGTCTAATAAGTAACACAATGTAACACATTATTAACAATTAATTAACAAATGAGGAGAACATTTCTAAAAACCCATAAAACAGACTTTTGATCAGCAGAAAACATTAAAAATAATAGATGGCTTTGGCTACCAGATGGCTATTGCTATTGAGTTCTTTTCTCTTAATGTAAGTAGAACACTAATACTTAACTATATTGTTTAAATAGGTAATTGTGACACTCTATATGCACTTAGGTAGTACCTTTTATTGAATGTTGTTTAGCTTAGCATGAAGCTAACAATTGTTTCTTAAAATAGTTCTACCAGATTTTCTTCCAGGATCCATCTCAGAAGAACAAAAGCGACGAAACTGAACAAATCAAGTCTGAGCCAATATATCAGCATGAATCTGCAGAGCCGTAAGTCTCAGACATATATTTTATGGTTACACAAAGAGCCTTAGCCCTAAATTTCCATGCTGTTCCACTGTGATGTCACAGGACTTCAAAAGCTCTTATTAAAGAAGCTCCATCTAGCTAGTCTTTCTGGCAAGTCTTTGATGTCTGAGTGGAAAACATTATGCGTCTCCCGTAGCGGTAGAGAAAGGTTTGAATAAGAAGCTAGGATGGTTTGTGGGCAGTGAAAAGCAGGCTTTTATTTTTAACCTTTTTCAAAAAAGACATGGAAAAAATATAATGTTAACGTAAAGGTAATTTTTTGGAAGTGCTTCATCTTTAAATAATGTTATTACAGGTTCAACGATGAACTGAAAAACCTGCTTTACTAGATTTTATAGTTCGTCATAAGATGGTATTTCTTTGTAGCTATAAAAAAAAAATCCAGAGGACATAATTAATTTTAGGATTGAGTTGTAGCTTGATATAGAGAGGCAAATACAATTATCAAGACATTAGCAAAAAAAACATTCGTTTTTGGACAGATGTAAAGAGAACCAATTTGGAAGAAAAATGGAAAGTATAAGTGAACAAGCCATTTGTAATTAAAATCATAAAAATCTTGCTAACTCTTTAAAATATACTGTCATTATCTTTTTAACGATGATATACTGTCATTATCTTTTTAACAATGATTGAAATAGTTATAGACAAATAAAGAATGAAGTGGTTAAGTACTGCAGACATAACAAGCAGTAGTGAAACGCTCTTCATGTTTTTATAAGAGCTGTCATGGTCTACTGAGTGAAGCCATGCTGTAAACAAAGACACCGCAACTAACTATAGCCGCAGCTATGTAGAAAGTTCTAATAAAATGAATACTGTGGTTGTGTTACAATAAAAGTAGCTGAGATAGCTACAGAGAGTCCAGATGTATAGAAGGGACTCTGATTCATGGGTGTAATTGGGATTTTCTCTAAAGATGGGCTCCTCTCGGTTAATTAAGGTTAAAATGTGTGCCACTCACTGTAGGAGCAGTTACTGACTGTCGAGACCAGATCACTGTCTGCAGGCAGACACGAGAAAGCGGCTTACACAGCTAAGCAAGATATTAAAAATCGCATCCATAGGAGTTACTGACAAAAACTGCAAGCAACAACTAATGCAAAAATAGTCAGGAACCGATACTCCCTAAAACATGTTGCGAGACATATCACAAACTCAGATGCAGGAACGAGCTTTTCCCCGCAAGTATTTCTTCTAAAGAGGAAACACTACAGCTACTTCTTTTCACCCAACTTTAGTAGCTTGTAACTTCTTAAAGTACAAACTACTTCTCAAAATTCCATCGTAAAAGAAGCCAGTTTTTTCAATGTCTAAAGGATCTTAAAGCTTTTTACTGCCACTCTTTCCACAGACCCCCATGGTGCAATCTTCAGTTATCCAGAGCAGTGTGTTGTTTTAAATTGTTGTTGGACAATTAATGTAAGCCTGCCATTAAAAAAGAAATGACATTAGCCAATGGAGCGGAATTATTTTTCTAAATGCTTTTCAACTCTTTTGGAGTGGTTATATATGGTAATATGGTATTTATTAGTAATATATCAACCTACCTGCCCAGAGATATATTCTGGCCTAGGGTGGCAGGTCCAAGCATGCGACAACACATCTGCCACCAAACAGGGGACCAAACTGATTATGTTAATACAAGTACATGTTACTTTTATCAAACATTGAGATCGACTTCATAAGATAAACAAGACTGCTTTTATAATTGGAAATATGCTATTAAAGTATATTAAAAAAGGATACTTTTGTATAGTGTTAGCAAACATAGAGACATCATTTAAAGTTGATGAAAAAATATATATTTTTTATCTTAAATTAGAAATCCTGTTTAAAAAGAATAGTCATACTCAGTTTCTTAGTTAACTTAGGGATTTCACCTGTAAAAGGCTTATCTAAATTCATAGGCTTCTAAAAACTTCTGAGCAAGTTAGAACAGTAAATAAACGTACAGAGCATAGATCGATTGCTATGTATCCAAACACACAGCTTACATATGCATGCATGTAATTACACTTTCATATTATCACACACCAACGCATGAGAAACAGAAAGAGCTCTTTTGTATCACCCGCTCATTAGTGCCCAACCACTGTACAGCATTGCACAATGTTTTAGAGTTATGGTAATATTATTTTACACTTGTGTTAAATGCACATACGCATATTATTTGATTACATATATGACTGATATATATGTAATCAAATAATTACACATGTAATTTGATTCCTATATCACATATGTACTCATATGCATGTATGCTGTGTAATGCTCCTAACTACACTACAAATGTGTTAAAACAGTGCCATCTGCTGGGAAGAAGCAATATTGCAAGTATTGTTAGCTATCTTTTGTAGGATTCAAAACGAAAACCAAATGGCACAAGAGCAAAGAAAATTAAAACTTAAATTAGACCAAATTAAATTAAAACTTTTAATATGTAACCCTAAGAGTAGTCTAATAGCAATGGATAGAAGAGTGCAGAAAATGCGCCAATGGCAGCAAATGACAGGTCTGCTTTGCATTTAATGTTTCCACAATAGAATGTTTTAGAATGGGGCTGTTACTTATCCCTGTATCAATGTAACATTATAACAACTCAAAATAGTAACTTTTCTGAACATCCTTTAACTCATATCTGAGCTATAAAAGCATGGAATAGGCATAAAGTTATCCTGAATCTAAGACAAGGCCAAGGACTGATTAGGGTTTGAGTCTTTAAAGCAATAAAAACAGGCAATCTAGGTGGGCAAAATGGTTCTTATCTGCTTTCAAGTTCTGTTTCTTGGTTTCTATATATATGAGCATACTGTACATATACCGTATTTGCTCGATTATAAGACGAGGTTTTTTTCAGAGCAAATGCTCTGAAAAATACCCCTCGTCTTCTAATCGGGGTCGTCTTCTAATCAGACCTCAAATAGAGTCTGATTAGGAGACTAAGATCCAGATCCCCCGCACCGCTGCAGGGGACCTGGATCCTCCTGTCTCACCCCCCCCCCCCCATCATACACACACTTACCGGTGCTTCCTGCTTCCAGCCGGGGCAGCGGGTTGACGTCGCCTTCTGCTGCAGCCGGAAGGAGGTGGAGTTGGCAGCGGGGGTTTGTCTGCGTCCGTCGCGTATACTTTCCCCGGCTGTCAGAGATCAGAGTTCCCCGCACCGGTGCGGGGAACTCTGATCTCTGACAGTCGGGGAAGGTTTGCGCGACGGACGCAGACAAACCCCCGCTGCCAACTCCACCTCCTTCCGGCTGCAGCAGAAGGCGACGTCAACCCGCTGCCCCGGCTGGAAGCACCGGTAAGAGAGGGCTGAGAGGGGAGGGGAGGGGAGAGTGTGTGTGTGTGTGTTAGTTAAATGGGGGTATAGGGTGTGTGTGTGTGTTAAATGGGGGCATAGGGCATTTCTGGAGTGGCGTTAAGGGGGCATTTAATAGAGCACTCTGCCTCCTGAAATGCCTTATACACCTATATGCCACTCTGCCCCATAATATGCATTTTAACCCCCTAAATGCCAGAGTGGCATATAGGGGTATAAGGCATTTCTGGAGGCAGAGTGCTCTATACAATGCCTTTTAACTCCCTTAATGCCACTCTGCCTCCTGAAATGCCTTATACCTCCCTATATGCCACTCTGCCCCATAATATGCATTTTAACCCCCTAAATGCCAGAATGGGATATAGGGGTATAAGGCATTTCTGGAGGCAGAGTGGCATATAGGGGTATAAGGCATTTCTGGAGGCAGAGTGGCACATAGGGGATCAAAAGGCATACCATGGGGCACAGTGGCATATAGAGGGTTAAAAGGCATATCATGGGCCACAGTGCCATATTGGAGTGGCAAGCCTGGGGGCAGATGTGCGTAACTGGGGGACAGGTTGGAAAATACAAGAAATAAAAACAAAAAAAATATTTTTCTCAATCATAGCTTTTATTAAAAAAAATAGTTTACATGAATTAACATTTACTGGTAAAACTTTTTTCCTTTAGGGTCGTCTTATATTCAGGCTTTTTCTTTTTTTCCTAAGTTAATATTCAGATTTTGGGGGGTCGTCTTATAATCGAGCAAATACGGTATTTTACAATGTTCTTTATGCTACATGTGGCTCATAACAAATGTCAATGTCTCCTAGGCTACTCTGATTTCAAGGTTTTGGGCCACTGCTTGAAGCTGTTTGTTTCTTTTGTTGGCATCATTTACACCACAACTAGCTTCTTTCATTGTACTTTTGTGTGTTGGACAGAACTAGACATGGCACACTAGGTGTGCTGTTTTTGTTGGCTCTTGGTTCAGCTTCCCCTTTGACTAAAGATTTCCAGCCCTTCCCCGATATCAGTGCTGAGTAAGCATTATCCAGCATATGTTTTATTGGTTAGTTCTACTTTGTGGCTTCAATTATTGTGTGAAAATAACAATATACCAGAACCCAACCATCACTATGTGTTGCCCCACCCTGTTGTTCTTCAAAGTACGAGGGAGTTTGAAGCTAAAGCTATTGTAATTAATGCTAGACTTTGAAGATGCGTTTGGGAGGGTGTGGTAACTGCATAATAATTATTAGAGATTGTTTTTCTTCTCCATACAATAGGTTTTATTTGTGTATTGTTTTAATGACAATAGATCATACTGTATATAAAGTTGGCAAAGACTGCCAGAGCTACATATACTAAATAAACCTCTGTTTAAACTGTTTCTTAATGGCAAAAAATGCTTTGGTTGTTCAGTTTTGATTCTTGGTACCACTAACCACATTCAAAACTTAAGGACCATTTAAGACCTGACACTTATGAATTTTACATGATACTGGGTGTTGTTTGATAAGTGCTGTCGTGTAGTATGTAGAAATTATACACCCATAACTCCTGAGTGTATGTTTAGGTGAGCCCAGCTTTCTGTGGGACTCAAAGCCTCAATGCCCCACTTGATGTTCCCCTGTGATGTCATCAGAATAATAGCTATGTATGAGTGTATCATTGTGTTCTGCATTCACAAAGGTCATCACAATGTGTATTTAAAAGCTTAACATGTGTTTACAAATGAAATGAGTAAATAAAATACATTAATATCCTTCTAAATGGCTTACCCAATCACAATAGCTATCAACAGGTCCCAAAAGCACATGATTGGTAAAGCTCTGAACCAAACCTCCAAAAGTGTGCTTTTTTGGCCATTTGAAATGTTGGGAGGTATGGGTACACTACCAGAATTAATTTAAAGATCTATTAGTGAGACATAATATTCACTCCAGAAATCCTGCATTTATGTATATAGTATGATTAGAAGCCAGCGACATCAGTTAATAATAAAATTAAATAAATAATAATAAAAAAATACTTAAATATCACCAATTACATTCACAAGAATCACATTCACAAGAAACAGCTACAGCGACCACTAACACTTTTCGAACTTTGCACCAGGATCATAACCTTCATTGTATCATGTAATCTGGCATGCCAGTAGACTGGGTTATCAGCAGTCCTGGTACATTAATGCAAATGGCCTCCAAATTTTATATATGAGGGGGCCATGGGCTGGGTACACATTTTTTTTTATTTTTATACAAAGCGCCCGTCCTCAAGTATTGAGCTCTAAGGTGCATACTGCAGGACCCGATCTGCTGCTGGAGAGTATACAGTATGTGTAATTATGTGGCCTTATTGGTAGGGTTTTTCCAGTTTGCAAGATGGCCTGTCCAACGTATACGAAGACGAAGATACACAACACGAACAATCTTCGTGTTCATCTTCTTTTTCGTTTACTAATCTCCATGGTCCCTTCCCCTTCTAGCCTACCTTATCTACGCAGCATCGCAGGGGTTAACGGAAGTGGAAATCCATAAGTTCAGCCTCAGGAGTCAAAGGGCCTCTAGCATCAACCAATTGGTTGATGCTAGAGGAAGCCCCTGCCGGCGACCAAAAATGCTTATTTCACTTGGTAAAATACAAATCAATTTATAACTTATTTGAAATGCGTTATTCTGGATTTTTTTGTTGTTATTCTGTCTCTCACTGTTTAAAAAAAACCTACCATAAAATTATAGACTGATCATGTCTTTGTCAGTGGATAAATGTACAAAATCAGCAGGGGATCAAATCATTTTTTCCTTCACTGTACTGTACAATTTCAACCCTGCAATGACCAAACACTATGACATACTATCACATATGAGGTGTTTCTGAAATCAGGACAAATACTTCAACATATCCTGCGGCAGAGCTAAAGATGCATTTTACACGAGTAGCAGTTTGGAGCGCTCTCTATTCCTGGTATTATAGGGCTAACAAACCGAATATACAGCTTTTTGTGGGTGGGTGTAATTAAACACTGCAGGAGTTTAAAAGGCAGCCTCTGAAGCAATTTGGTGTGTGTGCTGTAGAGGAGAGAGAAGGCAGTTAGCCTTAAAGCTTATGACCATGGAAAAGGTACTGCGTACCAATTTTGATGCAGCATGTGAATTTTATTTATAAAATAGGAATAGGGATTTATTGTATAGTGTAAAAGGACCCCAAATCTCACGTGATAAAGTGAATAGTATAAAAAATTACTGCAGCTGCCCAAAGAACATTCCTCAGGATGTTTAAAATGACCAATCAACGAATAATGGGGACGTGTGTACATGAGGGAGAAAAAACAAATAATAGTGCAATATAGTTAACTCCTTAACGACCTTTGCCGGTTCAGGACCGTGATGGAAAAACGGTCATGTAATGACCTTTGACGGTCCTGAACGTCAAAAAATTAAATAAGCTTAGAAAGTGATCAACGATCACTTTCTTCGCTTAAACAGCGTTACTGTAATGCCTCGATGTCGAGGCATTCAGCAAGGCCGAGATCAGCATCGGGGGCCATGTCTGGCCCCTCCCCGGGGCGTCAACAACCACCATACATTGTATGGCGGCGGACGCTCGTTTTAAAAGCGTTTAGGAGGCGATCAACGATCACCTCCTAAACTTAAATGGTGTCGCTGGAATGCCTCGATCAGGAGGCATCCAGTGACACCAAACACTTACCTCTGGATGGGCTGTGACCGGTGATCTTCGCCATCAGCAAGATGGCGGCGGCCCGGGAAAAAAACAATAAAGATGAAAGAGTTCGCTAGATGGTCTCCAGACCCTCTAGAGAACTCTGGCTCCACTTGCAGGTTGAATACAGGTACTGCATTCAACCATGCAAGTCAATGGAGCCCAGCTTTCTAATCACAATGTGATTAGTAAAATATTCAAAAAATAATAAAAAAAATAAATGTGCTAACATTTAAAAATAATTATGCAGTGATGTCACTAGATGAACCATCCAGTACCAGCAAAATGTGTAAAAAAATATAAAAAAAAAGTATTAAAAAAAATAAAAAAATAAAGTTTATTATTTTGAGCAAGTGCTAAATTTCAACAAAGAGTTAAAATAAAAGCACTTCAAATACCCAAGGGGTGTCTAATATAAAAAAAAATGGCTGATGGGGTAAATTGGAGTGGCCGAGCTCAAAGATAGGGCATAGGTACAGACTGACCAAAATGGGAAAAAAGGGCACTTCCAAAATGTGGCATTTTAAATCTCAAACAACACGACAAACCCATGCATGTCCGGTATCACTGCACACAGGAGATGTTCCTGAACACACATTGGGGTGTTGTTTGACAGTGACATATACCAGAACCTGTATATCTATAACTAAAGTACAATTTGTGTGAAAAAAAAATAAAACAAATTACTATTACAAAGTTTGACGAAGTGTAGTTGTATAATTGGTGCATGGAAAGGGTTAAAATAACAGCATTTGGAATACCCTGGGGTGTCTAGTTTTTAAAAATATATGGTTTGACGGGGTTAAATTGAGTTAACCAGATTCAAAGATGTTCCAAAGAGGAGATGGAGGCAGAATGACCAGATGCTAAAAGTCTGTGTTGCCTCAAAAGTAGCCCTTTACCAGCCAAACAATCTAACAAACCCATGCATGTGAGGTATCGCTGTACTCGGGAGATGTTCCTGAACACATATTGGGGGGTTGTTTGACAGTGACATATACCAGGACCTGTATATCTATAACTAAAGTACAATTTGTGTTGAAAAAAAAAAATTACTATTACAAAGTTTGACAAAGTGTGGTTGTATAACTGTTGCATGGAAAGGGTTAAAATAACAGCATTTGGAATACCCTGGGGTGTCTTGTTTTCAAAAATATATGGTTTGACGGGGTTAAATTGAGTTAACCAGCTTCAAAGATATTCCAAAGAGGAGATGGAGGCAGAATAACCAAATGACCACCTGAATTACGCATGCCCCAAAAGTAGCCTTTTACCAGCCAAACAATCTGACAAACCCATGCATGTGGGGTATCGCTGTACTCAGGAGATGTTCCTGAACACACATTGGGGTGTTGTTTGACAGTGACATATACCAGAACCTGTATACAGGGCCGGCCCGACAATGGAGCCAAGTGGGGCAACCGCTCCAGGCGGCACTTTTGAAGGGGCGGCACTTTTGCGAAAGAGAGAAAGGGGCGCCGAGTGGTTTTCGCTTACCAAGCTGTCAGTACCCGCTCGGCGCCCCTCTCTCTCTCCTCTGCGGCGAGTCTTCCTGTTCGGTCTCGGTGCCGGCTTGTAATGCTGAGTGGCGGAAGATTTCCGGCGCTCAGCGTTACAAGCCGGCACCGAGACCGAACAGGGAGACTCGCCGCAGGACTGCTGAAAGGTAAGTACAGGGGGGGGGCGGATGGAGAGGAAGGGTAGATAATGGGGGGGGGCGGCAGGGACGGAGGGAGAGGAAGGGTAGATAAGGGGGGGGCGGCATTTTAAAATTCGCCCCAGGCGGCATTTTGCCTTGTGCCGGCCCTGCCTGTATATCTATAACTAAAGTACAATTTGTGTGAAAAAAAAATAAAAAAATTACTATTACAAAGTTTGACAAAGTGTGGTTGTATAACTGTTGCATGGAAAGGGTTAAAATAACAGCATTTGAAATACCCTGGGGTGTCTAGTTTTCAAAAATATATGGTTTGATGGGGTTAAATTGAGTTAACCGGCTTCAAAGATGTTCCAAAGAGGAGATGGAGGCAGACTGACCAGATTTGTTAAAAAAGGTTTGGAAATCATAAAACGCTGCTTGTACTTATTGCCCTATAACTTACAAAAAACAGCAAAAAAAACATAAAAACATTGGTATTTCTAAACTCAGGACAAGTAGTAGAATCTATTTAGCTAGTTTTTTTACTTGCTTTTTTAGGTGAGTAAAAGATTTTTCAAATAAAAGTCATAAAATTTGTTTTTTTTTAATTTTTCACCATGTTTTTTTTATTTTCCTGAAAAAACCAATATATAACTTATGTGGGTACACTAAATGGGTGAGGAGAAAATTACAGCTGAACACAAGCACCACAAAAGTATTAAAACAGCCTCGGTCCCACAGGGTACAAAAAGAAAAAACGAGCCCGGTCCTTAAGGGGTTAAACAACACAATGCTGTGTATGATATGAATGTCACTCACAAACGAATGTAGTATAAAAACCGGCAGGACACCGCACAGGAACACACATATTTTTCTTCTCATCTTACTATTATTTGGATATTAATTCTCCTGAGGAAGCCAAGTGTCATTGGCAAAACGCGTGGAGAACGAGAACAAGGCCACAAGTTTTGGACTTTTATTGGAATTATCTGGACTCTTTTACAATCAAGTGCTTTTGCATAACATTTTTATCATCATTTACATTAGGATACTGCACTATTGGAGTCTTCGTTTTGTACCCTGTGGGACCGAGGCTGTTTTGACACTTTTGTGGTGCTTGTGTTCAGCTGTAATTTTCTCCTCACCCATTTAGTGTACCCACATAAGTTATATATTGTTTTTTTCAGGACAAGATGGGCTTTCTTCAGATATCATTATTTTGATCGTATCATCTTATTTACTATATAAAAAAAAAAAAAAACATGGTGCAAAATTGAAAAAAAAACACATTTTATGACTTTTATTTGAAAAATCTTTTACTCACCTAAAAAAGCAAGTAAAAAAACTAGCTAAATAGATTCTACTACTTGTCCTGAGTTTAGAAATACCCAATGTTTTTATGTTTTTTTGCTGTTTTTTGTAAGTTATAGGGCAATAAGTACAAGCAGCGTTTTATGATTTCCAAATCTTTTTTAACAAATCTGGTCAGTCTGCCTCCATCTCCTCTTTGGAACATCTTTGAAGCCGGTTAACTCAATTTAACCCATTCAAACCATATATTTTTGAAAACTAGACACCCCAGGGTATTCCAAATGCTGTTATTTTAACCCTTTCCATGCACCAATTATACAACTACACTTTGTCAAACTTTGTAATAGTAATTTTTTTTATTTTTTTCCCCACACAAATTGTACTTTAGTTATAGATATACAGGTGCTGGTATATGTCACTGTCAAACAACACCCCAATATGTGTTCAGCAACATCTCCTGAGTGCAGTGATACCCGACATGCATGGGTTTGTCGGGTTGTTTCAGATTTAAAATGCCACATTTGGGAAGTGCGCTTTTTTTCTCCATTTTGGTCAGTCTGTTCCTATGCCCTATCTTTGAGCTAGGCCACTCCAATTTACCCCATCAGCCATTTTTTTATATATTAGACACCCCTTGGGTATTTGAAGTGCTTTTATTTTAACTCTTTGTTGAGATTTTTGAGAAATTTTAGCACTTGCTCAAAATAATAAACTTTATTTTTTAATTTAATTTTATTTTTTTAATACTTTTTTTATATATTTTTTTTTTACACATTTTGCTGGTACTGGATGGTTCATCTAGTGACATCACTGCATAATTATTTTTAAATGTTAGCACATTTTTTTTACATTTTTTTTCCCATTTTTTATTTATTTTTATTTTTTTTTAATATTTTACTAATCACATAGTGATTAGAAAGCTGGGCTCCATTGACTTGCATGGTTGAATGCAGTACCTGTATTCAACCAGCAAGTGGAGCCAGTTCTCTAGAGGGTCTGGAGACCCTCTAGCGAACTTTTTCGTCTTTATTGTTTTATTTCCCGGAGGTAAGTGTTTGGTGTCGCTGGATGCCTCCTGATCGAGGCATTCCAGCGACACCATTTAAGTTTAGGAGGCGATCGTTGATCGCCTCCTAAACGCTTTTAAAACGGGCGTCCGCCGCCATACAATGTATGGCGGCTGTTGACGCCCCGGGGAGGGGCCAGACATGGCCCCCGATGCCGATCTCGGCCTTGCTGAATGCCTCGACATCGAGGCATTGCAGCAAGGCCGTTTAAGCGAAGAAAGTGATCCTTGATCACTTTCTAAGCTTATTTAATTTTTTGACGGTTCAGGACCGTCAAAGGTCATTTAGTGACCTTCTTGTTATGACGGTCCTGAACCGGCAAAGGTCGCGAAGGGGTTAAAAAGTAATTTTTACAGAATCCTCTGACGTTTTACTACATTCGTTTGTGAGTGACATTCATATCATACACAGCGTTGTGTAGTTTAACTAGATTTATTGTATAGTCAGTCCCCAAACTGGAGTAGAATTTGTTGTTTTGTTTGTTTTATTACACCGCTAAACACAGTACTATTTAATTTGTGAATAAATCTCAAGTAAATTATATCCTGAAGCCTATTTTTGTGTTTTATGGTGAAAACCCTGGACATCCTGTCACAATCTATAATTTGTTTTCATCTGCACTGGCTATGTATAATTTTCAGGTAAAACCATGAAAATGCAGGAGTTTTTTTTTCTAAATGTTCCTACTTTTTAACCCCTTCGCGACCTTTGCCGGTTCAGGACCGTCATAACAAGAAGGTCACTAAATGACCTTTGACGGTCCTGAACCGTCAAAAAATTAAATAAGCTTAGAAAGTGATCAAGGATCACTTTCTTCGCTTAAACGGCCTTGCTGCAATGCCTCGATGTCGAGGCATTCAGGAAGGCCGAGATCGGCATCGGGGGCCATGTCTGGCCCCTCCCCGGGGCGTCAACAGCCGCCATACATTGTATGGCGGCGGACGCCCGTTTTAAAAGCGTTTAGGAGGCGATCAACGATCGCCTCCTAAACTTAAATGGTGTCGCTGGAATGCCTCGATCAGGAGGCATCCAGCGACACCAAACACTTACCTCTAGGTGGGCTGTGACCGCTCCGGAGAGCGGTCACAGCCGCCGCTGCCGGTGATCTTCGCCATCAAGCAAGATGGCGGCGGCCCGGGAAATAAAACAATAGAGACGAAAAAGTTCGCTAGAGGGTCTCCAGACCCTCTAGAGAACTGGCTCCACTTGCTGGTTGAATACAGGTACTGCATTCAACCATGCAAGTCAATGGAGCCCAGCTTTCTAATCACTATGTGATTAGTAAAATATTCAAAAAAAAAAAAATATGGAAAAAAAAAATAAAAAAAAATGTGCTAACATTTAAAAATAATTATGCAGTGATGTCACTAGATGAACCATCCAGTACCAGCAAAATGTGTAAAAAAAAAATATAAAAAAAGTATTAAAAAAATAAAATAAAATTAAAAAATAAAGTTTATTATTTTGAGCAAGTGCTAAAATTTCTCAAAAATCTCAACAAAGAGTTAAAATAAAAGCACTTCAAATACCCAAGGGGTGTCTAATATATAAAAAAAATGGCTGATGGGGTAAATTGGAGTGGCCTAGCTCAAAGATAGGGCATAGGTACAGACTGACCAAAATGGAGAAAAAAAGCGCACTTCCCAAATGTGGCATTTTAAATCTGAAACAACCCGACAAACTCATGCATGTCGGGTATCACTGCACTCAGGAGATGTTCCTGAACACACATTGGGGGGGTGTTTGACAGTGGCATATACCAGAACCTGTATATCTATACCTAAAGTACAATTTGTGTGAAAAAAAAAATAAAAAAATTACTATTACAAAGTTTGACAAAGTGTAGTTCTATAATTGGTGCATGGAAAGGGTTAAAATAACAGCATTTGGAATACCCTGGGGTGTCTAGTTTTCAAAAATATATGGTTTGAATGGGTTAAATTGAGTTAACCGGCTTCAAAGATATTCCAAAGA
Organism: Sceloporus occidentalis; assembly: GCA_023333645.1. Taxonomy (NCBI): domain Eukaryota; kingdom Metazoa; phylum Chordata; class Lepidosauria; order Squamata; family Phrynosomatidae; genus Sceloporus; species Sceloporus occidentalis. The sequence continues at coordinate 964,537 of JALMGF010000033.1, forward strand.
GGAGAGGGAGGCACAATGACCAAATGACCACCTGAATTACGCATGCCCCAAAAGTAGCCTTTTACCAGCCAAACAATCTGACAAACCCATGCATGTGGGGTATCGCTGTACTCAGGAGATGTTCCTGAACACACATTGGGGTGTTGTTTGACAGTGACATATACCAGAACCTGTATATCTATAACTAAAATACAATTTGTGTGGAAAAAAAAAATAAAAAAATTTACTATTACAAAGTTTGACAAAGTGTAGTTGTATAATTGGTGCATGGAAAGGGTTAAAATAACAGCATTTGGAATACCCTGGGGTGTCTAGTTTTCAAAAATATATGGTTTGAGGGGGTTAAATTGAGTTAACCGGCTTCAAAGATGTTCCAAAGAGGAGATGGAGGCAGACTGAGCAGATTTGTTAAAAAAGATTTGGAAATCATAAAACGCTGCTTGTACTTATTGCCCTATAACTTACAAAAAACAGCAAAAAAACATAAAAACATTGGGTATTTCTAAACTCAGGACAAGTAGTAGAATCTATTTAGCTAGTTTTTTTACTTGCTTTTTTAGGTGAGTAAAAGATTTTTCAAATAAAAGTCATAAAATGTGTTTTTTTTCAATTTTTCACCATGTTTTTTTAATTTTTTTTATAGTAAATAAGATGATCAAAATAATGGTATCTGAAGAAAGCCCATCTTGTCCTGAAAAAAACAATATATAACTTATGTGGGTACACTAAATGGGTGAGGAGAAAATTACAGCTGAACACAAGCACCACAAAAGTGTCAAAACAGCCTCGGTCCCACAGGGTACAAAACGAAAAATGAGCCCGGTCCTTAAGGGGTTAAAATATGATTTGCTAGTAAATGACTGTTTATGTATATATGTAAAGTTTCTAAAAAAAAAAGCCCCAACTGTCCTGAAAAAATACATACATAATTTTTGTTTTTAAACTGAATGAGAGGGGAGGAGATTATGCTTGAAAACGATTACAAAAGTGCAAACAAAGTCTCAACTGTCAAAAAAATTACCCTTCGTTCTTAAAATGTCAAAGGTAACAAAAGGTCGTTAACTACTAATAAACACTTAAGTAACTATTTATGTAGCAGGTAAAGGTCTCAGTACCACAGGGGCAGTCCAGTTATAGCATATACCACCAAGAGATATAAACATTAAAAACAAATTGTTTTAATTATCAGTGTAAATAAATGTGGAAAGTGTTTTATATTGACTGCTGAGACAACCTTGTCAGCAGGTGGCAGCATATAGAAACTGTGTCTACTATTATGGGATTTTGTCATGTTTTTGCAGCAATTTAGCCTGTACAGTCATTCTTCTATACTTAATGTTCCAATATTGTAAAGAAAATTGTCCGGAGAGTAGTGTACTTTCTCCTTTAAGTGTGGTTGGCAACTAGTTCATGTTTGACATAGTTGACTTTTGTCAATTTCACAAATATCTTCAAAAAGGACAATAACATTCCAATTTATTTTGTTTTATGATAATCTTTTCAGAGTGTTAGAAGAGCTTTCTGAAATCCCAAGTACATATTCAAACCAAAGAACAAGAGTTATTTCAATAGAAGAAGACCCAGTACCAGATTTCAGGATTAGCGACCAAACTATATCTGTGAAGAATACAGGAAGTGAATCAGTAGTCATACCCGCATTTTACGGTCTGCATCCCCTTAACGAAGAGGAACAATGCCAAAGCAGTCACCAAGAAAAATATAGTCCTTCCGGTGGATATAATAGTAATGCTAGAGATCCACCTGAAGAACTACTAGCACGCCAAGTGAAGCAACAAGATATCACCAACAGCTCACCTTCCTACCCTATGAATCATGGTAATTCCAGTGAGATGGTGTCTGCTCAAAAGAGTGTTTTATTTCAAAACCAAGATGCTGTGGTGACCAAAAGTTCTATAGATCCACACACATTAGAAAGTGATAGATTCAGTCTTGATCACCAAAAAGCTCTCTTGCATCAAACAGAAAAAGGAGAAGAATACAACGTTAAAGACAAAAAGACTAATGCAGACCAGGCAATGTTTTCAGATGGTTACAACCAACATAACCGTTTGATAACTTACAGGATAGTTGGAAGTGGAGAAGACAGTGATCAAAAAGATGTTGCTAAGCAGATAGATGTGAAAGAGGATTCTGAAAGATACAGTGTGGCGAAATCAAAACAGGATAGCCCTGGAAAAAACAAGGAAACCCCATTAGAAGGCTTTGAAATAAAAGAGTCTTTTCAAGATGTCCGTAACACCGATTACGTTTACAAGATCTTGTTTGTTGGAAATACAAATGTTGGAAAAACATCATTTTTACAAAGAGTGCATGAGGGCTCTTATAAGAGAGACACTTCTGCCACTCTAGGTAAGTTTTTATATGTTGCCAATTGGGAGTAGACAACAGAAATATGAATTTTTCGTATTTTAAAAGGGGGAACTTCATTCATTGTAAACATTTTCTAGGAGTTTCTTTTCATACTTCCACATACCTAGCTTGGAATGTCCGCTTATTAGAAATGTAATTGTAGAATTATACATTGTGGAAATTTAATTTCTTTTATTTGTGTTGAAGAACTGGAGATTAGAACTAGGTTCTCACATTTTTTTAGAAAGTTCAAAAACGTATCACACAGCATTGTGGTAAGGTGCTTAATATTTGGATACATTAACGAAAAGGCTGCTCTTCCAATTGTTTTTCCTAATTCACATCCTGGTATAGTAAATTGTAGCATGGCTTACTGGTTTGGTAGCTCTACGGTTTGGGTACATAGTAACATCAAATGGATCGCCCATGAGGTCTGAGGATCAATGTGCATTATTACCACGTGAGTATGAAGACTTTTTAAAACTACAAATTATTTCCTTTGCTATCAATATTAGGTTTCATACTATGTCATGTACCCATTCCAACTCCCTAATATTGGTTTCTTATAAAGTAGTGCCTAAAAGTCTACTGAACATTCTGAGAATGATCTATTGATATGTATAGTGGCAAAATAACTTGGTCATCAGCACTATAAACTGTTTCAAACTGTCTTATTAATTGAATATATGTAGTTACCTGTATCTTCTATTTACAGGGATAGACTATCGTATTAAAAGCTTAGTTGTAGACAACAAGCGCTATATTCTTCAGCTTTGGGACACAGCTGGACAAGAGAGGTAGGAAATAAAACATTTCTATTTCTAATAATTTTTGAATTTTTGAGAAACCCATTCAAGAAGGAAGACATTAAGATTTGTGGACAAGAACCCATTTTTTCAGTGGGTTCTGTACAAATTGGCAGTCATTGTGGGTTCCTTTCTGAGGAAAGATACTTATGTATAAAAAGAAAGCACCATTACTCAAGAGCACATTAGATCACTAGTGCATGTTCAAATAGATATTCTGCCCCTGGGTTCACCTTAAATAGAAAAAAGTAGATATGTGATGAATATTTAATACCGTATTTGCTCGATTATAAGATAAAGTTTTTTCCAGAGCAACAGCGGTAGAATAGTCTGCCAGATTGGAAGGTGCCTACTTGCTAGGGGCATCACCTTTTTTTTGCTCTTTTACACCATTACAGAGGAGACCTCTCCATCAGACAGGTCCCACCCATCAGGGCAGTCCAGACCCAAAATGCATTTCACAGTACAGACTACCAGATCACACCATCCTATGTTGTATTCGGTCTTGAATGTTGAAAGGTGTGCAGTTTTAATTTTTCAATAGATGTAAAATTCTGGAGATCTGCTATGCTCTCAGGACGGAGACCTACATTTCTAGAATCAGAGCAACCAAATTTTGGTGTGGGAACATCAATGATTTTTTTTATCTTTCAGATATAGATACACATTATTGTCTATACCGTGCAAGGGTGAACTGTTGTGTGGTTCAATATATGTGTAGATAATTTTGGCCTATTATGAAATAGAAGAGATGGTGGTTTGGTGTATTGTAAATTACTCATGTGGCTAAGAAATAACATAACTGATAGACTTAAAATAATATATTTTGCATAGTTTTAACAGTTGAACGACAATCTTTAAATGTTACTGATAAAAAAAGATTTATTTATACATATATATATATATACTGACAAACCCTGTAGCGTGTGAGCCATAAATGTCACAGTCAGGGATCTTTAGCACAGTCCTGTAGGGCAATAAGACTCAGGGACACTCACTTGTAGCAAACATAAAAGAAACAACCTAGCTCCAGGGGCGTACCTAGAGTATTTGGCACCTGGGGCGGATCCTGTATGTGGCACCCCCCCCCACACACACTTTAAAACGGCATAGCTTCTACCATTATATACTGGCGCAAACACTGAAGGTGATACAGCATAACACTTACTGTTATCATTATATACTGAGGCAGACATTGACGGTGGTACAGCATAACACCTTTCAGTATATACTGAGGCAGACATTGACGGTTGTACAGCATAACACCTACCACTATATACTGAGGCAGACAATGACGGTGGTACAACATAACGCCTATCACTATATACTGAGGCACACATTGACGGTGGTACAGCATAATTCCTATCACTATACATTGAGCCAGACATTGACAATAGTGCAGCATAACTCCTATCACTATATACTAAGCCAAACATTGATGTGGTGTAGGCCTACCACTTCATTAGTAGTAGGGATGCACCAAAACAAATTCTGGACTGAAACCGAAAATGCAGCATTTACCTGGCCGAAACCGAATATGACCCCCCCACACCATAAAAAAAAATTATATAATGAAAAATACATTGGAAATGGTACAGCATAACACCCATCACTCTCACACATTTACCAATCCGGACATATACCAATCCACACACATACCAATCCACACACACACACCAATCCACACACACACCAATCCACACATACCAATCCACACACATACCAATCCACACACATACCAATCCACACACACACCAATCCAGACATATACCAATCCACACATATACTAATCCACACATACCAATCCACACATACCAATCCACACATATACTAATCCACACATACCAATCCACACATACCAATCCACACACATACCAATCCACACACATACCAATCCACACATATACTAATCCACACATACCAATCCACACATACTAATCCACACATACCAAGCCACACACATACCAATCCACTCTCACTCACTGAATGCTTTCCTACCTTTCCTCTTTTCTCCTTACAGCTTCTTTTCCTCCTCTTCGCTCCTCTTCTTCAGTTCTTCTGTCTTCTTCCGGTTCAGTGGGCGCGGCTTCAGTGTTGTGCGCTGGGATCTGACAACAAATCCCGGCGCACAGCAGCTGTTGCCGCGCAGATCGCAAGGGAGTGATATCGGAGGTCTTTAACAGACCTCCGTCTCCCTTGAGTGATTTTAAGCCGGGTTCAAGGGTTGAACCCGGCTTAAAATCACTCAAGGGAGCCGGAGGTCTGTTAAAGACCTCCGATACCGCTCCCTTGCGAGCCTGCTCCTCCAGCGGCGGACATTACTGTCTCTGGAGGGGTGCCGGCAAGTTGGCACCCCCCCTGATGAGCGGCACCCGGTGCGGACCGCCCCCCGCCCCCCGCTAGGTACGCTACTGCCTAGCTCCCAATTGGAGTCATCTCTAGATATACAATGCTAGCCCAGACTGACCAGACTAAACACCCACTAACTAGACCTCCCAGCCAGACCCAGCTAAGCCAGGCTCTGGAAAACCTCCCCCAGACAGCACACAAAAGCTGCAAGCAGGTATTGGCTCAGGGATGGTCTTCTTCAGGGCCTCTTATTGCCCTGGGAGTACAGGGGAACTTCCTCTTCCACCAACAGTCTCTCTGATTGTCAGGCTCCAGGGGGTTTTAATGCCCAGCACCTGTGCCTGATGCAGGCCCCATGGGAATCCCAGACCGCTTCCTGCAGACCTCTAGCCTCTTGTAAACACCTGCATGGATTTTACACAGGAAGGGGAGTATGGAGCATTGGCCCACCCTGCTCTCCAATTTCTCCACCCCAGGGACCCATATGCGTGATTTGTAGAACACCTGTGCCAAAATGCCAAACATATCATCTCCCTGGGGTTTACAGCATTATGATATACAGTGTATATATATATATATATATATATATATATATATGGGTGAGAGTATACATGTATGACTGTAAGTACGTTAAGTTAGTGTATTATGTGAGTATGTATGTGTGTGTCAGCATGAATGTGCATGTATATGTGTGTGAGCAAGTTTGGAACTGTTAAGCTGTTTGGGGACGAACATACAAATACAAGTTGGTACTCTGTATCCACGCTTCATATACAGAAAGGTGGGAACCAAAATAAGAAGAGGTGGAATTTACAGAGGAAGGGCTACAAGAGGGGTGGTCTGGGCAGGAAGGGTGGGCAAATTATATTAGGGGACGTGTGCGTTTAGTCAGGCCCAGTGGGTTCTGTACAAATTGGCAGTCATTGTGGGTTCCTTTCTGAGGAAAGATACTTATGTATAAAAAGAAACTTCCCAACGAAAGTTTCAATAATTGGTCTGCGTGTGGGTATAGTCACCTTACATAGAAAACACGTAAGCACCATTACTCAAGAGCACATTAGATCACTAGTGCATGTTCAAATAGACATTCTGCCCCTGGGTTCACCTTAAATAGAAAAAAGTAGATATGTGATGAATGTTTAATAGGGCAGCAAAAAACCCAAATACACCACTGAACTTACATTTGATTGAGATAGCAGTTATAAAGAGGCCCTGTACATATTGCAGATGTGAGTAAGAACACTAATTATATACTGTTATATCTCTTATAGGTTCCACAGCATCACTGAACAGTTTTTCAGAAAAACAGATGCAATGGTGATAATGTATGATGTTACCTCTAAAGACACATTTTTAGCAGCACGATACTGGTTGAATAGTATAAAGGTAAGAATATTAAAAATAAATAATCTTCACAGGACATGGCCTCTGCAGCTTGTTTAATCCCTTTCAGCTGTTCTATGATGGCTGCCTGACCACCAGCAGCTACATAGATCGTTGCCAACTCTACGTCAGGACGCCCCAGTTGCCACATGGCTACATCCACATAATATAAGCAGTATTGTAACTTCACACCTAAGCTGTACTCTTGTTTCCCCTTCTGCATACCCCATTTATGGGCCTTCTCAAATATTCATGCATAATGTGTTTGCACTAACATTAGACAAAATAATTTCTTCTATCTACCTACAGACAGACCTTACCAAAAACTGGAGAGACAGCATTTTTTGTGACATATAGACACCTTTAACAGCTCCCTTGCACTATCACTTCTCTTGTATTTAGATTTCATGTTTTCTCACTATCTAGACTAAGTTATGTTCATTAAACATCAGGGCTTATTTTTTGCCAAGCAAGCACTTTGGTCCTTTCCTTATCATTTTCCTTTAGTTTCCTCTCTTTCTCTCCCTCTAGTCTGACACAAATCCTGACATACTACCTTATCATTGGACCTGGGTATGATGACCCTCCCAGCAGGAGATCACAAGCCTTTTATGACATGCGCTTTTTTCCTCTCTTTACTCTCTTTCTTCACTCTCCTCTGCCCCCCCTCTTCCCCATTTCCAACTCTCTCTCTTTTCTCTCCTTCCCTTTCTATCCTTTCCCTAATTTTCTCCCCTTTTCCCTCTTTTTTTCCTCCTTTTCTCACTATTTCTTATATTTTCCCTGTTCCCTTCTTTTTTCTCAAACTTTAGCCTCTCTCTTGTCTTTATTTTCTTCCTCTCATCTCTCTCTATTTCTTCTCTCCTTCACCTTCTCTTTTCTCTCTTTTTTCTTCTTTCTCACCACTATCACCCCTTTCGCTGTCTTTTCCTTCCTCTCTTTCTCCTCTCTCGCATTCTGATCTTTTCCCTGTTGTCATCTTTTTTCCTCTCCTCACTGTTTCCAGCTCCTTTCTCCTCTTCTTTTTCTTCTTTTATTCTGTCTCTCATACCCACTATGCACTACTATATAATATATTGATATATGATTCAAGTTAAACAGTCTTGGGTTGCTCCTTAGATAAGTTTTATATTTATGTAAATTTTTTGCCAACTCCAAATATATTAAGACGTTTTCATTTTCTAGGAAAAAACAGAGGGAGATATTGTAATTTTGCTGATTGGCAACAAAATAGATTGTGATCCTGAAAGAAAAGTTGCACCTGAGGAAGGAGAAAAACTGGCTCAAGTAAGTACATATATGTTTCACACTCAATAATACTTTGACAACAATGTTTCCCTTTAAACTTTTTTGTTCCAGATTTCATCTGTGAAATATTCTCTCTCTAATTGTGAACAGTGCTGGTTTTATGGATGGAGACCACACATACTTTGTCTTCATGCCGTGCCATGATCTGTCCCAGAATAAGTGAAAGGACTTGCTAGCCCTGAAGTATTTTTTCCACTTTATACGTAAAATGCAATATGTCTAATCTTCATATGCTATTTGTTTTCTTTTTTTTAGGAGTATAATTCTTTATTCACAGAGTGCAGTGTAACATCAGGAATTAATATAACAGAATCAATGCGTCAACTGGCCAGGTATTGATGACACATTTAACATAATATAATAATATAGTATTTTCTAGAATGATCTGACTTTTATGTACAAAGAATTCTGGTGAAATGACTAGACGTGTCACTTATCCCAAGGCCTCCACACAACATGGCAGGGATGTGTGTGCAAAGCTAGACCCTGTGGATGCAGACAATGTCTGACCTTGTCGTGTACACAGGAAGTTGCATCTCCTTTTGTGTTTTGACGGCATATTTAAATAAATTGGACCTGCCCTCTCATGTTTTTCATTGGTTGACCCGCTGATCTCCTGGCTCCTAGCTTGTTTCCTGACCCAGCTTATTTGCAGCCTGGGCCAACCTTTGTCTATCTGACTTCACTTTTAGTTTGTCACTCATGGGCATTTTGATGTTTGGCTTGTCTGGGCTTACTTTTTGATTGCACCTTAATTTGTCACCAGGCAATGGGTTATTTACTTTCCTATGTCTAATCTAAGGCACCACCACCTGCCATCCCCTCTGTGCCACTCTCCCTACTACTGCATGTCAGGATTCTTTACAAAGCAAAATAAACATGCCAAGAGCGCCAACTTGCTCAGGGCACCACCAAAGGTTTATTGGTCAGTGATTCATGCTAGGTCTCCCTAATCAGTCGGCAATCTCATTTGGTTCTTTTGCATGGGTGTGTTTGACAAGTCTTAGTAGTGTTCAATTATGCAATTAACTTTAATAAATATCATCAACCAACCCCAATCTAGCTTTAAGAACATACCAAATTGTTTACCATGTAATAAAAATGGCGAATATAAATCTTAATGTGTACATTCCATAAAAAAAGTATGTTTAGTAAGATGTGATACATTTTCTCTTTACAGATCTTTAAAGGAACGTGAAGAGTATATGAAAAATAATGTAGTGACAATAAGAAGGCGAACCGAAAAGAAGAACAACATTTGTTGCGTTTAAACAGTGATCAAGCTTTTCTGAGAAATCTTTTTTAAATATGTATTCTCATAAACTGGGAAAGATATATCACTCTGTAAACTTCTTGTTTTAAATAAAACAATTTCTATGTATAAGATATGTATTTTTTAATATAACATTTTTTTTGCTGAAAATATAGAAGGGCAGATTTTGTAAAAAGATTTTATTTATGACCTTTCATAGGTTTGAAAACCATCATCATTTTCTATACATGGTATGTAAAGCTATATATTGTTTGGATGTTGTTACGATTTCTCAAAGTGATAGCATTAATATTTGGGAGGGAATATAAAACCAGATACTTTAATAATAAAGTAGATTGGATTAAAATAAGTTACTTAATTTCAATAAAATAATTTTGGATGGAAAAAAGAAAGAAGAGATAGTAATACAGTTGTCAATGTTATTTATATAACAAACCCTTATAAATGTTGTATTTATCTTGTTATAGTTGGTTTATATATATATATATATAAATATATATATATAATAAGCTTAATGGTATTTTTTTCAGCTTTGCCAATAAATAATGATTTATACAATAACATTTAATGCTCTGATCTCGCTCACTTGGATGCTCTGGTCCCACACAAGCGTGAAAAAAACTAATTTCACTCCACTCATTTGAGTTATCAAACTTTGTCAATAGAATTGGAACAGAACATTTTCTACCAACAAATCTTAGGTGTGACGGACTCGTCCCTTCAGGCACACCGCTGTGGATATTATACAGCCCAACCACCTGTTCCCCTGCAACCAGTTTCTATGTTATACCCCTTTTTCCTATTGCCCCGACCCAGAAGCTGCCCTCTGCTGCCCACACCGCCAGGCCCAGTACCAGGACATACAGGTTTCCCTTTTGGAACTGCTGGGTGGCTAGAATAGCCTCCTGCTCCACTATGTGTACCAGACAGGATTATCTCCACAGGGTGCCCAGCCAGGGCTCCAGCCTGACTGTCGGTGGAAGATATCAGAGGCTAATCTCTTTATCTCCCCTATTGTTCCTGGGAGACCTGAATCCCCCGGCTAAAGGGGGCAGTTATGTTACTCAGACTTCTCATTCCGTGTGTTGATGTGATTATGTGGATATATATATACCTGTGTCTGTGTACAATAAACTGTTCTTAATGTTATACCCTACACTGAGTCTCGGCTAGTGACTAGGGAACCGGGGAATGTGTGTGTCCCGGGCTAAGGGAGCATAAGACAGCGGAGGTAGTCGGTCGGACTAGCCAGATCCGTGACATTAGGTAATTAATAAATGGACTAATCTAGCTGATATTTTGCATCTGTAGGTAAATGGGTTTGTTTTATAGAAGGCAACCTCCTCTTGTTAATTTGATAATAAAATAAGGTTATAGCTTGTATTTAAAAGGTTTATAGTTATAGTGTCAACTGATATAAATATAAATATACACTGAAAGTTATCGTGTCATAAGCTTGCACTTTCAGTTATTTGTACACCAGTATCAACCTGGGGCACACGAAGCGAGAACTGTGCCCAAACAACATGTACAGAACCACCTCTACCAACCATATGACCATGTTTCAATTAATTCAGAAAGGTCTGGTCACAAGACACAGGCTCAGCAGCCCAAACCCACAAGTTACACAAGTGATTTCACTCAAGGAAACATCCAATACATTTTTGTCATCTCTTAAATTAACAAAAATGGACAATGATAATGGATTAATGGAAATGTTTCTCAAACCAAGAGATATGTTCCGTAATGTGGGAATTAAGAAGTGAATTTGCAGGAAAGCTGCAACAGCACAGATCTCCATTAATTTTACAAACACCCTGTGCCCATGGGCGTAGGAACCGGGGGGGACGGGGGGGACGGGGGGGACAGATCCCCCCCAGTAAATCATGCGGGGGGGACCGATAATTAAGAAATCCCCCCCAGGGCAGTAGGAACCCCCTCAATAGAAACGCCGCAAATCCGGCCCGCGAGACCTCGAGGTGCGGCTCGCGTAAGATCGGCAGCCAGGGCAACCGATCTTACGCGGTCCGCACCTCAAGCCCTGCTACTTACCTGCGGGAGGGTCTTCTGTACTGCACAGAGGAACCGGAACCCAGCAGAGTTCACGTGACATTACATCACATCCTCTGTGCAGTACCAGAGAACGCAGAGGGAGGCCGCGCCCTCTGTTGAAGCCTGTGAGCGGCATCGAGGAGCTGCAGTGCAGGTAAGGGGGTGGGGAGGGTGTTTATATGAGTATGTGTGATTGAGGGAATGAATCTGTGAATGAATGAGTATATGAATGAATGAGTGTGTGTGTGATAGCATGGATGTGTAAGTGCTGGAACTTAGGCATGATGGGACTGTGATTGATGTTAGCAATCACACTCCTATCATCCCAAGTCAGCCAGTACATGCTAAAACATAGCTAGCTGCCCCCCTTGTGTATTGATGCTGCCAGCAGTATGGGGTCTGCACATCACTTACAGCCACCGTGTACCAGTATGTACTGGCTGACTTGGCATGATAGGAGTGTGATTGCTAACAGCAATCACAGTCCCATCATGCCTAGGTTACAGAATTTACTGGTTGGATGTGTAAGTGCTGGAACCTAGGCATGATGGGACTGTGATTGCTGTTAGCAATCACACTCCTATCATGCCAAGTCAGCCAGTACATGCTGAAACCTAGCTAGCTGCCCCGCTTGTGTATTGATGCTGCCAGCAGTATGGGGTCTGCACATCACTTACAGCAACCCTGTACCAGCATGTACTGGCTGACTTGGCATGATAGGAGTGTGATTGCTAACAGCAATCACAGTCCCATCATGCCTAGGTTACAGCATTTACTGGTTGGATGTGTAAGTGCAAGTGCTGGAACCTAGGCATGATGGGACTGTGATTGCTGTTAGCAATCACACTCCTATCATGCCAAGTCAGCCAGTACATGCTGAAACCTAGCTAGCTGCCCCCCTTGTGTATTGATGCTGCCAGCAGTATGGGGTCTGCACATCACTTACAGCCACCCTGTACCAGCATGTACTTGCTGCCTGGGTATGATAGCAGTGTGATTGCTAACAGCAATCACACTCCTATCATGCCAAGTCATATTGCTAATTTGTTTTGTCCAATTGTGGTGTGTTACCTACTTTTATTAAAAATGTGAGTTTTTATTATTATTTTTAAAGGTGGGGGGTCATTTTCGGTTTTGGCTAAGTGAACCGTGAATGTTTTGGTCCAGAATTTTCATTTTGGTGCATCCCTAGAATAAATAGAACTATTTCATTTTTAATTATCCTGAGTCCTGAATTTGTAGTCACAAAACTTTCTAGGCCCAGAAATCAGTGAGAGGAAAAGTAAAGGTTTTGTGTCATTTACTTTATTTTAATCTGCATATTTTATTAAAGGCCATATTTTCTCACAGTGAAAAATGAGTGCGGCCCACGCACGTATACAATTCTGATGAAGTGGCCCACTGCAGAAAAAACTTGGACACCCCTGGGGTAGACAGTGAGAAGGGGGGGGTAGGGAGAGGGTAGCTTGTAAGAAGGGGGGGTAGGGAGAGGGTAGCTAGTGAGAAGGGGGGGTAGGGAGAGGGTAGCTAGTGAGAAGGGGGGTAGGGAGAGGGTTGCTAGTGTGAAGGGGGCGATAGGGAGAGGGTAGCTAGTGAGAAGGGGGCGATAGGGAGAGGGTAGCTAGTGAGAAGGGAGGGTAGGGAGAGGGTAGCTAGTGAGAAGGGGGGGTAGGGAGAGGGTAGATAGTGTGAGAAGGTAGGGTAGGGAGGGGGGTAGATAGTAAGAAAGTGTGAGAGGGGGGAGAGGGGGTAGATAGTGTGAGAAAGTGGTGATCTGATGGGGGGAAATGCTGTCCCCCCCAGATTTTTAGGGGTTCCTACGCCCATGCCTGTGCCGGCCTAGGGAGAGGAGTTGTTTTCCTGTTAACAGAACCATGATCCACGTTGCCTGCAAACGCAGCAGAGTAGGGCAGGTACTCAGGACAGCGGGACAGAGCTCTCTGAAAACTAGGATTGTTAGAAGGTATATTTCACTATGCATCAACCTCAGTGAGTTTCCCCTCCAAGAAGGTCTCAGTTAGTTCTGTATAATATGTAGTCAAACTAAGCTATATATCATAAAGGGTCCACTCAGTCCTTCTTCCGGGACCCTTCATAAAGCCTAATGTCAGTGTGGTGAGACTACAACTATTACTATTATTGGTCTCTATACTGGTATTCTATAACAACTCATTTAGGGGTTGTGGTTTTAAAACATTGAATATATGTACAGTATATATAAATTATTAGCATCTACTTTAAACATTTGGTGTAGGGTGAGGATTGGTAAATCTCAAAAACTGCATTTACGCATGAGTAAGCGTACAGTATATTTGAAACCACAAATGGAAGCTGACGGTTTAAAATGGCAGATGCATTTAAAGAAAATAAACTTATAATAAACTTATTATATATATATATATATATATAGATAGATAGATAGATAGATAGATAGATAGATAGACACCATATTTTTAACAGCACATAGCAAAATAGCGATGGTAACAGAGATTATATCATGCGGATAGGATGATATAAATTTACTGCAACATCCAAAGTTGAGAAACTGAAACCACAGTGAAGAACATGCACACTGAATGAACAAAGAACTTATGAATAAACTTCCTCTTATTACTGAAACACTTCTGACTTTCTTGTAACTGCTTGACAAGGATAACACAAAAGTAAGACAGTCCGAAGAAACCCTAGAGAAATATAAGAGATTTTTTCTTGCAACAAAAAGGTAAGGTTCTATAGTAATATGATGATGGCAACAAAGTGTTGATCTCAAATAGTAGAGATACTACTAATACTACTACTACTAATAATAAATAACAATAATAATAATAAATATAATAATCATAATAATAATACTATACTAATACTACTCATACCACTACTAAAATATATCAATGATAAGATATGTTTAAACTAAAAAAGAGCATTGCATGAATGTTTTTTACAAAAAAAATGTTAATAATAAGGCTGATCGTGAAATCATGTTAAAATAATGCATGTTAACCAAAGGTGCTTGTATATACAAAGTTTGATGCAAAAGTTGTTTTTTTTTCATAATCCAAGTTCATTGAAGCAAATAGGTTACATTTCTGATGCTATAACATGTAAATGTTTCGAGCAATCCTGTTTCTTAACAGCTACTTCATCTCAGAAAAAACTGTAGCTATTTTATTTGCTAGTTAATTAGCTAAACATTTCTACAATTTTATGTCCATGTTTTGTTGAAATCAATTTGAATAATCATTTGTCATCTTGTAATTCATCAATGGTTTAATCAAGAGGGGCCAGATTTTAAACAATGATTCTGTAACATTATACAGTAACTGTAATTACAAATATATTTGCTCTTCCTGTTAATATGAAATGGCACATAGGGTAATTCCTAACTTCCTGTATTGCCTATGACATATATATATATATATATATATATATATATATATATACATACTTGTGTTGTTTGAGAAAGGTAAAACATAGTGACCCCTTAATGTTCACTTTACATCTTAAATTTACCGTATTGGCTCAATTATAGGCCCCACCCTAAAATATACATTAGTGGAATAGTAAAACAGTATTTTACAGGAATACATGTATTTTAACATTTTTGGTATCTATTATGCAGTCAGTCAGCATACCAGCATGTTATATATAAACAGAAATTTGGAAACCCAATAGCCGTTTTAAGGTCCCCCTTAATTCATAATGCACCTTAGATATTCCCCTCTGCCCCCTGATATGCCATTCTGTCCCCCAGATATGCCACTCTGCCCTCAGATATGCTTTATGCCCCTAGAAATGCCACTCTGCCCCCCCCAGATATGCTTTATGCACCCTAAAAATGCCACTCTGTCCCCCCAGATATGCTTAATGGCCCCTAGAAATGCCACTCTGCTCCCAAATGCTATTCTGCTCCCTAGATATGCCCCCGACTTACCAATGCATCCCTAGACTCCCTGGTGTCTAGCGGTGCGGTGTCTAGCGATGCGCTCAGACAACCTCAGACAACAGCGGAGGTTGTCTACACGCATCGCGCAGACGTCCACCGGCTGCCGGAGAGTAGGATCCAGGTCCCCTGCAGCACTGCGGGGGATCTGGATCCTAACCCTGCTTCTTGCCTGCAGAAGGGCTAAATGAAGAAGTAAGCACCTGCCTGGCACCTGGAACTGCATGTCCTATATTTAGGCCAATACAGTAAATGGTTGTTATTATGCATAGTTGTGAACTGTCCCAACATCTCCCAGTTTGCGGTTGCTGGGTGCAGGGCCTGATGGAGAAATCTCAGATCTTGATGTAACCGGCCCAAAATGAATTTCATTTTGGAAGGTTCCTTCAGACTTCTGCTTCAATGCTCCTAAAGCTGCCCACACTCAGCATGGAAGCTGCATGCACAGCGAGGAAGTGCTGAAACAGAAGTCTGAAGGAACAGACCTTGCAGTCCCAGCACAGCCTATGGCACAGAACTTAAAGTAGCGAGAAAAAAGAAACATATGAGGAGAAAGGGGGAGGGGCGGAGGAAAAAGGGCAAGAAATTGGGAGAAGAGATAAAAAAAAAAGAAGAGAGACAGTGAGAAGAGGGGGTATAAAATGAGAAACTCAGATAAATGGGGAGATGTTGAGAAAGGGAGAGAGATAAGAGATATATACAACAAGGGGAGGGTTAATGAGAAAGGGGGGAGAAAGTGTGTTTATATTTTGAACATTGATAGTATCCTTTGCTGACTCCTGCAACTGTAAAAATGTCTGCCGTGAACCATGTTTGTGCATATTCCTGGTTAAAATGAATGTGTGTGTGACACTGTGGGTGTCAGTATACAGGGTTAAAATGTGTCTAGAGGGTGAGAATAAATGTTTGTGGGGGTCAACAGTATAAAAATTAAACTGTGTACAGTATGTACAGTGTTAGACTGTGTGTATCGGCATATAGTGTGTGTGTGTGTGAGGAGAGTGTCAATGCACGGTGCTACAATGATGTGTGTTAGTGTACAATTCTAGACTGTGTGGGGTGTTAGAAGGAGTGTACGTGTGTTAGTGTACAATGCTAGAATGTGTGGGGTTTAAGAATGAGTGTGTGTGTTGGGTGTCAGTGTACAGTTGTGGCCAAAAATGTTGAGAAAGACACAAATATACATTTTCACAAAGTCTGCTGCCTCAGTTTAAAATGAACGGAATCCCATGAAAATTAACTTAATCCCACAAAAAAATTTCTACTGCATTTCAGTCCTGCCCCAAAAGGACCTGCTGACATCCTGCTGGTGCTTGACATAATTGTTACTTTCCATGGTTACCTGCAAGGAAACATATGCTGTCATCATTGCTTTGCACAAAAAGGGTTTCACAGGCAAGGATATTGCTGCTAGTAAGATTGCACCTAAATCAACCATTTATCAGATCATCAAGAACTTCATGGAGAGAGGTTCAATTGTTGTTAAGAATGCATCAGGGTGTCCAAGAAAGTCCAGCAAGCACAAGGACCGTCTCCTAAAGTTGATTCAGCTGCGGATTCAGGTACCACCAGTGCAGAGTTTGCTCAGGAATGGCAGCAGGCAGGTGTGAGTGCATCTGCACGCGCAATTAGGCGAATACTTTTTGATGATGGCCTGGTGTCAAGAAGGGCAGTATAGAAGCCACTTCTCTCCAGGAACAACATCAAGGACACACTGATATTGTGCAAAAGGTACAGGGATTGGACTGCTGAGGACTGAGGTAAAGTCATTTCTGATTGAACCTCCTTTCTGATTGTTTGGGGCATCCGGAAAAAAAAACCTATCCATAGAAGACAAGGTGAGCACTACCATCAGTCCTGTGTCATGCCAACAGTAAAGCATCCTGAGGCCATTAATGTGTGGGGTTGCTTTCCAGCCAAGCTACTGGGCTCACTCACAATCTTTCCTAAGAACACAGCCATGAATAAAGAATGGTACCAACACATCCTTCAAGAGCAACTTCTCCCAACTTCTTCCAAGAACAGTTTGGCGACGAACAATGCCTTTTCCAGCTTGATAGAGCACCTTGCCATAAGGCAAAAGTGATAACTATTGTTCGGGGAACAAAACATTGAAATGCTGTTTCTAAGGCCAGGAAACCCCCCAGACCTTAATCCCATTGAGAACTTGTGGTCAATCCTCAAGAGGCGGATGGACAAACAAAAACCCACAAATTCTGACAAACTCCAAGCATTGATTATGCAAGAATGGGCTGCCATCAGTCAAGATGCGTCCCAGAAGTTAATTGACAGCATGCCAGGGAGGATTGCAGAAGCCTTGAAAAAGAGGGGTCAACACTACAAATATTGACTCTTTGCATAAACGTAATAATTGTCAATAAAAGCTTTTGACACTTATGAAATGCTTGTAATTATACCTCAGTATACCATAGTAACATCTGACAAAAATATCTGAGAACGCTGAAGCAGCAAACTTGTGGCCTTGACTGTACAGTTTTAAACTGTGTATGCGTGTGTCAGTGTACAGCTTTCAGGTGTGTGTGTTAAGTAGCGTACCTAGCATGGGATGGGGGGGAGAAGTTTCAGTGTACAGTGTTAAACTTCATTGGGTGTTAGTGTATAGTGTTAGAGTGAGTGTGTTTGAGAGTGTCAGTGTATTGCGTTAAACTGTGCTGGGTGTCAGTGAATGGTGTTAGAGTGAGTGTGTGTATGGGGGGGTGTCAGTACACAGTAATAGACTGGGTGGAGTATCTACGAACAATGTGTATAGTGTTAGAGAGGGTGTTTGTTGGTATATAGTGTTGGAGTGTGTGAGCAAGGGAGGTGGTAGGTATAGAAAGCAGAAGAAGCTGTACAGAGAAGGGGCAGAGCAATTATTTCCTGTGTCTGGAGATGTACCCTGTGTACCAGGCTCAGCTGCCACTGCATAAAAAATAATTGTTCTGCACCCTACTCTGTATAGCTTCTTCACTTCTCGATCCTGGTAGGCTTTAAAAATATTGCCATCTATGTAAAATGGAATGTTATGGTAAATGTTTATCTAAATATCTAAGATACACATTAATTTAAAAAGACAGTGGAGCACTCGGAAAATGACACCCCCATTTATAACCTGCCAGCACTCTTTGCCGACACTTGTCCAAGAGTCCTATCCCCACAGGTGCCATAATTCCCCCGGGACATGCCTCCCAAGCCCTCTATGAGCAAAATTTTCCATTGTCCTTGGATTCCAAGCTGGCCAGGGGAACCAGTCCACAACTGTAACAACAAAAATGCAAATCCCAACACAGGAGAGCAAACACCAAACATCAACATCATATTAAAACATAATAGCAGATCAAAGACCATAACCACCTGACTGAACAGACAGGGTGGACGGGAGGTAACGGCTGTCACTTAGCAGATGTCCCAAGGAAAAAAGTAGGAAATTAACTAACCACCACCATTGATCCTGCCACCTGATCTATGGTGAATCCCTAATAATGTGTAGCTATGTAGGCAATACTCAGTTTCTAATGTTAAAATGCAGCTTAAATACAGAAGCTCTCTACCTGCTGATGCACAGCTTCCCTGATTCCTATCCACTGTATGTATGAGGGAACATAGCTCTGCAAGATAAAAAATTATTATTTTTTGCTTTCTATAACATAACAGCGTACTTGTTATACATGAACTTCTATTATTAAATACGTTTTTTTAAACAAAAATATACATATTTTTCTATTGGATATGAGAACTGTAAAGCCCAATGCAACCAACCAAGATTTGGCAGCTTCAAGTCATATTACAGTTAGGCAACTGAAAATTAAAAATAGATCTGAGCTCAAGGGTGCCGTTTGGAATCTCCCCGACCACATAGAAGGTTGCCTACTCTTATGAAGATACATGAGAATACAAATATATGAAACCTACTTAACCAATATTAAGCAAAGCTTAATAGCACACAATAGGAAGTTTATGCCCTTTAATTGAAAATATCTTCACTGACAGATTCATTTTACACAAATTGTAAAAACTAAAATGTTGTAATAGTAATAATAATATAAGAACTCAGAACTATTGGATGAAATCTGCACCCTAAATCCCATAGTTTATGGGATTGTTACTGAAGACTGGGCATGCTTAACCTCTTTACTATGAATTACTTCACCACTCTTAGATCTAAAAGAGAAAAAGAGAGCGTATGGGAAAACAGAAGATTACAGTATACATAGGGAGGGTGATTGGTTGATGCAGAGGTTTGGAGAGGATGGGTTAAGTGTCCACCAGAAGAAGTGGCCAGCAGGGATGGACACATACTAAAGCGAAAGAAGAGGCATTAGGGTAATGCAGGGGCGACCAACGTGCAGCCAGCGGGCAAAATGCACGAGCAGGGCCAGCAGACCAACGTTTACGTGGTGTGGCCGCGAGGTGAGGTGGTGAGATCAGTGTGTGTGCATGCCGGCCGCTTAAATTTTCTGCTCAAGGGGGTGGGCTCACAGAAGAGTTCCTCGTGACAGGGAGGAAAAAAAAGGAAAATATAAGTATTTAAAAAAATAGGGGTTCAAGGAAAGTAGACCTATATTTAAGGGAGGGGGGATTCCCTTGGGACATCATTAAAACTTAAATAATACAAAATGGGGATGGCTGGGTTTTGAAATTACAAAATCAATATAAACAGGGTTGTGTGTGGCTGGGGGTCATACACATGGCAGTGGCGGCATCAATAGACAAGAGGGTAGTTGGGCATCACATAAATTAATACTAAAGGGGGGCCTGGCTGGGGCATTAATACACAAGGGGCAAAAATATAAAAGGGGGTTAATGACAAAGCAGTGTAGAAAATACGTTTTTTATGCTTCGTAGTGGCTTAGCCTGTCCTGATTTGTGTGTGTGTTTGGGTGTTGGTGTGGCAGAGCCTGTCCTGGTGTGCGTGTTTGGGTGTCGGTGTGGCAAAGCCTGTCTTGGTGTGTGTTTGTGTGACAGTGTGACAGTGCCTGTCCTGTGTGTGTGTGTTTGGGTGTCAGTGTGACAGAGCCTGTCCTGGTGTGTGTGCTTGGTGTGTCAGTGTTGCAGAGCCTGTCCTGGTGTGTGTGTTTGCGTGTCAGTGTGACAGTGCCTGTCCTGTGTGTGTGTGTTTGGGTGTCAGTGTGACAGAGCCTGTCCTGGTGTGTGTGCTTGGTGTGTCGGTGTTGCAGAGCCTGTCCTGGTGTGTGTGTTTGCGTGTCAGTGTGGCAGAGCCTGTCCTGGTGTGTGTGTTTTGGTGTGGCAGAGTCTGTCCTGGTGTGTGTGTGTTTGGGTGCTGGTTTGGTAGAGCCTGTCCTGGTGTGTGTGTGTTTGGGTGTCAGTGTGGCAGAGTCTGTCCTGGTGTGTGTGTTTGGGTGTTGGTGTGGCAGAGTCTGTCCTGGTGTGTGTGTGTTTGGGTGCTGGTTTGGTAGAGCCTGTCCTGGTGTGTGTGTGTTTGGGTGTCAGTGTGGCAGTGCCTGTCCTGGTGTGTGCTTGGGTGTCGGTGTGGCAGAGCCTGTCTTGGTGTGTGTGTGTGTGTGTTTGGGTGTTGGTGTGGCAGAGCCTGTCCTGGTGTGTGTGTTTGGGTGTTGGTTTGGCAGAGCCTGTCCTGGTGTGTGTGTTTGGGTGTTGGTGTGTATTTGGTCATCTGTTTCCCGGCACTGTAGGGATAAATTGAACTATGTTATTTTTACTTATCAGGAGATAAAACTCCCTCCTGAATTTGTAGTCACTTCAGAGGGCGAAACTTTCTAGGACCCGAAATCAGTGAGAGGAAAAGTAAAGGTTTTGTGTTATTTACTCTGTTTCAATCTGCATATTTTATTAAAAAGCATCAGTGGCACTAAACTGTGGCTTCAGGCATCCCGTGTATGTTGACTTTTTTTTTAGTTTACTGATTACTCCCAATCCCATCACATAAGATTCTATCCTATATTATTTGGCGAACACTGATGTCATCTTTATCTAGTACACATCGATGCCGATGAGTTAAGATCCTCAGCACCAGGCCCGTGATGCTCTTAATCCGGCCCTGCCTCCAGTGTGCATCAGCCATCTTAAATCCAGCTTCTGCCCACAGTGTGCTCCAGCCTTGTGCCGTTTTATTTGGCTAAACTTGTTGTAAATGGTTTGTGGACTGACTTTGTTTTACTGTTTAAGTAATTCAGTATTGATAGAATGGCATTTAAAAGTTTATCAAAAAAACTTTTCCACTGCTTTTTTCATTATCGCCAAAATAACCCTGTATAAATATGCATTATAAAGCTAAAAGGCCATATTTTCTCTCAGTGAAAAATGAGTGTGGCCCACGCACGCATGCATTTCTGATGAAGTGGCCCACTGCAGAAAAGACTTGGACGCTCCTGGGAAAATGGATTGTCTATTCATAGAATGTCTGTTCCTTAAATGCTGAGTTCAATACTGACTGAGAGATGTATCCTTGATATCTAAAACTTAACAGCTTCAACTCAGCAAATTGTTTGCCAACTTGTACTTGTTTGGTACTGCTGTGATTAGTTAATCCCATAACCAATAGAGGTCAAAGCCTTTTTGGAGGAACATGGAGATTAAGTAAATATATAAAGCATGATCTTTAAAAATAAATTATTTTTAAAAGAGCCCAAACTGTTAAAACAGAAGTAGAAAAAGTAAACTGGAGTGTCCACAAACCACAGGAAATATGACACAGAGAGCTATACAGTTTCCTAGCAATGCAAAGACATTGTGGTTATTATCAAATACAATAATATGTCAATATAATGTAAAATGTACATGTTGGATTATTTCTAAAATAGAGTTTACCAAGACACTGTTGTGACACATACCATTGGGTGGGGTACAAGGTTGGTAATGGAAAAGTGAAGGGGCTTGATAACAAGATAAAGAACATAAGAGCATTGATTTAGAACAGGGTGTTGAAGTTATAATCTGGACATACTCCTAAAATATACCAGTGTCGTTTAGGGATCAGAGTTGCAATTCCTGTAAGTATATGTTACAGCATTTACTGGTTGGATGTGTAAGTGCTGGAACCTAGGCATGATGGGACTGTGATTGCTGTTAGCAATCACACTCCTATCATGCCAAGTCAGCCAGTACATGCTGAAACCTAGCTAGCTGCCCCCCTTGTGTATTGATGCTGCCAGCAGTATGGGATCTGCACATCACTTACAGCCACCCTGTACCAGCATGTACTTGCTGCCTGGGTATGATAGGAGTGTGATTGCTAACAGCAATCACACTCCTATCATGCCAAGTCATATTGCTAATTTGTTTTTTCCAATTGTGGTGTGTTACCTACTTTTATTAAAAAAAGGTGGGGGTCATTTTCGGTTTTGGCTAAGTGAACCGTGAATGTTTTGGTCCAGAATTTTCATTTTGGTGCATCCCTAGAATAAATAGAACTATTTCATTTTTAATTATCCTGAGTCCTGAATTTGTAGTCACAAAACTTTCTAGGCCCAGAAATCAGTGAGAGGAAAAGTAAAGGTTTTGTGTAATTTACTTTATTTTAATCTGCATATTTTATTAAAGGCCATATTTTCTCACAGTGAAAAATGAGTGTGGCCCGCGCACGTATACAATTCTGATGAAGTGGCCCACTGCAGAAAAAACTTGGACACCCCTGGGATAGACAGTGAGAAGGGGGGGTAGGGAGAGGGTAGCTTGTAAGAAGGGGGGGTAGGGAGAGGGTAGCTAGTGAGAAGGGGGGGTAGGGAGAGGGTAGCTAGTGTGAAGGGGGCGATAGGGAGAGGGTAGCTAGTGAGAAGGGGGCGATAGGGGGAGGGTAGCTAGTGAGAAGGGAGGGTAGGGAGAGGGTAGCTAGTGAGAAGGGGGGTAGGGAGGGGGGTAGATAGTAAGAAAGTGTGAGAGGGGGGAGAGGGAGTAGATAGTGTGAGAAAGTGGGGATCTGATGGGGGAAAATGCTGTCCCCCCCAGATTTTTAGGGGTTCCTACGCCCATGTCTGACACCATTGCCTTCAAATTGACATTGTAAATATTATTTTTTTTTAATTAGAAAAAGGGGTTCCTTGTATTGCTATAAATCTATTGGTCAGGCATGCACCACTGGGGTAGGGAGTCATTTAATAAAATCTTATAGTGCACTCATCCTTCCCACCATTCTCAGTGGGATGGAGGGGGTTAAAGATTACAGTGTGCCCTTGGGGGACATATACCTCATCTGTGTCGGGTGTCCCCAGACCTTGGCCAGAGAGAGTAAAATACAATTTAATCATTTGAGAACCATGCATCCATCATTCCTCTATCCTTCTGTCCACCCTTTGTCCTGTGGGATAGAGGGGTTATCTGCTCCTACATTACCAATCCAATGCATCCTTTGGTTTTCCCCATTATACTGGCTGAGGATTATGGGAAGTATAGTACACAGCAGCAGGGAAATTGTAAAGGCTAATATGAGTACCCTAGCAGGATCATACCTTAAAGTGGGCCCATACACTCTCAAATATTAATTCACTGGAAGGGCCGATTGGGGACAGAGGTGACACTGGGGAGCTGAATGGGCACAGCAATGACATGGGGGGCTGAAAGGGGACAGAGGTGATACTGGGAGGGTCTGATTGGGGACAGAGGTGACACTGGGGAGCTGAATGGGGACAGCAATGACATGGGGGGCTGATTGGGGACAGAGGTGACACTGGGAGGGGCTGATTGGGGACAGAGGTGACACTGGGGAGCTGAACTTGTGAACACATACAGACACGGATTTATTTTTTTGTTTAATCATTTAAAAATAATTAATTTAAAAAAGCATTATGCCCCCACAGACACACTTACATACACACACATGCCGATTTTTTTTGTTTTTAACAAATACAAAAAAATATTATACAGTTTGTACAAAAAATAAATTAGTTTACTGACCTTCTACTTCCACTTTGGGGCTTTTTCAGCTTGACCTCCGTCCTCTGGTAGCTGCAGACTGCCGTTCTCTATGCTGACAGGATGATCCGGTGCTCCAGTAGCCTGAGTGCGAGGGGGCGGAGCTTCCACCCCTCACGCTGCTCCCATCACTATGCGGCCATCAGATTGCTGGAAATCTAATCTAAACGGCCGCTGCGTGCTGATCCTGCCGGCCGGCGCTACTTGAATACTTTTTTTTTTATAATTAATATGGCATGCCTGACACCCCTGGCACCGGGGGAGGCCTCCAATCCCGTTTGCAGCCGCTCAGCGGCTGTTTTCAGTGTTAATCTGCTGGCAGCCCAGCCCACGGACCTGCCGGCCCACCGGGAAATTTCCTGGTATCCCGGTGGGCCAGTCTGGCCCTGCCCTGACCCATCGAGGCATGGACTCCACTAGACTTCTGAAGGTGTTGTGTGATATCTAGCACCAGGATATTAGTAGCAGATCATACACATGTAAAAAAAAGACCAGACCATATTATTGCATTGCATAGTCCAGCTCTTATGCTCATTGACCATGACTGATCTGTAGCTACGCAGCCCCATACGCAGCAAACTGTGATGCACTATATGTTCTGACACGTTTCTATCAGAATCAACATTAACTTTTTAAGCAATTTTCATCGATGAGCCTTGGCCGCCCATGACCCTGTTGATAGGTACATACCTCTGCAGACCAGGAACATCCCACAAAAGCTGCGGTTTTGGAGATGTTCTGACCCAGTCGTCTAGCCATCAGAATTTGTCCCTTGTTAAAGTTGCTAACATTTTTCCTGCTTCTAACACATCAACGTTGAGGATGAAATGTTAATTTGCTGACTAATATTACCCACCCACAGGTGCCATGATAACAAGATTATCAATTATTCAATTCATCTGTCAGTGGTCATAATGTTATGGCTGATCGGTGTATAAATATGTTAATAAATCTGCTTTATTATTTATTATAGTTATACATCATGCACTGAGAACAATCTTCATTATTTTACAGGAGTAAATACCACAATGGGCCAGGAATGCTTAAAGGTGCTCAAATATATGATGTTCGCCTTTAATTTAATATTTTGGGTAAGTTATTTGAAGTACTATATGTTTTTTTTACATTTTATGTATTTCATCATATATAACTTGTTACAAAGTCTTTAATTCATTTATTAAAAGTCTGACTATTAATAATTAATTACATAAATATGATTATTATGTTGTGACCCCTACAGGTTTGTCCAAAGTGAGACACTGTAATTACAGTACAAGTAATTAGTTGGTTTCTTAATACAACAAAAAAGAAATTAAAAGTCTAGCATTACCTCCCAGTAACAAAGCAGCTTGAGTACAGGGTAGTCAGTGGTACACATTTTCATTTAAAAGTTGTTGATCTTGATATGACTGCTTAGGTCTAAATGCTTTATACGCCAACCAATTGACCCACCAACCTTAAATGATGACAAGAGCCGTTGTGGTGGGTAAAGGCTTTTGCCACAGCTTTATTAACTCCCTGTGCATTCCAAAACAACCCACCAGCTGCTAGGCTTTAAAGACAGGCAGGTGGTTCATACCCAGCAAACTAAGAGTCCAGGTGATGTACCAACCTTTCAACCTTGGCCAGAGGGGGGAAATCTTCTACCGCTGTGACTACAAATGACAACAAACTGAACACCAAAAGCCAACACATGCAAGGTTATAACATCACAAAAGGGAACGGAGGGCATGAAGTGCCTGTCCTTAAGAACCAAGCTGGAAAAAGATAGGTCTCCCTTTTAACCTTATAAACCCTGGGCCTGCAACATTGTTGTGCCTACCCAACCAATATTGAACCTATGGCATGCACACACACACTACTGCCTAGGCCAGCATCCACATTGCCCTTTCCTAACGGCATATGCTTAAAAGGTAAGTTCGATGTGATAAATTACAGTGTCATATACAGGTATGCAGGTCAGCATTAGAAAAATTAGGCTCTTATCCAGGCTCGGACTGGGACAAAAAATAGGCCCGGGGATTTAAGCCCGAGCAGCCCATATTTATTTATTTATTTATTGTTAAAGCCCACCCTTCATGTACCATCTTTGCATTTACTCATTCACCCTTCTCACTGCACCCCCCTCCCTCACCCTACTTACCTTGTTGCCGGAGCAAGCAGCAACTGCGGCTGGGCCCGCGGCAGGACCGGACTGACTGGGCCCTATGCGGCTTCTACGGCCGCATTAACGCAGGGCATAAGGGGCACCTGTCCCTTAAGCCCGCCGCAACTGCGACCGGGTCCGCCACTCTAAGGGGCCGGGAAGCCCACACCAGGGCCGGCCTTAGTGGTCTGCGGCCGCACAAGGCTTACATTAAAACATCGGGGTTTTTTTTTTTAACTTTATTTAACATCCTCCATGTTAAATAAAGTTAACAAAAACTTTATTTAACATGGGGGATGTTAAATAAAGTAAAAAAAAACAACCCGATTTTTTAATTTAAACCCTGTGCGGCCGCACACCCGTAAGGCCAGCCCTGGTGGGGGCTTCCCGACCCCTTAGAGTGGCGGACCCGGTCGCAGTTGCGGCGGGCTTAAGGGGCAGGTGCCCCTTATGCCCTGCGTTAATGCGGCCGTAGAGGCCGCATAGGCCCAGTCAGTTCTGTCCTGACTGGGCCTATTTTAAGGTAGGGGCCTGGAGCTGCAGCTCCATCAGCCCCTAAATCAATCCGGCCCGGCCCACTGGGCAAACGCCCGGTTTGCCCGATGGCCAGTCCGGGCCTGCTCTTATCTCTTCTTGTTCCAGTAAATGCCATTTAATATCTGCAGATCTAGAGGCTGATATGGTTTTCAGACTTGATATTTTGGTTGACTTTTCCTGCTAATTCTAAAGGTGTCTGGTTGAGCGGTTATGTCTGAGCCATTCTATTTTTTACCACAGGCAGTATGGCAGAAGTGTATGTCTAGTAGATTGGGCTAAGATAACAGGACTAAAACCACACCTGGAAAACAGGATGATGTTAATGTGACGATGTTGAAATAGGAAGCGATGAAAATATATATAGTTTTGATTTTGTCTTTTTGGACAACGTATGTGTGCTCAGATGCAATGTGCTTTATTTTATCAAATCTGTTTTACAGTAATGAAATTACATTTGTAATTAAAAATGATTAAAGCATTTATGTCATTGTGTTCCATGTTATTAAATGTTAATAAATTATTTCACTAAATGCCTCTTCACCTTCTATTTTGCAGGTAGCCGGATGTTCCGTAATAGCAATTGGCATCTACTTTGTTATTAACAATATATATGGATCACTTCTTCCACAAAGTCCTTCACTATCAATTGGCAATGCATTAATCGTAATTGGTTGCATCATTATGGTGTTTGGTTTCATTGGATGCATGGGTGCCATTAAAGAGAATAAATGCCTGCTTCTTACAGTGAGTACTGTATTGTATTCAAATGTATTTTTGTAACTCTGATTAATGAGCTTAATTTTTGTCTTTATAGTAAGCATAATTGGATTAATTAAATGAGAAGTAGCATTTCATGTCTTTTTAACTGATTTATTTATAATTGTATTAGGCAGTTCAACTTTCTGAGATAAGTACATACACTATATGGACACAAGTATTGGGGCACATCTCTTTATTATTGAATTCATGTGTTTCATGAATTGCCACAGGTGTATACAATAAAGCACCTAGCCATGCAGTCTGCATTTACAAACATTTGTGAAGAAAATGGGTCATTCTGAAGAACTCAGTGAATTCAAGCGTGTTACTGATTGGATGCCACCTTTGCAATAAGTCAGTTGTTGAAATTTAATCCATGCTAGATATTCCACGGTCAACTGTAAGTGGTATTATTGAAAAGTAGGAACAGCAGCAACTCAGCCACAAAGACTACATAAAGTCACAGAGCTAGGTCACAGAGCGCTGAGGCTCATGGTGCATAAAAGTCACAAACACTTTGCTGATTCCATAGCTGAAGTGTTCCAAAACTCCGCTGGCATTATTATCTGCACAAAAACTGCGCAGTGGGAGCTTCATGGAATGGGCTTCGATAGCCAAGCAGCTGCATGCAAGCCTCACATAACTAAGTCAAGCGTTGGATCGAGTGGTATAAAGCAAGGTGCCACTGGACTCTGAGCAGTGGAAACGTGTTCTGTAGAGTGACAAATCACACTTCTCTAGCAGTCTGATGGACTAGTCTGGGTTTGGCCGATGTCAGGAAAATGTTACCTGCCTGACTGCACTGTGCCAACTGTAAAGACATACCAAGACATTGTGGACAATGCTATGTTTCCAACTTGGTGGGACCAGTTTGAGGAAAGCCCTTTTTTATTCAAGCATGACTGTGCACAAACCAAGGCCCATTAAGACATGATTGGATAAGTTTGTGGAAGAACTTGACTGGTCCCCACAGAGCCATGACCTCAACCCCATCGAACACCTTTGGGATGAACTGGCCTTCTCGCCCAACATCAGTGTCTGACTTCACATATGCTCTACTGGATGACAAAAATTCCCCCAGAAACAAAACTTTGTGGAAAGCCTTCCCAGAAGAGCTGCTATGGCTGCAAAGGAAGACCAACTACATATTAATGTCTATGTATTTAGAATGCAATGTCATAAAAGGCACTGTTGGTATAATGGTCAGGTGTCCCTATACCTTTGTCCATATAGTATATATAAACACAGTCTCACAGACCTAGAGCAGCGATCAGTACACCAATGGATTAAAGGCCTGGAGCTCAATGTGTGCTTTCTCTTCTTTGTCTCTTCAGGTGAACACACATGGTGACCACACACCTGTGCATACTAATGTTAGTTTAATGATAGACATTAACAATATTGTTGGTATAATTTATTGATGGTTAGTGCCAAGAGGTTGTGTAGCACTGTATACCATATGCATATAATATGGATATATATACATTTGGGTCATACAAAAAATTGGTATAACATTATTGTACTGAACTAGTGAACTAAAATGTGTGTTTTTTTAATTCCAGTTCTTCATTTTGCTCCTCATAATCCTCATAATTGAAGTTGTGATGGCAGTAGTACTTTACATTTATGAAAAACAGGTAATATTTTGTTATTAGTTTTGTAAAGTGTATAATGTTGTGCAAATGTTTTACCCTGAAAATAATATATTTAAAGCACCTGGTAAAATAATCTCTATGGTTAACTAGTCTAGATTACTGCAATCTAGCACAATGGATATAATTATTAGACCTGTGCATTCGTATTCGGGCGAACATAAAAACGAACACGAAGGGTGCTGAACATAGGAACATGGCGGCGGCAAGACGTATACGAAGACACACAACACGAAGAATCTTTGTGTTTGTCTTCGTTTACTAATCTCGCTGGTCCCTTCCCCATCTAGCCTACCTTATCTACACAGCATCACAGGGATTAACAGGAGCAGAAATCCATAGGCTCGCCGCCAGGAGTTAAAAGTCTGTACGAGCGACTCCATTGTTCGCCTGCAGGGGCCTCAACTGGCATCAATTGGTAGCGGGGAGACCCCGCGCAAGTTGCGGCACCAGGATTTTAAAGGTCTGTACGAGCAACTCTATTGGTCGCCATGCCGGCGACCAATAGAGTCACTCGTACAGACCTTTAACTCTTGGAGCGGGGAGACCATGCCAAGTTGTGCATCAGGAGTTAAAGGGCCATGCAAGCAACTCTATTGGTCGCCAGTGGTCTCCCCCAGCCAAGTTGCGGCACCAGGATTTTAATAGTCTGTACGAGCGACTCTATTGGTAGTCAGCAGGGGGCTCGTCTGCCTTCATCTAATGAAGTGCTCTTGTACTTTATTGGTTGTTAGCAAAGGAGGCCCCTGCCGGCGACCAATAGAGTTGCCCGTACGGACCTTTAAAATCCTGGCACCAAAGCTGCTGTATAGTGCGTACCGCGTTAACCCCGTATTAACGAAAAAATGAACATGAAGAATGTACACGAATATTCGCCCGAACGGAACGGGTGAATAGTTGTGGAATACGAAGATTTTTTTCCCCACGAAGACGAACATCAAAGTCTAATAATAATCTAAAGCTTCCTGGTGCTAGGAAAGTACGAGAAGATTTCAGATGGCAATAGCATTACTAAAAATTTGATAATACGAAGCATTTGAAACAGCACTGAACATGATTGGTAATGTTCTGCATCTGTGTCAGAATATTACAGAACAGTAATTTCTTAATAATGTTTCCCCACAAATTTCCACCAATGAATATGAATAAATATCTGAATTTGGGGACTCTGCAGAATGGATAATTATAAGGTAATCTATAATGAATCCATATTTTCTGTAGAGAAAAAGTTATGCACAGTGACAAAATAGCTTAATGTTTCATGACATACCCAGCTTTCTGCAATGGAAGAAAGTTTAGTAATATTTGATAAACATTAAATTAGATTTTTAAAATAGACCTACAGGTCTGCGAAACATATAAGGACCAAAATAATATGAAAAATAAAAGGAATACATTTGGATTTTTTTATTTCATACTATATCTAACATTGCATTTATTTTTTTAACCTTTTTCCAGCTAGATAACCAAGCAATGCAATTGTTAACAAGCAGTTTTGAACAACAAAAGAGTGAACCACTCAATAATTCAACAAGTCATATTTGGCATGATATGCAGATAGGGGTAAGTACAAAATATGGTTGGAACTATTATAAGGAGATTAAGCTGCTGTGGTTAGGGTATCCAATGAACAAACCTGGTAATGACCCAGGTTAGGCTACCCAGAGCTCTCCCTCTTCTGGCAATTGCCTTCTTCGGGGTGGGCCTGGCTAGTTGTGGAGGTAGGGCTAGCTTCCGATATTGGAGGATTTAGTCTCAGATAATCTTAAATGAGCATGCAGTATGAGGGAGAAGTGGGGGTGGATGAACCAGTGCTTCACCCGGAGACTCCAGATCAAACCTGGAGCCTTCCTAGGTATGCAAATAAACAATGGACCTCCCTTCACCGAATGAAAGGAAAAAAATCCGAGTGGTATTACATTGATTAAGCATAATATTATTTTATTAGAATGTATTTAAAACATAGTGTAAACATATGTATTAAAGGTGTTGGTCTACATAGGGGTGCTCTTAAAATATCCCCAGATAAGTGCTGCATCATGTAAAGGAAAGTAAAATAAAACTGTCATTTTGTTTTTCTCGTTAATGCCTCTTCTTTTAAAGTTTATTGAAATGCTACAGTTGCCTAGAAACAGAGCATGTTATTCCCCCCAAAGCCCTCCTCTATGTTTTACACCACAACAGGTACTGGTACTGAAAAATTGATGAGAGAAAACCACTCGGCGCCCCTCTCTCTCCTCCGCTAAAAAAAAAAAAAGGCGCTTGGGGCGGCTCTTCAAAAGTGCTGCCTGGGGCAATTGCCCCACTCTGCTCCATAGCAAGGCCGGCCCTGCATATATATATATATATATATATATATACTGTCTAATGTATAATTAGACAGTTTACTACTCCAAACAGCCTCCCAAAACATGAATATATATGAAGTACTTGCATTAAAAAACAGCTAATTATATAAACAAAAGCATAGGGATGATAATTGGTATCTTTACTGAAAAAGTTTGCAAACTGAATGATTATATTTAATTGTAGCCTTTAAAACTACTAAAAGTACCGTATTTGCTCGATTATAAGACGACCCTGATTATAAGACGACCCCCCAAAATCTGAATATTAACTTAGGAAAAAAAGAAAAAGCCTGAATATAAGACGACCCTAAAGGAAAAAAGTTTTACCAGTAAATGTTAATTCATGTAAACTATTTTTTTTAATAAAAGCTATGATTGAGAAAAATATTTTTTTTGTTGTTATTTCTTGTATTTTCCAACCTGTCCCCCAGTTACGCACATCTGCCCCCAGGCTTGCCACTCCAATATGGCACTGTGGCCCATGATATGCCTTTTAACCCTCTATATGCCACTGTGCCCCATGGTATGCCTTTTGACCCCCTATGTGCCACTCTGCCTCCAGAAATGCCTTATACCCCTATATGCCACTCTGCCTCCAGAAATGCCTTATACCCCTATATCCCATTCTGGCATTTAGGGGGTTAAAATGCATATTATGGGGCAGAGTGGCATATAGGGAGGTATAAGGCATTTCAGGAGGCAGAGTGGCATTAAGGGAGTTAAAAGGCATTGTATAGAGCACTCTGCCTCCAGAAATGCCTTATACCCCTATATGCCACTCTGGCATTTAGGGGGTTAAAATGCATATTATGGGGCAGAGTGGCATATAGGTGTATAAGGCATTTCAGGAGGCAGAGTGCTCTATTAAATGCCCCCTTAACGCCACTCCAGAAATGCCCTATGCCCCCATTTAACACACACACACACACACACACACACCCTATACCCCCATTTAACTAACACACACACACACACACACTCTCCCCTCCCCTCCCCTCTCAGCCCTCTCTTACCGGTGCTTCCAGCCGGGGCAGCGGGTTGACGTCGCCTTCTGCTGCAGCCGGAAGGAGGTGAAGTTGGCAGCGGGGGTTTGTCTGCGTCCGTCGCGTATACTTTCCCCGGCTGTCAGAGATCAGAGTTCCCCGCACCGGTGCGGGGAACTCTGATCTCTGACAGTCGGGGAAGGTTTGCGCGACGGACGCAGACAACCCCCGCTGCTAGCCACACCTCCTTCCGGCTGCAGCGGACGTTGTCTACGCGGATCGCGTAGACGTCAACCCGCTGCCCCGGCAATACAGCAGGAAGCACCGGTAAGTGTGTGTATGATGGGGGGGGGGGGTGAGACAGGAGGATCCAGGTCCCCTGCAGCGGTGCGGGGGATCTGGATCTTAGTCTCCTAATCAGACTCTATTTGAGGTCTGATTAGAAGACGACCCCGATTAGAAGACGAGGGGTATTTTTCAGAGCATTTGCTCTGAAAAAAACCTCGTCTTATAATCGAGCAAATACGGTATAATGTGGTGGCCTGATGTAGAGGACTGCATTGGGAGGCAGGTCCCGCGGATCCCGCCAAAAAACTTGCGGGCGCGGGCAGTCTTTCTGGGGCTGTGGGCGGGAGCGGTCAGGCACTGTACCTGCGGGTCCCGGTAATCCCGCAAGGACGCCTTCTCGCTGCTCCATTACAGTGTCTCCTATCTTACTCCGCCCATGAACAAGGCGGAGTCACGTGATGTGACGTCACTTCATGTGACTCCGCCTTGTTCCTGGGTGGAGCAAGAGAAGAGACGCTGTGAGGGAACAACTCGAGGGCAGCCTTGCGGGACTGCGCAGGAAATCAGGTAAGGAGACGGGCGTGATTGGCCACAAATGTGGCTGGAGCGGGCGGGATTGGCCACAAATGTGGCGGGAGCGGAACACCCACATTGCGGGAGTGGGCGGGAGCGGGATTCAAAACAGCGGGAGCAGGCGGGAGCAGGCGGGAGCGGGATTAAAAAGGCAGTCCCGCGCAGGGCTCTAGCCTGATGCACAGGTACAAACATTTGCTTTTACAGAAGGAAAACTGATTATGTAACTGAATACAGCTCAGAAAATATGATTTAAACTTTAACACAAAAACTTTTCTGCTTTTTTTAGCTTCAGTGTTGTGGAGTCAATGGAACTAAAGACTGGAAGGCCTCAATTCCCTCATCTTGTTGTCCAAATAATGCATGCAACCAAAGTAACTATTTCAAAAAAGTAAGTTTGCTATTCTTTGCAGGCTGATGTGTGTGTAACCACATCAAAGATAATAACAGCAATTAGACACACATTGGATGTTTAGATAAGTTCATATGAAGTTCTGGTAGTGTGTAAGGAAACCAGAATCCACATTAAGTCCCTCTTTTATGGTGTTAAAATGTGTAATCATTTTCATCTCAAATGTTTTTCTTTCCTGAGAGTCTCTGAAATTTCCTTTGAGTACACATTTTAACACCATAAAAGAGGGACTTAATGTGGATTCTGGTTTCCTTACACACTACCAGAACTTCATATGAACTTATCTAAACATCCAATGTGTGTCTAATTGCTGTTATTATCTTTGATGTTTTATTGTGGTTATTGGTTTCCCTAAGTTTATTTGTTCTGTCCCTTGGTTATCTCTCTACCTCTCTGCATTTCTCACCTCCAGACCTATTATTTACGACACCCCACTCACCCCCCCTTCTCTTATACCATCACTTGTTTTAAGTTGTAACCTCTATCATGTTGATTAGTATTGCTTCGGACCTGATGAAGGGAGGATAACGCTCGAAAGCTTGTCTTTTTAATATTATGTTAGGCCAATAAAAAAGGTATCACCGCATACTCTGCAATACTCTATTTTTTTGTACAAGTGACTGAATGTAAAATAATAATCCACATGGTGCTCCCAAGGTGTATCAAACAGCAAGACACAACATATATACAGAGATGATACACAAAATAATATACTATGTGTATGCACTCACAATATGAAAAAAATATAAAAAGGGAATGAAAAAAAGCATTGCATCATGGATTTACAAAAGATAAATATATATAATCAATATATTATGTCAACAAGTAGAAATTCATTAGATAAATAACAATCAGGTTGGTGGTTTATCAAAAAGCTGAATGTAGAGAATATAACCAGTACAATTCATCAGAACCTGTAAATATGAGTAATAAAATCCAAATGACTAGTAATATAACATGACAATTGTCAATGTTTTGGTCAAATATGATAACATTATTGTCAGGACCCGGGCGAGCAGGTCTGGTAGGAGTCCATGTGCAGGGGATACGGGGGACTCTGTCTGTACTCCTTTATGCATGGTGACAGAGAGATAGGTACAGACAGAGTAGCAGAACTGGAAAGGACGGGAGCTGAGGCAGAGAGACGGGAGCAGAGGAAGGTACAGGCTCGGGAGCTGAGGCAGAGAGACGGGAGCTGAGGCAGGTACAGGCTCGGGTGCAGGTGCAGGCACAGGCTTGGGTGCAGGTGCAGGTGCAGGTACAGGCTCGGGTGCGTGCCCACTGGCAGGTAAGCCCACAGGCAGGTTCAGGCACAGGTACAGGTACAGGCTCGGGTGCGGGCCCACTGGCAGGTAACCCCACAGTCAGGTTCAGGCACAGGTACAGGCTCGGGTGCGGGTACAGGTACAGGCTCGGGTGCGGGCCCACTGGCAGGTAAGCCCACAGGCAGGTTCAGGCACAGGTACAGGCTCGGGTGCGGGCCCACTCGCAGGTAAGCCCACAGGCGGGTGCAAGTACAGGTGCAGGCTCGGGTGCAGGTACAGGTGCAGGCTCGGGTGCAGGTACAGGTCCAGGGACAGGCACAGGCGGCCCGGGAACGGAGGCCCACTGGCAGGGCAGCCGGGAATGGAGGCCCACTGGCAGGGCGGCCGGGAACGGAGTACTACCGGGCCAGGCACGTGTACAGGTTCATGCACGGGTACGGACTTATGCTCGGGTACTGGATCATGCACGGGTACAGGCTCAGGTTCAGGCACGGGTTCAGGCACGGGCGCGGGTACGGGAGCGGGTACGGGAGCGGGTCAGAGCAAAGGCAGTCCTACAACTACAATGCCAAGGCCCTGATCGAAGGGCATGGCCGGTCTTTTAAAGGCAGGGCTTCACTCAATTCATGAGGCGCAGCTGTACCTGATAATCAGGTTCAGATCACTCCAGAGGGAGGAGGGTGGCCACTAGTGGTAGCAGATGTATTAGCCTGAAGTATAATTCAGCGATGGTTCAGGCAGCAGTGAGTGGACCCTGACAATTATACACTTATCAAGACATGTGTTGAGATGTGTGACCAAAACATTGACATTTTTGCACAACAGATTTAATCAAGAATTTAGAAAGTTTTAAGGAGAGCATTAAAGTGCACATGATGGCGCGAGTGTCCCTTTAAGTTTTATCTATCAGCATTTAGGTTCACATCAGAATAAGCAGCCTTTGAATCATTTGGACACTTATTATTATTATTTATTGTTTTATATAGCACCATCAAATTCCTTAGCACTGTACAATGGGTAGACAGGACATAACAAGTAGTATGTAACATAACAAATTGACTTACAGAAACAACAGGTGAGGAGGGCCCTGCTCAAACGAGTTTACAATCACACACATTTATTAATATGTTTTTCTTTTCAGGGCTGCTCTGAAGCACTAAGACAGTGGTTTGAAAACAATTTTCTCTATGTTGGTGTGGTTACTATTTGCATTTCTGTTGTTGAGGTAAGATGCCCTGTTTTTTACATACTGCTGACCTGAACTATGTTACATGTTTCTATTCAGTTCCCACATCATTTAAAACCTTGCTGGGTGTGTCCCATAATAACAGCAGCTTCTCAAAGATGAACAAGCAAGCTCTGATGTCATCCAATTCTATTAGCATAAACATGATTCATTGCATTCTTCTCCATATACATACATCAAAACAACAAAACTATTGGAACACCTGGCCATTTATGATGGTAGACATTATGGTACATAGATATTATTATGTAGTTGTTGCCCCCCTTGGCAGCTATAACAGCTTTCACTCTTCTGGGAAGGCTTTCCACAAGATTTTGGAGTGGTTCTCTGGGAATTTGTTGCCCATTTATCCAGTGGAGCATTTGTGAGAGACTACATTTGCTAACTGCCATTCAGGCACACTTGCTTTGGAGAGTGCATTGTATCATAGTTATCCGTGGCATTGGCAAAAACCTTTCTGCCAGCGCATTTTCAGTATTTACGCAATCACTGGTTACATGAACTATATTTTTATACGTTAGACATCTCTTTTTATCGTGTTTCTGAATGAGCAGGAACTTATTAAACATATATATCATATATGATAAACTGCAAAAACACGTCCACATTTCTTAATGTATAAATAAAAGATATACTGGTGTAAATAAAAATGAAAATAAACTACTAATTATACAGTAAATTATAAAGATAATGTCTCTTCCCATTGACAACCATGTTACAAAAAAACATCTTCCCAGTGCCAACCTTGTCCCACAAAAACATCTTTCTAGTGCCAACCTTGTCCCACAAAAACATCTTTCTAGTGCCAACCTTGTCCCCTAACAGCTTCCCATTGCCAACCTTGTCAGAAAAACCAGCTTCACATTGACAACCTTATCCCCTAACAGATTATCAGTGCCAACTTGTCCCAAAAAACAGCTTCACAGGACCAAGCTTGTCCTTTAACAGCTTCCCAAAGCCAACCTTGCCCTCTAACAGCTTATCCATGCCAACTCTGTCTAAAAACGCCTCCTATTGCCAACATTGTCCCCTAACAGCTTCCTCCTGCCAATTTTGCCCAAAAACACAGCTTCTCAGTGCCAACTTGTCCCCGAACAGCTTCTCAGTGCCAACTTGGTCCCCTAACAGCTTCCCAGTGCCAACCTTGCCCCTAACATCTTCCCATTGCCAACCCTGTCAAAAAAAAACAGCTTCCCGATGCCAACTGGAACTAAGGGATCTAGCCTGAATCCTGAAAAACAGCCCCTGACCATTATCCCTCCTCCATTAAAGTCTGCAGTAGGCACTGTGCATTTTATTAGGTAGCGTTCGCCTGGCATCTGCTACACCCAGGTTCGTCCTTCAGACTTTCAGATGATGAAGCTTGATTCATCACATTTCCACGGTTCCAAAGTCCAATGGCAGTGTGCTTTACACCACTCGTTTTGACGCTTGGTATTGCACATAATGATCTTTGGCTTGTGTGCAGCTGCTGCCAGAAGAAGTTAGGAACTTCTATATCATTTTTGCATCTCATTTTTTATATTTAGTGCATGATATCTTCTTTAAGTTTTCATTCCTTTCATTGTAAATCTGACCTAATATTATTTATTTTGTGTTCCAGGTGCTTGGGATGTCATTTGCATTGACATTGTACTGCCACATTTCCAAAAATAGTGTCTCACTGCCAAGTAGTATCAAAATGAACAAACAGCACCACAAAGAAAAAAACTAAAAGATCATTGTTAAAAACTATAAGTTGAGGGAAGTTGCACAGGGATTTCTTAAGGCCCAATGGAGGTCATTTTAGAATGATACCAGCAACATTTCACTGTTTGTAAGCCTCCACATGAGCTTGGTGAACATACTGTTGTAAATTCAATGTGACAATCTCGTTTTCAGTGTTTAATTTGATATTGTTTCAGGTTTCTTCTTATTGCTGTTTACATGTTGTATCAAACATATATTGACATATATTGTATGCATTGTTAGCATCTACATTGTAGTTTAGTTTTTTGCAGGACAGCATAATTCAATCCACTGGCATTTTGTATAATATGAACACCATTACCAGGTAGCGTAAAAAAGTAAAACACAGTGTAAGTCTGCATTGATATACATTTTTTGTTACTAATCTCAGTCAGGGTGCAAGCAACATTTTCAAATGCCTTGTTCTTGTCTTAGCACTTGAAAGCTTCAATACAATATTTAATATTACAGATTACATCAGTTATTTTAATTATTCAGTTTATTACTTATTATGACTTGTTGTAGGCATGGACAATATTTATTCATTTAAATGTCTTTCATGGTATGATATGCAGCAGTTAGGAGAAGCCTAACCCAACTGCAGCCCCATAGCAGGAAAAACCATCCTTCATTGTTTTTCAAAAAGTATCTGATACACATAGCAACAATGTGTATTGCCCTTTTTTCTCGTTTATAAATAATTCATTTTTCCATTACCTTTTC
Source organism: Sceloporus occidentalis (assembly GCA_023333645.1). Classification (NCBI taxonomy): domain Eukaryota; kingdom Metazoa; phylum Chordata; class Lepidosauria; order Squamata; family Phrynosomatidae; genus Sceloporus; species Sceloporus occidentalis. The sequence continues at coordinate 1,003,564 of JALMGF010000033.1, forward strand.
GAAAAGGTTATGATGTTTTTGAGTACTTATACTTTCTCTCTTATGGGAGTTGGAAGCTTCTTTCAATGCTCTATGGCTTACATTAGCTGCACATACTCTTAATAAATGTTAATCTAGCTTAGCCATGTTGTATTTGACATCTGCTACATTTGCATTTTCTAATTACAATGACAATATTTTGTGAATATTTGTGAAGTTATGTGTTGTTTTTTTAGATGCTTACTACATTTCTTCCCTTGCTTACACAGAATTTGATTAAATAAACCTAATTTCAATGTGATAGTTTTTGTTTGATTCTGTATGTTTAAGACCGCTTTTATTTCATGTGCCAGTTAAGTCTTCTTGGCAAAAATAATGTAATGAGGCAAATTTTTGCAATTAATTCTGAAATATCTCTGGGCATTCTGCAATACAATAAAACTAGGAGTGATGTTTTTATGATGCATTGTGCACATGGTGAAATTCTCACAATTATGCCTCCAATTTCATGCCTACCAAGTGTCCCTTCTTTAGGACCAAATTCCTATGCCTTTCTTTCCTCCTCCGATGCCCCTCATTTCTAGAAAATATTTTTCAGGTACAGTGTTTTAAAGCCCCCAACATTATTACCACTTACAGGATTTAAAGTATCTGCTGCTAGCGTCTTGGTGCCAGATACCACAGGACACCCTCAGAGGTCTAGTGGAGTCCATGCTGGTAATGATTTTAATTGACCAGTGTAAAACAAGCCATCTGCCTATTCACATAAAATAGGCCAGCAGAGAATTTGTTTCCTGGGAGCAACAACTACGCTGGTACCCTGTTTTAGTAGTAAATGTGTAGGTAGATGAATTGATTTACATTATTTTTAGTGTGGGCAGGGCAGGTGTGAATGCTGCCGCACAGAGGAAGCGAATGCTTTGCAGCAAATGAAAGTTTTATACTCAGTGAAATAAGTATTTGATCCTCTATCAATCAGCAAGATGTCTGGCTCCCAGGTGTCTTTTATACTGGTAATGAGCTGAGATTAGGAGCACTCTCTTAAAGGGAGTGCTCCTAATCTCAGTTTATTACCATCCACTGCACTGGGTAGGGAAGTAACAGAGGGGGTCCTGTGTTTGGCAGTTTAATTCTGTGCATGTGTATATTTGGAGGAGGGAGCACTGGCTGGTTCCATTTTTGGTTAGTAATTTCAAACGAAATGTCATATTACCGTATTTGCTCGATTATAAGATAAGGTTTTTTTTAGAGCAAATGCGCTGCAGGGGACCTGGATCCTCCTGTCTGGCAGTCGGTAAACATCTGCACGATGCTACCTGTCGGGGCTTCTATGATGGAGCACCGGCATGATGTCCTGGGTAGCAGCCGAGGTTGTCTGCGGGCATCGCGCAGATGTCCACCGGCTGCCCCCACTTGACACCAAGGAGTCTGGAGCACGGGGGGCAAGCCTGGGGATGCATCGGTAAATCTGGGGGGCATATAGGGAAGTATAAGGCATATCAGGGGGGCAGATTGGTAAATAGGGGGGAAATAAGGCATATCAGGGGGGCAGAGTGGCAAGCTGGGGGGCAGTTTGGCAAACAAAAGGAAATAAAAAACAAAAATACATTTTTCTCAATCATAGTTTTTATTAAATATGAAAATAGTTTATATATGTGAATTAATATTTCCTAATAAAACTTTTTTTCTTATAGGGTATATTTAGGCTTTTTTTTCTTATAATGGAGCAAGTACGGTAATTGCAAGAGGTATATAAAGCCAGAGTTCTAGCAGCATCTCTTTACAGTAACATTTAACACTAATGTCGAATTGTGAAACCATCCATGGTTCAACGTAATGATTTTAAGATCTACCTTATATTTTCATAAAATATATCTTGAAAATATAAAATCATACATTTTGGGGTAGCTGACAAAAAATATGACCTCACAAAGTATATAAAGGCTGGGACAAAATCACAAAGAAGAGTCTGCTAACCATATAACAGATTTTGCTGTAGGAATTGCTGTGAATTTGTTGCTGTATATTCATATGACATTTTTGTTAAAAGCTCCATTTCTTAATTTGGTTTTAAAAAAAATGAAACAAAACCTTAGTAACAGCTCGCCAATTTATTATTAATGCTTAACATTTCAACATTTTTAAAGTTTCACATTAAACATATGGTACAACAAAACCAAATCCCACTTAGTGGGCCACAAAACAGGAATGAAAACCTTTATAAATACCTTTTTAAATTAAAGTTCAAAAAGCTTTCTATTCAGCTGTGTATAAAAGTACAGAGAGGCAAATTCTACAGTGATAAAAGTTTGGAGAAAAGGCGAGATGCTTGTGTGTAGCTAAACCTTGCTTCCAATGTCACCAGGAAGTGAACTGATCATGTCATACTGCTTGTTGGTACACAATCAAGCAAAGGCTACTGGTGACACAAAATTAAAACTATAGTATTACCTAGCAATAATACACAATCTTTATGCTGACATATGCTCTTTACAGTATTACATTTAATTTGATTTAGCCAGCAAAGGTCGTTTGAGCTTAATGTTTGTCCTGAAGAACAGGACCCAGCTACATAAAGTGTCATTTTGTTAAAAAAAAATAAAAAAAATCTTATGGCTATGTAATTTTTTGTTGCACATCACAGACATGGGAGGTGGTAACGACACCTACATTTTTGTTATGCACAATAAAGTTAACAGCACTTTAACATAAAATACTTTTAAAAAAAATCATCAGAGATCTATAGTACACATTGTGCACATAGACAATTAAATAACCCACCAGTGAAAAGAAAAAAAAACATAACCATAACTGTTTTTCAATGAAGATCAAAGGTACAAACTTCTTACATTACCCAGTGTAGTTGCTCCCCTTAGTCTCAAATTAATCTGCAAGAAGTTTATGATGTAATATGCAAATATTATGATGTAATATTCAAATGTAACAGAGACATTATATCACATATTGAACTTGTGTAAACATTTTGAAATAACACACACACACATATATATATATATATGTGTATGCATTTTACTTTGTAATACAGTATGAACTGTCACTAAAAGTCAACATCAAACATGAAATGTACTATCTACTTTCAAAACTTCCTTCTAATATTTTCAACAGACTCTTCATGTTCTTTCAGAAGTTGTTTAAGTCTTAATATTTTCTCTTCCCGGATAGTTTCATCTATATCCATCGGATTGATGATAGTTGCAGTACCCCGAATCCAATAGTGAGATTCAACTGAATTTTTCATTCGGATGCAGTCTTGTTCAAAAACAATGTTTTCAGGGGTTTCATTCATTGGATTACTTAAATTGATCTTACCAAAACAAAATTAAGAAACAAGTATTCAACAACACATAATACAATTTATTGTTCAATTTATTGTGCATTAAGGATTAAGCATATTTAATACATTTCAAAATGAGTTCAGAAAGTGGCTTCATTAAACATTTAATGTTAATTTAACGTTAATGCAATTTTAGGATTAATTCAGATTTGCCATCAGAGACGGTTAAAGGAGAACTAGTATCTTCAGCAAAACTAAATTAATGTATTAAAACTACAGTGCTGTGAAAAAAAGTATCTGCCCCTTCAAGATTTCTTCTATTTTTTGCTTGCCACATTTAAATATTTCAGCTAATCAACTAATTTAATATAAAACAAAGACATCCTGAAAAGGGGGCTTTTAAAATGATAATTTCATTTATTGAAGGTATTGAGTTGATCAACCTATGTGAAAATGTAATTGCCCGCCTAAATGTAATAACTGGTTGCGCATCCATGGCAGCAACAACCACAATCACTGTGGAGGAATTTTGGCCCACTCTTCCTGGCAGAATTGTTTTATCGATCATGAACAGCCTTTTTAAGGTCATGACACAGCATTTCAATCTGATTCAAGACAGGACTTTGACTAGGCCACTCCAAAACCTCGATTGTTTTAGCCATTTAGAAGTAGTCATGCTTGTGTGTTTCAGATCTTTGTCCTGCTGCATAACTCAACTCCGCTTCAGCTTTAGGTCACAAACTGACATTCTTTTTCGAGATTTTTTGGTAGAAAGCAGGATCCATGGTTCCCTCAATTATTGCAAGACGCTTAGGTCCTGAAGCAGCAAAACTGCCCCAGACCATCACACTACCACCACCGTGTTTGATGTCAATTCCGATATTCATTTTGTGGAATGCTGTGTTAGCTTTTCACGAGATGGAAGGGGATTCATGTCTTACAAAAAGTTCTGCTTCTGACTCATCAGTTCACAGAATATTATTCCAAAAGTCTTGGGGGTCGTCAAGATGTTTTTTTTAGGTAAATGTAATACAAGCCTTTGTGTTCTTTTTGGTCTCCCAAGGATGCCCTTTATTTGCACAGTCTCTTTCTTATTGTGGAATCGTGAACACGGACATTAACTGAGACAAGTGAGGCCTGCTGTTCTTTACATGTTAGTCTGTGTTCTTTTTTTACCTGGGTGCCTGGGTGTTTCTAGTGAAATTAAACCCAATTAACAAGGAAATGTGGCTAAGTGGTTGATTTAGCAACTAAGGGGCAATTACATTTTAAAAGGCCAGGTAGGGTTGGATGGATTTTTTTCCCTTCTATACATTAAATCTTAACTTAAAAACTGCATTGTGTGTTTACTCTGGTTATCTTTGTCTAAAATTAATTTGATGATCTGAAACATTTTAATATTACAAATATGCAAAAAAAACCCAGAAGAAAGCCGTGATTTTTTTTGTGTTTTCCAATCAACTGACTTGTTCTGGATATATCTGGTTTATTTTCACCTTGAGGACAAAACTAGAATAATGTTTACTCATAATAGCCTCAAATCTTAAAAGCAGGATATATATACACGTAAGATATGTTTCGACTACATATGTACTGACAATTTTAACCTCTAATTATGGTTACAAAATCTAAACAAACAACCCATTCTCACTAACCATTGACCCATTTTGAAGGGGCAGGGAGATATACTACATTGTCACATAACATAATTAAGATGTAATTTTCTATCCCAAGTGTATATTCCTATGACTGCTCTATGTTAAATGTTATGGTATGGCCGGATTTTTCTATTTGCAGGAAATGCTTATAGAAAACGTAGTCAACAAGGCTACACGATTGAAAATTATTTCTAAATTGCACGGTGCATTTTAAATAAATAGCCCTGGTTAAAGTAACCATCTGGTCACCTTAGTGAGAAATGTAAATCCAGCTATGTGCTTTAAAACCTAGTAAATTGTGTCAGTAGAAGACTGAAATTACTTGAAAGTACAACTGTTGGCCTAAAATGATGCATAACAAAATATTTTCCAACAGTACCTTTTAAGGTTTTTTGTTCTTTTTTGTCTTTCCAGAAAAAACTATATAGTTTGCATTGTGGCTTAATAATTGGGTTAATTAACCTCAAATTTACATATTCATTTAATTTGTGTTTAAAATGGAACATTTAACCTGAAGGGATTGAAGGGACCTCCATTAGAGGTACTCAGTAAAGTAAAAGTGAGAAAATATAATAAATTAAAAAAGATGTCTTGTAAAATCACTGAAGACAAATATGATCTAGTAGGTGGTCAAGGGAACTTTGACGAGGACCTCTGCATGATAATCCAATATTATAATCCGATATGATAATTTAATATTTTAAAATATTAAATATGATGCATAATACATTGTCTTATGTTGTGCTAATATTTTTAGAGCAATTTAGCTGCTTTAAAATGTAACATTAACATACCTACATTTCAATTGCTTTTCTTGTGCTCTTACCAGAATCACTGGACTTCCTCTTCCTGCCACTTTTTAAATCTTTAGAATTTGTTTTCTGTAGAAATCATGAAATAGTAGGTGGGTTAGAAGTGCGCCCCAAATGCCAGTAGCACAAAAGCAGGAGCATGGCATTTATCACTATCAACAATTTGTAACTACTAAACTGCTTAAAAATGTTAACACAACATATTTTTAATGCTTCGTTGGTGACATGTTATTGTACTCGCTTCCCAGGAACCCCCAAAATCCCCAATGAGCATCTTAACCTTTGCCTATACGTTTAGTGTACAACCATACTATGGAAGTAGTGCGAACACACATTTTTAATACAGAAACTGGAAACCATTTCTGAATAGAAAAATGGACACACTAATTGTGATGTAAAAAGCACAGCTGCAAAGAACAATTAATGGTAAACTACAAAAAAGCCCAATTAATAGAAGTACTCATAGATCCATGAATTATTCATAGACCCATGCTTACATAATGCAATCTCCACTGAAACAATTCTCACTAAAGAAAAAGCTAAAAACGAGTGTGAGGCTCTATATCCGTCTCACTGCAAAAAAGTGATCACAGCTGATGGCTAGCTTCAGTACCTATGGATTACCCCTTTGCTAGACTAAGATGTCCATGTTTTTTCTTGATGTACTAGTTTCATTAGACAGTTCCTGCTACTCTGCTGCTAAAGTCATGAAAAAGGAATACCCCATACAATAAATTACCTGTGCATCATCTCAGAGTCTATCCAAGTCACCTTGATAAATATATTGGTTTTATTTCAACACGCGGACTGGTTCCTCTATTTATGTTTTTGGGAACTCAAACATTGGAATCATCACCTTTCTATATACAGCTGTCTATGTACAGGTCTTGACATTTTCAATTCAATCCATCTCTTTAAGGCATAACATCAATTAGTATTTATAATTCTTATGATGTAATTACCTTTTTACTCCCTGTATGTTGGCTGTCGCCAGATGGCATATCAATGTTTGTTATTTGTTGACTATTCTTGGAAACATTACCATTTGTTTGAGAATCTGCTAAATAATTCCTGTTATTAAGTTTAAATAGGACCACCTTAACATCTTTGCAGATTCCATTTCTCTTTCTTAAAAAAGAATCTTTCTCAACTTCAGCCATGTTTCCACATTTTACATTTGCATCCATACTTCCCGCTTCCTGTGTAATTCTCATTTCTGTTGTCAAGTTTTCCCTTGCAGAGTCTAGTGATCTCTTTTTTGCATCTAGTTTCCAAAGAATTATTTTTGGCTCTTTGTAAATTCCAAATGTCTTCTTCAAATGGATATACCTTGTGCTATCATAGTATTGTTTTCTTTGGAATGCCATGACATTAAGTAACAACCTGTAGAGACAAAAGAAAGTTCTTGGTCATAGGAATCCCACAAAATAAAGTAACATATTACAAATACTTGTAAATGTGGTGGTACCACATCTGAAATGTAAGTACATATAAAGGTTAGTAATTCAGTTTATATGTATTACTGTGCTTCAGGTGTAACTTTAGGCATTTTGCCTATCACACAATGGTAGAAGCATTGAAAAGCTTCTACAGTATGCTCCTTGCTGTGTCTTTGTAACAGTGTTAGCTATTTCCAGCACAGTCCTTTGTGAGATACACACAGAGGCTTTGCCAGCATTGAAGAGGTTGTGGCCAAAAGCAGAAAGCAAAGGACACAGACTATGCTCACAAAAAAACATCCATTTACACTCACTGGACCCTTATTAAGTACACATTGCTAGTATCGGGTTGGACCCCTTTTGCCTTCAGAACTACCTTTATTCTTTGTGGCATACTTTCTACAAGGTGTATATATGTATTATAATCGAAATACAGAGGAAAACATGCCTGCCCCATTAACTGAAAAGGGAAATCACTGAACAGCTTCAGACTATAGGCCACATAGTATGCTTTGTAATTCAAAATACTAGGTGCACTAGAACACCTTGTAAAGTACCGTATTTGCTCGACTATAAGACAAGGTTTTTTTCAGAGCAAATAGGTCTGACTATGACACTAAGATCCAGATCCCCCGCAGCGCAGCGGGGGACCTGGATCCTCCTGTCTCCCCCCCCCAACTTACCGGTGCTTCTGAGTCCCTGGTGTGTAGCCGGGACAGCGTGTGGACGTCTAGGCGATTTGCGTAGACAACTTCCGCTGCAGCCAGGGTTGTCTGCGTCCATCGCGCAGACCTTCCCTGGCTGTCAGAGATCAGAGTTCCCCTCACCGGGGAATTCTCTTTGACAGCCGGGAAAGGTCTGCGTGATGGATGCAGACAACCCCCGCTGCTAATGCGAATCGCATAGTCGTCTACACGCTGCCCGGACAACACACCAAGAATCAGAAGCACTTCTGGAGGCAGAGTGGCACACAGGGGGTCAAAAGGCATATCATGGGGCACAATGGCATATAGAGGGTTAAAAGGCATATCATGGGGCACAGTGGCATTTAGAGGGTTAAAAGGCATATCATGGGGCACAGTGGCATATAGGGGTGTAACGGGTTCACCAAGAGAGCTGTAGTAACTCCCAGAGATCACCCACATGTATCCTCCTGTTGTCCCGGGAATCACTTCCAGCACCAGCCAGCATGTACACCTTGGAACCCTATGTGTACCCATAAGTAGACACAACTACCTTGAATTGAGTACAGCAGGAATGAACAGTTTATTATTGTAAAACATAGACTTATATATCCACAGAACTGCATTAACATAAATTAACAGATACATGTATTCAACCCAACCTCTAATCCCCTGGCAGCAATCCTATTGATGGGATTAATTAAACAATGGAGCTGTCAAACAACCTGGAGCCATCTCTGAGTACCTTGGGGCCCTGTATGACAGGTCATTCTGTCACATATCTCCCCTTTTAAAAAGAAGACTGAACTGGGGCCAGACCCCAACCGGGTCTGCATCCAGTTCAGTCGGAGAGCACAGCTCCGTCGCTCCTAGAGTTGTGGATGCAGGGGGCTGGCAAGAGGCACCTGTCCCACTAACCAGTACTGGGGTGCACTTAGAGACTGAGGAGTTCACGTCCCAGACGAGGACAACAGTCTCACTTGCCAGAGCAAGGAGACAGGGTCCATAATCTGTGGGTAGCAGGCTTGCTTTCAGTCCTCTCCAGGGGCCCCAATGATGGACAGTTCCTTCACACAATCCATCACATATCTCCTTTTTCTGGGGGAGACTGACGTCTGATAAGACCCCACAGGGTTTGACTCCGAAGTCAGACTGTATATCTGGACCACCACTGCCAGCCACAAATTGGTACTCCCCAAAACAATTTAACAAAAGAGCAGTACTCACCCGCCTGACCTCTGCCAAAAAATATAACTGCTGCTGGAGAGAATTGACAATTGCACCTTCTCTCTGGAGTCTTCTCAGCCGTTGGGGAGATGACAGGGTGGCGGGTGCCCCTTCAATCCAGGGTTGGGGATCCGAGCCAGCTGCCCAGTAATGGGGGAGCGTCATGGTCAGACAAGGGGGAGGGGTGGGCAGAGAAAAGCAGCACTCTGCCCTGTTGCTAGCGCTTCTGCTGGGGAGTGTGGATCTGGGCCAACTGCCCAGCATTCCGGGGACCCAGGTGTGGAGACCGCAGTCCCATCAACTACCAGTCTCTGGTGCTGCCTGACCGGACCCTACAAGGTTGCTGTGGTCAGGCTCGGGAAACAGGGAAAGGAGCAGGCAGAGGCCAGCGGCACTCTGCCCCGATGGCAGCTCTTCTGCTGGGTGGGTGCTTGTGGAGACCGTAGTGCCATCTACTACACACTACTTCCTTTCTCTGGGAAGCGAAGTCAATTGCAAGCCCTCCTGGACCAACATCCTCAGATGTAAAATCAAGTAAATCCACAATCTCTGGATGCGGTTGTTGTGTAGTCACATAATTCCGCTATCGGATCTGGGTTAGCTGTCCAGTATCCCTGTGACTCAGGGGCAGAGACCGCAGTTCCATCCACCCCTCCTGGGTCAACATCCTCAGGTGACCACTCAGTAAAATCCATGAAATCCATGGTCACTGGGGCATACTGTTGCACATGGTCGAACAACTCTTGATATGCCTGTTCCAGTTCCCATTCTTGTGTGCCCACAGCTCAGGCACGTATGGGATATCCTCCGCCTCTCGCTTCTGGACGTCTTCCCCCCGACACTCTGATGCACTACCGAAGTCGGGATCCTGTTCTATAATTTCCAATAATAATCCCGGGCCGCCGAAGCCATAGTCCTCTGCGGGACCTTTATCCTCCAGCCCCAGACACAGCTGTGACTTCCATTCTCTTTCCTGGAGATAGATCCTGGTGGAAAAGAAGTGTCCCTCAGACTAGGAATCAATCCCGCCGCTTGCCACCAATGTAACGGGTTCACCAAGAGAGCTGTAGTAACTCCCAGAGATCACCCACATGTATCCTCCTATTGTCCCCGGAACCACATCCAGCACCAGCCAGCATGTACACCTTGGAACCCTGCTATGTGTACCAATAAGCAGACACAACTACCTTGAATTGAGTACAGCAGAAATGAACAGTTTATTATTGTAAAACATAAACAGAACTACATTAACATAAATTAACAGATACATGTATTCAACCCAACCTCTAATCCCCTGGCAGCAATCCTATTGATGGCATTAAATAAACAATGGAGTTCCTGCCTGTGCTATCTTTGTTTGACAGCCAGGCTGGAGCCATCTCTGAGTACCTTGGGGCCCTGTATGACAGGTCATTCTGTCACAAGGGGGTTTAAGGCATTTCTGAGGCAGAGTGACAAGCCTTGGGATAGATATGCATAACTGGGGGGCAGGTTGGAAAATAAAAGGAATTAAAAACAAAATAGTTTTCTCAATCATAGCTTTTATTAAAAAAAATAGTTTACATGAATGAACATTTACTGGTAAAACTTTTTTCCTACAGGGCCATCTTATATTCAGGCTTTTTATTTTTTTCCTAAATTAATATTCAGATTTTGGGGGGTCGTCTTATAATCGAGCAAATTATGGTAGATCCCAAATTAGCACTTCAGCACTTTACAAGGGGTCCTATTGCCCCTGGTATTTTGAATTAGTTCTTTATAGGTCCAGCACCCATCTAAATTGTTTGATGATATAAAATATAGGGACTACTATTGAAGCGGTAGTTGTATGGGCTGGATGTTGCTATTATAATCTGCACTAGCTGTAGCCCTTTCGGTCTGTGACATGGCTGCAACTCTCCTGCAGTAAGCTCTAAAAAAACAGGCAGAGTTTCATCTATTTATAAAGTCATTGAACAATTGTGGCCTATAGAGCCAAGTCACCTTTCTTCTACCGTGAAAGCGTCCCAAAAGACGTTCTGTTTTGTGGAATTCCAGAGCTCTGTCAATATATAGCTTTACACAACATTTTAACTCCAAGAAATCAAGAAATAATGCTAAACAATACATTTTTCAAGTGGGTGTGAGTGGAGATTTTTTCAGTTGTTTTATTACCTATTATTACCTATGCAAACAACACAATGGCTTGGGTCAAATGGTCTATCAAGTCTTGGGACAATGTCCAGAAACAGTATTGTTCAGAGGTATTCTGTAAAGGACACCATAATCTTTGTAAACAACCTTGGGGCTGTTGACAGGCCAAAGAGTAAGGTCAATATGGAAAAGTGGCCAGTTGATTTTCACAAGTGTAGGGCAAATTATTGATACCTCCGATGTCTGGGGTGCATGAGGACTTGGATATGTGATCATTTCAGGTTCATGAACACCACAGAAGAGAAAAACGATTATTTCTTGAAACTTTTTTTAAGGTATGCTATGTTATTTTGGAACCAGGAAAAGTCTTCCCTCATTTGGTCTAGGGGTATATACATTTCAGTACCACTATCTGTAAGTGAAAATTGCTTTTGTTTTATGGAATGTCTGTATTCTCTGTTAGAAATAGTCAGTATAAATAATCTTTTCTGTAAAGAAAATCTGGCATCAGAGCATTCTTCTAGATCAGGATGCCTTCCCCATACCCATGGGGTCTCCGGGATTTTGACAAAGAAGGGAAGTCTTTACTATACCAGATTCCAATCATTGTTCAAAAAAGTATTGCCTCTAGAGGTGCCTCAGAGTTGATTCAGGGTTTTTTCTGATGGACAAAATGTTACATCAGCTTTCCATGCTTTAAGCAAGGAAGCTCTCCTTGTCACTGTTGACAATTCCAATGATCTGGAATTTAACTGTAAGCTTCTCGTGTCACAGCAGTCACAAATTCACTTGCAAACTTTGGGGGTGATTCATTTTTTTCTAATTCTGATTGTAGTTGAAACAGTCTGAAAATATTTGGAATGATCAGGCTTCTTTTCAGAAAACCTCTATTTGTATTCTCTCAAGCTTTGAAATACTTGTCTGCCACTTGTTTAACTACTTTAATCAGCTTATTAATGTTTACCAACATCACTACAGTCTGAAGTGGGGGTAATGTCTATGACATAAGCCTGAAGGTCATTCAGATGACACAGATCCAAAAGTAAAGATAGGGTTCCTTGGTAAACTTCCAGCTTTGCCAGAAGGTGATATATGTGGTTTCCTCCTCCATTATGGGAAATGTTTTCCTAACTACCCTTGACTCTTATAAGCCCTCCTGGTTCTGCTGGGAAGAAGGGTGGACGACTCCTTGTCCTACATAAAAAGTAAGGCTGGGACTACCCATGGCAGGCTCCCACAAATTTATAATAGTTCACTGTTGCCAATAATTTTAATTCTGTGTACACAGGAATCTTGACACATGGCATATATAAACTACCGGTAACTTGTTCTCATTTCACCATTCACTTTATACTGTTTCTACAATTGATCTTGATTGAAAAATTTCCCTGATTACCACTGAGGTAACACACTGAAAGAGCGCTAAGCTTTTAATACCTTACCTCTGTTCTCATAAAACATGTATTTAAATCTTTATGGTATTACAAAAGTCAAGAACAGAAATTTAACATCTAGTTACTGTAAAAGTCATTGAACGTAAATGTTAGTGTGTTATTAATAAACTTGTGGTTTTGTATTCATCAATCTTGATGCATAACATATACAAATAACTTGTTTTTTTACTTGGGGTTAATCAAGCTGCTGCTCTGAATTGATATTTTTGGGCTACTTATGTGTGTTTTACTTGCAATTCCACATATAGCCACCAGGTGTCTAGACTAACAAGGGCTTTAGACAGCATATGTACACTGACTGGATCCTAATGGGTTTTCTATTGGGTTCAATGATTTTATTTTGCACAGGGCAGCATAGAGAATATGTTGTCTACCAAATGTATTTTCAACTGATCAGTATGGCTAAGAAGAAGTACATCATATATCAAGATGCGTTTTAATACATATATATTATAATTGAATGAATTCATTTAATGCTTAAGTTCCACTTCTGTGTTGCAATAGTGAGTGGCCAGTTAAAAACACGTAAAAACCATCAGATATTTTGAGGATTTGGGTAAACAAAAACAAAAAACCCCACGAAACACAGCGTATCCCATCAGGGCCAGGATCCCAGCACACGTAATTTTTAGGAGGCAAGCTTACCTTACTTATGAAGTGTATCTGAGGTAACTTTCAAGTAAACAAGTCATCTACCATGAGATTAGGTTGCAAATACAATCTAGGCGCAAATACCAAGGAAAACAAATATCTAGCACACAGAACAGGTTTCACGTCACTTTTTTTTTAAACCGATTTATAGCGACGGTGCATTCAGATCGTCTATTTTACCGCTGATCGCCTGACCCCTAATGGCTGCTAAAAGAACTGCACTTTAGTTGCGACCAGCGCGAGCCAGGGAATAGGAATTGATCGCCGTTAAATCGTTTATTCGGCCCGTGCCGTTCTCACCCGTTCCCTGCGCGGTCCCGAATACCGTCTCCGCGCGTCATACCCTCAGGTTCATAGAGAGTACATTGGGCGGAGGCGAGGGCTTCGATGTACCGCCTCCCTCCAGCCACGCATGCGCAAACCAGTGTTTGCAGTGCTGAGGCGTGTGCAGAGAATGTACTCTTCACCCTTTAGGCAAGATGGCTGCTACTTGATATAAGTCAGAGATCATTTTAGTCTTTGAGGGCTCAAATGTAGAGCTTTAACAAAAAGAGGGCACTATGGCATATGGAGGTATAAAGCATATCTGGGGGGGGGGGCAGAGTGGCATATCAGGGGGTATATGGCATATCAGGGGTATAAGGCATATAGGGGATAAAATGCATATCTGGGGAGGATGGAGTGGCATATCTGGGGGTATAAAGCATACTGGGGTATAAGGCATATCAGGGGGCACAGTGGGATATCAAGGTACGAGGCATATGTGGGGAGGGAGGAGTGGTATATCTGACCTTTACTACTACTACCCTTACTACTGCTTTATTACTCTGAATTATGTTATGGATTTGTGAAACATGATGGTGGACGTTGGTTTTGGGAGTGTCCAATTCAAAACAATGTATTCCCTTCAAATTTAATTTGATGAACAAAGTGCCTAACAGCAATACATAATTGACAGACCAGTTGAGAACTGGCCATGGTAACATTAGTCATGATATAAAAATGTATTGATCTTGTTAGTAATAACAGTAACAAATAAAGTGAAAAAATATGTTTATCAAATATCAAATTGTTAATAAAAATGTTGATAAAATGGATATTATTTAGGAAATCAGCATTATAATAAATTACAGTATTATAATTTTTGAACATTGTATGTTAAAATGTTTTTTTGGAAATTATTTATTTGTTCTGTTAGGATTAACTCATGTTCAATAATAACTCTATATTCTTAGAGGTGCATTTAGCTGTATATGAGTACTCATTTTAATATCTTTACTTTTGCCATGTTTTTATTATTATCCTCTATTTATTAAGTGTTAACAAATTCTAAATTACTGTTCAATTTAAATATAGGGTGTTAGCAAGTCCAAAAAACACACATAAAGGTACAACAGGAGTTGAGGACTCTACCTGTGAGCTTACAATTATCCTTTTTGTACTTTTAGTCAAGTGTCTAGCAATAATATTAGCCTTATAAGGACCACACTTGTTAGTTTACATTCAAAACAAAGAAAATGGGTAATTGCGTAAATAAGGGGGTTATTTAAGTGTTTGTTGTGTTCTGCACAAACTAGGCTTAATCTCTTGGGTAGTCATGATATGTAATTTTGCATCTCTTGCAAAGTTTTTGCTACTGGCCAGTTTGAGATAAAGGTGTGACTGTGAAAGCATTAATTCCAGTGGCGTCGGCAGAGGGGGCCATGGCCCCCCTACATCATGCTGTGCCGTATGCTCCTCAGTTGAAACATCGTCATTTTTCCTTTTTGGCAGCCGCGAGGTAGGAGAGAGAGAGAGGGGCGCCAAGTGGTCGCTCAGGAATGCGTTTTCAGCAACCGCTCTGCGCCCCTCACTGCCCTCTGCGAGTCCTCTGCTTTAGTCGCGGTGCCGGCATTTCATGCTGACCGCCAGAATATGACGTCATATCGGGCGCTCAGCATTGAAGCCGTGCACACAGCTGCAGAGGCCTCGCGCTCCCACTAGAGGAATTCTGTAAGGAAAGTGAACTACAAAGGAGGAGTAGGGTAGTAAGAATATTTAAATAAATAAAGAGTGAGAATGAGTATGGATTAATGTGTGTATGAATTGTGTGAATGAGTGAGAGTATGGATTAATGTGTGTATGAATTGTGTGAATGAGAGAGTATGAATTAACGTGTGGATGAATTGTCTGAGTATAAATTTATGTGTGGATGAATTGTCTGAATGAGTGAGAGTATAAATTAATGTGTGAATGAATTGTCTGAATGAGTGAGAGTATAAATTAATATATGGATGAATTGTCTGAATGAGTGAGAGTATAAATTTGTGTGTGGAAGAAGTGTGAATGAGTGAGAGAATCAATTCATTTGTGAGAATGCATTAATGAATGTGTGTAAATTATTTGTGTGAAAGAGTGAGAGAGTAAATTATTGTGTGAATGAAAGTGTGAATTAGAAAGTGACTGAAAAAGCCTTGGGGACCAAGATGGCACAGGCAGGGTGTTTATGGGACAAAGATGTCATACGCTGGGCTGTTTGGGGACAAAGATGATTTATGCTGAGCTGTTTGTGTGTAATTTGGCTGCTGGTCAGGTTCTATGTGGGCAGTGTGGACACCAGGGCTGGCCTTTGGGGTGTGAAACCTGTGATCTATGCCTGTAATTTAGTTTTTTTTTATCTTTACCTTTAATGTTGAGTTTTTATGTGAATTCCAATTGATCTATACCTGCAAAGCTGGGGTTTTGTGTTAATCTGTTGATCTATATCTGCTATGCTATGTGTCCATACATTATTTATATATTCCTGCAAATACAGGAATTATATGTCTTATTGAGTTGATCAATACCTGCAGTGCTGTTTATTTGATCAATACCTGCAGTGTTGTTTATTTGATCTATTCCTTTGGTGCTGAGTTTACATGTGATCTCCAGTTGATCAATACCTGCACTCCTGGGTTTGTGTGTTTTGTCGACCTATACCTGCTATGCTGTGTTTCCATACATTATTATTGTATACCTGCAAATATAGGATATTTATGTCTTATTCAGTTGATCTATACATGCACGTGCTGTTTACATGTGTTGTTTATTTGAGCTATACCTGAACTACAGGGAGTAAGTAAAAGAGAGACGTGGCTTAGTGAATGAGGGGACAAAGGGACTTTGGGGATGATTATTGGTGAGAGGACCTCTCAATGTCACGGTAGGGTCAGAAAGAGGGAAGACTGCACAGACTCTCACAGTCTTCCCCTAATTAATATATATTGGCAGCATGGGCTAATATATATTGCCAGCAGGGGCTAATATTAATATTTATTGGCAGCTGGGGCTAATATTGATATATATAGGCAGCAGGGGTTAATATTAAAGAATTAAAACTAACTGCCAGTTTAGCTGTTATTTTGAAATTATATTTCAATCACAGTCTTTACTTCAAAGAGATAAGTACATATTATATAGGTAAAAATGCATATCTAAAACACATTTATATATATATATATATATATATACACACACATAGAGTGTATATGTAGCGTTTTATAATTGCCCCCCTACTTTGGTCCCTGTCCCCCCATGTGCCCCCCCTAAATATAAAAGCTGGAGACGCCACTGGTAAATTTTGAGCACACTTCTCCCCGACAATATCAGGACTATTAACTTTAATAAACATATGTCATCATTTTAAATGTTTACACTATGGAGATTGTTTTATACATTATAAACATTATAAATTATTATAAAACATCATATACATTAGGGCTGCAACTAACGATTATTTTCATAATCGATTAGTTGGCCGATTATTTTTTCGATTAATCGATTAATCGGATAAAAAAATGAATGTACATTTTTCATTTATTTAAAATAATTTAATAAACAAATGATGTTAAATACAAACGCAGAATTAAAAAAAAAACTGATAAAATGCATTTCTTGTCTTTATTTCCCAACCAGCCCCCCAATTTATGCACATTTGAGCACAGGCTTGCCACTCTGCCTCCCAGACATGCCACTCCACGCTGCCTCCCACATATGCCACTCCACGCTGCCTCCCACATATACCGCTCCACGCTGCCTCCCACATATACTGCTCCACCCTGCCTCCCACATATTCCACTCCACGCTGCCTCCCACATATGCCACGCTGCCTCCCACATATGCCACGCTGCCTCCCACATGCACATTTGAGCCCAGGCTTTCCACGCTGCCTCCCAGACATGCCACGCTGCCTCCCAGACATGCCACGCTGCCTCCCACATATGCCACTCCACGCTGCCTCCCACATATTCCACTCCACGCTGCCTCCCACATATTCCACTCCACTCTACCCCCACATATGCCACTGTGCCTGATACGCCTTATACCCCCTGATACACCACTCCATCCTCCCCAGACATGCCACACTGCCTCCCAGACATGCCACGCTGCCCTCCCCACATATGCCTTATATATCGTATATGCCTTATACCCCCAGATATGTCACTCCGTCCTCCCCAGATATGCCTTATACCCCCAGATATCTCATAGTCCCCTCAGAGTCACAGACCTGTTCGCATCACACTGACACCATACTTTTATAAATAAGTACTGGGTTAATCTTCACTGCCCCCAGGATTTAGATTCCCCTTAGTCTGCCCCCCTTTACCTCTAACTGCGCCTTAAGTTAACTTTAATAAATTAACCCTCAGTCCTCATCATTAAATTAACACTAAACACCCCATTAACCATAGCTACCCCTAAATTAACTCTAAATACCCCATCAAACACAACTACCCTAAATTAACCCTAAACACCCCATTAACCACAGCATCCCCTAAATTAACCCTAAAGACCCCCATCAACCACAACAGCCCCTAAATTAACCCTAAACACCCCATTAACCACAACTGCCTCAAATTAACCCCAAACACCCCATTAACCACAGCTGCTCCTATATTAACCCTAAACACCCCATTAACCATAACTGCCCCTAAATTAACCCTAAACACCCCATTAACCATAGCTGCCCCTAAACACCCCATTAACCATAGCTGCCCCTAAACACCTCATTAACCATAACTTCCCCTAAATTAACCCTAAACACCCCATTAACCATAACTGCCCCTAAATTAAACCCCACCTCCCCTAACTTTCAGGAGCCCAAATATTAATTTTATACTTACAGTTAGATGAGTGTCACAGCCATGTGGTTCTGGCCTTCTGGGAGAAGGAAGGGGGCGGGGCCAGTTGTCACAGTGATTACAGGGAGGGACTGGTAAGTAGGAGCTGCTGCTGTGAGTCACTGAAACGGTTTATATAATGAGGGGTATTTTTCAGAACGTTTGCTCTGAAAAAACCCTCATTTTATAATTGATAAAAATCGATTCAACTAATCGATAATGAAATTCGTTGGCAACGATTTTCATTATCGATTATTATCGATTTTATCGATTAGTTGTTGCAGCCCTAATATACATTATAAATTTCCATGCACTATATAAACCTATACCACTGCTACTAGGAGGCTGTTCCACCTTACTGTCACCCTCTTCGTATAGTAACCCACCCTTACATTACATGTAGAGCTGTGATTGTCTAGTTTTAAGATGGCAAAGACAAGCTGTTTGGGGCAAAGTTGGCACAGACGGACTGTTTGAGTTCAAAGGTGGTACCCACAAGCTGTTTGGGGGCAAAGCTGTGACTGTGGGAGTGCTGCTTTGGTTCCTCACAATATGGCAAAATACTTATGCTGCCCAGTCTCCAGGCTCCTTCTGAAATGTTCCAGACCAGGAACCAGACAGGCACAAAACGTAAAGTGCAAAACACCTTTGTTGTAATAACCTAGCAAACAAAGCAAAATTGTGATCCAGGAGCGTATACCAAAAGACAAGCTGGGGTTAGGAACCAATGCGGGCACTCAACCAAGCCGGGGTCAGGAATACAGATATCAGTAATGTCATGCACAAATAACCAGGAACACAGGAGAATGCACTTGCAGAGAAAAAAACAATACAAGAGCAAGTAGGACAGGGGCGTCCAACATGCGGCCCGCGGAACCTCGAGGTGCGGCCCGCGTGAGATCGGCAGCCTGGATCACAAGAGCCCTGCTGCTTACTTGTGGGAGGGTCTATTCTCTGCTCCAGTCCTGCCTCCTCTGTGGGGAGAAGAGGGAGGCCGCGCCCCCTGCTGAAGTCTGTGAGCGGCATCGAGAGCTGTAGAGCAGGTAAGGGGGTGGGGTAGGCTGTGTGAATGAGTATGATTGAGGGAATGTTTCTGTGAATGAATGAATTTGTGTGTGTGATAGCATGGATGTGTAAGTGCTAGAACCTAGGCATGATGGGACTGTGATTGCTGTTAGCAATCACACTCCTATCATGCCAAGTCAGCCAGTACATGCTGAAACCTGGCTAGCTGCCCCCCTTGTGTATTGATGCTGCCAGCAGTATGGGGTCTGCACTTACAGCCACCCTGTACCAGCATATACTGGCTGACTTGGGATGATAGGAGTGTGATTGCTAACAGCTAACAGCAATCTGCTAACAGCAATCACAGTCCCATCATGCCTAGGTTCCAGCATTCACTGGTTGCCTGGGTATAAAAAGAGTGTGTTTGCTGTTAGCAATCACACTCCTATCATGCCAAGTCAGCCAGTACATGCTGAAACCTGGCTAGTTGTCCCCTTGTATATTGATGCTGCCAGCAGTAAGGGGTCTGCACTTACAGCCACCCTGTACCAGCATATACTGGCTGACTTGGGATGATAGGAGTGTGATTGCTAACAGCAATCTGCTAACAGCAAACACAGTCCCATCATGCCTAGGTTCCAGCATTCACTGGTTGCCTGGGTATAAAAAGAATGTGTTTGCTGTTAGCAATCAGACTCCTATCATGCCAAGTCAGCCAGTACATGCTGAAACCTGGCTAATTGCCCCCCTTGTGTACTGATGCTGCCAGCAGTAAGGGGTCTGCACTTACAGCCACCCTGTACCAGCATATACTGGCGGACTTGGGATGATAGGAGTGTGATTGCTAACAGCAATCTGCTTACAGCAATCACAGTCCCATCATGCCTAGGTTCCAGCATTCACTGGTTGCCTGGGTATAAAAAGAGTGTGTTTGCTGTTAGCAATCACACTCCTATCATGCCAAGTCATATTGTTGATTTTTTTTGTCCAATTGTGGTGTGTTACTTTTAATAAAAGTGTGGTTACACACTAAAATTGGACAAAAATACAATGCCCAGCCAACCAGTACATGCTGGAATCTGGGTATGCCTGAGATTGCTGTTAACAATCATAATATATAATTTTTTTGTACAATTTTGGTGTTTAACTTACTTTTATTAAAAGTGTGTGGGGGGGTCACTTTCAGTTTCAGCTAAGTGAACCCTGAATTTTCCGTTTTGGTCCAGAATTTTCATTTCATCAGTGAGAGGAAAAGTAAAGGTTTTGTGTCATTTACTTTATTTTAATCTGCATATTTTATTAAAGGCCATATTTTCTCTCAGTGAAAAATGAGTGCGGCCCGCACACGTATACAATTCTGATGAAGTGGCCCACTGCAGAAAAAACTTGGACACCCCTGAAGTAGGATATGGGCTTAGCTGCTTAAATACCCAGGAAGGGTTAGCTGATTAGAATCAGGTAAATAACCATGGTAACAGAGGAGTAATGGTGATTTATTAAACATCACCTGAGTCATGAGAAACTGATCTGCTGAAGATGAACCTCCAGCACCGGAATCCCCTGGGAAGTGAAAGTATTGAGAGTCATGGAAGGCCCAGTAGAGGCCAAGACTGCACTGTTATGAGCAAATTCCGCCCCAGGATAGCAGATCCAACCAGTTGTTTTGATGGTCCGAGATATAGCACCGAAGAAATTGCTCTAAGGCCTGATTGTCCCCTTTTTGCAGCCCCATTCAATTGTGGGTGGTAGGCCGAGGGGAAGAAGAGTTGGATACCTAGTTGCACCCAGAAGGCCTTCCAGAATCTCAAGACAACCTTGCTCCCCCTGTCGTATGGTTCCCCTGATGGTGTCATCACTGAATAATTATTTTTAAACGTTAGCACATTTTAATATATGTTTTTTAACTATTTTTATTTTTCCCCCCATTTTTTTTATTTTACTAATCACATTGTGATTAGAAAGCTGGGCTCCACTGAGTTGCATGGTCAAATGCAGAGTTCTCAGGAGGTATTGGGAAGACCCTCTTGGAAACTTGTTTATTTTTTAAAGGGCGCCGCCATCTTGCGAGAGGTAAAATCACTCGCAATGGCGTTTGTGACCTTTCTCCGAACCTGTTACAGTGGGTTTTCAGTGTCTCTGAATGCCTTGCTATGGAGGTAATTCAGTGACACAGTTTAAGTGATCATTGATCGCCTCCTAACCTCTTTTATACCAGGCGTCCACTGCCATACGTCATTGGTCATTAAGGGGTTAATGCTTGGTTGAAAGTACTTTGCAGTGAATGACTACATGAAAACTTGACCAAATTCTGGGTTTCTTCTCTAGTGACCCCCTCACCTGTTATTTCTGTATGACATCTTTTTATGTTATATATTAATTGTTATGTCCTGTCTACACTTTGTACAGTGCTGCGGCATCTAATGGCCCAATATAAAACAATAAATAATACCGTATTTGCTGGATTATAGGCCCTGATTAGAAGATGACCCCCCAAATTTGAATATTAATTTAGAAAGAAAAAGCCTGAATATAGGAATACCCTATAGGAAAAAAAAAGTTTTACTAGTAAATATTAATTTACATGTAAACTATTTTTTATATTTAACCCCTTCAGTCCCCTATAGACGTACCGGTACATCCATAAAACACATCTCAAGAAACCCTTTTGGACATACCGGTAGGTCCTGTCCATCTTGCAGCGGCAGGGAGATCAAACGACAGCCTGGACTCCCCGCTGTCAGCAGAAGCCAGCATCTCACTCTTCTCACAAGCTGAAAAACGAAATGAAATAAGAAAAAAAAAAGTTTGTTAGTGTTTTTTTTTTTTAACAATAACAAAATCACTAAAATAATACAATAAATAATAATAAAAAATAAACAATGAAGTGAGCTAAGATTTTAAAAATAAAAAAGATAATCTAAAAAAAGAAAAAACCCTTACATCTCCTTGCCCTAGCACAACATCTAAAAGGTATAACCCCCCCGCCCCAGTTTACAACCCCCAAACCTGTTAAGCCTTAAGTATGAAAAAATACTACCCTATAGGGTACTATATGTAAGGGATGGATATGGCCCTCTACAAAAAAGAAAACTAAGGATGTGGGGTATCTCCGTAATCAGGAGATGCAGCTAAACAATTTTGTCAGGGTTTCTCTGCTGTAACACATACCCTGTGCAATAAAATCTAAGCAACGCAGAAGTGTTGGTGAAAAAAGAACAGGAAATAATTTCTGAGGCCACCTTTGACAGTGATTGGTGGCCAAAAGCTGCATGAAGAGTGCCCAAATACCCCTGAGAGGATAGTCTGGGTTGTCTGCTTTACAGAAATATATACTGTGGGTATTTTTGGTTTATTTGTTTGCAATCCCATCATGCCTAATGTAAAAAGAATAATTGTAAAGAATAATATACTCCTTATAGTATGTTCCCTATAAGTGCTGGCGAAGTATGGAAATTCTATATAAATGAGGTATCTCTGAAATCAGGACACCTGAATTGATAAATTTGAAGGGTTTTTTGCATCACTTTTTTTTTTCCGCCATAGAAACCCTGGCGGAGGTGTCAGGTAGCAGCAGAGGTTGTCTGCGCGCATTGCACAGACGTTCACCGGCTGCCAGAGAGGAGGATCCAACCCAGGTTGTCTGCACGCACCGTGCAGATGTCCACCGACTGCTAGAGAGGATGATTCGGGACCCCTGCAGCACCGCGGGGGATCTGGATCTTAGTCTTCAAAATTTAATAAAGAACACATTCCCTTGGATCACATTAGAATCAATGGACAGCTGTCTCGACCGCTGACCTGCACTAGACAGGAGTGTCCTTTCATTTGCCAATGCCGTTCGTGCAAATCTGGATTTCCTGGGGATCAGGGTGGGCCCCATCCACCACAAGTTTGCTGCATTTGAGGTCTCCCAGCTGGAATTATTTGCTGGAAACTTGCTACTGAGAGGAATAAAAGAAGGGGAATTGTGCTTGAACAACATAAAGATGGTAAAAAAGCTTTGGTCAGTAGGATGGGAAAAATCCTGGTCATGAATGATTATTTTACTCTGTTCATCTTATGCATCACAAAACGTTCAAAAACAAACTACCTATAAAATAATTAATTTTTCATAGATTAATGCTCACAATGATTCTAATAGTGAACTTACAACTGCTGTCCTGCCGCTCTCCAGTTTATCATTCGAGTGTATGGCTACAAGGCAACCCATAAACAAAGGTTTCAGTGTTTAGCATTACTACAATCTATAAGAGAGTAATGATAAGGTGAGGAAGTATATGGTCTTAAGAGCACTGATGTCTATAGTGTATTTGGTGGCTGCGCAAGTGATCACTGTTGTGAAAATTATAATAAACCTAAAAGACAATATAAAAATATTTATCATGGAATAAAATTTAAATACACACTGGGAAAGAAACAGATTAAAAAAATCTCATCTCCATTAGATAAAAATAAAAAACTGTAATGCCCGCCCGGCAAATATGTGGTCAAACCCGCCCACCCCCTTACCTGAACTGAAGATTTCCCGCGCAGTCCCGCAAGGCTGCCTTCGCGTTGCTCCCTCACAGCATCTCTTCTGTGAGCAGAGTCATGTAACATGATGTAAACTCACGTGACTCCGCTGGGTTCCTGGGCGGAACAAGAGAAGAGACGCTGTGATGCAACAATGCGAAGGCAGCCTTGCAGGAGTGTTCGGGATTACCGGGACCCGCAGGTACATTGTCTTGTGAGCAGGTACACTGCCTGTAGCAATGCCTTTTAACCCCCTATATGTCGTTCTGCCTCCAGAAATGCCTTATACCACCCTATATGCCACTCTGTCCCATGATATGCCCAGGGCCGGCTTTGCCGCCCCAAGCCCTTTTTTTTTTTTTTTTTTCAGGGAAAGAGAGAGAAAGGGGCGCCGAGTGGTTTTCGCTTACCAAGCTGTCAGTACCCGCTCGGCGCCCCTGTCTCTCTCCTCTGCGGCAAGTCTCCCTATTTGGTCTCGGTGCCGGCTTGTAATGCTGAGTGCCAGAAGATTACCTCATTTCCGGCGCTCAGCATTACAAGCCGGCACCGAGACCGAACAGGGAGACTCGCCGCAGGACTGCTGAAAGGTAAGTACAAGGGGGGGGGTAAGGGTAGATAATAGGGAGGGAGAGGAAGGGTAGATAATGGAGGGGGCGGCAGGGACGGAGGGAGAGGAAGGGTAGATAAGGGGGGGGCGACATTTTAAAATTTTGCCTTGGGCCGGCCCCGGCATATAGGGGGTATAAGGCATTTCTGGCGGCAGAGTGGCAAGCCTGGGGGTAGATGTGCATAACTGGGGGGGCAGGTTGGCAAATAAAAGGAAATAAAAACAAAAAAAAATATTTTTCTTAATCATAGGTTTTATTAAATATAAAAAAATAGTTTACATGAATTAATATTTACTAGTAAAACTTTTTCCTTAAAGGATCATCTTATATTCAGGCTTTTTCTTTTTTTCCTAAATTAATATTCAGAATTTGGGGGGTCAAATTATAATCAGGGTCTTATAATCGAGCAAATACGGTATTTGGTCAGTGTGGCAGAGCCTTTCCTGGTGTGTATTTGGGTGTCTGTGTGGCAGAGCCTTTCCTGGTGTGTGTGTTTGGATGTGTCAGTGTGGCAGAGCCTGTCCTGGTGTGTGTGTGTTTGTGTCGGTGTGGCAGAGCCTGTCCTGGCGTGCTTTTGGGTGTGTCGGTGTGGTAGAGCCTATCTTGGTGTGTGTGTTTGGGTGTGTCGGTGTGGTAAAGCCTGTCCTGGTGTGTGTTTGGGTGTCGGTGTGGCAGAGCCTTTCCTGGTGTGTATGTGGGTGTCTGTGTGGCAGAGCCTGTCCTGGTGTGTGTGTGTTTTGGTGTGGTAGAGCCTTTCCTGGGGTCTGTCTGGGTATCAGTGTGGCAGACCCTGTCCTGGTGTGTGTTTGGGTGTATCTGTATGGCAGAGCCTGTCCTGGTGTGTGTTTGGGTGTTGGTGTGGCAGAAGTTGTCCTGGTGTGTGTGTGTCTGTGTGCCAGACCCTGTCCTGGTGTGTGTGTGTCTGGGTGTCGGTGTGTGCACTGTACTTACTGTAGTAATAGACTGATTTATTATATGTTTACTTATCCAGAGATAAGACGTTCTCCTGAATTTGTAGTCACTTCAGAGGACAAAACTTTCTAGGCCCAGAAATCAGTGAGAAGAAAAGTAGAGGTATTGTGTTATTTACTGTTATTTCAATCTGCATATTTTATCACAAAGGATTAATCTCTGTTTTGTTCCACTAAATAAAATGGAACTTTTTCAGCAAAAATTTTTGCAGTAACAAATGTGTTGATTCCATTATGTCTAACGTATTTCATTTATTAGGGCCTTTTAACACTTTTGCTTTCTGGCATTTTAATACAAATAATGTGATAAATAGAATGTTTTGTATTTATTTGTATGGCAAATAGTGTGACTCCCGTATGTATAAGGGCTACGTGTGGGTATAAGAGCTCGACCACAAGATAAACTATATGGGGCTGGTCTCCAAATGTTTCCAGGGCTGCTTTTCATTCCTAGTCCGGACCTGTTTGCCGCCCCAAGAAATGCTTTTGGATGCTGCAGCCAATTAGCTATTATTAGCTTGTCTGCGGTCCTGCGGTCTATGGACCTAATGCACGCTGCACAGAGGATCTTCTCCTTCGTGATTGGAGGTCAGCTCTCGCGTGGCAGCATGGATGTGAGTTTCCCGCAGATCACGGTGTCATCTGGCATCACGTCAGCACTCACTCGGAGTGGGGGGGGGTTGTGAGATAGCATTTCACACTTTGCCCCAGGCAGCACAATGTCTTCGGCCAGCCCTGCCTTTCACCCATAATTATCAGTCAAAATATATACACTTGAGGAATGACCTAATCATGAATATCATACTAAACTTTAAAGGCATAATGCCAACTTTTTATATTTAGCTTTTTCATAAAAATATTAACTTGTGGTAGTCATATCTGCCTACACAGCTGGAAAAAAAATTATCAGTAAAGCTACTGTGGTAGAAAGCCCAAAACTTCGATCACTCTGCAGTATATACCGTATTGGCTCGGATATAGGCCGCCCCCGTATATAGGCCGCACCCTAAAAGTTTGGTGCTTTTTTAAAGAAAAAAAAAAGGCACTCAGCTGATGTGCTGGCACCGGAAGTTGTATACGCGTATTGCGTAGATGTCCCCCGCCGGCCCCGCAAGACACCCGGGAGTCTGCTCTGGTAAGTCTTGGGGGCAGAGGTAAAACGCATCGTGCGGACGGTCACCGGCTGCGGTGATGCAGGTAAACAACCTCCACAGCCGGTGACCATCCGCACGATGCGCTTAGACAACCTCCCATGCCGGCACCCCCCCCCCGTGGAAAGTGCTGGCAGGGGAGGCTGTCTAAGCGTATCGGGGAGTAGGATGCAGGTCCCCTGCACTGCTGCGGGGGATCTGTATCCTAACCCCGCTGCCTTCCCGTCGGGCGCTAGACCCCGAATATAGGCTGCACCCCCACTTTAAAGATTTAAAGTGGGGGAAAAAAGTGCGGCCTATATTCGAGCCAATACGGTATGTTTGCCATAGTGACTTTATGAGAGCCCACATAGCCCTTAACAAAGATAGCTCTCCCCTCATCATCCTTCCACGTCTCAGAGGATCGGAAGCAAATGCACTTATGTATGAGGATAGCCACCCCTTTGGTTTTGGAGGAAGGGGACCTGGACAGAAATGAGTGGATGAAATGTCTATTTAAAAGAGGGAATTCCCTGTTAGCAGAATAATGCGTTTCTTGCACAAAGGTAATATGTGTCTTAAAGGAGTGGAGAAACGCTAGGAGTTTAGAACGCTGCTGGGGTTTATTGAGGCCTCAGATATTCAACGAGACTAAGTTAAGAGACTGAGGAGCCATACAGAAAAGTGAGAGAACTCCGAGAAGAGCACAGCCGATACCCTGGACCAGTGGCGTCGCTACAGGGGGGCAAGGGGGGGCTAATCCTTGCCCCCCCTGTCGAATTTGGAAAAAAGTCGCAATGCGACTTTAAATCCCGTCTTTTTTTTTTTTTTTTAATGCAGAGGAGAGAGAGGGGCGCCTAGAAACCGCTCGGCGCCCCCCATTCTCCTCCACGAGGCCTCTACCTCCGTCGCGGTGCCGGCATTTCATCCTGAGCGCCGAAATACGACGTCATATTTCGGCGCTCAGCAGTGAAGCAGCGGCCACCGCAGCAGAGAACGAAGACAGAAGCCTCGTGCTCCCGTCGCTGGACCTTAAGGTGAGAGAACTACAAAGGGGGAGGTTAGATAGTGAGTAGGGAGAGGCCCGACAATGGAGCCGAGTGGGGCAACCGCTCCAGGCGGCACTTTTGAAGGGCCGGCACTTTGCCGCTTATTTAAAGCGAAAGAGAGAGAAAGGGGCGACGAGTGGTTTTCGCTTACCAAGCTGTCAGTACCCGCTCGGCGCCCCTCTCTCTCTCTCCTCTGCGGCGAGTCTTCCTGTTCGGTCTCGGTGCCGGCTTGTAATCCTGAGTGCCGGCGCTAAGCATTACAAGCCGGCACCGAGACCGAACAGGGAGACTCGCCGCAGGACTGCTGAAAGGTAAGTACAAGGGGGGAAGGGGGGGTGAGGAAGGGTAGATAATGGGGGGGGCGGCAGGGACGGAGGGAGAGGAAAGGTAGATAGGGGGAAGGGGGGGCGGCGGGAGAGGAAGGGTAGATAAGGGGGGGGGGCGGCATTTTAAAATTCGCCCCAGGCAGCATTTTGCCTTGGGCCGGCCCTGCGTGTAGGGCATGTTAACATCATTCAGGGAACAGTAGAAACGCCACTGGCAGGACTTTACTGCTTCCTTGCATTGGACTCAGAACCCCCATGCAAGATTTGATTTTTTTATGTATATTAAAGCAATACATTTTTTTCAGATCCCTGCTTCTGCTCTTGCTCTTGCTTTGTAATGAATCAATCAGAAGACTCACTCAATCCACCACTAGAGGGTGCCCTTTGCCAACAAAACAGAGCAGAGTCTGCTTTGTAGAATATAAGAATCTCTCATCACTATTCATTGTCAGTTATTTTCTGAATGTACTACAAGTACTATAAGTGTTGCTCTGTTTTTTTTCCATTGTGTTTTTTAGGTAGAACTTTGAGACCTACCCTGGTATTTTTAAATTTTTTGTTACACATATGTGGAGTCTTTTTGGGTATAGCAGCACTCTTTTCAATGGGTTTATTCAGTGGGTTTCTGATATTATCCCACGCACTTGTTTGCTTGTTTTATATTACTGAATTTAATTAACTAGTGTTTACAACAAGGTTTGACCTTTTAGTTTCTTTAGATCATTTTTTGTACCCTTCTAATATAAGAGGGTAACTGTACAACTAATAGGGATGATATTTAATTTACATAAGGACTCAAAGTAGCTGTTAGAGATTGGTAACAATCCCCATCTACACTTCTACCCTCTGTCAATGTCCGAAGCAACACCGACAAAATACACTTGTCAGGATCAGTGGCGTATATATAGAGGGGGCAGTGGTGAGGCGCAGAAAGCAAGGGGGCCACCAAGGCCAGGGTAGCGCCAAGGTTTTCAGCAACCGCTCAGTGCCCTTCTGTTTCCTGTGACAAAGATGGCATCAGGGAAGGGTGTTCGGGAAAAATATGTCTTATGCCGGGCTGTTTGCGGACAAAGATGGCAAGTCCTATGTGTGTAATCTGGGCAGTGGTGGCTGGTGGGTAATTCCACTGGGTGTTCGCTCCTTGAGTTGTAAGCCCCGCCTCCTCGCTCGAGTTAGTCACTCGGGAGGGCGGGGAGACTCCGGGCTGGGCGGTGAGTGTGTTGGCTGGGAGCTGATGGCCTTTACTGTTCTGTTCAGCCGCAGTGCTGTGTGTCTCCACGTTTTTTGTGCCTAACGCTCCCTATCAGGCAAAAAATGTTTAGCCTAAATTGAGATCCAGACCAGTGACACCTATTGAGCCAAAATAGCCTAAATCTAGATACAATATATATTATATATATATATATATATATATATATATATATTATTTAGAAACCATTAGGCACCTAGTAGCCCAACTGTTTGATTAGGGACTGTACAACCAAACTGTCCATCTTAGCAAAATTTAAACACTTAATATCCTTCGCTCAGCTCATTTGCCTGAAGGTTCTCATTCCTTTCAGTGAGCTAACGCTGATCACTTTTTTGCTATTTAGTGTTAGGCAGGGCTGATTCAAGGCTCTGGGCAAACAATATAATAGTGCCCCCCCTCCCGTCCTGTAGTGGGGGGGCAGGTGCTGTAGTGGGGAGTACAGGGGCTGTAGGTGGGGGGACAGACAGGGAGCTGTAGTGGAGGGCCCACTAGCCCTGTTCCCCCCACTACTTCTATTCCCCCCACTACAGCCAGTGCCCCCCCTGTGGGAGGACAGGTAGTGTAGTGGAGGGGATAGGTGCTATATGGAGGGATAAAGGATATAGTGGGGAAAAAGGGGCTGAGGGAAAATTAGTTGATTATAAAATTCAAAACAAATTTAAAAAAAAAAAAAATATTCGAGGATGGCTGCTGGACGTGCGGCCATCTTCGAATTCCACTACCACGGACCACGGCGGGTGATTAAAAGCGCAGAGGGGGCTCCAAAAAAAAAAAAATATATAATATAATCTCACATACACCTTGAGTCACATATACTATTATATATTAATTATTAGGAAGCCTTGGAAACCATGTTGATTTTAGATTTAATAATATACATACACTCATTACAGACATGAGTAGATATAGAATGTTAACCCCTCTAATACCAGGCATGAGTAGATTCAGAGAATTAACTCCTCTATTACCAGACATTACACACACAGTCACACAAACAAACACAGTGACAAACAAACACAGTGACAAACTGACAAACAACAGTCACACACATAGTCAAACATACCTGGTGCTGGCTGCAGCTTACTCTCAGTTGGTGTGAAGGAGGAACTCAGCCTATCAGGAGAGGCTTCTGAACTCTCAGGCAATCAGGAGAGTTGAGAAGTCTCTCCAGATTGGCTGAGACCTCCTTCACTCAGACTTCTCATTCCGGGACAAGGCATTGTCCCGGATTGATTCTGCCCAGGACCCGGGACTTAAATTCCCATTGCAGGACTGTCCTGGGCAATTCAGGACATGTGGTCTCCCTAGCCCCAAACCGGCAGTATGACTGCCAGTGGGCCCCCAAAGGTTATTGGGCCCTGGGCAAATGCCCACTTTGCCCGCTGAATAAAGTGGCCTTGGTGTTAGGTAGAGAAAAAAAGACGCATATAGCAGAACAGCTACATTACATTAACTGTTTGATAAGGGGCAAAATGTCACGGCGGGGAAGGGTTACATGGGGGGGCCACAAATTTTTTTTCTGCCCCAGGGAACTGCAATTCTGGTTATGCCACTGGTCAGGATGGTGAAACAGCGGTAAGATTGTGCAAACTTATTACACACAAGAATACTACATGCCAAGTTGGGGACCGTGACATAACTACAACATACTCCTTGTCACGACCTCCCTTACACTGGCACTCACCGCGGAAGTTATTCCACCTGGAACACTACGACCAAAGGAGGAGCCCCTGGCAGCAGCACTCCAGGATTTAGATGATCCCAACAGCAAGGAGGCCAGATAAGGTAGGTATAGGTAGAAGATACGGAGTTGGCAGTACAAGGTGAAAGGCTTAGCAAAGACTGGATAGCCGAGCCAGGATACGGACACCGGAACACAACAAGCCGTGGTCGAAATCCAGAGAGGGTAGTCAGGTAAGCCGTGGTCGATATCCAGAGAGGGTAGTCAGGTAAGCCGTGGTCGATATCCAGAGAGGGTAGTCAGGTAAGCCGTGGTCGATATCCAGAGAGGGTAGTCAGGTAAGCCGTGGTCAAGATCCAGAGAGGGTAGTCAGGTAAGCCGTGGTCGATATCCAGAGAGGGTAGTCAGGTAAGCCGTGGTCGATATCCAGAGAGGGTAGTCAGGTAAGCCGTGGTTCAGCAATAAGATCAGCAAGGCAACAGTACAAAATCCGCAGGCAAAGAGAGGTCAGGCAAGCAAAGGGTCAAAAAATAACTGGAAGCAACTCAAAACACAACCGAGCATAAAGACCACAACAGGGTAACTGGCTAGAGCACTTCCTGACTTTTAAATCTGGCGCCAGAACCTAACCCCGCCCCAAGATGACGTCACCGCTGAAGCTCCAGTCGGCCATCCAAACCACGCCTCCAGTTGCGTGGCAACGAAATGCTCCTGCCACGAGGAAGGGACCGAGTACGGGTAAGTCTCTGACTCCGGGGGTCTCCACTGCTGCAGGCAGGCTGCTGCAGCTTGGTAGGATGATCCCCGGAGGACGCCCTAAATGCCCCGGAGCTTGGTGGATCACAGGCATCAGCTTGCCTGTGTCTGCCGGGATCCGAGTCTGTGCCACTTGACTTCGGCGCCCGGCGTTCACAGGCATCGGCTTGCCTGTGTTTGCCGGGATCCGAGACCGTGACCCGCGACCCCGGAACCCGGCGTTCACAGGCATCAACTTGCCTGTGTCCGCCGGGACCTGATGGTGCAGCCCGGGATCCCGGAGTTTGCCGCGTACGGGCAAACACTTGCCGGTGCCGGCCGGGACCCAGGACTGCGACAGTACCCCCTGCTCGAGGGCCGGCCGAAGGCCGAAAAAAAACAGGTTTATGGGGAAATTTCTTATGGTATTTCCTAAGCAACGCGGGGGCATGAAGGTCTCTAGAATGGATCCAAGATCGTTCCTCAGGACCATATCCCTTCCAATGAACAAGATAAAGAACGGAATTACGTAGTTTCTTGGAATCTAGGATGGACTGGATTTCATATTCCTCTTGGGAATCAATAAAAACGGATTTGGGACCTGGAGTATATTTGGTAAATTTATTACACACAAGAGGTTTAAGCAAGGAGACGTGAAAGGTCCGAGGCATTCTCAGAGAAGAAGGAAGGAGTAATTCATATGTGACCGGGTTAATCTTACGAGAAATACGGAAAGGACCGATATAACGAGGAGCCAGTTTCATCGAAGGGACTTTGAGTTTAAAATTTCTAGTTGACAACCACACCCTATCTCCTATTAAGTAAGAGGGACCTAACCTGCGACGGCGATTAGCTTGACACCTATACATATCAGCCGCCCTGGATAAGGATAGTTGGACAGAGTCCCAAAGAGCAGGTAATTGAGAGATGTAATGATCCACTGCAGGTACTAGAGTGGGTGTAAAGGAGTGTGGCAACATAGTGGGATGAAATCCATAATTACAAAAGAATGGGGACAATTTAGAGGCCTCATGACAAGAATTATTTCTAGCAAACTCCGCCCAAGGCAAAAGTTGTGTCCAGTTATCTTGATGATCATTAATAAATACCCGGAGGAATTGTTCAAGGGATTGATTGGTCCTCTCCGAAATTCCATTAGTTTGCGGGTGGTATGCTGAGGAGAAAGCCAAAGAGATATTTAGGGACTTACAGAACGTTTTCCAAAACAAAGCAGTGAATTGAACTCCCCTATCGGAGACAATTTGTTGCGGAAGACCATGAAGCCGAATTATTTCTTTAACGAAAATGGGAACTAGTTCAGGAGCCGAGGGTAACTTGGGAAGGCGAACGAAATGAGCCATTTTCAAGAAACGATCGGTAATAACTAGAATTACTGTGTTCCCTTCAGACACGGGGAGTTCTACAATAAAATCCATAGCCAGATTAGACCAAGGGCGAGAAGGGATTGGCAGAGGCTGAAGCAAACCTGCAGGTTTAGAATGAAGACTCTTAGCAGTGGCACAGGGAACACACGCAGCAACAAAATTCTTACAATCCTCCACCAAAGTAGGCCACCAAAAACGTCGTCCTATAATCTCTTGAGTACGACGAGCGCAAGGATGTCCCGAGAATTTAGATGCATGCGCCCAGGTTAACACATTATCCCTTTCAGACACGGGAACAAAGTGTCCATAGGCCATTTACTGTGAACAAAGGCTTTTTGTTGAGCCTTGAGAATTCGAGAAACCATAGGCGAGGAAAGCTGCGTGGTAACTGATGCCACAATTTGAGAGGGCGCAATCATAGGTTCCAGAGAAGGCTTACTATCAGAGTCATTAAGAAACTGACGAGAAAGAGCATCCGCTTTAATATTCTTGGAACCCGGCCGGTAGGATATTATGAACTGGAATCTAGAGAGGAATAAAGACCATCTAGCTTGCCGAGGGTTCAGTCTTTTAGCTGTGCTGAGATATTCTAAATTTTTATGGTCGGTCAAAATGGTGATAGGGTTCCTGGCACCCTCTAATAAATGCCTCCATTCTTGTAAGGCCATGATTATACCCAGAAGTTCACGATTACCCACATCATAATTGATTTCTGCCGGAGAGAATTTTTTTGAAAAATATGCACAGGGATGAAGCTTGTCGTTAAACTCCCTTCTTTGGGAAAGCACAGCACCTACCCCAATCTCAGAAGCATCAACTTCAATAATGAATGGTTTAGATACATCAGGGTGTCTCAAGACCAGAGCTGTGGCGAAGGCATGTTTCAATTTATCAAAAGCTTGAACCGCTTCTTCCGATCAAAGTTTACAGTCCGCCCCCTTCTTAGTCAAGCTAGTGAGTGGGGCCACAATCTTGGAGAAGTCACGAATGAATTTTCTGTAATAATTGGCAAACCCGAGAAATCTTTGAAGGGGTTTTAAAGCCTGGGGTTGAGGCCAATCCAAGATGGCCGAAAGTTTCTTGGGATCCATCTCGAATCCTGAGGATGAAATTATGAATCCTAAAAAGGAGACTTTGGGAACTTCAAAAACACATTTCTCGAGTTTAGCATAAAGTTGATTTTGACGTAACCGCTGTAACAGGATACGGACATGTTTTCGGTGAGATTGTAAATCCGAGGAGTGAATCAGGATGTCATCCAAATATACGATGACAAATTGTAACATGATGTCCCGAAAAATATCATTAATAAATTCTTGAAACACTGCTGGGGCATTGCATAATCCAAAAGGCATAACAGTGTATTCATAATGCCCCATACGTGTATTGAACGCAGTCTTCCACTCATGCCCCTCACGAATACGGATCAAGTTATAGGGCCCCCTGAGGTCTAATTTGGTGAACACGGTAGACCCCCGGAGACGATCGAATAATTCGGGAATGAGTGGCAACGGATATTTATTCTTAATGGTAATACGGTTAAGACCTCTATAATCAATGCAGGGTCTCAGACCTCCATCCTTTTTTGCAATAAAGAAGAATCCAGCTCCCGCCGGTGAGTTAGATTTCCTAATGAACCCCCTCTTAAGGTTATCTTTAATATATTCTTCCAATGCTTTAGATTCTGGTAATGATAGAGGATAAGTGCGCCCTCTAGGAGGTATGGTACCCGGAAGAATGTCTATAGGGCAGTCGTACGGGCGGTGAGGAGGGAGAACCTCTGCTTGTCTCTTGTCAAAAACGTCTTTAAATGCTTGATAAGCACAGGGTATAGCAGACGTAGAAATTGCAGAGATGGAGTTGTTATGAGATATCACCGAGGAGAGGCAGTGACTAGAGCACGACGAGCCCCAAGCAATAATGTCCCCAGACTGCCAATTAATGGAGGGGTTATGAGACCTTAACCACGGAAGACCTAGAATGACCGGACATCGAGGAGACAAGATGACATGAAAATTCAAGGTTTCTTGATGCAGTAATCCCACCGAAAGTAACAACGGAGTAGTTTGTTGAGTGATGAAGGCCGGATGGAGAGGTTGGCCATCAATGGCCGTGATAGCAATAGGCGGAAAAATCTTGCACAACGGAATCTGGTGAGTGTGAGCGAAGGTAAGATCAATAAATGACCCAGCAGCTCCCGAATCCAGCATAGCCTCGGTAGAAATCTTAACTTTGTTCCATTCTAAAACAATAGGGAGGAGAACACAGTCTTTATTCTTGAAATCAGGAGCATGAGAAGTTTCACCCAGCCAAGGCTCCTTCACTTGAACTGGGTGCGATAGTTTTCCGGCCGAATAGGACAGGATCGGACAAAGTGACCCTTGCCCCCACAATAGAAACATAGTCCCTCCATTCTGCGACGATTCCTCTCAGCAGGGTTTAACTTTGTAGCCCCTAGTTGCATAGGTTCCTCTGGAGAGGAAACTGGGGTGGAAGGACCAGAGGTGGGAACTACTGGAGACAACCGATAGGAATTCCTCTCCCATCTTCTGGTTCTTTGCAATTGTCTTTCTCTCATCCGGTTATCTAGCTTGAGAGCCAAGGAAACAAAATCTTCCAATTCATCAGGATGGTCTCTAGTGGATAACTCATCCTTTAACCTCTCCGAAAGTCCATCATAAAAAGCCGCAATCAGAGCTTCATTAGACCAATTAACCTCTGCTGCGATAGTTTTGAATTCAATGGCATATTCAGCCACAGAACGAGCCCCCTGAACGGAATGTAGCAGAGATAAGGAAGCTGTAGCGGCCTTGCCTGGGACATCGAAAGTTTTACGGAAGGCAGATATAAACGAACTGCAGTTATAAATCATGGGAGAGTCCCTTTTCCATAATGGAGAAGCCCAGGCCAGGGCTTTACCGGTGAGTAAAGAAATCAAATATCCTACTTTGGCTTTTTCCGAAGTGAACATATGCGGAGAGATTTCGAACTGGATGGAGCATTGATTCAAGAAGCCACGACAGGATTCAGGATCACCACTGTATCTGTTAGGAGCTGGTAACTTCACAGGAGGCGACATGGGAACAGCGTCTGGAGGCGCAGAAGCTGGTGTAGATGATGAAGCGGCCCCCGAAGACGTACCAGCTGAACTGGCGTCAGAACGGGATACCAGAACTTGAACAGTATGCGCCATCTGCTCCAGGGTGTCTTGCATAGTTTTAAATCTGGATTCATGAGATTCCAGCCGCTGATCATGAGAGGACAGAACCTTGTGCAACTCCGATGGATCCATGACCCTGTTGTACTGTCACGACCTCCCTTACACTGGCACCCACCGCGGAAGTTATTCCACCTGGAACACTACGACCAAAGGAGGAGCCCCTGGCAGCAGCACTCCAGGATTTAGATGATCCCAACAGCAAGGAGGCCAGATAAGGTAGATATAGGTAGAAGATACGGAGTTGGCAGTACAAGGTGAAAGGCTTAGCAAAGACTGGATAGCCGAGCCAGGATACGGACACCGGAACACAACAAGCCGTGGTCGAAATCCAGAGAGGGTAGTCAGGTAAGCCGTGGTCGATATCCAGAGAGGGTAGTCAGGTAAGCCGTGGTCGATATCCAGAGAGGGTAGTCAGGTAAGCCGTGGTCGATATCCAGAGAGGGTAGTCAGGTAAGCCGTGGTCGATATCCAGAGAGGGTAGTCAGGTAAGCCGTGGTCGATATCCAGAGAGGGTAGTCAGACAATTCGTGGTTCAGCAATAAGATCAGCAAGGCAACAGTACAAAATCCGCAGGCAAAGAGAGGTCAGGCAAGCAAAGGGTCAAAAAATAACTGGAAGCAACTCAAAACACAACCGAGCATAAAGACCACAACAGGGTAACTGGCTAGAGCACTTCCTGACTTTTAAATCTGGCGCCAGAACCTAACCCCGCCCTAAGATGACGTCACCGCTGAAGCTCCAGTCGGCCATCCAAACCACGCCTCCAGTTGCGTGGCAACAAAATGCTCCTGCCACGAGGAAGGGACCGAGTACGGGTAAGTCTCTGACTCCGGGGGTCTCCACTGCTGCAGGCAGGCTGCTGCAGCTTGGTAGGATGATCCCCGGAGGACGCCCTATATGCCCCGGAGCTCGGTGGATCACAGGCATCAGCTTGCCTGTGTCTGCCGGGATCCGAGTCTGTGTCACTTGACTTCGGCGCCCGGCGTTCACAGGCATCGGCTTGCCTGTGTTTGCCGGGATCCGAGACCGTGACCCGCGACCCCGGAACCCGGCGTTCACAGGCATTGACTTGCCTGTGTCCGCCGGGACCTGAGGGTGCAGCCCGGGATCCCGGAGTTTGCCGCGTACGGGCAAACACTTGCTGGTGCCGGCCGGGACCCGGGACTGCGACACTCCTCACATTCATAACATCACTGAATTTGAATATGAGCAAGGACAGCCTTACAGAAAATTATAACAGAGAATGGTAGTGGGCACCATACACCCAATAAATCGCACAATATAATTTACAACGCATAGGTGGTGCAACAACAAATTAACATTAACAAATAATAATAAAAATGGAATATGAATTGTCAGAGATGGCACCATCGAGCAGTGAAGAAGCTATAAAGAGTAGGGTGCAGAGCAATTATTTATTTTGCAGGGTGCAGCTGAGACTGGTACACAGTGTGCATCATACCCACACGCAGGAAATAATTGCTGTTACAGGGTCACCGTACCCAAGGCTGGGTACCCCTGTTTGAGGGCTGAGGAATCACCAGTCAGTCCCTCATACGGATAGCACTCAGCTATCCACGGATCATCCAGACCACCATTCGTAGTAAACCAAGAAGCACTCTCTTTATTACAAACACAGAGAACTTTATACAATCTCAATGCAATGTGTACCGAACCCAACCCCCAATCCCATCAGCCACATCCCATCACAAATCCCATCAGTATACAGGGGATGTATCAGGTGAGGGGATTACAGAATACAATGGGTTCCCCCACCTGTGTTATCCCCCCTGTAGTGCGGGTGCCGTCTGGGCAGACAGGGCTGTGCTGGCTGATTAAGAGCCCCAGCCAGATTATAGGATTGTCTCTTTGAAGGCTGGGGCTGAATCCACATCAGTCTCTGGGCCGGTTACACAATAAACACAATATAATATATTACCGGGTCACAGTATACAGAACCGGACACAAAAGTGCTCCGTGACCCGGCTAAACTTCATATGACATATGAGCCAGCTAGCCTGGCCCTGTCACAATTGATCTGTCCAAGAATCGGCACCCTACATGTGCAAATTGCTGCCCCAAGACATGTTCTTTCCAGATAGATCTGTGGAGAATTATCTGAGCTTCTTGTGTACTTCTGCAAAAAGGTGGCACCACAGGGACAGCCTCTCCTCTGTTCCTCAAATAAGGGAAGAGAATCTGCCGGAAGCTGTGTCCTTTTGCATAAGTGCACCAGGAGCAGAGGCATACTGGGTGTGTATGTGTAAATGTGTGTGAACATGGAAGTGTATGTATGAGGGTGTATGTGTAAGTGTCTGTGTGTCAGCATGAATGTGTATGTGCGAGCATGGATGTGTATGTGTGTGAGAGGGAGTATGTGCATGAGTGTGAGCATGTTTGTAAAATGTGTAAAATGTGTGCCAGTGTGAGTTTGTGTGTGAGCATGGATGTGCACACAAAGAAAAAAGCACACCAATGATTTACTTAGTTTACTTCAGGTGTACTTTAAATTTTACACATTTTCAGAAAGCATATACCTTTTCAGCACGTCTACCTTTATTTTTTTTCACTTTATATGAGGCCATAAGAGAATAATGTGCACCCTGTTTCTTGATCAACATCACATGTCTAAAGTAATCACAACTAGTGCATTAAACTCTTTTTTTGTTTACTGTTTTGTTCCACAGTAAACACATTGTGAAAAATAAATAGTTACAGTAAGAATGCTTATTTAATACTGCTTTTATACTGCCTTGTGATCATCACGTCTGTTAATGTAAAACAATGTAAAATCATCACATGTCTGTTAACGTATTAAGTTGTAAGGCAATGATGTTAAATGAAGGTTCTAAACATTATATGGCAAATGTGAATGTATTTTTAGTGTTGCATTTTCTAGTCTCTGACCATGAACTAAATACTAGCTATTTTCTTTCATTCATTGTGCTGTAGGGTAGTTGATGAGGCTATGAGCCTATTGTGTAAAACTCTGAGTCTTAAAAGCAAGCACTCAAAGGGTAAAAACTTGTAGGAAAAGAGGTTGTCACTTACCTTTTCAGGGCCAATCAAGTGATGATCCACTAAGCCATCAATACTCATGCACCAGTGCACTTTCTGTGCAGAGATCTTGTTCCAGCTAGCTGCAGTTTGACTGCTGATAGCAGGTCTCCCCTATGTGGCAGGCAGGAAACAAAATTTGTCCAAATAGTTTTTGGTCCATTTGCATAAGTTTACTAATTAGTTGTCATGTAGTCACATTCAATTAAGACCATATCAGCACTAGTTCCACTGTTTCAAAGCTTGGTAAAACGATTTAAGATCAGTGTTTCTTATCATTTTTATTCACATTGTTCCACATATAGTATAATCACTAAAGCCTACTCACAGATTTCAGTACCATTTCCATCCATTCTGGGAGACATCTATCAGGTGGTATTTGTCCAACATCAGACATGAATATATAAATGTTCTTGGCCTGCTATGCTTTGTTATTTATATATTACTACAATAATGTGCATGTTAAAGGGATCAAAAATATCAGGTACCATAATTAAGGATTCTGGGGAAGCCAATTACATTTGCACAGTGGGAGTACAAAATGTAAAACATTTTCAGTGACTTGTTAGGCTTCAACAGGAGGCAAGAGGAATCATTGCCAATTTCACCATAAAATTATAAAAATGTGAGGATATACTGTATTTAAAAGTATAAATGTGAAGCATCATTTTATCCATTATTTGCTATACCGTTTTACCTCCTAGCCATGGGTATGAATTGAACAGATTACAAATATTATATATATATATATATATATATACACACACTCACTGGTCACTTTATTAGGTACACCTTGCTAGTACCGGGTTGGTCCCCCATTTGCCTTCATAACTTTCTACAAGGTGCTGGAAACATTCCTCAGAGAATGGTCCATATGGACCATCACGGAAGCCTCAGTACCATGGGCTCCTAGTGGGGCCTGAGTGCCAGCCTCCTTCCTACAGACTATGGTCCCTGGAATGTGTTCTGTTTTTGGGGAGGTGAGTAAAAGGGGGTCCATTAGGACTACTTCTCTCTGGTACGGAGTGCCACGTTTTCCAAAGTACAAGAGACTCTAAAGAGACTTGGAAACAGATTTGCGGCACTTGTATTTTGGGAGGGGGTTTATGTGTGGTGTTACTCTCCATCAGGTCAGGACTTACAGGACTGAGAGCTCCATGGCCCGTATTTGCACCTGTATCTGATATCCAGCAGGTTTCAGCTAGAAAGACTACAATAGCGACCCACTACTGGACTGAGGTGGGTTGAGTGCAAATACTGAGCCGTGTGCGAGTTATGGCTAGAGGTAATGCCTCAATCCACTTTAACTTAGTTTCTTCACATAGTTTGGTCAAAGTCCGTTTGCGAGTTTGATTCATTCACTCTACTTGTCCCGATGATTGGAGCCTCCAGGGAGTGTACTATTTCCACTAAATCCCAAGGGCCTGGGTAACATGTTTAATTAACCCTGCAGTAAAATCTTGTCCCTGAACGGATGCTAACATTCAGTGTAGCCCATACAATGGGGTGATCTCTTCAAGTAGTATTTTGGCCACCTGCCCAGCAGTTGCTTTCTGAGTTGGAAAGGCTTTGGGCTATCCTGATAATTGATCGACAATTGCAAGTATATATTTGTAACCATTCGTAGATGGTAGTTGTGTATAGGCTATTTGTAAGTGCTCAAAGGGTGCATAGGTCCATTGGCATGCACCTGGGATGAGTGTTTTTCTGAGTTTTGGATTGGATTTTATACAAATTTCACATGACTGAGCAATCTGCTTACTTTCCACATGTAGTCCTGGTCCCAAGGCTACGATCAACAGAGTGTTAGCCCTGGCATCGCTCCCATGCAAGTCTTTTAAGCAGTCTATGATTATACTTTGGGGGAGAAACACTTCATTGTCTGAAGTAACCCACTACTTTTGTTTTTGTTTCTGTCTCTGCACGATCGGCTTCTTTTTCAGTATAAGTGGGGATATATGTAGAAAAATCAATGACATTGTTTGCAATTAATGTACACTGCTTCGTCTGCCCAGCATTTTCCCCTGATTGCCGAATCTCCCTTTTGGTGTGTGCGGCAATGCATTACTGACACCTGCCGGGGCAGTAGTATAGCATCTATTAATTCTTTTACCTCCTTCTCATTCTAAATTTTAGATCCAGCAGCCATTATAAATCCTCCCTTCTTCCACAACATAGCAAATGCCTGTACCACTTCAAATGCATATTTTGAATCCTTTTTCTTGAGGGATTTACATAATGCTTCACACTCTGAGGCTTGTAACCACAAGTTGTTATAAGTAAAGTCATCTTCCAATTTTTCCTAAGTCCAATACTATCTCAATTGTTTTAAAGGCGTTCTAATGGACTTTTAACTTCCTTACTTAGACAAATACCCATGATACAATAAGTACAGACAACCAGGAGTAAAGAGGAAACAAAAGTGTTATAATAACTAGACTTGTGCATTCGTATTCGGGCGAACATGAAAACGAACAAGAAGGGTGCATTGGGTGCATTTTCGTTGTTCAGCCCGAATACCGAACATGGTGAGAAACATGGTTTCTCGCTCTCCTCCTTGCGAAACCCCTGCACCGATCACACTGTGCCTCATCGGAGCGAAGGGATATCCTGTCCTCCGATGACCTTCCGGGTGACATCAGCAGTGACGCGACCAGGAAGGGAATGCGTTAAAAAAAGTTTGTGCCGGAAGCTGTTACGTCAGATCGGGCAGCAGAAAGCGGGTGATGCTGGCTTCTGCTGTCAGAGGGGGAGTCCAGGCTGTCCCTGCCGCTGCAAAAAGGGCAGGACGTACCAGTACGTCCATAGGGGATTCTTGGGATGCCTTTTTTGGACGTACTGTTACTTCCATAGGGGACGGAAGGGGTTAAAATACCCTGGGGTATCTTGTTTTCAAAAATATATGGTTTGATGGGGTAAATTGCATTGGCCAGCTTTAAAGATACCAGAAATAGCACATGGGGCAGAATGACCAGATTTTTTTAAAAAATGGTTTTGAAATAGCAAAATGCAAAAAAGCAAAAAAACATTAAAACATTGGATATTTCTAAACTCAGGACACATAGTAGAATCTATTTAGCAGTTTTTTTCATTACCTTTTTTAGATAAGCAAAAGATTTTTCAAATAGAAGTTTTCAAATTTTCATCATATTTTATTATTTTTTGTATAGGAAATTAGATGATATGATAAAAAATAGTATCTGAAGAAAGTTTTTTTTATCCTGAAAAAACAATATATAACTTGTGTGGCTACACTAAATGGGTGAGGAGAAAACACAAGCTCAGCAAAAGTGTTAAAACAGCCTTGGTCACAAAGGGTACAAAAAATAAAAAACAGCTTGGTCCTTAAGGGGTTAAGTAAGCGTTTAGAATAAGAACAGTAGTTGCAGGGGGGACCCCTAAAGAGATGGGCCCTGTCACAGTTGTGCCAGTGGCCCCACCAGACCCCAACTTTAATTCCTGTCATTAAATTTGTTGTACTTGTTTGCAAAAATACTTGACTCCTCTTTCCGTAATAAAGAGCAACAGACGATGAGTGAACTTTTGGTAAAACAGTAAGAAATGTATTTGCAAAGAGAACATACAGGTTACATAGCAGTAACATGCAAGCATCTTGGGGCAGTTTTGTTCACTCTAAACAATGCAGGGACCTTTTAGACTTCCACAATAAACAGCATCGTTATCTCCATTTAGAGAAGACAGAGCCTTAATCTAGGCCTCATTAGTCTGTGTCATCCGAAGCATCAGCAGTTTTAGTTTCGTCTAGAACAGGGGTGTCCAAGTTTTTTCTGCAGTGGGCCACTTCATCAGAATTGTATACTTGCGAGGGCCGCACTCATTTTTCACTGAGAGAA
This sequence comes from Sceloporus occidentalis, assembly GCA_023333645.1. Taxonomy (NCBI): domain Eukaryota; kingdom Metazoa; phylum Chordata; class Lepidosauria; order Squamata; family Phrynosomatidae; genus Sceloporus; species Sceloporus occidentalis. The sequence continues at coordinate 1,046,818 of JALMGF010000033.1, forward strand.
AATATGGCTTTTAATAAGGTATGCAGATTAAAATAAAAGTAAATGACACAAAACCTTTACTTTTCCTCTCACTGATTTCTGGGATTTCTGGGCCTACAAATTCAGGATTCTGGATAAGTAAAAATAAAATAGTTCTATTTATTTTAGGGATGCACTAAAATGAAAATTCTGGACCAAAACCGAAAATTCAGGGTTCACTTAGCCGAAACTGAAAGTGACCCCCCCACACACACTTTTAATAAAAGTAAGTTACACACCAAAATTGTACAAAAAAATTATATATTATGATCGTTAACAGCAATCTCAGGCAAACCCAGATTCCAGCATGTACTGGTTGGCTGGGCATTGTATTTTTTGTCCAATTTTAGTGTGTAACCACACTTTTAATAAAAGTAATACACCACAATTGGACACAAAAAATCAACAATATGACGTGGCATGATAGGAGTGTGATTGCTAACAGCAAACACACTCTTTTTATACCCAGGCAACCAGTGAATGCTGGAACCTAGGCATGATGGGACTGTGATTGCTGTTAGCAGATTGCTGTTAACAATCACACTCCTATCATCCCAAGTCAGCCAATACATGCTGGTACAAGGTGGCTGTAAGTGCAGACCCCATACTGCTGCCAGCATCAATACACAAGGGGGGCAGCTAGCCAGGTTTCAGCATGTACTGGCTGACTTGGCATGATAGGAGTGTGATTGCTAACAGCAAACACACTCTTTTTATACCTAGGCAACCAGTAAATGCTGGAACCTAGGCATGATGGGACTGTGATTGCTCTTAGCAGATTGCTGTTAGCAATCACACTCCTATCATCCCAAGTCTGCCAATACGTGCTGGTACAGGGTGGCTGTAAGTGCAGACCCCATACTGCTGGCAGCATCAATACACAAGGGGGGGCAGCTAGCCAGGTTTCAGCATGTACTGGCTGACTTGGCATGATAGAAATGTGATTGCTAACAGCAATCACAGTCCCATCATGCCTAGGTTCCAGCACTTACACATCCATGCTATCACACACACACTCATTCATTCATTCATTCACTCACAGATTCATTCCCTCAATCAGACATACTCATTCACACAACCTACCCCACCCCCTTACCTGCTCTACAGCTCTCGATGCCGCTCACAGATTTCAGCAGGGGGCGCGTCCTCCCTCGTTCTCCCCACAGAGGAAGCAGGACTGGAGCAGAGAATAGACCCTCCCACAAGTAAGCAGCAGGGCTCTTGTGATCCTGGCTGCCGATCTCACGCGGGCCGCACCTCGCATGTTGGACGCCCCTGGTCTAGAACATTGTGGTATCCTCAGGAAGAGGCCCACTTTTAAGAAGTGAAGTTAACCCATGTCTCCTACATTATTAACCTAACAGGGTTGTAACTGTGGACCTTAGGGTCTGGGGTGAAGTTCTGCCCTGGGCTGGTATCACGTTTCCAAGTGTGGGCCATTTCTTGCCCCATGGATTTTACAGCCGTGCAACCAATATGTGAAGCGTCTGGAATACACTGAGTCATATTAACCATGTTTACGGACTTTGAGTTATAAACAAAACAAGATCTTTAAATCAATATATTATTTCCTGAAGTTCAAAATCGGCATTAAAAAAAAACTATTCCTTTCAATTAAATGTGATGGAAAACAAATAGCGTGAGAGAAATAAACATGAACTGTAATATTAAGAATCACATGATTCTAACTGCCAAATGCATTATCTGTATAAAACATCCCTCAGATTAGAGAGAACTGTACCTGTGAAAAAGAATTTACCTATTTTCAGTATCTACTATCGTCTCATTGAATCTGTAAGTAATTACTTAGCAAATTTGGTAAAGATAATGCCTTTTTTGGCTAACTGAAGTACAGCAGATAGGAAGCTTTCAAAACTATCTAGGGCTCTTCTTTTGGCTTTATTATACTTTAATTATATTATAATAAATAGTTACCTAAATATACCTTTAAATATTATTTTTAGTTAGTTTATTTAAACTTTTGGCACGTAGATAAGTCAGAATGTATATGAATCAAAGATAATTGTTGTATACTATGATTATACTACTTGCTAAATTATTTTTTATTTTCAATTTGTTACAAATAACCTTTCCTTGTCAATATATGTCTAGCAGAAGCATAACAATGACCCTTTTGAGAAAATGTTTGCTGTTATTTCTTCTCTTTGGAATGACTTACCTCATAAATTACAGTGAGTCTGCAAAAAATTATATGTAAGTATATAAATCATCTGTCTGTCTATCAATCTATTTATCTATCTTTAATACAATACAACCATTTTTTAGTACTGTAATTCTACAACTTAACTTATGAAATCAACATGTACATTAGCTGATGCGAGCTATAACTGGGTTCACATAAAGCAGTGGCATCATAACCTGCAGGCAGGGATCTGCTGCAAAACAGTAGCTTTGGGAAAAAGGAAAGGAGAATGTGTTTGTGATTACTTAAAATCTTTAATGCTTTAATGTTGATATTCTGAGGCATTGTGCCAGATTACAATTTCATATATTCATATATTCATATTAGGCTGGTCAGTAAGAGTAAAACATGACTCTAAATGTTTCAGTTGTCCATATTAGGATATTTGGATTAAGAGGTGTGGCAGGTGTGGCCCCAGAAATCGTCAGGTTGTCACAAAAGGGGTATATGGGAGCTACAGTGAAGCACTAGCAACACTAGCCAATCCTATGTAGTTAACTCGTCATAGGGACAGGGACGGCGCGGTAGTTAACCTGTCATAAGGACGCAAAGGAGTTAAAGAAAAGAGTAAGGAAATACCATAACGGTGCATCTAAAACCAGGGCCAAGTCTAGGGTCACTGACACCTGGGTCAGTTAGATCAGTGGTTCTCAACCCGTGTATCCTCAGGACCCACATTTGTCTTTGGTCATTAAGTCGCGACCCAAAAATAATTTAATTTCCGAAACATTATGTCACGGTCTGCCCAGGCTGCGGAGCTGCATATCTGTCCTGCTTTAGTTTCTCTGCTTTGCTTTGATCCATTCCTGGATTTCCTTTTGCTTTGTTCTATTTTCCATTCCTTGCTTCTGCTCCGACTCTCTGCTTCCTTTATTAGGTGTGCCCCACCTGTGTTCTGTTTGTCTCAGTCTGCAGTCTAAGGTATGTCTCTGTGCTGTGTTTGGTTTACATGTGTGGTTTGTTTTGTATCTTGTCAGCAGGGATTAACGTTAGGACCCACCGTCATTGGAGTACTTTGGCGTAGTGGTGGGCTAAGCATACTATGGCCATATCATGTGACGAAATCTCCAATAGTTATCTTGTAGTCCTAGGCTAGTTTCTGTAGTCATGTTTGTGTGTCTTTATGTACCTTTGCCCTTCTTCCTTGAATCATCTGAGGATTCCGGTTCCTCTCTCCTCTCCCCATGTCCCTGTTAATATGTCCTATCCTTGCTTATAGGAGAAGCGTCCGAGGGTTCCGGCTCCCCACTCCTTCCCCTGTGTTCCTTGCCTTCTTCCCTGTCCTTTGTTGTGCCCTGTACTATGTATGTCTTGTCTAGTTATGTTTATTCCTCGTCTAGTGCCTGTTTATATTTTTCTCTATTCATATCTTGTTTCTAGCCACTTCTCATGTATATTCTATATCATGTTTCTTGCCTGGTCTCCCTTTCCTTTGCTGTGTTATGTGTCTGCTACATTAACCCTTTGCTTAGCCTTCATTCTCCCAGCCTGCAGCATCCTGCTCGTGATCAGTGTGATATGCTTCATGCCTGCTCCTGGGTGCCTGCAGGATTCGTTTTATTCTGGACTACATCTGCTGCCATATCAGGGCGCTGGTGTTTGGCTGCACTTCCTAGGTGCTCAACGCCTGGGTGAGTGTGGTCACCCTGCACCAGGCCCTGCCCCAGACTCCACTGCTGCATCGAGACTCTTGCAAACAACCATCGGGCGCGCTGGGTCCTTCTGCCATCAGCTTGGACCCAGTCCGTGACACATTATATGTTCCATTATATATTCCATAAAACAACTTGCGCAGTATTCCACATACATATATATATATATATATATGCACTTTTTAAACAGTAAACAAACAGTAAACAAATGGATACTTTGCACAATTAATAATACAGTAATCACAGAGATGGTGAAAATTAATTGTGCAATAATCACAGCGCTAGTGAAATGAAAGTGCCATTGAGGCAAAAACCCAATAAATAAATAAACAAACAGTCATTAAAACATATGAGGTAGAACTAATGGGAAAACTGGGGATGCTTTTTGCTTTTGAGGAGTGACTCAAAGTCTGGGGTGATGGTAGACAAAGCAACTCTGAGGTCATGTTCAAAGTCCATTCTGTTTCTATGCTTTGTCTTTAACTGAACCAGAGTTGAGAATCCACTCTCACAAAGATAAGTTGTGCTGAATGGTAGTAAAACTTTGATAGCATGGGTTGAGATGGAAGGATATTCAGCCATAACATTACACCAAAACTGGGAGAGGGTTAGCTCAGTAAAAAAAAAATTCCTGCAGCTTTGTGAGATGTGCTACTAGTGTTTTCAGTTCATTTCTGCCTGTGGAGTCCAGGTGTGTAAGCTCATGACTAGCATTGGGGAACATATGAAATCTCTCTTTGGAAACATGACTTGTCCACAATGCCATTTTCTTTTTGTCACCACTTTGACAGCATCTTTCAAAGTTTCGTGAAGCACTGGTACCATAACCTTGGCTGCTAATGCCTCCCTGTGCAAAAAACAATGGTCCCAAACCGCATTTGGTGCCACCCCAGAGTATTTTGGATGGTGGATAGGGGCTGTGGTTGGGGTAACTGGGGCTAATAAGGGGGTAATAAGGGATTTGGTTGGGTAACAGGGGCTGTGTCCTAGTGGGGGACAGAGGCAATAGGGACAGCAGAGCAGAAAATATATTTATATATATATAATTAGTACACTAAAAAATATATACTTACCTCAGAAAAGATGAGGGAGTGGAAAGGCTGTCCGCGGGCTGCAGCAGGAAGAGGGGAGGAGCAATCAGAGAAAAACTTTATTCAGCTCCCACTAGGAGCAGACAGCGACCGCAAACCAATCAAGCAACTTGCTTTGCGGTCGGGGAGTAATACTAAAGTACATGCCGGACCGGAGGCTGCCTTATGGCCCTGATTGTTGCGGCCGCGGTCCTGACAGCCTGCGGCTCATGGATTGCCACTAGAATGTGTAAGGCAGCCCCAGGAAAGTGAAATTTTCGCGACCCATGAGTTGAGAACTACTGAGTTAGATAATACATTAATGCCAAAGCATTAGTAGTCGTATACAGTAAATGTATACAGTTATATGATACATTAATGCCAAAACATTACTACCGTTAGACACTAAATATATAGGAGACGTGCAAATGGGTCAAAAACGATTTGGACACATTTTTTGGTTTATTTTTGGCCCATTTATTTTCGGGCAACAAATAATGTTTGCTGCTTATTCGGTTTGGATGACAATCGGGGGGGCATTTTTAATTCAGGAAAGAAATTTATTGCCATGTGCCCACATTTGCTTGCATTCACTCTCTCTTGCATACACTCCCATTCTTGATCACTATCTCTTACGCATTCTAAATGTTTCCCTACCTTTTCTGCCGACCACTTCCACTTTTGTTTCTATTTCTGCCTCTGCATCTTCTTGTTCTTCATCTTCTCTCTTTCATCTTTTCTCTTCTATCTTTGTCCACATCTCCACGGTCATAATCTGGGGTGGACTTCCACTAAAATCTTCTATCTTTTATTTTCTCTCTTCTTTCTGTGTCTGCATCCCTGCAGACATAGCCTGGTGTCAAAATCATGGTGCTTTCAGTGAGGCCCTCTCCCCCTGATTGAAGGATCGGGGGGAGGACCTTATCCGGAAGCACCATTTTGCCCTAAGGTGAACTTCCTCCACAATGATTGGGCTTCCAGTGACCTCTTCAATCAGGGGAGAGGATGTCACTGAAAGTGCCATGATTTTGGCACCAGGTTATGTTATCTAGAAGAGAGAGGACAAAAGACAGAAGATTAAAAAGAGAATGTAATGGATGTGGTGGGTGAACAACAATAAGATGCAGTAGCGGGAGTGGTTGGCAGACAAGGTAGGGAAATATTTACAGGGAGAGAGTGAATGAGAATGTGAAAAAGCGAGAGTGAGTGTGAGAGAAAGGGGACGCGACCATCAATTGAAAATTCAGAGTTTTTTAGGTTTACAGCCACTTTGTGGGAGGTCTGGCCTTGATTTCGTGGACACGTACGAATGCAAACGTCTAATGTATGCAGTTATGTAATACATTAATGTCAAAGCTTTACTAGCTGTATACACTCAACATATACATATGTAATGAGTGTCTGCAGCTAGGAACGCTTTGTCATTAATGTAATTAAAGCTGCCTTGTCTTATCGCAAACTCACTCCCAAAGAGGGAGATCTTCAGGCAGCCTACTCTCTTAGTGATAATATGATTTAGACTGTGACCTCCAAAAAAACTCTTCATTGAAGTTGATAGAAAACAAAATGTATTAAGTGATTAACTGGGGTGTACCAAATAAATGAAGATTACAAACTACAGACTAAGCACAGCTAGGGATTGCAATTTTTTTCTGTGAAATATATGCAAGATATCCTAAAAGTCCACATTGAGACTGGTGACTGGAGTTGTTAAATGTTTTGTAAACAAACAAAAAATGCTTCCCTTATATTATATTCTAATGCTATTTTAACACCGAAACATTTTAGCATACCCTACTTTTATTTAGCATATTCATTATACAGAGTGTACACTTTTTCAAATCTGTTAAATCCCTTTTTGGTCATATTTTTTCCTAGTGAAGAAAATGAGGAAAATGAAAGTGCTGAAAACAGAGAAGCTAGAGGTTTGCTGGATTTGGCAACTGGTACGGTTGATAATGTAGCAAAGAGCGTTGGTCTAAGAGAAACTGCTAGGTAAGTACAAAGGGGGAGAGGGTAGATAGTGAGGAGGGAGTGAGAGGGGGGTAGAGAGTGAGGAGGTGAGGAGGGAGTGAGAGGGGGTAGAGAGTGAGGAGGGAAGGAGGGAGGGAGGGAGGGAGGGGGAGAGGGGGGTAGATAGTGAGGAGGGAGGGGTAGATAGTGAGGAGGGAGGTAGGGGGTAGATAGTGAGAAGAGAGGGGGTAGTGAGAAGAGAGGGGGTAGATAGTGAGAAGGGAGGGAGAGGGGGTAGATAGTGAGAAGGGGTAGAAAAGGGGGAAAGGTAGATAGTGAGAATGAGTGAGAGAATGAATGAATGTGTTGATGAATTGTCTGAATGAGGGAGATAATTAATGAGTTTGTGAGAATGCATTAATGAATGTATACATTTGTGTGAATGAGAGAGAATAAATCATTGTGTGAATTAATTATGTGAATGAAAGTGTGAATTAGTGAGTGACTGTTAAAGTGTTTGTGTGTATGATAGATGTATAATTGATTTTTGGAAAGGCAAAGATGGCACAAGCAGGATGTTTGAGCCTTGGGGACCAAGATGACACAGGCAGGGTGTTTATGGGACAAAGATGGCACAGGCCGGGCTGTTTGGGGACAAAGTTGACTCATGCTGGGCTGTTTGGTAAGATGGTAAATCCTATGTGCGTAATTTGGGTGCTGGTCAGGTTCTATGTGGGCAGTATGGACGCCAGAGCTGGCTTGGGGTTGTGCAACCTATCATCTATGCCTGTAGTTTTATCTCTTGCTGTGTTTCTATACATTATTATTGTATACCTGCAAATACGGGATTTGTATGTCTGATTCTATGCCTCCAGTGCTGAATTCACATGTGAACAATAATAACAACGATATATATATATATATATATATAATTGCTAACAGCAATCACACTCCTATCATGCCAAGTCAGCTAGTACATGCTGGGATCTGGGAATGCCTGGGCATGATAGGATTGTGATTGCTGTTAACAATCATATATATATATATATATATATATATATATATATATATATACTATATTAATATTGTTATTGGATTTTTTTTGTCCTATTTTGCTGTGTTACTTACTTTAAATAAAAGTGTGAGATTTTTTTTTTATGGTGGGGGGGTCATATTTGGTCATAGTAGGGAGATCTTCAGGCAGCCTACTCTCTTAGTGATAATATGATTCAGACTGTGACCTCCAACAAAACCTCTTCATTGAAGTTAATAGAAAACAAAATGTATTAAGTGATTAACTGGGGTGTACCAAGTAAATGAAGATTACAAACTACAGACTAAGCACAGCTAGGAATTGTAATTAATTTCTTTTTCTTAAATATATGCAAGATATCCTAAAAGCCCACATTGAGACTGGTGACTGGAGTTGTTAAATGTTTTGTAAACAAACAAAAAATGCTTCCCTTATATTATATTCTAATGATATTTTAACACCGAAACATTTTAGCATACCCTACTTTTATTTAGCATATTCATTATACAGTGTGTACAATTTTTCAAATCTGTTAAATCCCTTTTTGGTCATATTTTTTCCTAGTGAAGAAAATGACGAAAATGAAAGTGCTGAAAACAGAGAAGCTAGAGGTTTGCTGGATTTGGCAACTGGTACGGTTGATAATGTAGCAAAGAGCGTTGGTCTAAGAGAAACTGATAGGTAAGTACTCAGCAGAATCAGCCCCCATATGCATTTGTCCTTTTCCCAGCTAATCTGAGCCATTTGTTCTGCAGGGTAACGTGTTCCGCAGTTCTAACTTGCCAATTTTATTATAAATGGCTAACCACGCAGTGTGTGATTGTCAGTGTGTTTGCACCATGGTGCCTGAGTAGAGAGTGGTCATAATGTATAATGTAATTATATCTCCATCAGTCAGAGTAGTTTATGGTTTTATAATGGTGATATAAACATAAAAAACATGGCACATAGGACCCACAAATATGTGCTACTCAATAATGGCACTGTGAAATTTAGATCTATTGTTCAATAATTTCCAGCAATAATTTTATAACTAATGGTCCAAGCCAAAGCCGGACTGTTCAGTGTGGTTGACAGTTCCAGGGTATAATAGTGGTTGAAATAAAACAAGAAGCTTAACTTTGTCTACACTCTAGTCAATGTTAAAATGTACTCTGATCTAAGCCTACTAGGCCTAGAGTTCTAGGGTGGTTGGCCCTCTACTGCATAACAGGCAGCTAATCGCCCGCTTGAGCAATCAGGCTCTCTATAGCACCACTGTTGGATGGGCTGGTTAAAAGGGAGATTGCTGATCTCTGCAACTGGACTGTTTATACTATGGATGACTGTGATATATAGGCACACCTTCCATAGTTGATTTGCCCAGAGCCTACGTCAGTGCCAAAGGGCAATATAACACTGGCTGTTAGTGATAAACTGACTTATGAAAGATATCTAGATGAAATATAAGGTCTCATTCATGTAGTATTGATACTAGTTATTCCGGAAATATCTGGAGCTAGTTTCACCCTTCGCTGTGGCTAGCTGACTCACCACCCATTGATAGCAGTGCCCGTTTGAGTATCTGGGTCCGTCTTTGGGTAGCTGCCTTGTCTTATCGCAAACTCACTCCCAAAGAAGAGGGAGATATTCAGGCAGCCTACTCTCTTAGTGATAATATGATTCAGACTGTGACCTCCAAAAAAACCTCTTCATTGAAGTTAATAGAAAACAAAATGTATTAAGTGATTAACTGGGGTGTACCAAGTAAATGAAGATTACAAACTACAGACTAAGCACAGCTAGGGATTGCAATTTTTTTCTGTGAAATATATGCAAGATATCCTAAAAGTCCACATTGAGACTGGTGACTGGAGTTGTTAAATGTTTTGTAAACAAACAAAAAATGCTTCCCTTATATTATATTCTAATGCTATTTTAACACCGAAACATTTTAGCATACCCTACTTTTATTTAGCATATTCATTATACAGAGTGTACACTTTTTCAAATCTGTTAAATCCCTTTTTGGTCATATTTTTTCCTAGTGAAGAAAATGAGGAAAATGAAAGTGCTGAAAACAGAGAAGCTAGAGGTTTGCTGGATTTGGCAACTGGTACGGTTGATAATGTAGCAAAGAGCGTTGGTCTAAGAGAAACTGCTAGGTAAGTACAAAGGGGGAGAGGGTAGATAGTGAGGAGGGAGTGAGAGGGGGGTAGAGAGTGAGGAGGTGAGGAGGGAGTGAGAGGGGGTAGAGAGTGAGGAGGGAAGGAGGGAGGGAGGGAGGGGGAGAGGGGGTAGATAGTGAGGAGGGAGGGGTAGATAGGAGAGAGGGGGTAGATAGTGAGAAGGGAGGGAGAGGGGGTAGATAGTGAGAAGGGGTAGAAAAGGGGGAAAGGTAGATAGTGAGAATGAGTGAGAGAATGAATGAATGTGTTGATGAATTGTCTGAATGAGGGAGATAATTAATGAGTTTGTGAGAATGCATTAATGAATGTATACATTTGTGTGAATGAGAGAGAATAAATCATTGTGTGAATTAATTATGTGAATGAAAGTGTGAATTAGTGAGTGACTGTTAAAGTGTTTGTGTGTATGATAGATGTATAATTGATTTTTGGAAAGGCAAAGATGGCACAAGCAGGATGTTTGAGCCTTGGGGACCAAGATGACACAGGCAGGGTGTTTATGGGACAAAGATGGCACAGGCCGGGCTGTTTTGGGACAAAGTTGACTCATGCTGGGCTGTTTGGTAAAATGGTAAATCCTATGTGCGTAATTTGGGTGCTGGTCAGGTTCTATGTGGGCAGTATGGACGCCAGAGCTGGCTTGGGGTTGTGCAACCTATCATCTATGCCTGTAGTTTTATCTCTTGCTGTGTTTCTATACATTATTATTGTATACCTGCAAATACGGGATTTGTATGTCTGATTCTATGCCTCCAGTGCTGAATTCACATGTGAACAATAATAACAACGATATATATATATATATATATATATATATAATTGCTAACAGCAATCACACTCCTATCATGCCAAGTCAGCTAGTACATGCTGGGATCTGGGTATGCCTGGGCATGATAGGATTGTGATTGCTGTTAACAATCATATATATATATATATATAATATATTAATATTGTTATTGGATTTTTTTTGTCCTATTTTGCTGTGTTACTTACTTTAAATAAAAGTGTGAGATTTTTTTTTTATGGTGGGGGGGTCATATTTGGTCATAGTAGGGAGATCTTCAGGCAGCCTACTCTCTTAGTGATAATATGATTCAGACTGTGACCTCCAACAAAACCTCTTCATTGAAGTTAATAGAAAACAAAATGTATTAAGTGATTAACTGGGGTGTACCAAGTAAATGAAGATTACAAACTACAGACTAAGCACAGCTAGGAATTGTAATTAATTTCTTTTTCTTAAATATATGCAAGATATCCTAAAAGCCCACATTGAGACTGGTGACTGGAGTTGTTAAATGTTTTGTAAACAAACAAAAAATGCTTCCCTTATATTATATTCTAATGATATTTTAACACCGAAACATTTTAGCATACCCTACTTTTATTTAGCATATTCATTATACAGTGTGTACAATTTTTCAAATCTGTTAAATCCCTTTTTGGTCATATTTTTTCCTAGTGAAGAAAATGACGAAAATGAAAGTGCTGAAAACAGAGAAGCTAGAGGTTTGCTGGATTTGGCAACTGGTACGGTTGATAATGTAGCAAAGAGCGTTGGTCTAAGAGAAACTGATAGGTAAGTACTCAGCAGAATCAGCCCCATATGCATTTGTCCTTTTCCCAGCTAATCTGAGCCATTTGTTCTGCAGGGTAACGTGTTCCGCAGTTCTAACTTGCCAATTTTATTATAAATGGCTAACCACGCAGTGTGTGATTGTCAGTGTGTTTGCACCATGGTGCCTGAGTAGAGAGTGGTCATAATGTATAATGTAATTATATCTCCATCAGTCAGAGTAGTTTATGGTTTTATAATGGTGATATAAACATAAAAAACATGGCACATAGGACCCACAAATATGTGCTACTCAATAATGGCACTGTGAAATTTAGATCTATTGTTCAATAATTTCCAGCAATAATTTTATAACTAATGGTCCAAGCCAAAGCCGGACTGTTGAGTGTGGTTGACAGTTCCAGGGTATAATAGTGGTTGAAATAAAACAAGAAGCTTAACTTTGTCTACACTCTAGTCAATGTTAAAATGTACTCTGATCTAAGCCTACTAGGCCTAGAGTTCTAGGGTGGTTGGCCCTCTACTGCATAACAAGCAGCTAATCGCCCTCTTGAGCAATCAGGCTCTCTATAGCACCACTGTTGGATGGGCTGGTTAAAAGGGAGATTGCTGATCTCTGCAACTGGACTGTTTATACTATGGATGACTGTGATATATAGGCACACCTTCCATAGTTGATTTGCCCAGAGCCTACGTCAGTGCCAAAGGGCAATATACCACTGGCTGTTAGTGATAAACTGACTTATGAAAGATATCTAGATGAAATATAAGGTCTCATTCATGTAGTATTGATACTAGTTATTCCGGAAATATCTGGAGCTAGCTTCACCCTTCGCTGTGGCTAGCTGACTCACCACCCATTGATAGCAGTGCCCGTTTGAGTATCTGGGTCCGTCTTTGGGTAGCTGCCTTGTCTTATCGCAAACTCACTCCCAAAGAAGAGGGAGATCTTCAGGCAGCCTACTCTCTTAGTGATAATATGATTCAGACTGTGACCTCCAAAAAAACCTCTTCATTGAAGTTAATAGAAAACAAAATGTATTAAGTGATTAACTGGGGTGTACCAAATAAATGAAGATTACAAACTACAGACTAAGCACAGCTAGGGATTGCAATTTTTTTCTGTGAAATATATGCAAGATATCCTAAAAGTCCACATTGAGACTGGTGACTGGAGTTGTTAAATGTTTTGTAAACAAACAAAAAATGCTTCCCTTATATTATATTCTAATGCTATTTTAACACCGAAACATTTTAGCATACCCTACTTTTATTTAGCATATTCATTATACAGAGTGTACACTTTTTCAAATCTGTTAAATCCCTTTTTGGTCATATTTTTTCCTAGTGAAGAAAATGAGGAAAATGAAAGTGCTGAAAACAGAGAAGCTAGAGGTTTGCTGGATTTGGCAACTGGTACGGTTGATAATGTAGCAAAGAGCGTTGGTCTAAGAGAAACTGCTAGGTAAGTACAAAGGGGGAGAGGGTAGATAGTGAGGAGGGAGTGAGAGGGGGGTAGAGAGTGAGGAGGTGAGGAGGGAGTGAGAGGGGGTAGAGAGTGAGGAGGGAAGGAGGGAGGGAGGGAGGGGGAGAGGGGGTAGATAGTGAGGAGGGAGGGGTAGATAGTGAGGAGAGAGGGGGTAGATAGTGAGAAGGGAGGGAGAGGGGGTAGATAGTGAGAAGGGGTAGAAACGGGGGAAAGGTAGATAGTGAGAATGAGTGAGAGAATGAATGAATGTGTTGATGAATTGTCTGAATGAGGGAGATAATTAATGAGTTTGTGAGAATGCGTTAATGAATGTATACATTTGTGTGAATGAGAGAGAATAAATCATTGTGTGAATTAATTATGTGAATGAAAGTGTGAATTAGTGAGTGACTGTTAAAGTGTTTGTGTGTATGATAGATGTATAATTGATTTTTGGAAAGGCAAAGATGGCACAAGCAGGATGTTTGAGCCTTGGGGACCAAGATGACACAGGCAGGGTGTTTATGGGACAAAGATGGCACAGGCCGGGCTGTTTGGGGACAAAGTTGACTCATGCTGGGCTGTTTGGTAAAATGGTAAATCCTATGTGCGTAATTTGGGTGCTGGTCAGGTTCTATGTGGGCAGTATGGACGCCAGAGCTGGCTTTGGGTTGTGCAACCTATCATCTATGCCTGTAGTTTTATCTCTTGCTGTGTTTCTATACATTATTATTGTATACCTGCAAATACGGGATTTGTATGTCTGATTCTATGCCTCCAGTGCTGAATTCACATGTGAACAATAATAACAACGATATATATATATATATATAATTGCTAACAGCAATCACACTCCTATCATGCCAAGTCAGCTAGTACATGCTGGAATCTGGGTATGCCTGGGCATGATAGGATTGTGATTGCTGTTAACAATCATATATATATATATATATATATATATATATATATATATTAATATTGTTATTGGATTTTTGTTGTCCTATTTTGCTGTGTTACTTACTTTAAATAAAAGTGTGAGATTTTTTTTTTATGGTGGGGGGTCATATTTGGTCATAGTAGGGAGATCTTCAGGCAGCCTACTCTCTTAGTGATAATATGATTCAGACTGTGACCTTCAACAAAACCTCTTCATTGAAGTTAATAGAAAACAAAATGTATTAAGTGATTAACTGGGGTGTACCAAGTAAATGAAGATTACAAACTACAGACTAAGCACAGCTAGGAATTGTAATTAATTTCTTTTTCTTAAATATATGCAAGATATCCTAAAAGCCCACATTGAGACTGGTGACTGGAGTTGTTAAATGTTTTGTAAACAAACAAAAAATGCTTCCCTTATATTATATTCTAATGATATTTTAACACCGAAACATTTTAGCATACCCTACTTTTATTTAGCATATTCATTATACAGTGTGTACAATTTTTCAAATCTGTTAAATCCCTTTTTGGTCATATTTTTTCCTAGTGAAGAAAATGACGAAAATGAAAGTGCTGAAAACAGAGAAGCTAGAGGTTTGCTGGATTTGGCAACTGGTACGGTTGATAATGTAGCAAAGAGCGTTGGTCTAAGAGAAACTGATAGGTAAGTACTCAGCAGAATCAGCCCCCATATGCATTTGTCCTTTTCCCAGCTAATCTGAGCCATTTGTTCTGCAGGGTAACGTGTTCCGCAGTTCTAACTTGCCAATTTTATTATAAATGGCTAACCACCCAATGTGTGATTGTCAGTGTGTTTGGACCATGGTGCCTGAGTAGAGAGTGGTCATAATGTAATAATATCTCCATCAGTCTGGAGTAGTTTATGGTTTTATAATGGTGATATAAACATAAAAAACATGGCACATAGGACCCACAAATATGTGCTACTCAATAATGGCACTGTGAAATTTAGATCTATTGTTCAATAATTTCCAGCAATAATTTTATAACTAATAGTCCAAGCCAAAGCCGGACTGTTGAGTGTGGTGGACAGTTCCAGGGTATAATAGTGGGTGAAATAAAACAAGAAGCTTAACTTTGCCTACACTCTAGTCAATGTTAATGTTATTGGTGCACTCTGAACTAAGCCTACTAGGCCTAGAGTTCTAGGGTGGTTGGCCCTCTACTGCATAACAGGGAACTGTCAGGCTCCCTATAGCACCACTGTTCGATGGGCTGGTTGAAAGGGAGATTGCTGATCTCTGCAGCTGGACTGTTTCTACTATGGATGACTGTGATATATATAGGCACACCTTCCATAGTTGTTTTGCCCAGAGCCTAGGTCAGTGCCAAAAGGGCAATATACCAACCACTGACTGTTAGTGATAAACTGACTCATGAAAGACATCTAGATTAAATATAAGGTCCCTTTCAGTATCAGTATGGATACTGATTATTCTGGAAATATCCGGAGCTTGCCCCACCATGGTCTCTGACTGCCTAGTTCCCTTGCAAAGCCACTCCCTTAGGTGAGGGAGGGCTCAAGGTAGCCTACTCTTTTATGTTCCCAGGTATGTCAATAAGTAAAGATGGTATGATAAAGAGAGATCAGGTCATGAAGATGAGGCAGGTAATGGGAAAAGAGATGGTGACATATGAATTGTAAACCAAAACAATGGGGTGTATAGCTCAAGTGTGGTCCATCTTTACCCATGAAAGGGATAGTGAGCAAAGGTGACTCAAACAGAAACAACACAAATTGTTTAATATGTTATCTATGGCCAGTAGCATAAAACTTGCAGCACTAGCAGATTCCAGTTTGACAAATGTCAGAGAGTTTGTGCATAAAACATCATTTTCTGAGATGAAAAATCCAGTGTAACTCCAAGAGGTTTGTAAATAGTTGGAAGAGAGTTATTCACTATGAATTGTAATTAATTCTGTTTCAGTCAAGTACAGTTGTGATCAAAAGTTTGCATACCCTTGGAGAATGGTTAATATCTGCATCATTTTTAAAGAAAACATGAGTGAGCAGGTAAAACACATTTCTTTTATTTCTTACGGGATTCATATTGAACTGTAGGTTACAACAGAATGGCAAATGGTAAACTTTTGATCAGGGCCATTTAGGTGATATCTGTTATCATTATGATTTAAAAAGGAGCCTAACAACTATTTGATATTAAATGGCTTCATATGATCACTAGCCTTAAATAAAATACTTTTTTTGCATGATCAGTCATACTTTTAAAATCAATGCCAACATTTCACAATTTCTGCCAGGATACGGAAACGGTTGAGCACGCATTAATATATATATATATATATATATATATATATATATATATATATATATATATATATATATATATATATATATATATGAGCACAGATGCGTAATTGTGTGTGTTGGCATGGAAGTGTAATTGTGTGTGTGTGAGAGCATGAATTTGTTATTGGGTATGTTTGTGAGCATGGATGTGTAATTGTGTGTTTGTGTTTGAGCATGGATGTGTGATGGAGTGTGTTAGAATTAATGTGTGTGTTCACATATGTGTGACAGAGTGTTTGTTGGAAGGGGCAAGGGGCAAACAAGGACAGACAAGATGTTTGGGGGCAATCATGGCACATGCCAGGTGTTTGGGGCAAATATGGCACAGACAGTCTGTTTGGGATAGGATGGCACTGATAAGCTGCTTGGGGACAAAGGCACTCAAGCTGTTTAAGGCAAAGATGGTGGTCACAATCTGTTTAGGGCAAAGTTGGCACTGTGGAACATGTTGCTTGGTTTCTAGTTACACTCCTAACGCAAGCAATGCCACCTTTACCTATAAGGCGCCCGAAGAGATGTTTATAGGGAAATACTCTGCAGTAGGGCTCCTAATAACTAATCGATAAAATCGATAATGAAAATTGTTGTCAACGATTAGTTGAATCGATTTTATCGAATACAAGATGAAGGTTTTTTCATGGTCTCAAATAGTGGTCGGACTATAAGACTAAGATACAGAACTCACGCAACGCTGCAGGGGACCTGGATCCTCCTCTCTGGCAGCCGGTGGATATCTATGCGATGCGCGCAGACAACCTCCACTACTGCCCTCCACTTCTGCCGGGGCTTCTATGACGGAGTGCTGGCGTGACATGACCTTCCGATGCTCCACCATAGAAGCTCCAGCGGAAGTTCCTGCCAGCAGCAGAGGAGGTTGTCTGAGCCCATCGTGCAGATGTTCACCGTCTGCCAGAGAGGAAGATCCCTCGCAGCACTGCAGGAGACCTATATTTCCTACTTTTTCAATGGGATCGTTTTTTTGCTACTTATTGGTGGAACAAAATGTCAGACCATGGAACTGTGTTGTACTGCAGGTCTGGTGCCAAGATAATAAGGGGGTTCTTTTGCAGAACAGAGCTGCAGTAGCTACAGCAGGTATGAATTATGAGTTAAAGTAAGAGAGTGGTGGATCAGATCTGCAGATACCCAATCATGGTTTTGTTCCAGGGAATGCTTACTAGGGGTTCCCATTCATAATGCATGGTGAGCTTTAGTTGAAACTAAAACTTTCCTCAAGGCTCACTCACAATCATACATTTGAACTCTCTGGGTTAAGCAATGCTTCCGTGGAACACTGCTTTTTCTCCAGAATGCGAAAGCACACACTCTCCACTCTATTTTCTTCCCACTTTCATGCAGTTCTAAGCTATTCAGGATAGCCCCTAACTTGTTGGCAGTTAGCCTTGAAAGTAGTTGCTATATATTTTGTAAACAAACCAAAATACTTACTTTATCTTTGGTTATTATGTTCAGTTAACACAAATACTTTTTATAATGTCCTACTATTATATAGCATAATTGTACAGAGTTGAAAAAAATATTCAAATTTGCCAATTCACTTTTTGCTTACAATTTTTCCTAGTGAAGAAAAGGAAACCAATGGCAATAGAGATAAAGCTAAAGGACGTTTGTGACACTCCATTTGAGATAGGTATGTTCTGCGCAGACTCTCCCTTTATATGCATTTGTCCCTTTGCCTATCCCTCAACAATTTCCTGTGTCAAGCCAAACACATCATCTTGCATCTATCTACTGCCACTCGGCTCTAGTGATTGCTTGGCAAACATTTTGGTGGCGTGTGTCTACCAGGCCCTGTACATAGTGTACATAGGTGCAGGAACACTCCCTTAATTTCAGTCGGATCACTTTTCTACCACTGAAGATGTGTCACTGCAGCTCTGGAGCTGCTACTTTTCCTTTAGGGAAGTATTTTATTTTTAGGGGTTTTTTTCCCCAGGTATAATAAATGCAAATTAAAGTATATAGAAAGTTTAATTATTTTATTGTTTTTTTTCCATGTGGAGATGAAGAACAGAGTTTCAACAGATATGTAGCAATGGTATAAGCTACAAGGCAACCAAGAGTAACAGAAACAAAATTTGTTAACATTATATTGTTAATATTTATTATAACTATGGTTGTTAAAAGGAATATCTTTAAGCAATAAACATTGGTCAAATCCAGACTACTAGTCCTCATTATTCCTGTGAGTTATAACTGTCTGTGAAAACATAGCCATAAACGAATAACCAATACAATAGTTTCCAATTTTTGGTATTTGCCTTGAGCATGTTAAAATATAAAAATAAATCCCATTCAATTAAGCACTAATCCGCTACACCATAGGCCACTCTTTTTGAAACCCATTGTCAGTTTTTCCTATTTAATGTTCCTCTCCAACCCCCAATGTTGGCCAATGTCACCCCCAACAGTCACGTTATGATTATCATATTATAGGATCCCTCTTCCCAAAGGATCTACTCCCAGATAAAAACTTGCTACTTTTAGATCTGTTGCTGCATGGTGTCTTCCAAAGTTTTCATATAGGGTTTTATATAGGGTCCCTATAAGTAAAACATAATTTGGTGTTACCAAGTTATTTAGACTTTGGTATTATATTGCATCCTGGCAATCTGGAAAGTATGAAACAACCATAATATAGCTTGAGGGCGTTGTTCCACATTTAACCGATGGTGAGGTATGGCATTTCGGCTAGGATTATGGTCCAGACACCACAGTCAAGATCCTTATCACTATTCCGGAGGTTTACCATGGCAGGGAACCAAAGTAACCTCTACAAACAGAGCGTTAGGAGGCGTTTAGGAGGCGATCACCTCCTAAACTTAAATGGTGTCGCTGGAATCGATCAGGAGGCATTCAGCAACACCAAACACTTACTCTCCGGAGCGGTCACAGCCGCAGCTGCACGTAATCTTCACCATCCGCAAGATGGCGGCGGCCCGGGAAAAAAAATAATAAAGATGAAAAAGTTTGCTAGATGGTAAAAGTAAATTAAAAAATAAAATTTATAATAATTAGAAAAAAATAGTTAAAAAAACAGTAAAATGTAAAAATAATTTCCCACTGATGTCACTATCAGGAGAACCATCAAGTTGAAAAAAATGTTAATTTTTTTTTTTAAAAAGGCAAAAAAAATAAAATATATATAAAAAATATATTATATAATTAGCACAAATGTCCCAAATGGGGCCTTTTAGTTCCCCCAAAAATGACAAACCCATGCATGTGGGGTATCACTGTACTCAGGAGATGTTGCTGAACACATATTGGGGTGTTGTGTGACAGCGGCATATACCAGGAGCTGTAAATTCATACATAAAGTAGGTGTGTGGGGGAAAAATACACACAAAAAAATACTACTGCAACTTTGAAAAAATGCTGGTGGTAAAATGTGTGCATGCAAAGAGTTAAAATACCAGCATTTAAAATACCCTGGGGTGTCTAGTTTTCAAAAATATATGGTTTAATTGGGCACACTGAAATGGCCCGGCTCAAAGATGTACCAAATAGGGCATGGGCAGTGGATCCCCAAATGCCAAAGTTCAACATTGAAAAATGCGCATACCCGAAAGGTGGCCCTTTTTCCCCCCAAACAGCCAGGCAAAATCATTCATGTGAGGTATCGCTGTACCCAGGAGATGTTGCTGAACACATATTGGGGAGTTTTATGATAGTTTATTCATACCTGAAGTAAAATGTGTGTGAAAAAACAAATGCAAAAAAAATGACTACCACACAGTTTGACAAAGACTGTAGGTAGATATGGTGCATGGAAAGAGTTAAAATACTAGCATTTGATGCGAAAACCCCAAATGAGTCCATACTTACATATTCAGTATATTTAATCTATGGAATCACGGAATCCACAATAACTGTTGTCTTAACTGTACCTTGTTTGTTATTTGTCCAAATATTGTACTGTATTCCCTTTTTTTTGTAAAAAAAAAATAAAAAAAAATAAAATACTAGCATTTGAAATACCCTGGGGTGTCTAGTTTTCAAAAATATATGAATTGATGGGGTAAATTGCATTGGCCAGCTTTAAAGATACCGGAAATTGCACATGGGGGGAAAAATTACCAGATTTGGAAAAATTGGCTTTGAAATAGCAAAACGCTGTACTTATTGCCCCATAACGTGTAGAAAAAAAGCAAAAAAACATAAAAACATTGGGTATTTCTAAACTCAGGACAAATAGTAGAATCTATTTAGCAGGTTTTTTCATTACCTTTTATAGATGAGTAAAAAGATTTTTCAACTAAAAGTTAGAAAAAGTAACTTTTTTCTAAATTTTTCACCATATTTTATACTTTTTTAATAGTAAATAATATGATACAATCAAAACAATTCCATTTAAAGAAAGCCCTTCTCGTCCTGAAAAAAACAATATATAACTTGTGTGGGTTCAGTAAACTGGAAAGAAGAAAATTACAGCTAAACACGAGCAGCGCAGAAATGTTAAAACGGCCATTGTCCCAAAGAGTACAAAAAGTAAAATCAGCCTTTGTCACGAAGGGGTTAATCATGCCTCTGAGCCAATGTTAGGAAAACAGAGTTTTATAAATAGCAAGAGGGCAATCACAATGCTAATTAGATAAAGCCACACTACGCAACGTCGAACAATCCAACTAACTATAGATGTCCCTTAACACCCATTAACCCCTTCAGTCCCCTATGGACGTACCGGGGACGGCAGCGGCAGGGACACATCGTTTGACAGGTTTCGTGCAATGACATCGACCGGTGAGAATGATCAATAATCAGTGGCATCAAGTGTCACTGATAATTGATTAGAGTGTATTATGCATTAGAAAAATAAAATGTTTGAGTTGTTTTTCTTCATAATGTGTGTGTTTTTTTCCTTTAACCTGTATTTCCCCTCTCTCACACTTAAACCCATCCCAGGACGCACTGTGACAGCTCCAGATCAGTCACAAGCACCATTGCATTGGTGGAGCCCATTAAAAAATTAAAAGGTTTCCAAGAGTGTCTCTGCAGGTTGAATACAGGTACTATATTCAACCAGCTTTCTATTCACGATGGGATTAGTAAAACAATGTTTAAAAATTAAAAAAAATAAAATAAAAATGTGGTAACATTTAACTCCTTAATGACCTATGACGTCATGCTAAAATGGTCAGTTAACAATTCATGACATTAAACAAGCTTAGAAAGTGATCTACGATCAATTTCCTCGCTTAAACGGGGTTGCTGCAATGCCTCGATGTCAAGGCATTCAGCAACACAGATCGTGATCAGGGGCCATGTCTGGCCCCTCCCCAGGCAGACGCCCATTTTAAAAGAGTTTAGGAGGCAATCATCGATGGTGTAGTGAGGCATTCAGCAACACCGAACACCCATCCCAAGATGCGCTGTGACCGCTCCGTAGAGCGTTCACAACCACCACTGCAAGAGATTTTGCCAAAATGGCGGCGAAAGTTTCCAAGAGGGTGTCTCTAGAAAATTACAGCTAAACATGAGCACCGCAAAAGTGTTAAAACAGCCTTGGTCCCAAAGGGTACAAAAAAATAAAGGGGTTAAAAATAATTATTCAGTGAAACCATCAGCGGAAAAATTTCGTAACATTTAAAAATAATTATGCAGTGACTGGCATCAGGAGAACCACCCACTTCCAACAAAATGTAAAGAAAAATAAAGTTTATTTTTTATTTTTTTTTAAACTTCTTTATTACACGGAGAAAACAAAGCATATAGCATAATGACAAAGTCATATACAGACAAGATGACAAAATAGGCATATACAGATACAAGTGATGCACAATATAGTATCACATACAGTGCAAATAATAATCCGAGTGACCAAAAATAAAGTTAGGCAGATGACAATAATGGAATCAACCATAAGGCGTAGAAAACAAAAACAAACATGTTACACACATGTACAAACCCGTCCGTCAATGAGATCAAAACCCTGGTATGGGGCGAGTACCTTTCAAGACCTGAAGGCAAAACCACCCAGTAGTATTAAATGTTTGAAATAACGACAGCCTGGTATCGCCATCTAGTGTCGCAATATACGGGGACCAACGATTAAACAAAAATTTAACTTTGCTCTCTTTATGAAGAACGGCTCCAAGCCAATCCATTTGAAACAAAAAGCGCAACCGCGACAGGACCAAAGGCAGCGTCGGCGGTTGGGGAGAAATCCATTGTGACGATATAGCCCGTTTTGCAACTGCTGAGAGAATGAGCAAGAGAAATTTAGTTCTCGCTACAGTGGGAGGAACATGGTCAGGAAGTATACCAAAAATTGCCCATTCTACAGAGATCGCAAAACGAATGCCCAGGGTGTCTGTAATATACAATTGCAATGCATTCCAAAATGGGGTAATAGGGCTACAGGACCAGAGGCCATGAAGAAGATCGGCCTCAGGCAATTGGCACTTGAAACACCGGGAATGGTCTGATAAGCCCATTAAAAACCGGAGCTTGGGGGTGACATATGCTTTATGCAAAATCTTAAGGAACATCTCACTGTAGTCCCTAGACACCAAGACTTTAGAATTGCACGTGTACGCCTGGAGAACCCGTTTTGGACTCAAATTCGGAAAATCAGCTTTCCAGGAGGTAACACCTGTTCTGTGGGACTCCCAATTGATGAATAAAGTTTATTTTTATGAGCCAGTGCTTTATTTTCCCAAAGTAGTGGCATGCAAAAAGTTAAAATACTAGCATTTGAAATGGGGTGACTAGTTTAAAAAAAAAGTATGGTTTGATGGGGTAAAATCAAAGATGTTTCAAATAGGACATAAGGACAGACTGACCGGATGTCAAAAGGAAAATAAAAAAAAATGTGCACCTTCTATATGTGGCCTTTTAGCCCCCAAACAACCCGATGCATGAGTGGTATCACTGTACTGAGGAGATGTTGCAGAACACATATTGGTGTTTATCAGACACATATACCAGGAGCTTTAAATTCGTGTCTGTGTGGGTATACTAAATGAGATAGAAGACAATTAAACACGAGCTAAAGACGAGCACCACAAAAATACTAAAATGGCCAAATGGTCAAAAAATAAAAACCAGTCTGGTCCTTAAGGGGTTAAAGTTGAACTATCAATTTGCTAGCAAAATAAGGAGATGAAAAATGAACATGTTTTAGATTAGCTACATATGACATCACTTCCATAATGATAAATGTGTTTTGTTTTCACTGCTTCACTTTCCATGATTAAAAATTGACTTAAGTAAAATAGGTAGCCTTCTAAGAGAGATAGTAACAGTGGCAATATGTGTTATCATTCTAGCTAAAATACAAATGTAAATTAGCGTGCTACATTGTTTGTATTGGAGGGCAGAAACTGACAACATGCAAGGCCATGCTGGTGTCCCGCCACAATTGGATTAATAATGCTATTAATTGGCCATCTTTTCCAGGACACATGTAATTTCCTTCTCTAACTTTTATACATCCTATACACTGCAGGGCAACTCTATAGATGGCTGTTAGCAACATGTAAGAACTAGACAACTTATAAATAAAATGGCCAACATGGAAATTTTAATCACAGACAATTATCAAATTAGTGTAGTGGGGCTGCTTGCTTCCCACTAGAACTCATTTTTTAGGTGTTCATGCGAGACTTCAGTTAAAGGGGAGGGAAGAGAATGCTGCCGACTGGTCTATGACTAATATGGCTGCTTGCCATAATTATGCAGTGACTGGCATCAGGGGAAAACTGTGGTAACATTGAAAAATAATTATGCAGTGACACGATTAGGGGAACCACCCACTTCCAACAAAATGTAAAGGAAAAAAAAAAAAGTATTTTTATGAGCCAGTGCTTTATTTTCCCAAAGTAGTGTCATGCAAAGAGTTAAAATACTAGCATTTGAAATGGGGTGTCTAGTTTTTTTTAAAAAAGTATGGTTTGATGGGGTAAATTGGCTGGGTTCAAAGATGTTTCAAATAGGACATGAGGGCAGACTGACCGGATGTCAAAATAAAAAAAAAATAAAAAAATGTGCACCTCCCACATGTGGCCTTTCAGCCCCCAAACAACCCGATGCATGAGTGGTATCACTGTACTGAGGAGATGTTGCAGAACACATATTGGTGTTTATCAGACACATATATAAGGAGCTTTAAATTCATATATGAAATATAAGGTATGTTGAGGAAAAAAAAATTACAAGAAATGACTACCACAATCTTTGACAAAGACTGGTGGCAAATTAGTGCACGGAAAGGGTAAAAATACCCTAATTTAAAATACCTTGATTTAGAAAATGTGTAAAAAAAAAACAAACAAAAAAAAACGTTATATATATATATTATTTTTTTTACACATTTTGTTGGAAGTGGGTGGTTTCCCTGATTGTGTTATTGTGTAATTATTTTTTAAATGTCACCACATTTTTCCCCTGATGGTGTCACTGCATAACTATTTTTAAATTTTACCATATTTTTACTTATTTTTTCAGTTTTCAAAAATATATGGTTTTTATGGGGTAAATTGCATTAGGCGCCTTCAAAGATGTCTCAAATAGGACATTGGGACAGCATTACCAGATCTGAAAAAAATGGTTTTGAAATAGCATATGCTACTTGTACTGATTGCCCTATAACTTGGAAAAAAACATAAAAACATTGGGTATTTTTAAAATCAAGACAAATAGTAGAAACTAATTAGCAGTTTTTTTCATTAGCTTTTGTAGATGAGTAAAAGATAAGTGAGAAAGCATTTTTTTTCCACCATTTTTTATATATAGGAAATAAGATGACCAAAAAATATGGTATCTGAAAAAAGCCCCAATATATATCTTTTGTGGGTATACTAAATGAGATGGAAGACAATTACAGCTAAACACGAGCACTACAAAAATACTTAAATAGCCCCGGCCATGAAGGGTACAAAAAACAGTCTGGTCCTTAAGGGGTTAAAGTTGAACTATCAATTTGCTAGCAAAACAAGGAGATGAAAAATGAACATGAGCATTTTTTACATTAGCTACATATGACATCACTTTCATAATGATAAATGTGTTTTGTTTTCACTGCTTCACTTTCCATGATTAAAAATTGACTTAAGTAAAATAGGTAGCCTTCTAAGAGAGATAGTAACAGTGGCAATATGTGTTATCATTCTAGCTAAAATACATATGGAAACATATACCTCTTTCAGATGACCAATATCTTTTGCAAGGGCACTTTTTAGTTTGCTAATGCTCATTTCAAATTGGTAGCAAATAAACACTAATTTGACTATTGAGCATTGAGAAGGTCTCCAACACTACGATTCATCACACAGGTGCTCGAAAATGCTGTATTGTGATGTTGCTGATTTTAGCTCTAGCGAGGGTACCTGCCTATTTGCGTGCATAAACCAGAGTACAAGCCAACATTAAATAATAAACATAAGATGCTGTGTTCTCAGCTTTATAAGAAAGTGAAAAGAACAGACAGTCCTTACTATAGAGATGCACTTCAGAAAAACAAAATATTTTTTCTAGTATTGGAAACAAACGTGGAAGTTACTTAAACCGTAGTTCATTGCAGAAAGCGACATAATATATTTGTTTTATGTTAATGTAGGACAGTATTAAAATATATTTTTATAAATATGTTTTCTCTCTCTCTCTATATATATAATATAATATATATAATAACACTTGTTATTTCTCCACAAGCAGAAGGAATTCCATGCTTAAGTATATATTCCTATAGTTTTATACCTCTTTGCACATTCGATTCAAATTCAGAGGGAAAGAAAATAATTCAGAAAAAAAAAGTGTTAAGCCTGAAAACCCCAAACTTGAGGCATCTGGCCAAATAAATTATCAAGAAGGACAGATTTTCAAAATACACAAAACAGTTAACACTAAGTTCTAAGTGTGTACGCAACATTGCAAATATATTATACCGTATTTGCCCGAATATAGGGTTTTGGGGAGGGTTAGTATATTCTCTGATAAACAATATAAATGTAACATAAAAGTACATTATAAAAAAGTGCTTTTTTAGGTTTTTGTATGAATCCTTCGGTGTCTAGTTAGATGTGAGCTACGGAAAAAACACTTTCCGCACTCGATGCAGGAATATGGCCTCTCACCCGTGTGGACTTTTTGGTGTCTACCAAGATCAGAGCTGTGTCGAAAACTTTTCCCACATTCACTACAGATATAAGGCTGTTCCCCTGTATGAATCCTACAGTGTATGATAAGATTTGAACTGTTTATAAAGCTTTTCCCACATTCCTTACAAATGTACGGTCGCTCTCCTGCATGGACACGTCGGTGCATGACGAGATAGGCACCGCTAATAAAACTCTTACTGCATTCCTTACATATATGGGGTCTTTCACCTGTGTGAGTTCTATGGTGAATAACAAGGCTTGCATTTTGGGTAAAACTTTTCCTGCACACATTGCATGTGTAGGATTTAGCTGGCTTTTGAATTTTAGCCTCTTTTTCTATATCCTCATAAGCGCTCCCTGTACTTCTTACATAAGTAGTCTTTCCACTCACACAATCTTTCCTTCTTGTATGCAACTTCTGAATATTATAATCTGATTTTCCATTAAATGGTACACTTTCTTTCTTGCATATATCTTCCCTCTTGTTTTGTTTCTCAGATAGGTAAGATCTATTTTTTTTTTTTTTTTTTTTTTTTTTTAAATTGACAAAATCCACTATGGTTTATTTGCTTAATATAATAAAGAGCTTTATATAAGCAGAACCTTTAATCATTGGATAGACCAGCTATTGCATGCTTCAGTGCCTCATCTTTTTTTTTTTTTTCAATAACAATATATCAGCCATAAATATTATTATACGAATTACAAAATTACAAACACCCCGCCCCCCACCCACCCCCTCAAGGCAAGGTCTGGGAGAAAAAAAAAAAAAAAAAATATTTTACCAAAAACTCCAAGTGAGATAGAACTCTTTCTTTTTCTTTTTCGACTCCAAACTTCTATAATGTTCGTATTTTATAATTCGTTCTATCAATTTTAACCACTGAGCAAAACAAGGGGCTTTTTTATTAAACCAATACCTAAGAATCAATAGTCTCCCCAAGAAAAAGATCTTTCTAAAAATTTTATTAAATCTACCAAACTGTTCCACATCTCCTAAGATCATGACCTTTGGGTCCATTATACCATTACATCTAAATTGTGTTTTGACAAAGGTAAATACATCTTCCCAAAAAGTTTTTATCATAGGACATTCCCACCAAAGATGGAGTAGGCCCGCATCATGGTAGCCACATCTAGGACAGTCTGCGTTTTCTCTACAGTTAATTTTCCATAGCTGAAATGGAGAGTAATATAACCGATAAATAATTTTAAGTTGTGTAAATTGGTATTGTTTATTTGTAGTGCAACACCCTGTGTATTTTAATATACGGTTCCAAGAGGCCTCATCAATAGTACCAATATCCTCTTCCCATTTCCTCTTGATATTACCACGGAACTCTATTTCCATTTCTCTAATCAAAATTTTATAAATACAACTAAGTGACTTTTTCCTTTTAACATTTTTTTGCAAAAATTCAAACAGATCGTGTGTCTTAACATCAAAAATCTTCTTATTTTTCGTGGAACTATATGCGTGTATTAATTGATTATACCAAAATTTATGTCTATTATCCAATTCAAATTCAGATTTAAGAAAATTAAAGTCCTTAATCTGTCCCATATCAAACAACTGTTTAACAAAACAAATCTCTTTTTTTTTCCAAAAATCACCTCCTAATCCCTTGTGAAATTCCTGAAATTTTAAATTATGCCATATTCGTGTATAGGGTAAACTCCCCTCAATTTTACAGATATATTTAATTTCATCCCATATTTTCCTATATAGTTTCACCGAAAGTGTATTTTCCAAATCCCCTTCCAGCTGTAAATCTGTCTCCATCATTTCGGCAGGATTAGAGATCCCAGTAGAATTTAAGAGAAATTGTATTAAAGGTCCAGGTCGATTAACTCTCAAATTCTGAGCCTTTGAAGCCAAAAAATAGAATTTAAAATGAGGCAATGCCCAACCACCCTCCCCCTCAGGTGCAATAAACTTAGCATATTTCATACGAACTCTACCTCTACCCCACAGAAGTTTACTCAATGAGGCTTCTAAGCCTCTAAACCATTTATCTGAAATCCATACTGGTGAGGCAGAGAGAGCGAACAGCACTTGAGGGAGAACAATCATTTTAACAAGACCCACCCTATCTGCTAGTGAGAGTGGAAGTTTAGTCCAGATCGCTACTTTTTTTAATCTTAGTGGCTAAGGGAATAAGATTCTGCTTCATAAACAAATTGATTTTACTCGAGATTTTAATCCCTAAATAATCCATAGGGTCTCCTTGTCTCCTAACACCCTCAACCTTGGGGATTTTTGCTGAATTCAGTGGCAAAAGTATTGATTTATCCCAATTGATTTTAAGACCTGAGAATCTACCAAAATTCTCTACCGTATTTATCACTATTGGGAGCATTTTTTCAGTGTCTTCTAAAAATAATAATAGATCATCTGCGTATAGTAAAACTTTGTCTTCATTGCCTTTAAACCCAAATCCTCTTATTTTCTGATTGCTCCGAATTCTCAGAGCTAATGGTTCAATATATAGTATAAATAAGAGAGGCGAGAGTGGGCAGCCCTGCCGAGTTCCTCGGTTTAGCAAGAAAGCATCTGAGAGAGTGCCATTTAAATTGATCCTTGCTACTGGAGAGCTATAGATAAATTTAATCCAACTCAAAAAATCCTCCCCAAAACCAAAAGTTTCTAATGTATGCCACAAAAATCCCCATTCCACCCTGTCAAACGCCTTCATAGCATCCAAAGACAGGATGGAATGGGAAGAATTCCCCCCAACTGAAGATTGGCAAAAACTCTTTCGAGATTAGAATGTAAGAGTCTTCCTGGTACAAAACCTGACTGATCTTCTTCAATCAGGTCTGCAACACAATTTGCCAATCTATTGGCAAGCACTTTAGCGAGAATTTTCACATCTGCATTAAGCAAAGATATAGGCCGTTATGATTCCACTTTAACTGGATTTTTATCCTTTTTAAGAATACGAATAATTATTGCCTCAAGCATAGAACTTGGAAGTTGTTTTCTCTTCAGACTTTCAGAAAGCACAGAAGATAACATAGGTAGGAGAGCGTCGGCGTATTCCCGATAAACCCCAAAAGGGAGTCCATCTCCTCCTGGGGCAGATGACGGTGCGCAAGAAAAAAGAGCTGTTTTCAACTCCTCCACTGAAATTTCCTTTCCTAATGCCATCTTCTGTTCATCTGTAATCTTTGGCAATGCACAGTTCTTTAAATATTCCACTATGTCCTCATGATTTTTTGCTGGGGCTGCTTGATATAAATTAGAGAAAAACTTGACAACTGCAGCCTGTATTTTATTAGGTTCATTAACTACTCTACCATCTTCGTCTTCAATTGCCAAAATCTCATTTTTATCTTTCTGTGCCTTAACCAAATCCGCCAATAGTTTCCCCGGCCGCCCTCCTTCTACAAAATTCTTTTGACCTCTAAAAAATAACTTATGTTGGGCTTTTTCTGTTATTAACGCTGCCAAGTTATCTTGTGCTTCCTTCATAAGCTTATAATTATCCTCTGAGGGATTTTTTGCAAAGTTAACTTCGCTGCCAAATACTTTGCCTCTCAAGGTATCCTCTTTCTGTAAAAAGCTGCGTTTTTTAATAATCAGCTCTCTAAGGAGCAATCCTCGCAAAAATGCTTTTAATGTATCCCAGACAACAGACAAAGTAGTAGATGATTTATTAAGCTCCCAAAACTCCTTTAATTTATGTATATTAATTTCTTTAGATTCAAATATTGTCAACCAATGGGGATTAAACCTAAACAACTTCCCCTCATTTCCAAAAGACAAATCTACTACTAATGGTACGTGGTCTGATATTGACCGCTCCTCGTAAACTATTTTATGAATAAGCCTAATCCCTAAATCATTACAAATTACTAAATCAATCCTAGATGCAGTTTGATACGTGGCGGAATAACATGAATATCTTTGGGAATAAGGATTCATTAACCGCCATGGATCATTCCATCCAAATTCTTGAATTATTCTCAACAGTGGGGACTGATTATTTACCTTAAGGTGACATTTATTAACCACCCGCACCATATCCTTCTCGGGATCCAAAATACAGTTAAAGTCCCCAAACAAAAATAGCGGAAGATGTTCATTGCCTCGAATAAATAGTATTAAACTATTAATTGGCTGCGAAGAGAAGGGAGGCGGGACATAAAAGAAGGCAAAAATCATCTCCTGATTATATATTGTTAGATAGGTAAGATCTATACTGCCTCTTTGGAATCAGTTATGAATTAGGCATACCTTCTCCCTCCTGCAATAAATGTTTATGAAGGAGAATAGTGTTTGATAAACCTTCCTGTTTATCTTGGGTCATCCTCTTTTCTCTTTCAAAATGATGGTGTTGCAAGTCTCCATTGTCTGTTGTGTAATCTGATAATTTAAGAAAAGAATTACATTTGACATTTTTACATCCACCTGTGACATGGGCGTAGGAACCCCTAAAAATCTGGGGGGGACAGCATTTTCCCCCATCAGATCCCCACTTTCTCACACTATCTCTCCCCTCTCCCCCCTCTCACACTTTCTTACTATCTACCCCCCTCCCTACCCTCTCTTCTCACACTATCTACCCTCTCCCTAGCCCCTTGTCACTAGCTACCCTCTCCCTGCCCTCCCTTCTCACTAGCTACCCTCTGCCTATCGCCCCCTTCTCACTAGCTACCCTCTCCCTATCGCCCCCTTCACACTAGCTACCCTCTCCCTACCCCCCCTTCTCACTAGCTACCCTCTCCCTACCCCCCCTTCTTACAAGCTACCCTCTCCCTACCCCCCCCTTCTCACTGTCTACCCCAGGGGTGTCCAAGTTTTTTCTGCAGTGGGCCACTTCATCAGAATTGTATACGTGCGCGGGCCGCACTCATTTTTCACTGTGAGAAAATATGGCCTTTAATAAAATATGCAGATTAAAATAAAGTAAATGACACAAAACCTTTACTTTTCCTCTCACTGGTTTCTGGGCCTAGAAAGTTTTGTGACTACAAATTCAGGACTCAGGATAATTAAAAATGAAATAGTTCTATTTATTCTAGGGATGCACCAAAATTAAAATTCTGGACCAAAACATTCACGGTTCACTTAGCCAAAACCGAAAATGACCCCCCACCTTTAAAAATAATAATAAAAACTCACATTTTTAATAAAAGTAGGTAACACACCACAATTGGACAAAACAAATTAGCAATATGACTTGGCATGATAGGAGTGTGATTGCTAACAGCAATCACACTGCTATCAAACCCAGGCAGCAAGTACATGCTGGTACAGGGTGGCTGTAAGTGATGTGCAGACCCCATACTGCTGGCAGCATCAATACACAAGGGGGGCAGCTAGCTAGGTTTCAGCATGTACTGGCTGACTTGGCATGATAGGAGTGTGATTGCTAACAGCAATCACAGTCCCATCATGCCTAGGTTCCAGCACTTACACATCCAACCAGTAAATGCTGTAACCTAGGCATGATGGGACTGTGATTGCTGCTAGCTTGGCATGATAGGAGTGTGATTGCTAACAGCAATCTGCTAAGAGCAATCACAGTCCCATCATGCCTAGGTTCCAGCATTTACTGGTTGCCTAGGTATAAAAAGAGTGTGTTTGCTGTTAGCAATCACACTCCTATCATGCCAAGTCAGCCAGTACATGCTGAAACCTGGCTAGCTGCCCCCCTTGTGTATTGATGCTGGCAGCAGTATGGGGTCTGCACTTACAGCCACCCTGTACCAGCACGTATTGGCAGACTTGGCATGATAGGAGTGTGATTGCTAACAGCAATCTGCTAAGAGCAATCACAGTCCCATCATGCCTAGGTTCCAGCACTTACACATCCATGCTATCACACACACACTCATTCATTCATATACTCATTCATTCACAGATTCATGCCCTCAATCACGCATACTCATTGAAACACCCTCCCCACCCCCTTACCTGCACTGCAGCTCCTCGATGGCACTCACAGGCTTCAGCAGAGGGCGCGGCCTCCCTCTGCGTTCTCTGGTACTGCACAGAGGATGTGATGTAATGTCACGTGAACTCTGCTGGGTTCCGGTTCCTCTGTGCAGTACAGAAGACCCTCCCACAGGTAAGTAGCAGGGCTTGAGGTGCGGACCGCGTAAGATCGGTTGCCCTGGCTGCCGATCTTACGCGGGCCGCACCTCGAGGTCTCGCGAGGTCTCGCGGGCCGGATTTGCGGCGTTTCTATTGGGGGGGTTCCTACTGCCCTGGGGGGGATTTCTTAATTATCGGTCCCCCCCGCATGATTTACTGGGGGGGGATCTGTCCCCCCCCGTCCCCCCCGGTTCCTACGCCCATGACTTGTGAAAAGGTATAACAATACATTATGGATATAAACATAACCAGCATTTTAGCTCACAATTTCTGTGCCACACTCCACCAAAAGATAGCATATCACCCTATAACAATGTTATATTTATGACCAAAGCATAAAGTAGTTAATGCTAATAATCAAATTTAGAACTATATGTAAACTACATAAAGTGTTATGTTTTGTTTATTGGAGGAAGTTTACATTATAGCAAGCAGATGGTTGGCAATAGCTTTGCCTGTGGCTATGATGTACACCGATTCTCATTCTGACAAGTGTTTACTCCTGCCCCTCTTCTTCTGTAGCTCCGACTCAGGTTATCTTGCTTTAATACTGGCCCTTCCCCATTTTATTAATAGTATCAGATTAAAAATAAGGTTTCAGTAAGATTGTGATTCCTATTTTTGTTATGCTAGGTAGCTGCATATTAGCCATCTGTATGTGTTCTAGATCTTAGCCCCCATTTTAGACAAGATACAATTATACTGTGGTAAGCAATACAATTGCTCAGTGTTCATAACGCAGCTAAACATTCTCACCTTTTAAGTCCATAGAGAAACAATCATTGCTATAAAGAATTGGGAAGGGAAAGTCATCCAATATATCACATGACTGACAACAATGGACAGCCTCAAGAAACTAAATTAGATTAAACCAGATTTTGTTAATACTAACCTACATTACCATATACAGTACTGTATTTTATGATGGAGAAATTACCGTATTTGCACGATTATAAGACGGGGTTTATTCCAGAGCAAATGCTCTGAAAAATACCCCTTGTCTTATAATCGGGGTCGTCTTATAATCAGACCTCAACTAGGTCTGACTATGAGACTAAGATCCAGATCCCCCCGCAGCGATGCAGGGGACCTGGATCCTCCTGCCCCCCCACACACACACTTACCGGTACTTCTGAGTCCCCGGTGCTTATTCCAGGCAGCATGTAGAGCTCTACGCTATTCGCGTACACGACTTCCGCTGCAGCTGGGAGGAGGTGCGGTTAGCAGCGGGGGTTGTCTGCGTCCATCGTGCAGACCTTCCCCGGCTGTCAGATATCAGAGTTCCCCGTGATCTCTGACAGCCGGGGAAGGTCTGCGCGATGGACTCAGAAGCTCCGGTAAGTTTGGAGGAGGGAGGGGAGGGAGTTTTAAATGGGGGGAATAAGGCATTTCTGGAGGCAGAGTGCTCTGTGAAATGCCTTTTAACCCCCTTAATGCCACTCTGCCTCCAGAAATGCCTTTTAACCCTCTATACGCCACTCTGCCTCCTGAAATGCCTTATATCTCCCTATATGCCACTCTGCCCCATAATATGCCTTTTAACCCCCTAAATGCCAGAGTGGCATATAGGGGTATAAGGCAATTCTGGAAGCAGAGTCGCACATAAGGGGTCAAAAGGCATATCATGCGGCACAGTGGCATTTAGAGGGTTAAAAGGCATATCGTGGGGCACAGTGGCATATAGGGGGTATAAGGCATTTCTGGGGCAGAGTGGCAAGCCAGGGGGCAGATGTGTATAACTGGGGGGGGCAGGTTGAAAAAAAAATAGGAGATAAAAACATATATTTTTCTCAATCATAGCTTTTATTGAAAAAAAATAGTTCACATAGTTTACATGAATTAACATTTACTGGTAAAACTTTTTTCCTATAGGGTCATCTTATATTCAGGCTTTCTTTTTTTCATAAATTAATATTCAGGTTTGGGGGGGGTCGTCTTATAATCGAGCAAATACGGTATACACATTTTAATTTTCTTCAGCTTTAAGCATACTCTTGCTCAATTAATTTTGAACATAAGTAATACAGTTCAGAAAACACACTCAAGTTACTCACTCATAGATGGATTTGTTGGGCAATTGCTTTTTTTGCGAATAGAAATTGCTTTTTACACATAATTCCTCTCCTCTGTGAATACGAGACACAATCTCGGGTGTCACATAGATGTAACCTACAGAAACAAAAATGAAGCTTCAACAAAACTTTTGGTAACATAATCAACAGAATACATTTATAAGTCCTAAGCAGGTCCAAAGTTATTTTTTCCTTCTCTCATCTTTATATATTTAAACCAATGACCTCTGAGTATTATTTGAATAAATATCATGTGACACATTTCCACTATTGTGTCCATATGTAATATCTGCCAACTTATGCCTGGCTTATACTAAGTGCAGAACTGAGGTGATATATTCACCAATATATAACAAAAAAAATAAAAAATTAAAGTGACACTAAAAGTGTATAATAAATTGTCCAAAAAGTGTTCTAATCACTAAAGGCTCCATCCTATGTGTGTCAAAAACTATACATAACAAAAACAAAGTTAACTGCTTCAGGAGCGGGATTTTGATACTAAGGTGGCGCTAAAGGACCAGAGCCATTTTTGTGTTTTTGCTATGTCTTTCTTCAACTATAAATTCTCTCTTATCAATTAGCGCACCCACACAAATCATAGTAGGGCTTTCTATTGAAATAATAATTATATATATATAAACCATCATTAAGTATGAAAAATATCTAAAAATGTGGAGGAAATTAGGAAAAAAAGGAAATATTTTCACAGTTTCACCTATACTTAATATAACCAGTGCAAATGAGGGAAAAAAAACTCCAAAAGTTTTTTGGGTATTTGTCCTGTTTTTGGAAACACCTCATATGCCTGGTACTTTCATTTATTTTGGCACTTACAGGGTTAAATATAAATGACGCGCATCGCTGTTTCTAAACAAGATTTTTTTTAAATGTTGTATCCTGGGAGTTACGCCCCAATAGTGGCCAGAAAAAGAAAAACTGCTCAACAAAAGTATATATTTTTTGAAAGATGACATCCCAAAGTATTTTACTTGGGGCATTTTAACACTTTTTATTTAACCATTTTAGTGCCAGTCTGTCCTAAACATTGCAGTAAAATTTTCATTTTTAACAAACCCATTTAATCCGAACACATTATTTCAGTATTTTTTTTTCCTGGGTACAAAAAATGACTGAAACCACTTGTGATTTGTATTTAGAAACACCCCCCGAGTACAGGAATACCCCATATACATGGGTAGGGTATGTCTCTTTGGCACTGCGGGTTCAAAATTGGAACATGGGCATTTCAGTTTTCAAACATGGAATTTTGACAGATTAATAATCAGCGACTTAAAATGTCACCTACAAGTGATCAGGTAATAATTATGTATTTTCTTTTTAATAATCTTATCTTATCTTTCATAATCTTACACACATTTCAGATTTTTTTTTGTTATTTAATTAAAAAAATGTTTTAAGTATTTTATTATTATAATTCATCATTTTTTTATTGATTAAAGAAAATAATCAACACCCTTATTTGCTTTTAAATAAAGCCAAAAGAGAACAACTCATTCTTCACTCACACCTTAGTGTTATGAAATTCTAGGCCTACCCACTAAGGTGGGGGTCTGATGAATTTCCAGGTGTGAATTCCTGCTAAATTTCTTTTGTCTTTCTTCAAAAGACTCCAATTCTTCTACTGAGAAACAGACTGTGACATTATCTCTGTTCAAAACAAAATACTGTCTGCGCTTCTCACCCTAATAAAGTTGGCAACAAATATATAAACATAATATAAATGAGAGGTTTTGGTTATATGAATTGGCCAAAGCATAATTAAGCTCACCCGCCACGTCTAGGCACACTCTCAATAGGGTGAGATCCTACTCTCACCTCCTACATAGTGGGCACACAAAGCAGTGTATACTGCTACCAAAACCTTATTAATGTGTTGGGGGAGGTACAATTAAACCTCCCAAGTGTGCCTTGACGTGGCGGGTGAGCTTAATTATGCTTTGGCCAATTCATATAACCAAAACCTCTCATTTATATTATGTTTATATATTTGTTGCCAACTTTATTAGGGTGAGAAGCGCAGACAGTATTTTGTTTTTTGTATACATTGTACAGCCAACACACTGTATTTGCAGCATGCTCACACTGTTTGGTAGGCCTCATATTATACATTTGTATTATTTGAGCCTGAGACTAGCTTAGCGCACCGACATTTTTTCTTTTCCCTGTTTGCACATTATCTGTGTTAACTGGCTTCTGCAAAAAAAAAAAAAACACATTACAGTGGGGGTTATGAAACCTCAGGAATAATCACACAAATCCGGTGAACAGAAAGTTGTTGAGATGGTACAGATTCCCATTCTCTACATTTAAATCAGGCTTCTAACACACATATATTTGGTACACGTCATTGTATTGGTTAAATTAGTGGGCTGAACTGTGAAATTAAAATTGTGAAAGTTACCGTTTCACTAGAACAAGGGCAACTTGTATCATCTGGGAATATGAAATAGCTCATAGGAAGGTATACTAGTGAAGACTGATACGGTAGATCTAGCTAGTATAATTACACATCCTGAGCCATACCTAGGATGCAGTTTAATGAGGTGGCCCTGTATAATGTATAGTTAAATTGCAATGTAAGCACAACTCTTTTTGCTGGAGGAAATTGTAGTATTGGCCCTTCACAATAAATTGCGAAATGAGTAAAAATCACGACTTTCCTCCAAACTGTTTTGAGAACTGTCCCTTTAGTGAGTTAGTAATTTCCAAACTGACCTCACCTTCACAGATATGATGCTTATGTCTTCATCATCCAAAGTTTGGCCTCTTTCAGTATCTGTCTCGCAGTCAGCCATGTGTAAGGCTCCCTGGGGCAAGCAATAGGAACATGGGAATGGTAGGAAAATATATATAAATATATACAGAGTCTTCTATTGTTATATATGTTATTTGCATTATATTGTGAACAAAGAAAACAAATACAATGTATATACTGAATCAGCAGAAATGACACCACAGAATAGTTCCATATGCAATAAGAAAATATGAAAAGCTTTTCATAATAAAGAGTCCCGTATTTGCTCGATTATAAGACAAGGTTTTTTTTCAGAGGAAATGCTCTGAAAAATAACCGTCATCTTATATTCGGGGTCTGACTACAAGACTAAGATCCAGATCCCCCGCAGTGCTGCAGGGGACCTGGATCCTCCTCCCTGGCAGCCGGTGAAACACCATAGAAGCCCCAGAGGAATCTGAAGCACAGGGGACAAGTCTAGGGATGCACTGGTAAGTCAGGGGAGGGAAAGAGTGGCATATGGGGGGGGGGTTAAAAGGAATATCAGGGGAGCAGAGTGGCATATAGGGGGTTAAAAGGAATATCAGGGAGGCCGAGTGGCATATAGGGGGTTAAAAGGAATATCAGGGGAGCAGAGTGGCATATAGGGGGTTAAAAGGAATATCAGGGAGGCCGAGTGGCATATAAGGGGTTAAAAGGAATATCAGGGAGGCAGAGTGGCATATAAGGGGGTATAAGGCATATCTGGGGGGGGCAGATGTGCATAACTGGGGGCAGGTTGGCAAATAAAACGGAAATAAAAACAAAAAAAATGCACTTTTCTCAATCATAGTTTTTATTAAATATAAAAAAATAGTTCACATGTCAATTAATATTCCTATAGGGTAGTCATTCTTTTTCCCCCTAAATTAATATTAACATTTTGGGGGGTCGTCTTAAAATCGAGTAAATACAGTAATATTTTTTTTTACTAGAATACGGTTAATTGTTACTGTCCCTAAAGAGAAGAATCTGAAAACCATACAAAATTCTAAAAAAGACAAATATAAGATGCGTCCCTACAAGGGGAGTAATGTATAAAAATTGAGTTCTACCACAACAGCAATCATTCGGAGCAATCCATTGGTTGCTATGGTGATAAAGTCTCTGGTTAAAATTCTTTTGCATAACTCCCAATATTTCTTATAAAATAAAACATGGTTTTACGATGCTGGCCTGGGAGAATCTGGTAATCCTGCGGTACGGGGCTGGGGAATATGATAAAATCAATTATAATAACATATTTAGCTTGTGTTCCATCAGGATAAAACTATCACACATCGTGTTGACACGGAATACAAGCTAAGGTTGATGCAGAAGTTACCAAGACATGCTCATACACACAGGCCTTCACAAACGCAATGGTATAAAGGACTGTCACTTGTGACACTCAAAAGGATACAAGTAGCCACAATATACTTCATTGCATAACAATGTGTTGTAAACAAAAACAAAACAAAAAAAAAATCGCCATTTCACCCAGTGGATAATACATACTATAATAAATGGTTCTCTTTTTAAAATACAATTAGAAAACATGACCCAAAAATATCAAAACTAAAAAATCATCGTAACACAATCCGTTATAAACCTGGGGGAAACAATAACAAATTGCCGCATGCATTTATAGCTACCCAGTATGCAAATAAAGAAAACCAGCTCATACCGGGAATAGCAACAAACCGTCTCTTCTGTATACAGTGAATTAAACGAAACCGGAAGAGGCGCAACAGTGTGCGGTCCAAGCCTCTATTTCAACCCGTTCAACCCTGGCAAAGCAAATGTGAGGCATGACGGGAATTTGAGTTTTCTTAACTACAGGGGGCCCTTGGCAGCCTAAGGCCTGGGGGGCAAGTCAAGTGAAGTGGCTCCGCCCCCTCGCACTCACCTTTCACCCCTCACGCTGCTCCCATCACTATGCGGCTGTCAGACTGCTGGAAAACTTATCTAAACGGCCGCTGGGTGCTGATGCCACCGGCCGGAGCTACTTTAATCCTTTTTTTTATTTATTTAATATGCCGGATCGGCTTGCCATGTTAAAAATAAATAAAGTATTAAAGTAGCTTCGGCCGGCAGCATCAGCACCCAGCGGCCGTTTAGATTCGATTTCCAACAATCTGATGGCCGCATAGTGATGGGAGCAGCGTGAGGGGTGAAAGGTGAGTGCGAGGGGGCGGAGCTTTCACCCCTCACGCTGCTCCCATCTCTTGGCGGCCATCGCATACGGCCGCTGGGTGCTGATGCCGCTGGCCGGCGCTGCTTTAATACTATTTTTTTTTTCCATTTAATAGCCGATCCGGCTTGCCATATTAAATGTAAAAAAAAAGTATTAAAGTAGCGCCGGCCGGCGGCATCAGCACCCAGCGGCCGTTTAGATTAGATTTCCTGCTTAACTAAATTTCCAGAACTATATTTCACAGAAATGTCGGACTTTACCTCTAATGGCAAGCTGAAGCCGCTTGTCGAAGGTTCGTCGTTATAAACGTAGTCGGTATAAATCACGATGTGTTTATAACAGGCTGTTATTCTATTCCAGTGTAGGTTATAGATCGAATAGGTAAACATTTTGATCTCATTAAGTGGAAACCCCCATGGTAAAGACGTATTTTTTTACCTTCAACATTAACCCCTTAATGACAAGGCTGTTTTTTTTTACTTGTAGAACACTTTGGGACAAAGGCTGTTTTAGTTTCTTTTTTCTGATCTAGTGCACTCACAAACATTATATATTGTTTTTTTCAGGACAAGCTTTCTTTAGATACCATTATTTTTGATCATATCATCACATTGTTATAGGGTAATAAGTAGTGTTTTGCTATTTTAAAACAATTTTTTTTTAAAAATGGCGATTCTGCCACCGGCCACTTCAATTTACCCCATCAAACCATAGATCTTTCAAAAGTAGACACCCCAGGGTATTTCAAATGTTAGTATTTTAACTCTATCCAGGCACTAATTCTACCACCAGCCTTTGTCAAACTTTATGGTAGTAATTTGTTTAGGGTTTTTTTCTCTGCACATTTTATTTCAGATATGAATTAACCGCTCCTGTTACTGTCAAACAACACCTTAATATGTGTTCAGTAACATCTCCTGAGCACAGTGATACCCCACATGCATGGGTTCGTTGGGTTGTTTGGGAGGTAAAAGGCCACCTTTGTGAGGTGTGCATTTTTGGGGATTTGGAATCTGGTCAGTCTGTGCCCATGCCCTATTTTTGGTACATCTTTCAACCTGGCCAATTCCATTTACCCCATAAAATCATACATTTTTTTAAACTAGACACCCCATGGGCATTAAACATGCCAGTATTTTAACTCTTTCCATGGAGCAATTTTTGTGAAGATACAGTGCTAATTTTAGGACTTTCAAAGCCGCCGATTTAAGTTTTGTTAAAGTATATATATATTTTATTTTATATTCTATTTCACCTAGTTCTGTGTGTAGAAATACGAGTACCCTGTTCAATAGACGCCTGTCTATTCTCACCCAACACTGTGTCTCAGCAAGTGACTGGGTGAATGAGACCTATAATTACTTGGTTGACTAGTGTACTCTTGGAAAGGAAAACCTATACAGCAGAGCGACTCATGTCAAGTACGGTTCTCCATCACAGTTGGGAGTCTCCCTTTAATAATTGCATTCAAGGAGGATGTTTGTAAGTAATTCTATTGAGATCCCTTATTTAAGATAATGCTTTCAAAGATGTGGATACATTTAGATTAGACTTAGGTTTTTTAGGTTATTTTTATTCATATTAGAATCCAAATTGTCAACTCAGTTGGCAAATCCTTTGTTACCTTATGAGACAGGCATACCTTCTAAACCCAAAGGCACATTCTGCAACGGTGCGGACCTCCATTGATTTTACAGCTCTTTGGACCGGTCAGGGGAGATCTGAGGATCTCTTCAACCGCTCCATGTAAAATCAGGGAAGGTAACGAAAATTGGGTCTGTCTTTCAGAAACTGGAGCAATTTGGACATATGATACTGCATGCCTGGATGTGATATCCCCTGCCTGCCATGCAGTATGAGACGAAAATCTCTGTGGATGGTGAAGACATGCCCCATTGCTGGACCACTCTCATTTCATTGAGTTACTCTCTTTTGAGTTGCAGGTAGTCCTTCCAATGGCATGGAGAGGGGCAGGGGAATGACATCAAGACAGGAAGTTAATAGGATTTGGTAACTGTTAGCCAGAAATAGCAGCTTCCATAAGGTAAACAGTCTGCCACTTACTGTCGAACAAAATAACGTCAAGCAGTTACTGTGATTATAAAACGTAAAAATCGAAATCTATAGATGTAAGCTGACGGTAAATACTTCAGTTCAGAAACCCAAATAACATAACACCAACACACGCGCCTCAAGAAAAAATGCAATTTCATTATATCAAGGACTAGAGAAGAGGTTAAACATTAAATCTAATTTTCAGCCTCTGCCAAAGCCCACAATCGAGAGTACGCTGCACACGATAACTGGACACAACAAAGTAGTCCCATGTTTCAGGACAGCTTCAAATAAATCACTGCGTGACAGATCTTTTATTACTCTGAACAGGTAGGTGACAGCACAGACTGAACAAAAGCCCAAGGTTCACAAGCGCTACACGGTATGGTATGTGTGTTAGCTCATGCAGTCTGCATGTGGTTATAAACAATAGCCCAATGTTAGCATGTGTGCGACTATTGTACAGCACAAGGCCAAAGAGCAAGGATCAAGAAAAAGAACCATGCCCTTCAACTGTCCCGA
The DNA here is from genome assembly GCA_023333645.1 of Sceloporus occidentalis. Lineage (NCBI taxonomy): Eukaryota > Metazoa > Chordata > Lepidosauria > Squamata > Phrynosomatidae > Sceloporus > Sceloporus occidentalis. The sequence continues at coordinate 1,089,079 of JALMGF010000033.1, forward strand.
TTTGGGTGGGACAGTACAGAATTTTGGGACTCTGTCCCACCTATCCCTACTTCTGTCCTGTCATTTTGGATGTAGCATGGACAGATCCAGGGGGCAACAAGCCAATTGTCCCCACCGTGGGAAAGTGTGTGTGTCTGGGTGTGTTAGTGTGTGTCTGCTTATGTATGTGTCTGAGTATGTTAGTTTGTTTGTCTGCTTTGTTTGTAAGGAACTAACTCCGGGAAGTCAGGGTCCCCCACCAGCCACTGAAGAAACCACACTGCCACCTTATTGATTTGGTACCCTGACCTTGGCTGTGTTATACGTGATCTCCACTATTCTGAACCTGACCCTCAGCTGCTTCCCACTTCCAGGTCTCCCAGAGTTTGTTCCGTGTTAGCAAGCATGTTCATTCCTGCAACCCGGGTTCTCCTTACTGTACAGATCTAACAGAACAACGGAGCCTACCGTAACCGCTCGGCGCCCCTCATTCTCCTCCACGAGGCCTCTGCCTCCGTCCTGGTGCCGGCACCAGCGAGCGGCTTTAAAACGCCGTCTTTTTTTTTTTTGATGCGGAGGAGAGAGAGGGGCGCCTAGCAACCGCTCGGCGCCCCTCGTTCTCCCCCGCATAAAAAAAAAGACAGCGTTTAACCCCTTGATGGCAATTGCCGGTCCGGGCACGTCACGGAAAATCAAGTCGTTTACGACACGTCTTTAAACGGGTGCAGAAAGCGATCTACTTTCGCTTTCTGCACCCGAACGGTGTTGCTGTAATGCCTCGACCTCGAGGCATTCAGCAACGCCACGATCGGCACTAGGTACCATCTCTGGCCCCTCCCCAGGGCATCAACATCCGCCATACATTGTATGGCGGCGGACGCCCGTTTTAAAAGCATTTAGGAGGCGATCAACGATCACCTCCTAAACTTAAATGGTGTCGCTGGAATGCCTCGATCAGGAGGCATCCAGCGACACCAAGCACTTACCTCAGGATGGACTGTGACCGCTCCGGAGAGCGGTCACAGCCGGCGCTGCCGGTGATCTTCACCATCAGCAAGATGGCGGCGCCCCGGGAAAAAAAACAATAAATATGAAAAAGTTCGCTAGATGGTCTCCAGACCCTCTAGAGAACTCTGGCTCCACTTGCAGGTTGAATACAGGTACTGCGTTCAACCATGCAAATCAATGGAGCCCAGCTTGAGTGCCAGCACCGGAAGTTGTATACGCGTATTGCGTAGATGTCCCCCGCCGGCCCCGCAAGACACCCGGGAGTCTGCTCTGGTAAGTCGGGGGGGCAGAGTGGCAGCATATCTCGGGGGGGGAGGAGGAGGACAGTGGCAGCATATCTCGGGGGGGGAGGAGGAGGACAGTGGCAGCATATCTCGGGGGGGGACAGTGGCAGCATATCTCGGGGGGAGGACAGTGGCAGCATATCTCGGGGGTGGAGTGGCAGCATATCTCGGGGGGGGAGACAGAGTGGCAGCATGTTTTTTTGGTGCTTTTTTAAAGAAAAAAAAATTTTCTTTAAAAAAGCACCAAACTTTTAGGGTGCGGCCTATATACGGGGGCGGCCTATATCCGAGCCAATACGGTATATAAAATATATATATTTTTGTGAGAAAGTCCTAAAATTAGCATATTAGCTTAAAACTATTCTCGCATGGAAAGAGTTAAAATACTGGCATATTAAATGCCCATGGGGTGTCTACTTTTAAAAAATGTATGATTTGATGGGGTAAATTAAAGTGGCCGGTGTCACGGTCAGGACTACTTGCCAAGCCGTGACTGTGTGGAGGGTGTGGGCATGAAGGGGTTAATAGCACCAGGCCTCTGGATTTACTAACTTCACCCCTTAACACGGCATCAGTTATACCAAATTAACCCCCAAATCCTGCCTGTATCCCCCCAGGTAGTCTGCCACCACTCACAATTTTGATACCGGATTCGTGAGAAATCCGAATTAGAACCTTTATCTCTATATATATATCAACCCACCCTGGGCAACCAACATATATATATATATCCCGTAGAACTTAATAACAATACGGTAACGTGTTATCCTCTCTTAGGGTTTGTGGATATCAATACTAGAGCCCAAAGACAGACTTAGATTTTGAATATTTTAATAACAAAAAGACAAAGATTACACAGTGCCAGAATTACAAAAAGCAAGACATACAAAATAAAAAAAACAAACAGTTCTTAAAAACAATGGGACTTAAACACTGGACCCTCACTCACAAGTTTCTCCAATAAGCAGGCCTGTGGGAACTCCTTAAGTCCAGACGGTTTCTAGATGTTGTTCTGATCACAGAATATCATGGAGTTCTGCTTTTCGGTCGCTGCATTGTCCCTAAATCAGACTCTGTTTCAAGAAAACACCCCTCTGACCACATGACCAATTATATGACACCTTTTCCAAGAATTGGTTCCCATCTTTGATGTGCCAATAAGTTATGGTGGGGTAAAGGTAAGGGAAACCCCTCCACTTAAGATAGGAATGGAATTCCTATAACTCAGGGTCCTTATCTGCTAGGCCATGAATCACCACAGGGGTCCTCTGGGAAGATGACACCTCTAGCCAGAACAGATACAGAGGGGATGCACAAAAACACATTTAAATCAACCTCAGATTAACTCATTGAATGCTTAAACAAAGAAACTAACCACCTCTGCTGGGTTACCCTTCCATGCATCCACTACATTATATGAGTTAATCATGACAGCCGGGTTCAACAATGTCCCAATTAACACGGGGGGAAGGATGGCCACACACCTAATTTCCAATTAGAAAAATGCACACGTACCAAATGTGGCCTTTTAGTTCCCCCAAAAAATGACAAACCCATGCATGTGGGGTATCACTGTACTCAGGAGATGTTGCTGAACACATATTGGGGTGTCGTGTGACAGCGGCATATACCAGGAGCTGTAAATTCATACATAACATAGGTGTGTGTGGGAAAAATACACACAAAAGAATACTACTGCAAACTTTGAAAAAATTCTGGTGGTAAAATGTGTGCATGCAAAGAGTTAAAATACCAGCATTTAAAATACCCTGGGGTGTCTAGTTTTCAAAAATATACGGTTTTATTGGGCACACTGAAATGGCCCGGCTCAAAGATGTACCAAATAGGGCATGGGCAGTGGATCCCAAATGCCAAAGTTCAACATTGAAAAATGCGCATGCCCCAAATGTGGCCCTTTTGCCCCCAAACAGCCAGGCAAAATCATTCATGTGAGGTATCGCTGTACTCAGGAGATGTTGCTGAACACATATTGGCGTGTTTTGTGATAGTGACTTATACAAGAACCTGTTTATTCATACCTGAAGTAAAATGTGTGTGACAAAACAAATGCAAAAAAATGACTACCACAAAGTTTGACAAAGGCTGATGGTAGAATTAGTGCTTGGAAAGGGTTAAAATACTAGCATTTGGAATACCCTGGGCTGTCTAGTTTTCAAAAATATATGACTTGATGGGGTAAATTGCATTGGCCGGCTTCAAATATACCCGAAATGGCACATGGGGGGAAGAATTACCAGATTTGGAAAAAATGGCTTTGAAATAGCAAAACGCTACCTGTACTTATTGCCCCATAATGTGTAGAAAAAAGCAAAAAAAACCATAAAAACATTGGGTATTTCTAAACTCAGGACAAATAGTAGAATCTATTTAGCAGGTTTTTTCATTACCTTTTATAGATGAGTAAAAAAATTTTCACCATATTTTATACTTTTTTTAATTGTAAATAATATGATACAATCAAGACAATGTCATCTAAAGAAAGCCCTTCTTGTCCTGAAAAAAACAATATCTAATGTGTGTGGGTTCAGTAAACGGGAAAGAAGAAAATTACAGCTAAACACAAGCAGCGCAGAAATGTTAGAACGGCCATTGTCACGAAGGGTACAAAAAGTAAAATCAGCCTTTGTCACGAAAGGGTTAAAAGCCACCCGCTGGTGCCCCCTGCTTCAGTGCTGAGCGCCGAAATATGACGTCTTATTAAGGCGCTCAGCAGTGAAGCAGCGGGCACCACAGCAGTGCAAGAAGGCAGAAGCCTCGTACTCCCGTCGCTGGACCTCAAGGTGAGAACTACAAAGGGGGAGAGGGGTTAGGGAGTGATAAGGGAGGGAGAGGGGTTAGGGAGTGATAAGGGAGGGAGAGGGGTTAGGGAGTGATAAGGGAAGGAGAGGGGTTAGAGAGTGATAAGGGAAGGAGAGGGATTAGAGAGTGATAAGGGAGGGAGAGTGGTTAGAGAGTGATAACGGAGGGAGAGTGGTTAAAGAGTGATAAGGGAGGGAGAGGGGTTAGAGAGTGATAAGGGAGGGAGAGGGGTTAGAAAGTGATAAGGGAGGGAGAGGGGTTAGGGAGTGATAAGGGAGGGAGAGGGGTTAGGGAGTGATAAGGGAAGGAGAGGGGTTAGAGAGTGATAAGGGAAGGAGAGGGGTTAGAGAGTGAAAAGGGAGGGAGAGTGGTTAGAGAGTGATAACGGAGGGAGAGTGGTTAAAGAGTGATAAGGGAGGAGAGGGGTTAGAGAGTGATAAGGGAGGGAGAGGGGTTAGAAAGTGAGAAGGGAGTGATAAGGGAGGGAGAGGGGTTAGAAAGTGATATAAGTAAAGAGTGGATTAATGTGTGCATGCATTGAGTGAATGAGGGAGAGCATGAGTTAATATGTGAATGTTTTGTCTGAATGAGGGAGAGCATGAGTTAATGTGTGGATGAATTGTCTGAATGAGGGAGAGCATGAGTTAATGTGTGGATGAATTGTCTTAATGAGGGAGAGCATGAGTTAATGTGTGGATGAATTGTCTGAATGAGGGAGAGCATGAGTTAATGTGTGGATGAGTTGTCTGAATGAAAGTGTGAATTAGTGAGTGACTGTAAAAGTGTTTGCGTGTATCATAGATGTATAATTGTGGAAGGGCAAAGATGGCACTAGCAGGAGGTTTGAGCCTTGGGGACCAAGATGGCACAGGCAGGGTGTATATGGGACAAAGATGGCACAGGCCGGACTGTTTGGGGACAAAGTTGACTTGTGTTGGGCTATTTGGGGACAAAGATGGCAAATCTTATGTGTGTGTAATTTGGGTGCTGGTCAGGTTCTATGCGGGCAGTGTGGACACCAGGGCTGGCTTTGGGGTGTGCAACCTGTGATCTGTGTCTGTAGGGGGTTTTAAATATACCTTTTAATGCCGAGTTTTTATGTGAATTCCAATTGATCTATACCTGCAAAGCTGGGTTTTTGTGTTATTCTGTAGATCCATATCTGCTATGCTATGTTTCCATACATTATTTATGTATACCTGCAAATACAGGGTTAGTATGTCTTATTCAGTTGATTAATACCTGCAATGCTGTTTCCATGTATTTATTTGATCTATACCTGCGATGCTACGTTTCATATATTATTATTGTATACCTGCAAATATAGGATTTGTATGTCTGATTCTGTTTATTTGATATATACCTTCAGTGCTGAGATCACAAGTGAATTTCAATTGATCTATACATGCAAAGCTGGGTTTGTGTGTTAATGTGTTGATCTATACCTGCTACCGGCAGCAGGGTCTAATATTTATATATATATATTTATATATATATATATATATCGGCTGCAGGGACTAATATTAATATATATATCGGCAACTGGGGCTAATATTAATATATATGGGCAGCAGGGGTTAATATATATATATATATATATATATATATATCAGCAGCAGGATCTAATATTAGGCCCTGAAATCATTTAGTGCAAAAGTTAAGGTATTGTGTTGTTTAAAGGATTTCAAGGATTAGTCGTACTAAATTGTGGCTTCAGGCTTCCCATGTTGAATGATCAAGTATTGTATTGTCCAATAACAAAAGTATCATTCCATAGCACATTACTTTTGGCTATATATATATATATATATATATATATATATTTCTTTTTTTTTTCAGTGGTATGATTTAATGGTGGGAATTATTAATGCCCCCCCAGTTTGACTGTGGTATCTTGTGTGCCCCCCCCTATATACTGTTTCTAGAGTCGCCACTGACAGTAGTACAAGAGCTTTGTAGGAGGAGACATAATATTACAAAATAAGGAGAAATGAACAATGAGAACAAGCAAGGATTATGAAGATATCAGAAATTAAGAGAAGAACGAGGAGAGAAGAAAGAAGATAACAGCAAGAAGATAGCACCAACTGGAGGAGTGGGATTCTCAGCATCAGGGGAAGACAGTATTTGGTGGAGTACCACCCCTAAGATCTGAATATAAAGCAGTTTGCTTTTTCAGACTTTTTTCCGATAAAAACCTCGCCTGTGGGGGTATTTCATATACAGAAGTTCTAGAAATTAAAATATGGCTTTTTGTTAGATGAAAAACGCTGCCCAAATTTTAGTACCATATGGATATCAGCCTTCATAATAGGCTTGAAGGATTAATGCACACTTATCTGTGACTACAACTTCCCTGCTTCATGAAATGAAAACCATTAAGAACACATTAGTGACGTCTGAGAGAATACTGTTTTGTGTAATTGAAAGGTTAAAACTGCATTATTTATTAATCTGTGCCCTCTGCAAAATATTATCTTTATAAAACTGCAGCTTTTTCTTAGTAGATCAGTTAACTAGTAGCATCATGTGGATGTAAATGTGTTATATTAGTGTCCCGTTAAAGGTTTCTGGGCTTTTATAAGTGAGACATCCCATGAATGCCTAGTGATAAACCAAGGGTCGTGATACATGGGTACACAGATCGTTGTGCCCACCCACCTTGCACTATGTCTACTCATATAAGCTGCACCCACATAAAATGTATCAGTACTACCATAACATGTCCTGATTATCCAAGGATAAGAAACAATTATTCTATCAAAGTATGCTGTACCTATCCATGCAACAAGGTACCTAGTAGCTACTTTTTTATTTTTGTAGTTAATTATGTAGGCATTAGGATAGAGCTGAGAATGTTAAAATAAGTGAGTCATATGTTTAATCCTATTAAAATTATATGGTATCTGAGCTTTTATAGATCTCCTAAACTAAAAAGGGATTATTTGTTCCAAGATACTATGAACATAAATGGCCCATAAAGTTTCTGAATGACTTTGACAATTTTCTTTAAAAAAGATGTTAACAATTGAAACAGGAGGATGATTTGCTATTTTGGTTGTGGTTGCAACGGATAACACGTAGAAGGGGAAAAAAAGAAATCCAAACTAGATGAAAAGAAGTGCACATTGAAGTCATGGGTGTATTGTACTCTGAACTAATTAGGAAGATGCTGGGATGGTGTTCTTATGTATGTCTTCATCAGAGAAGCTATCAGGTCCCTGACTTCCTTTCCCTGAATGCTATGGCAGAGATCAAATTCTATGTTCCATACGCAGCTACGGTTATTTCCTGGTCATATGTCTAGAGTCTCGTTCTTTATTTCCCTCCTGAAAGACACGGCCCTAGGCCAGATGCCGCCGGTACTGAAAGGCAATTGTAAAAGTTTTATTTTATACATTTTATTTTATACAGTGGGAAGGATTTGACAGAGACAACCATCCTTGTAAAAACACAGAAATAAACTTTTACTATAAAGCGTTCAAATGGTACGGGCAAGCTTCATCAGTTAAAATGGATCAAACTTCTAATATATCTGCACACACAAATTAATCAGAACACCAAAAAAACTAAATAAAGAGTCTATGCAGTGTATGAATCACCATTAAGCTGACAAATGTTTTGTTCCTGAGATCTGGCATACTGTTTACATTGGTTACCATATATTTTATAACAGTTACATTGTTAAAGCCTCTCCTTACTCATATATAGTGAAGGGAAAAATGATTTTATCCCCTGCTGATTTTCTACGTTTGCCCGCTGACAAAGACATGATCAGTCTATAATTTTATTTGTACAGTGAGAGACAGAATAACCACAAAAAAATCCAGAATAGCACATTTTAAATAAGTTATAAATTGATTTGCATTTTACTCAGTGAAATAAGTGTTTGACCCCTTTGCAAAACATGACTTAGTACTTGGTGACAAAACCCTTGTTGGCAATCACAGAGGTCAGACGTTTCTTGTAGTTGTCCACCAGGTTTGCACACATCTCAGGAGGGATTTTGGCCCACTCCTCTTTGCAGATCCTCTCCAAGTGATTAAAGTTTCAAGGCTGACGTTTGTCAACTCGAACCTTCAGCTCCCTCCACAGATTTTATATGGGATTAAGGTCTGGAGACTGGCTAGGCCACTCCAGGACCTTAATGTGCTTCTTTTTGAGCCACTCATTTGTTGCCTTGGCCGTGTGTATTGGGTCATTGTCATGCTGGAATACCAATCCACGACCCATTTTCAATGCCCTAGCTGAGGGAAGGAGGTTCTCAAGATTTGACCGTACATGGCCCCATCCATTGTCCCTTTGATGCGGTGAAGTTGTCCTGTCCCCTTAGCAGAAAAACACTCCCAAAGCATAGTGTTTCCACCTCCATGTTTGACGGTGGGAATGGTGTTCTTGGGGTCATAAGCAGCATTTCTCCTCCTCCAAACACAGTTGAGTTGATACCGAATAGCTCGATAGGACAAATATGGCTTGGACAAACTGTTTGTGGGCACTGACAAGCTCTCTGGGGACAAAGATGGCACAGGCAAGCTGTTTAGGGGCAACAATGTACAGGCAGGCTGTTTGGGGGCACTAGCAGGTGTGTGTAAGGGCAGCGTATATAGTCAGTTCATATGTGTGTGGCAGTGTATATGGACAGTTTTGCCCCTATAAGAGTATTCCTTGTTGGTCAGGTAATACATAGGCTGCTCCTCCATCATCATATTCGTTTATTTAGGTAATTCTGCTGCGTAGCCACTTTACAGACATTTCGCAGGGACAAGTCTACCAATTATGAGGCCCTCTCTTAGCTGAGAATCTTTGGTGCCACGCATAGTTGTGTCCCGGATTAGCAAGTTTCTGATGTTGCCACGAATGTTCACAGCTCTATGGTACATTCATCTATCTCTTCCTTTTCTTTCTGATCTTATATGAATACATTGTAACTTTCCACTGTCTAATTTAGACATTTATTACACCCTCCCTGCCTTTTCCTCACGATAGAGGAACAGCAAATTAAGTATAGCATTAACTCCTTGTCTCTTCAAAGGGTTAACTTTATTTTTAGCCCCCGTCATCCCACAGGACACAGGATGGAAGCCATTAGGGAAAAGTACTGGTAGACTCTGTACCCATTCTGTGGACCTCATTTGATGTATTTTTCTCTTCTTTATTTGAAATAGTGTGTATTTGCATTACAGGGATTTGGTAAATGCAGTTTATTAAACAAGATGTACCCAGTCGTGTTAGATGTGTTACATGTTTATAAACTCTGCGTTTGTTTGAGATCAAGTTACAAGACCATTTATTTGAATAGTTTTCATTAATTCAAGCAAATGTAATTAGTGGTAATCTGTTTGAGCTGCCTAGGCCCCCTCCACATATGTGGTTACCAGCGCACCAGAGTGAAGCTCATTTACTGCTGCTGTGTTATGACTCTTCATGAGCTAACTTACCGATAAGAAAGTAATATTTTTAATGTAGCTTACCAACCAGAGAAAAACAGATCAACTAGGAATTAGCCAGCATAGTATAAAATGTCCGAGACGCCTCCAAATTCTATTAGTCGTCCTGAACATCTCAAATTAAAAGTCAGGTAAGTTGCAGCTTCTCCATTTGATATAGTCAAGTGCTTCAGACTCCAGTAATAATGTATTCTTTAACCACTGAATATACTTTAGGAAATATGCACATCTTTTCTTGGATGAGAGATATATAACAGAATAAGGTCATTCTTTAATGATTTTTTAATGGAGAATTCTCACAGCTTTTAGCATAACTACATTTTCATTTTCGAGAGCTTGCTATAAATATATATATATATATATATATATATATATATATATATATATATGTACTATTACTATTTTATTTGTGTATAGAACTTAAATTGTAGGATTTGGCACCGCTGTAAAATCTACTTTAATACAAGACCATTTTTAGATCATTAGATAATTTCAAACATTTCAAAGAGTTTGATGCATTGTTAGTTACTAAAATCGTATTTCTAAACTTTGTGATGTGAAGTCTACATATATGTATTTACTATTCTATATTATTATTTGTCTGTCTAGAACCAATAGAAAAATATAACATCCGAATGAACGGAACTCTGTGCTAGTAGATAATATAATTTTTACCAAGATCAATAGAGGGCATTTAAAATAAATCAATGCGAGTTCCTGAAAATTACAAAACCAAATGCAAGGCAACTGCCATCTGTCCAAGAACTCAAAGCTGTTTTAAAGGTTTAATAGATCTTTAATAAGTTTTTTAAGAACACAGATGGCATGTTTGCAGACCTATTCTTAAAAGTTCCATATTCATTTTAACATTGGGATTATTAATACAAATTGCATGTATAGCTTTGTGTTATGAAGCCATGCTCTATTATTTTTTGTTTTATCGTTGTATGCTGTACAATGTTGAATGGCATCATAAGAGAAATGGATTTAACAGTAATCATAATAGTTGTCAAAACTATATGGGTGTTTCATGAAATTTTGGTGGTAACCAATCTTATATAACCAATTATATAACCAACACAAAAATATATTTACTTAATTGTATTGTCTTGATTGTGATATATTTAATTAATTGTAATTAATTTACAGAAACAAAAGGCAAGGAGGGTCCTGCCTAAAAAGCTTATATTCTGTATATGAGCAAATATTTCCAAGTTTTGTTAATAATGTTGTTGTTAAATATTATCAGTTTTAATGTTATTGTTAATTTTCACTGTTTCCCGTTTGTAGGAGCGCCTGATTGCACTTTAGAAATAAATGTAATGTAATTATTATTATACTGCTTTAGGGATATGTTTAGTGTGTAAACATTCATGTTTCTGCCAATCCTAAATAATGTATTTATTGGGGGGGTTTTTTGTCACTCCAACAATGCTATACACTTACACAAAAATAATGTTCACCCATGTAAACTTTTGTCCCATTCAGAATTTTTGACCGGAACACTTGCCATAAAAACTGAGGCTCAAAAGTTTCTGTAGTTTTAAGTGATTAAGTATTGGAAAAAGTGGAAAAAGTAAAGTAGTAGATTTTATATTCTAAAGAATATACCGGTAATTAATGTCTTGTCTAAGTGGAATAGCACCTTTAAACATGGTGATATTGAGGATGGCATCTATACAAGTTATTATTATTTTTGTGGACGTTAGTTTTTTTTATTTATGATTTATTTATATTCAGTGGACAGTATCTTTGTGTGAGTGCAGTATCTGAAAGTGATGTACATCTATCAGCACTCTAACAAAGGACTTTGCAGCACTTTATTGGAAGTGCTATATGGATTAAGCACTTTAATGCTTATATATATATATATATATATATATATATATATATATATATATATATATATCACAAACTGCACTTTATAAATAAATTTATCTTATTTGAGTTTATTTCATCAACTGCACCTTATTCAAAGTTTACAAACAGAAGCAGTTTTTATTTTTTTATTTTTTATATTTATTCAGATTTTTTTCATTGCTGTTTATACTTCAAGACATCGTCACCAAGTTGCAAATTTTTTTTGCACGTGAACAGAGAATCTACCTCATTAGTACTTCATAAACTGCAATATTTGCACACATCCAGTGTGCACTTTTCCTTTTAAGTGCAATTTCTGTTGTTTGCTGTTCTGTGTTTTTGCTGCTGTTACAAAGCTACTGTACGGCTGGTATTTTTAATTTGATTATTTTGAGAGTAAAGTATCTATTTTTAAGGAAAAGCCATCACATTATATTGTCTCTATAAGTACGATTTGATTGCAATTCTATTATTGTATGTATTTTGCCTTTTATACTCCTTCTAGTTTTACACAAGCACCCTACTTCTTGGTTTACCCTTAAAAAAAATACTCGTGTATTTTTAGCTGAAAATATTGATTCCTATGGCATTAAATTATTTTATTTTTGTTTTCATGTGACAGACTGTTCTTCCAGTTTTGAAGATTGCATTGTTATAAGCTGGTCATAAGCATATACTTTATGTATAAGTGTATGTAAGCATAAACGTCTAAGTATAAGTGCATGTGAACATGGAAGTCTATGTGCAAGTTTATCTGAGCATGGATGTATAGGTACAATGTCCAGGTTAGAAGGACCCTTTCTAAAATATTTTGTACGAGAAAATAGAACAAGTGGTCGCAAGGGTCACCCCGGCTCCCTAGAGGCACGAGCCCCATCACAGTTGCGACCGCTGCGACCCCTGTAGTTACTCCACTGAGTATCAACCTTTCATACATATCACATTATACTTGCAACATTGTTGTCCTGCTATCGGAAACCCCTTATCTAGTCTAGTTAGATTTATGGGGATTGCTGAGTTTTTTTTACATTTCCTTTTGTTTTATACATTATACGCCTGATCCACTCAATTTGACTTTCCCACCTCACATGGAATATTGAGCACAAGTAGTTGGGGACACTGAAACACTTGTATAATTACCATTTTTTGTCTACAACCACAACTCTAGTTTCTAAATATTCGTGTTGCTATAAGAGCAATACGTTTATCTTCCAAAAATGTCTTTGCCATTAATACATGTAACCATCACTCAATATTGTGGTATTCTGTTTACATGATAAATTAAGGTGCATAAAACATACTTCTGTAATAAATTCCAGCAAATGATATAGTTGTATTATTTAATAATACCCATATAAATAATACCAATTTTCCTAAATCCTACAATTACAGTATATTAAATGTATTAAATCAATGTAATAGGAACGGAGATCTTAAGGACAGTCATGTCAATTGGTTTTTTTCTATAAATTGGGGGCAGCTGGGGGTGGTGACCATGTGAAGATGTCTTTCAGTTCTTACTCCTGTACAATTGTTTCCAATAGATAAACCATTTAAACATGCTGAAAGTCTCAAATTGTGATGAACGCTTAAAAGTATTTTAATAAACTACAGATGTTTAATTCAAATTATAATTTTCTATCTTTTTGTTCATAGAATGGGAGTCTTTTTGATGGGTTTGGTTCTTTTCTGCATTGCCTTCAAACATGCTGCCCCTTTGTGCCTATTGACTGAATATACCATGTTTGTGGAGAAAAAAGAATGTGCCTATTGTCTCGCTGTTAACACCACAATATGTTCAGGATACTGTACCACACGGGTATGTTATTCTTTTGTGTTGCTGTCTTTTCAAATATCAAAAATGCATAGATATTTCAAATCATCATGTACTTTGTTAAAAATGTATTTCTGGAACTCAGTACATAATGTTGCGTTCGCTAAATATGAATTGGATCGCATTGATATATACCCATCTGATAAAAACCTTTTCATTCGTACCTTTCTCACTACATGAGTAAAGAGCTTTCAATGTTTTTAATATTAAAATAGTGCTTAGACTTTAATTTCTATATTTTTTTTTTAAAAAATGATAAAAAAGGGAAAAACATTATTTAAACAAGTATTAAACATTAAACAAGTATTTCCATTGCAATGAAAACCGTTATTGGAACAGCTTAAGAACCTATGTAGCCAAAAGATTTCTTTTTATGCTTTTAATACAAAAACTTATTGTGATTTTAGTTTGTTCATTAGGTTAGGGGATTCTAAGCTTGGTGCAAAAATTTCATATATATTGTGAATGTTATTATTTTGCTCCTGTATAGAAAGACCTTCTCTGAGATAGGTAAACCTTCCCCATAATGGAAGAATTCAATGAAAAGCTAATGGCAGGAGAGTTACAGTTTCATCTTCGTGTAAATTGATGCTCCAACACTAGCGCACATTTAAATTGATGAGAGTTTTTGCCTATTACACGATGCATTATTCAGAGCCAGCTAAACTGTTTTTGCAGAGAAATTTGACAGAGATGGGCCTTTATAATACATAATTAATTAATGGATTTGAAACAACTCTGCTGCCAACACCCGCTTTGTTGGACAAACCCTTTTAACAGGGTTCACTGTTGCAACACTAATTCCAAAATTTTTCTGAATTCTCATAATCTCATGGTTCTTTTTCAAAGTTTTGGATTTTTTATGCATAAAACTCTTTTCATCTATATTGAATTACATGTATCATTTACCTCCCTAGTCTGTATCCAACATAATAATGCTCTCTTTGTTTTTTTGCTAGGATCCAAACTTGAAGGAAGGACGTCCTAAATTCCTTTTTTCTCATAATCAGAATGCCTGCATATACCATGAATATATTCACAAAACTATTACCATTCCTGGTTGCCCTATGCATGTTGATGCACTTTATACATATCCTGTGGCCATAAGCTGCAAGTGTGGCAAATGTAACACAAACTACAGTGACTGCATTCAGGATATGATCAAAACAAATTACTGTACAAAACCAAAGAAGTCCCATTATATCAGCTTCTCCAATTATATCCAATAGAAACATCTTGTTTGGGCAGTTGAAATGCAAAAGCCCACAATTCTTCATAACTGTATATCTTTAGTGTAGAAATTCAAGTCAGTCTTTGTTACATTCAGCATTATTGGTGGTATATTTATATCTGTTTGTGATAAATATGAGGCTTCTTTTTTTCACTCAAAAGGAATATCGTTTTGTTGCATAAGCAAAAACATGGCCAAATCTAAGCCTGTGAACCAAGTATCCATTTTCCAGAAATTACTTTATATAGCCTCAAATGTCAAATTTACACATTGTTGAATGTTATTAACATAATAAATTATCATATTTGCATTTGGGTGCAGAGAAAAACTCATCTAAAAAAAAAAAGTACAAATTTTTGATATGTCAGAAAACATAGATTAATGTGGTATATGCCACACTAATACTACCAACGTTTGGAGGAACGTAAAAATACAACTTGTATTTACAAATACAAATTTAAAATAGGTATAACTAAAATGACTAAATGCTGCAAAGTGTATACATAGCAAGTTGCCATTTAAAATACTCGGAGCTGGTAAAATCACCAAAAGTGCAAATTTTCTTTTAAAATTATATTCAATTCTGAGCATGAACTTTTTAATCATTGCAGTTTTCCTAAGTGTGCATTGTACCAATTATGACAATAAAATCAATTGAACATTTGTTCTGAAGTTGGGTTTCTTTTGGTACATTATATGTTGTTTTAAGCACTGGCTTAACTTCTAGGAAAAATCAGAACACATACTTTTGACACACCATAGCACCATACGCTGACAAACATGTACATACACATACCATGTACATACACACATACACTAACACTATATGCCGACACAAATGCATTCATGTTACCACCCACACATGCTAACACCAAATACTAACATGTACTCTTGCTAACTCCATACACTAACACGCACACCATACATTGAGACATTAACACTCTACCACCATACACTTACACCTATACATACACAGTCCAATACTATACACTAACACTCATTGTCAGGACATTGTTGGATAGGAGTAGATTTGCAGGGGATACCTGGGGCTATGTATGTACTCCACAATGCATGATACCGGATGGGAAGCAACAGACGGGCTAAGAGAAAACACAAACAAGGCTGGTTCAAAAGGTAACAGTCTGTAATGATACTGATGGAGTACAGCAGCCATATCAGCAAGGTCTTCTGCTAGAAGTAACCCCTCGTTACCCAGGTGGTTGAGCCCTTGAGCTTTGAGTAGCAATCTGGTCTCTGGCAGAGCTGAGAGGCTGGGACTGAATGTAGAAGCGTAATCGGGCAAGCCGAGGTCAGGAGGTAGGAGAAGGCAGCGAAGTTAGGCAGTCCAGAATCGATAACAGGTAAGTAGAGATCAGTAGCAGGCAGGAACCACAATCTGGCAATGGTATAGTGACGGCTGCTTTTATAGGCAGAGAGTCAGACACAGCTGAGGAGAGTTGGAAATTATAACAAGGTTCATGGTTACCACCAGAACTGAGAGGCTAAACTGTGAGAACCGCTGGCGAAACGGTAAGGAAGAAAGCCAGTAACATGGAACTCAAACAGTCTCAGTTCCTGACACAGTCTCTAGATCAGGTAAATGCAAACAGAGAAATCGCACAGCGGATGTGCCATTACAGATGTTTACTTGTGTGTGTGAGTGTGTGTGCACCTGTGTGTGATCATGGATGTGCACTTGTGTGTGCGTGAGCATGGATGTGGGCTTCTCTGTGTGTGTGTGAGCATGGATATGGACAGGGGCTGCCCTAAATCTTAATAGAACGGCCAGCCGAGTGGCCGATGAGCCACCATGGCCGTCTTTAATGCAGGACAAAAGCCTGCATTAACCGTGATCACAGACGCCCTGCCATTTACCTGTGCGTTTCTCGCTGTGCGAGCAGCGTCTCTTGTTCCACCAAGGACAAGCAGGAAACCAGCAGAGTCACGGGACTTTACATCACGACACATGACTCCGCTCCGACTTTCCCGGGCGGTACAAGAAAAAAAACGCAGAGGGATGCAGCGGCTCCTGCAAAAGTCTGCGAGTGTCACAGAGTGATCAGCAGTTCAGGTAAGGGCGTGATTGAGGGAATGAATGAGTATCTGTAAATAAGGAAATTAATATATGAGTGAGTGAATGCATCTTTGTGAATAATGAATGAATGAGTGAATACGTGTGTGATTGCATGGATGTATAAGCGGGGGGAAAGCATTGCACGGGGAGGCTGTTTGAGGATATCACAGGCAGGTTGTTTGGGGGCAAAGGTGGGAAGTCCTATGCTTCCATTCTGGGTGTTGGGCAGATCCTGTGAGTGGAATCTGGGTGCTAAGGGGAGAGGCATTAATTCACGAGAGGGTGCTGGCTGGGGGCATCATATAAATCAATACTAAAGGGGGGACTGGGCGGTAGGATAAACATACAATGTGGGGCTAGCTGGGGGCAATACACAAGGGTGTGGGCGCATTAGGGTGACTGCATTGGCCATGTTTTCCAGGACACATATAGCTTTTACATTCTGTTGACCTGCAGTTTGGGTGATGTTTAGACTCATGGAAGGAACAAACTAGTCAGATATACATTCCCCATACTGCAGGGCAGCATTTTATCTATGCTGGCGGCATCAATACACAAGGGTAGCAACTGGGGCTATTACACAAAAGGGGCAAAAACACTAAAAGGGGTGTCAACAACAACGCAGTGTGGAAAATGTTTTCTTTTTTATTATTGTTGTATCTTAGCCCATCTGAGGGGTGTGAGAGCCTGTCCTGATGTGTGTGTCTGTCAGTGTGTCAGAGCCTGACCTTGCATGCGCCATGGTGAAGAACCTAAATCATACTTCTAAGGCTCTTGAGGAGCTACTAATGGATTTAAAAAGGTGCCAAGGAGGCTATATTACAAAATAGAGCTGCCATCAATTACCACTTGTTAAAACAGGCCGCGGTTGTGAGCAGTTCCCCGGTATGTTTTGTTTTAAATCTAACTGACCATTACAAGTCAATTCAGTACCATAGCCAATCCCTCAAAGACCTGGCCCATGGTATTCGACAGGATGTCGATAAGGGGTGGTGGAATTGGCTATTTTCTCGGTTACCCGATCTGCCGCAGATAAAAACACACATAGGAGGTATCATACTGTTTTTAGCAGCTTGTATCTTTTGTGTTGCCGTATTCAATGCAATCTCCTTCAGTTATTCTCCAGCCAAGGGCCCAAGTGGTGGACATGACATTTGCCATGTTCAAAAGAAAAAGGGAGGAACTGTATGAGATATAAGGTTAAACTTCACTTTAAGACAGATGGATCGTTCATCAGATACTGGAATGTTCCAGAATATGAAAACTGCTGATACTGTGTATAGTACAGGCTAGCGAGACTTTATGCATTGTCCAGAAAGAGAAAAGGATGTTATTTATCACTGAAATGTAAGAGGCCCCACATTCTTTAGAGTGTATGTAACTGTCCCTAAATTCTTGAAACTAGACCCCAAGATGCTTGAAACCACTCGCATGCCCAAATAGGGAAGCCCGACCCTTTTAAGACAAAGATATAAAAGGTTTGAGAAAATGTTTATCTTTAGAGCTTGCATATTACTGCTATGTAACCTGCATGTTCTCTTCGCAAATACATTTTCTTCCTGTTTTACCAAAAGTTCACTCATCGCCTGTTGGACTTTATTACGGATCGAGGAGTCAGACAGTTTTGCAAACATTTTTAAGATGTTACGTCTGGGGGAGGTGTGTTCTGGTCTAGCATCTGTCCAATAACAGGCTATGGAACAAGACCCTATGTTTGGCCGCCGCATTAAATACCAGAGGAAATATGGCTATATGACTTACTTCCCTAAAAATACTACCCACTTCCCCACCACAAAAAATAGCACCAACACAAAAATCCAAACCAACTTTTTATTCACCTGATAAGGATATCAAACATCCATATTAACAACACTACAGGTGCTGCAAAATAAAGCAAACTACAATCTGCAACCATATATCTACTATCCTTTGAAGAACATTATTTAAAATATGTCTATTATTCTTTGTATATAAACGTAAAAAAAAATGAAAAAGTTAACTGATATTTAAACCTATTTACATACAATATACCATTTTTTTTCTTCTTCTATATAGAATTTTAAAAGTCCATTATTCTTTTGTTTTTTTACAAAGGTTAAAAAGAAAAAAAGCACCAATCGTGTAAAAGGTTGACATAATGATTCTATCCACAATTAGACTTGTACATACACAATGCATGAACAAGATCTACTATCGTTTCAAGTTTCCAACCCAATTTAGTTTAGTTTATCACAGCAAATAGTAAAACCCCAAGTTGATTTTTCAACCATCTGTAAGAGTTCATATTTTAAAAGGCAATTAAAGTACATTTAGAGGATGTATACATTTTATCTAAAAATCTCTCAAATTGTATGTACTGTAGCTAACATATCAAAGTGTTTTATATGTGACACAAAGATCAAGTATAAAGGAAAAATTAGTAGCACTAAAATGTGAAACTGGACTTGCATAACATGTTATTGATCCAGTGGCATTTTATGTGAAAAGGTCCTTTGAGAGGAAAACTTTACATTTTCCCCAAACTAGTTTTCAAAGAACCATTACAAGACCAGGACTCAAGGTTATTAGTTAAACCGTGCAAAACTTTCAGATCCACTCATTTGTTCCAAAAGTGTAGCCTAAGCCTACTTCATTCATGAACATATGTTTTAATGTCAGACTTTGAGGTTAAAAACATAACTCAACAAATGAGATGAAGCCAACTATTGCCTTCTCCTAGTGTAAAAAGTGGCATAAAGGCTGGAGGAATTTTATTGGACTCCACCATTGGTTGCTAAGGTAATAAAACCATTTTCCAAGTTTGCACTAGAATTGTTCTTTATCAAGACCCAATGAAGGCAAATCCATTGTCCCCACTTTGCCTTAATGTGGAATTCTAAAAAGATTTTTGTAGCTTTGACAAGAAATCCCACACACTTACCCCATTCGTATGTATCAAAAACACAGTGCTATTTGTTTGTAATTTACATTTTATAAAACATAAAAATATGTACAGAAACATGTAGAGATTGTTTTTTGTTTGAGGCAACAATTGTAGCCGTATTTTAATTCTCCTTAGAAACATAGCTACACTTTAAACAGAATTGGCCCCCATGAACCACAACAAATAATTTTGCCCTTTGAGAGCCAAATGAGTAACCTATACATGCACTGAAAGGTGTTCTCAAGCTCATAGCATTCAGACTGTTTATGCAGGATATCTGTCCACAAAACAAAAAATATAATATATGTTTTAAAGGAAATTATCATCACATAAAGAGCATTTCTGGTTTAAAAGTGAACTAATCAGCAGGAACATCGTGTTGATTGTTTGATGTCTGCTTCACCACCTGATACATAACCCTCTATGTATCTGCAGGTGAAAACCAAATGCCCAGTATTACTAATACACTTAAACACATACTTTTGCTTGTCATATGCCAACATGCTCTTTTTGCATCATCTAGCGAAGGAGCTTAAAACTCATTTGAGCATTCCAGCTTCTATAAAGCCACCTGAAGAAATACCTACACATGGAAGCCGGAAATTTGAATGCTACTCTCAGCATCCGGCATATAATATACTTGACTTAGTGAGGCTCTTCTTTCTACTACTTTCACTACCTTGTAAGTCTGTATTCAGATTGATAATTATAGCCGTATTCTAGTGTTCCTTGGAACATATGTGGAACTATTTAATAAACCGTGTTGAGTTAGTTTCACCTCCATTTATAATCTAAACTTTCCGTTTATACTTTACACGTATGATTTCAGTATATTTTAACAATGCCTTTACTGTGATAACCCCACGATGTATCACCTTTAACATACAGGTACTCCCAAGCAAGTTGAGTGTTCCACCTAATAATCTGAGCCTCCAATGACTGTTCTTCTACAGAGCATGTGCAGTAATCAAGCAAAGGTTTTTGTTTTAGCACTTTAGTAAGAACACAATAAACAGACCTGAAGTCAATGGTATTGTACACAATAATGCATAGTGTACGTGCCATGCACATTGTATAATTACATATTGTATTTTTCAGTATAAGTTGGGCTATTCGTGAGGAAGTCACCTTTGTTTTATGACAAGTTTCCTTTAAGAAAATGGGCACATCTTATTGCATCACCTATTTTGAAATGCATCTTTCATGAAAAGAGGGCATCATTTTAGATGGCAGTAAATTGCATCTATACATTTAATTAATTATATATCTGAGCAACTTTTCCAGATCTTTAAGTAAAATTATACTGGGTGGGCTGCTCACATCAGCAGTTCCTCACAATGCTTAACTTGTGAACTCACACTGAAGCGAATGGTAGAGGACAAATACAGCCCATTCATTAGCATAAGAATGACATTTAAGGCTTTAGTGTTGTGTTCATTTGATTTGGCTAGTACAGTGTATAGATAGACTAGACTAAGATTCTAATCTACTTCACAGACAAATTATAAAAAAACGGACTTTTAAGACCAAACAAAATAGGGAATGCTTTAACAGCGACAGTTTCTCATTATTGCTGTAGCTTTGTGTTACTGCTACAGCAACCGAGTGCCAATGTCTATGATAAGAAAGTGCTGAAAGATTCAAAACGAATATCACAGACAAACACGCTACATAATTTCAGTGCTATGAGAAAGTCTAGTGGTCTATACAGCACAATAGTGGATTGTTTCACCAGACCCGACAAATGCTGTAAAATGTATTGGCTCGTCATGGTTAATTTAAAACCTCCACAGTTCCTGTCCAGAGGAATGTATGCTTTTAAGACGTCAATCTGTTCAACTGGGCAAATTCAATGAGGGTTTCTCCCACACCTAAAAAGTATATAACTTGGGCTATACCAAATAAAGGGGCAATAACTAATGCTCGGCATCCAGACCCTTTCAAAAAAGCTGATGGACCTTCCTTGATCCAGATTTTCCTGTGAGAGAAAAAAAAAACAACAATGTATTACATGGATGAATTGCAATGGTCAGTAATATTAAATCTGAATAATAATAATAATTTTCTGATGAATTCCAGAAAAACTACACGACGTTGGGTCAAACGTTAAAAGTTCAACAGGGATTACATGCACCTCATCCATGTATACTTTTGCCTAGGAAACTGTATTGTGTATTAAACAGTGTCCTGAACAGTTCTGTCTGGCTAGATGTGTGCTTACCTGATGCAGTCTACAATCCCATTATAGCTCTCTTCATTTGCTCCTTTATTTAAGGATTGAAGTCGTGTTTTTATCACTGCAAAAACAAAATACAAAAGTGATATATCACACATACATGGAGCACAACACATTTAATGTATACAAATATATACTATATGGACAAAAGTATTGGGACACCTGACTTTTATGACATCGCGTAGAGCATTTGTGAGGTCAGGCACGGATGTTAGATGAGAAATTCTTCTACACCAAACTCAGCCAACCATGTCTTTATGGACCTTGCTTTGTACACTGGGGCACGTTCATGCTGGAATAGAAAAGGGCCTTCCCCAAACTGTTCCCACAAAGATGGAACACAAAATTGTGGCAATGGATCTGATTGAAACACCTGAATTCAATAATTAAGAGGTGTGCCCGATACTTTTGTCCATATAGTGTATTGTGAGACTTCTCACTATGCATTAAGAGGCAGGTAACGTGATCACCAGCCCAACGGAGAAATGTTTCTAGCAGGGCAGCCCCTATTTTCTTCTCAGCTAGACTGTACTGCAACTCAATATGTGTTAATGCTATGATACTTGTAGTACTACTCCGTTATACATTTATAAAAATAAAAAAAATAGTTGGCACGCAGTATATCTTACCATCACAAGGATTGACAGACACAGCTGCAACAGAACCAGCTACACAGCCTGAAACAAACGAGTGCAAGAAAGGAGCCCTGTCATTTGGAGAGGATTTCCCCAGCTGATTGAGATTGGAAAATAATGGGAAGTAGATGATGGAGAATGGTACATCCCTGTTGAAAAGAAAAAAAACGATGTTCAGGAAAAGGGAACCTGCTAATTCCAAGCTTAAAACACTGGATGTTTCTGAATACGCACAGGATATTGTTCTCTCCTATTATAATACTTTACAAGGTCTCAAATGCAACACAGTCTTATTTTTAATAAAAGAAGTTCCAGCATAAAAAATGTCAGTATGAAAATTCAAGAATAATGGAAGCACTAAAAATAAACCCAGACCTATTTAAAAATAATAAATGCCCAGTCACAAAACGATTAAATTCTTTTACTTAACATTTTAAAAATTACTACAACTTCTCTCCTAAGTAACCTGACCCTTCTTCCCTGCTAACCTAAATCCTCTCCGATACTTTTTCTCTTCCAGATAATGGTATCTTTGCAAATGTTCAGTTTCATTCTGTTCTGAAGCCTAAAAAGCACCTGCTTCCATTAAATAGAAACAAAATATATAGATAGGTGTTTATATGTCAGTTCGTACCTCAGTAATGTTGCTCCCAATCCCTTGTATAGTCCTTTAACGCCTTCCGTGCGCAGCAACTCAGATGCAATATGTGTAGCAGAGATCTTTCGAGCTACTGAAGTTGGTCCAACATTATAAGCCCTTGTGAGTACAGGAATTGGGTTTAAGTGCTTGGTTCCAGGAGTCAGGCATTGTATACTAGTAATAGTCTTCTGCTGACATGCTTCAACAAAAACAAACAAAAAAAAAAATCAGTGATCACTTTTGGTAATGGAAATTTACAACCTTAAATATCTTTGTAAAAAAAAAAACCAAAAAAAAAACCAAAAAAAACCCTCTACAACATTTTGTAGGAGAGACAGGGATGTTTTACCATACAATCAAACATTTAAAGGTCATCTTCTAATTATTATGGTCTGAAGGGATTACCTATTGTGAAACAATTAAACCCATTTTTATTTATTGCGGGATTAATGGATTAGGGAAAAATAAAGGTTTCCCCAAGATTCATTAGAAGTGCTATATTTCAGTTTGTAGACAAGTTCAGCAGCTTTTGTTAATTCACTATGGTTGTTTCACAATAAGCAGTTCAACAAATGGCATTGACAAATTGCTCAGTTCTCTTACTTGCTCCTGTGGCCAACATGTTTATTATGTTTCCCTTAAATCAAGATACATCTAATACTACCACATGCTTGTGCATCAATGTGGGTGGACATATGCATATGTTCATTGCACGTGTGATGTAAGTACGTTCATTTGCATTTAAAAGGACACATACCAAGTCTTCCAGCATCCTGGAGCTGAATTTTTAGCATCTCCATTGGAGTAGTAATAATAACTTGACATGTTCCAGCACCACATCCTGCCAGCATTTCTTTATAGAGAGACAAACGTTTGCTAAAAGACCAAAACACTTGTTTAGAACCAAGAATTAAAAAAGAAAACAAGTAGGATTTAAAGGGCAGACTGCACGTGGCTACTGGTTCTTTTCTGTGGTAACTATCTATGCATCGATGTATTGAGTGTCTGTACATGTGCCTTGCCTCTCTCGATAAGGTATGATCCGGTCCCGCAGTATCAATTACCCATGCATGCTATTTTTACCTTCTGAAACTGAACTGTAAAGACAAATACCAGATCGCAAGAGTCATATTTCCCAGCGTGTTGAAAAACATTAGAACTAGTTCATTTGATAGGCAGTAGTTTTATTCCCGTCTGAAAATGTAGGCTAACGGTATTCAATTTAAGTACAATATGAAATCTTTCTGTATACATTAGAATTAGACTATCACAAAGTGGGTAATCTAAAATGGTTTATTTACAGTTTCTGACTTCTTGGTTACAGGTTGCTTCAAAACACTTTGTTGGCAGGCATTGTCCTGTTGCCTTTATGTGCTGCTTGTATTATTTTAGCTCATTAGTTATTTTTTATTTTTAACATAACATGATATACTAGAATATAGTTGACATGCTAATATGATGCTTTAGAAAAACAAATATATCTTAAAGGGGCATACGAAAAAAAAAAAAATTAAGTTGTCCTGCTTAACATGCTGCTTGCGATCTACTCTTATGCCACTGGCTTGCAATCAATATAGATATGCATCTTTGTGATTACATGGGCATCAAACAATAAACAAAATGTTCAAACTCTGGTCTCTCTATGCAACATATTAAGACGGTCCAGAAATTATAGGGCACTGGAAAACAGTCTATCATTTTTAACATAAATTGAGTTACTGGAACTACATTGTGGTTTTTGATATAGCAGTGAGTTCCATGCAACGTTGCATTTCCATTACATTGCTTACAGCTAACTGGCCGAATACTTTTAGCTATTTGGTTCACTTTGAGGTTCTCTTATTACCCTTCAGCATCAGCATTGCTTAGTTGAACACTTTAATATTGTTAATTAAACATTCACATATTTTAAGTAAAAACCTTTATTTTCGCTGACTGTTCAGTACTGAATTTGGATAATCATGCAAGATCAACAAAAGACCCCTTTTTCAGAGGTCTAAAAAGGATATGCAATTCAACATCTTATTTTAGGACTACATGAGCCCTCTAAAATTTAACACAAACTTCTTCTACAGGACAAAAGTCTACTTTCATATCACCAAAAAGAACGCCTTACCCATCTCTAGACAAGTGTTGTCTGAAAAAGTCATTAGCTGCCAGCTTAATTGCTTTCTCTGGAGTCACAAGAGTCAAATTTACTGCTGCACCTAAAATAAAAAGCAAGCCTTTGTAACAGAGATCAGACAGGTTTTTAAGGACTAGAGTGCCCACAGGCATCGGTACATTGATATAACTAGACAATACCTGTATATCGTTATATACATGTATACATATGCGTAAGCGGGGGGGGGGGGGGGGGAGAGACAAAAAACAACCTATAGCTATAGTAGACAAGACAAAAGAAGTGTTTGTACTATTCGCAGAAGAGGAGAAGTGTTTATTCAGATTGTTGGCTACTATAAGCATAATTATTTTTATATGAGTGCTCATCGCAATCTAATGTGTTACACCCCATAGTTGCTTAGGTCTTTACTGATAAGATGAGATCCAAGGATTAATCAGACAAGCCATGGAGTCAGGAGGGACAACCCATCCTTTTGGACAACTTGGTCAATTTGACAAGCTCAGGACGAGCATGAATATCTTTGAAAATCGGAATCTTATGAGCCTTTGCATTTTTTTTTTTTTTTTTTATATACTCAATTACCTAAGCAGAATTTTCACCTTAGTAATAAAAACATGTCAGAGACTGAAAACATGGTATACACCAGTTTGTCACTTTGTCATCCCAAGATAGAAGACTTTAAATCCAATGGCTCAGTGCTATAATCGTAAAAACAATGTATTGCTATAAAGAGACTCTTTATAGAGTAGGTTTTTTGTTTTTTTTAATTACAAAAGTAGACATTAACTAGGCACTTCACATATAAAAATATTGTCAATGTTATATGTAGCCAAGTACAAAAAACAACAATAGTTTTTACAGATAAAAAAATATAATGCCCAATAAGAAAAAGAGTACACGGAACTAAGTAAAGCAGTGTTAGAGGGACGGAATAATGAGAACAGTATTATACAGGACAGCAGTAAGCACACAACATAGAAAGCAAAAAGACTCATGCAAAAAAAAAAAAAAAAAAAAAAAAAAAAAAGATTTTCTTTAACTAGAAGATAAGACAGTTATTGAATTCCTAATGCAAGGAGATTATGTGCTAACACACTGTGGTTCAATATATCTACTTAACCCTTTGTGAAGAAAGTCAAACACAAAGAGTTAAGGACATTTTTTAAGCATGCACCCTTTTTTTTTTTTTTCTTCAAAAACCAGGCTTTGCAGCCCTTAAACCCAAGCGGGTTCTACCATATATAAAATTATCCTTGCTAGGTCTTTCAATGGACTGCCTTGACAAAGAGGGTAGTAGATACAGATAAACAGGAACGAAAGAACAAAATGTATCCTATCCTTAGTAAAGTAAAAAAAAAAATCTCAAAATAAGACAAAAATATGAAGAAAAAAAAATAAAAAATAGAAAGTTTGCCTAATTACAGTTGTAAGTAGTACTGTAAGAACCATTTTAATGATCCACCGAGGCTTCGCCAGATCGGCTAGCCCTCAAAATCCACGTCGATAGGTCTGCAATATGAAAAACACAGATGCAACAAACAACATTCTTCTGCATACAACAGAGCCTAGCATTTAACAATTAAAAATACGACTACTGAAATGCCAAGCACAAGAATCGATGTGGGGCAAAGGCAGCCAATGGCTGTAAAAGAAGTTGAGAGTAGATCATGTCTGTATAGTTAAACTATGCTGTTCAGATTATTTTGAATCGTACAGGTGCTGAATTTGTGCAAAATTATTGGAGTCTACATTACAAGGATACAGCAGCAAGAAAAAATAAATGAACCCTTCGGAACCATGCTTTCTGCAATAATTGTTCATAAAATGTGATCTGATCTGATGGACAAACACAATGTGCTTAAGCTAATAAAACTCAAAGGATGATAATCTTTCATGTCTTTATTGAACACACCCATTAACCATTCACAGTACTGGTTGAAAAACTAACTGAACCTCTGGATTTAATACCTGGCCAAACCTACTTTGGCAGCAATAAACTCGAACAAGCATTTCCTATATCTGTGTATCAGACCTGCATAACATACAAAACTGCATCCATATCCCTACGATGTCTGGTTTGAACAGCTCCCTTGAGGTCGTTCCGAAACATCTCAAATGGGTTAAAGTCTGGGCTCTGACTGGGCCACTCCAAAATGATTTCCTTTTTCTTTGAAGTCATTCTGTAGATTTACTTCGCCGTTTAGGGTCATAGTCCCGCTGTATCACTCAACTTCTACTGAGCTTCAGCTGGCAGACAGCCATCCTGACATTATTCTGTATGATTCCTTGATAAACCTGGGAATTATTTGGTCCCCTCGATGATGGCATGCTGCCCAGGCATCGAGGCAGTAAAGCAGCCCAATCTCATGATGTTCACCCAAACATTGAAGTGCAGTGGAGGGATGCTTTCATGTTGGTATGCAGTGCACTTCTAATGCCAAATGTAGTGCTGTTTTCTTCCTGAACAATTCAATGTGCTCTTTGGCAATGTATTTTTGCAGCAATGTATTTTTTTATTTTTTTTGGAGAGTGGTGGCCTCCTTGGTGTTGTCCTGTCCTAGACTGCATGTCGGTTCAATATTTTGCGTATGGTGAACTCATGAACAGAGATCTTAACCAGTTTCAATAATTCATTCATGCCTGTTACCCTAGGGTTCTATTTTACCTCATTGAGACTTCGGTGTTGTGCCCTTGGAGTCATCATGGATGGCTGCCAACTGTTTGAAATTACTTTGTAACCCCTTCCAGCTTTTGGAAAGGGTTACAGGGTTCTTGATTGTAGCTCTTCTGAGATTTACCGTATTTGCTCGATTTGCCCTTGTCTTATAATCGGGGGTCGTCTTATAATCAGACCTCAAAGTCTGACTATGAGACGACTAAGATCCAGATCCCCCGCAGCTGCAGGGGACCTGGATCCCCCCCACCCCACTTACCAGTACTTCAGAGTCCCCGGTGTGCAGCTGGGGCAGCGTGTAGATGTCTACGCGATTCGCGTAGACAACTTCCACTGCAGCCGGAAGGAGATGTGGCTAGCAGCGGGGGTTGTCTGCGTCCATCGCGCAGACCTTCCCCGGCTGTCAAAGATCAGAGTTACCGGCACGGGGAACTCTGATCTCTGACAGCCGGGGAATGTCTGCGCGATGGACGCAGACAACCCCCGCTGCTAGCCACGCCTCCTTCCAGCTGCAGCGCGAGTCTACATGCTGCCCCAGCTACATGACAGGAGACTCAGAAGTACCGGTAAGTGGGCCAGGGGGGGGGGGGGCGTGTTAAATGGGGGGCATAAGGCATTTCTGGAGGCAGGGTGCTCTGTGAAATGCCTTTTAACCCCCTTAATGCCACTCTGCCTCCAGAAATGCCTTTTTAACCCTCTATACGCCACTCTGCCTCCTGAATGCCTTAAACCTCCCTATATGCCACTCTTCCCCATAATATGCCTTTTAACCCTCTAAGTGCCAGAGTGGCATATAGGGTTAAAAGGCATATCATGGGGCACAGTGGCATTTAGAGGGTTAAAAGGCATATCATGGGGCACAGTGACATATAGGGGGTATAAGGCATTTCTGGGGCAGATGTTCATAACTGGGGGGCAGGTTGGAAAATAGAAGGAAATAAAACCAAAATATTTTTCTCAATCATAGCTTTTATTAAAAAAATAGTTTAAATGAATTAACATTTACTGGTGAAACTTTTTTCCTATAGGGTCGTCTTATATTCAGACTTTTCCTTTTTTTCCTAAATTAATATTAAGATTTGGGGGTCGTCTTATAATCGAGCAAATACGGTAGTTTTTGAGAGGCATGGCTGACATCAGCAAATGCCTCTGGTAAATAGCAAACTAATGGTTAGAGCTACTTTGACCTATAAAAAAAAAAAAAAAACCTCCAAAAACACACATATCCAGTCCTGTCATCGATTAGACTACAGTTCTGCCAACTCCTGACTCAAGTCAGCCTAAGGGTTCACATACTCTTTTCAACCCACACTGTGAATGTTTGAATGATGCATTCACTATGCATTAAAACAATACAATAACGTGTGTGTTATTAGTTAAAACAGATGGTTTATTGAACCTTACACGAAGATCATATCATATGTTAAGACACATCTATACATAAACGCTGGCAATTCCAAAAGGTTCGCTTACTTTTTCTTGCCGCTGTAATTTCTGTATAAGATTGTTAGTATTTCAAAATTATGTAAAGTTCATTGGGGGGAACCTAACGTTTCACTAAGCACATCCATATACAAAGCAGAGTGTGTGTATATATATATATATATATTATATATATGCATTACAAAAATGTTTTACTTTAATTATTAAAGTAACTGCTTAAAATTACCATGGCAGATTATGCAGGCATCGAAAGCACACTAAGTACAGTGGATATTGCACTTCTTAAAAATACGAATTTAAGAACAGGCTTATTACCACTTAGTGGTTTCATGTTCTTGCTGCACAGATAAGACTTAAGCTTTATCTGCAAAATGTTTGCAGCTGCTGTCTGTAACAGCGTAGCCATCTGCGCAACACAAACTGGTTTGCATAATATCTCTAAATTTGAATTTCATGCCAAAATGAACAATATTTTGTGGTACATTACCCCTTTACTTTAAAGCTCAACATGGCAAAAAAGGACCGTTCTACTTGGACAGAGAAATATTAAAAAAATAAAATAAAGTAATTAGCATACCTCTGTACATTCCAAAATAACCTTCCGAGCGCAGGGTCTTTCTCAAGCAATCCCACCTGGTGAGAAAAAAATAAAAAAAATCTTTAGGTGGATTCAAACATGGGAATGACAAGATCCACCACGGGTTTAGCTTTACATAAAGGGCATAGATAACGATGGCATAAATAAATAAAAAAAAGTGGCGTATGTTATTTTATGTAAATGGTAACGATGTATTCAAAACATATACATGTCGCCACTAGGTTGCACTATGGAAATTGGATTCATTTACAATTAGTTTTTGCTACTTATTGAACCTCCTACATCATTGTATTCATCACGATATTGTACGATTGTAATAGTTATATACCTACCAATTATGCTGTAATGAGGTAGCCATAATCACATTTACATTTGGCAACATAGGCTTTTAATTTCATTAGTTTCTCATCTCTTTTGTGACAGATCACATTGATTATACATTTTGCCTTTTTTTGGAATTCCAATATGTTGGGATTTCTGCAGGCGTTAATATTTTTATGCTACATATTCTTCAGGCTCTTTGGACAGTACCAGCAAAATTCTTGCTTCAGACGGCCATTTTATGTATCATTGTGGGGACTGGTTTTCATGTCGTGTAATAACTGGCCGGGTCCCCCAAACTCCACCAAGCCACATGTCCCACAGTGACATATTTGCCCCAGACAGCCTGTCTGTGCCATCTTTGCCTCACCCGCCAATTTACATTCTGGCACACATATGTAAACACACACTCCATCTCACATTCATGCTCAGACACGCATTTATACATAGACATCCATGCTCACATACACTTATGCATGCACATTCATGTTCACATACATACACTGTGTATATATATTTATATATAACATACATAACTCCTGCCCCCACTTAGCAGGTTTTCTCACTGTGCGGGGAGCCAACATTTTGATTATTTTCTTGCATTTTTAGTAAAATGTATATAAAAATAGTTATAGCCTCCAGGTACTGAGAGAACTCTGCAAGCCTAAAATCTCCTTCAAATCCTAAGAAATGTTCTGTCACAGAATGCATATTGTATGCATGACCAAAGGGTTTGTGGGCATGCAGCATGTCTACCAGACCCAACAATGGCTATAGTTGTATCTGTTACCTCTGTATTAGTCAACTTTAAGATAATGTTCTGCTAAAACTAGCAAAGCAATAAGCACAATGTATAGGTGAAACAGTACACTCACATGTTCTTATAGATCTGTTGTCCATTCCTCTGATTCTGCAGCCTTGTTTTAGTCAAGTCAATTGGAAAGACACAAGTCACCCCGATGACCCCTGCGATTCCACCGTTTAGGAGTTTGGCAGGCAGACTTAAACACAGGAAAGGCGGTTAAATAGTTAATAAACATAAGGTAGCATTTCACAGTGTTTTTACAATCTGTTTTTATATATTTGGTAATTTAACAAATGCCACTAGGATTTAGAAGCATAATACATAAAATTCGGTGCCACAGTTATTGATTTTAAGGTGCCTGCATATCCACGGAGAGACACGCAACGGTATGTTTCTTACTTTTTTTTGGTATATATATCCACCACTAGCATATATCACCTCTTGATAAAGGGGTATGCATTGAATACACACAAATGCAGATACAGATTTTTTGTAATATAAAGTTATAGATCAGGCAGCATTAAGTGCTAGTTTAAAAGTATAAATGTAACACAAACATACACACAGATCAGAAGCACCAACAATAATAGCGTTCACAACCAATATTAATGTCTTGAAGCTCAAAATGAAAATTTTTTATATGTCTGAAGAATTCCTATTTTTACATTTCAGTAAAATTGCTTTGAAATACATGGCTGCCACACACACACATATATATAAAAGTAAATATATATTTAAATAAAAAAGGTAAAAAAGTACAGACCAGTGGATATTTTAACACAGTTTAGGTCTCTTACCTAATCTGTTTCTCAGCCATCTTCAAGTTTTTGGGGTTTTTTTCTCAGAAAGAGATCTGTTTGGTCGCTAAGGTACAGGCTCCTAACAGCACAGAATGCCAACTGAGCACTGTGGAGAGAAACACAAGATTTTCACTACATCAGCTGTTTCTCTATAAATAAACCACTGGCATCCACTCACACGTCAAAAGATCAATGCACGCAGATGACTCATATGCAACTCACTCATATGCCACACAGAAGCATGAATCAAAGACCATACTTATACTATAAAAAAGCAACTTGCATCACCCAGCTTAAGAGAAAGGGCCATGTGCTTTGGATGACTATTTGGAATATTCAAGAGAATAAAGCCTGGCATTAGCAATCAAAAGCAATGGGGATTAAATGGCTTGAGCGTCCTACTGACTACAGTTGTTGCTTTTAACCTTTTGTTTTTAGGTAAACCACTTTACAATACCAATTTCACCCGCATTTAACTACATATCCGGTAAAAAAAAAAAAATAAAAAAAATGTACTATGGGTTAAAGGCAACCTACCACTACACTATTTGTGAACAGCTCAGCATCCCAGTTACATCACATTTGATCACAGACACTTTTTATAAACAAGATTTCTTTACAATAGTGATGAGAGGTCTGTGGAAGAATTTAGTCTTAAATATTTAGCAAGCATCCTTACCACATACTGTGTTATGACGTCTGACAGCGGTAAAGTATAAATGTGCAGTACTAAATTCTTAGGCAGGTGTGAAAAAAGAATGCCTTCATGTTAAGTTTTTTTTTTTATCACTTAAAATGCAAAGCGAGTGAACAGATGGAAAATATAAATCAAACCAAATATTTGGTGTTTTTGTTTTCTCAAAATACCCCCTTTATATCCTGCACCAACAAAGATGGCTGCTGTTTGTGCAGATCCTTGCTTCCAGTTAGATTGCATAGCGGTTTATTGACACTGTAGGTGCCCATAGTCTCCAAGAGCAATTTTCACACAAATTCTTAAAACAATTGTGCAAACCTTACTTTGAGACCAAATATGTGATTTTATGTGAAGTACTCAGCGTATGCAGACATCAACAGTTCAGTGGGCCACGGTGACAGCAGATGTTGAATAATATGCTGGACAGCCTTTATTGTGTGATTGTGGCCTTACAAAACCTTTTTTTGGTTTTTATATTTTGCTAATTCTACTTTCACTATCCTTAACTGTAAATGTATATGGCTCTGCTGCTCACACCATTCCTCCGTTCCTTCTCAACTACTAACTTCAAGTCCTTTTTCAAGTGATTAGTTCCCAACCTAACCCCATTTAGCTTATAATCAGCATGTATGTGCTGTCTTATCACAACCAAATTCACAATGTATCATTGCACAAAGACGCCAAATACGACGAGGATGATATATGGAACGGGAAGCAGGAGACCTAGCGGGATGTCCCTGGCTGCTGTTGCCACCTTCCTCGTGGCGAAACCTGGGTACAAGTGGGGAGCCGCTCTGGTTCTCGGAGTAATGGCGCTCCGCTGGGGAAAAAGGTCTCCCAAAGAACCGCACTTCAAGTCACAAGACGACACCAGTCAGGATGCGAGCGAACACTTTATTAGGACTGGT
Organism: Sceloporus occidentalis; assembly: GCA_023333645.1. NCBI lineage: Eukaryota > Metazoa > Chordata > Lepidosauria > Squamata > Phrynosomatidae > Sceloporus > Sceloporus occidentalis. The sequence continues at coordinate 1,122,421 of JALMGF010000033.1, forward strand.
CCTGGTTTAAGTACTTCTTTTAGCTGCATTCTTCCAAAGCAAAAAAAAAAAAAAAAAGCACTTACCCGACACAGAAAATGCAGCAATTCTATAAAATCAGTGGCAAGACTGTACTTCCAATGAAACCAATGACTTTAAAAGACTTTATACATGCAGCATTCAACAAAACCAGTGCTGGATCTTACTGGTGTAGAGCAGATCACATGCAGGAAGATGTATTCGGACAAATGCATCGCCTGCAGGTCATTTAGTTGGGGTGGGGGTGGGGGTGGGGGTGGGGGGGTGCCTTTGCAAAACTGACCACAAGAAAATTTAATGGAACCATGTGCCTATCAATAGCACTAAAGTGTATATGATGGTTGGTACATCCTTTTATTAATAATAATGACAATGACTTTACATTTATCAATCGTAAATATTTTTGTGCCATTTTTTATATTCTCCCAATGTATTTAGTGATAGGATCTCTCTCTATGCATGTTCTGTTCTGAACTGCAGTCAGAATTTCCACCACAAAACGTTCAGAAGACAGAAGATGAACGGACACGCTGGCATCTTACTGTTCTGTGTCCTCTCTCGCAAAGTGAGCGGACATAAAACAAGGGAATGGTTGTGCTGCACCCATGTCCTTTAAAGTGAATGTCCAGCGGGATACGCCTGTGTTTTTATTCATACTTTCTAGGAATCCCAGTGTTAGGAGTTATGTGAAACAAAAATAAAGTCTTACAACTCAGCTTTGCTACATTTAACGATTAATGAACCAAATGCCATCTCAGTGATGAATTTAGCACCTTTTGGAATTTCTGAAGAATGCGTTGTCAATTTATAGCAACGAAAACTGCACGTGAGGCCAATTTTTAGTTTAAAACATTCATCCAAAACTTTGAAAAGGGTGTAAAAATTTACTACTGTCAATGAAATCCATTCAGTGCAGATAAAAATAAAAGGTTTTTAGATTTACACTGCTAAACACCAGATAGAATAAATAGACAGGTGTGTGCAGATATAGAACTGGTAATACTGGAAGAAACTATACAATATCCAAACCACTACAATTTTAAGACAATTAACAGAAAAGTTTTAAATAAACATTACTTTATTAAAGAAACAAAACTTCAGGGCAGATTCTGCCCATTTTTTTCCCCCACTGTAAAACTTACTTGCGCATTGGTCTCAACTTATATTTAAGCTAGCCTTATGCCTTCCCAACGCATGTTACTTCATGGTATTAAGCCTTTACTACTTCGGCTGGAGAAATATACCAGCCATTCCATTAGGTATATGAGGGCTTGGGTCTACCAGAGAGCACTTCCCAGCACCCAGCTTTCCTCCAGAGGACATGGTTTAGCAGGTGCCCCAAGGCTCCCAGCGGGGTCCAGTAATGCACTTTACGTGACCCTGCTGGGCTCTCGAAAGAAGAAAAAAAATATTTGTCCACATCATTTCCATCACTACAGAGGGGAAAATACATATATGCGTGCATGTCATTTCAATAATGGGCACACAAGCTAGTTTTAAATACAGGGCAGAACTTAAGCATTTTGTAATACTAAAATAAAACTGCACAAACAAGTTGCCTATAACATATGTATACATCCAAGTTCATAACATGTGCAGCGTGTCTTAACAACTGATGAAATACCAGGAGCTACAGCACAATTTTCTTAGAAATGCTTATCTCCCAAACATGACTAGTGAGCGAGAATTATACTAATTTACTTCACTCTACTTAAACTGCTATGTCACTTATGGACCTGCGCATACTAACGTGCACCACCTAGATATGGCTAGTGTGTTAAACCAATGTATGTATTGTAAGTCTTTAAGACTGTGCAGTTTTTCAGTAAACAAATGCGGTTTTGTAGCAGCTGCCCACACGTATGGCACAATTATAATACAAATAAAAGCAGAATGAATGTTGTAAATAGGTTAGAGCACGTAACATGTAATGTAAAAGTTGTGTCTCTGCATTTGCTCAGCCTACTGGGGGATAGGGCCTAGGAAATAGAAAAGGCGGGTTGGGGGGAAATGTAGTAAGTGGCTTTACCGCAGTAAAATCTACAAAAGATGCATCAAACATTTTTGCCTTTAGAAGTTACATTGTCAACACTTAGTCTGCCACTTGCTAAACGTTTCATAGTACAGAGCGCTCAATAGTTCTCTTACCAGTGAATAACTGAAATGCTGAATTTGAGGGTATTTCTCGAAATCTGCTTAAAATAAAATTTAAAAAAAAAAAGTATTAGTTTACAGATTTTGTTGATTTGTGCTGATAAAGGTATATATGAGACCACTCATGGCTAAAGTCCATCTGTGTACATCCTAATTTACTATGCAATACTGTTACCTGGCAACCTTAGGGTAAAAATCTTTTGAAAATGTAAAATACCCAAGTATCCAATAGTATAAAAAACAAAATGGTGCTGTACAAAAAAAATTCTATTGGTCTACTTGTGTCTGTTCTTGGCAAAATTGTTAAGTTTGCCAAATTGCAGCAGCTGGATTTTATATCCATCATGGAGTTTTGCTTATATTCCAAAAATGTTCCTGCTGCTCCCTACCCCGTCTGCGCCTCTATGTTTCGCGGCACCGATTGGTTCAGGACACAATGGGAGCCCAGCCACAAGCGCGTGGGGTCTCATTGGCCCCGCCCTGAGTGTTCATGGAGCCAGCTCTGGGGGTAAATATATATCATACAAATTGTATTCAGCATATTTTGTGGGACCGGTCAAAATGGGGCAAATGCATGAGGGGGTATGCAAAGGGAACATCACAGAAACTTAAATGGGACCTCTCAAAAGTGTCCCTTTAAAAGGATTTTGTGTTGATTTTATGCTACAGAGGAAAGAATAAACAGAAAGGCTAAGGATACTAGAGTGTGCAAAAAACATTCTGTAGCTGTGGACCAGCACCTTTTTTTTTTTTTTTGTTGCTTATTTTAATTAAACGTCAGCAATTAACACAATATTCCCTATATCTATATTAATTCATTGAATTGCAGATACATAAAATACACAATCTTGAATTCCAAATGTTCCAATTATAAACACAGTGTTAAATGAAGAGTTTATAAGATCACAGACAAATTAAGAGTATGTAGCCAGCGTGAGTTAATATGGTTATATATATACACAATTAAAAACATCTGCAAAGTGCCGATTATGGGTAAAGGCGGAGGGGTGTAGGAGTTGGTTGGCGTCATATGGCTATAATGGGATATTAGTAATAACAGAGTTTTGAATGTCACATGTGTAAGTACTACTTACTTTTTTTTTTCTTTTTTTTTTTTCGAGTGTAAGGTAATTTTAATTCAAATCTCCATCTGCTTATGTATAATTAAGACTCATTTAACAAAATAATGCCAAGCAGAAAGAACTAAGAAATAAGGTGTTACAGAATCTTTTTTTTTTTCCTTTCCTCTTTTTTTTTTTTTTATTATCCTAAAGAGTTTTATTTTTACGAACACAAGATATTTTCGAGTGTATATCCACTATATGTTAGAGTATCAATTGCATGGCTGCATTAACAATGGAGCACATGGAGCAATTGCTCCAGGGCCCCAGCATTCTGTCAGACCCATTTTTTTTTTTCTTTTAAATTCTTAATATATCAACCATAAATATTATACAAAATTACAAAAGTCCCACCCACCCCCTCAAGGCAAGGTCTGAGAAAAAAAAAAAAATAAAAAAAAAAAAATGAAAAGTCAATTTTACCAAAAACTCCAAGTGAGATGGAACTCTTTCTTTTTCGACTCCAAACTTCTATAATGTTCGTATTTTATAATTCGTTCTATCAATTTTAACCACTGAGCAAGACAAGGGGCCTTTTTATTGAACCAATACCTAAGGATCAATAATCTCCCAAAGAAAAAAATCTTTCTCAAAATTTTATTAAATTTACCAAACTGTTCCACATCTCCTAAGATCATGACCTTTGGGTCCATTATACCATTACATCTAAATTTTATTTTAACGAAGGTAAGTACATCTTCCCATAGGACATAGGACATTCCCACCAAAGATGGAGTAAACCCGCATCAAAGTAGCCACATCTAGGGCAGTCTGCGTTTTCTCTACAATTAATTTTCCATAGCTGAAATGGGGAATAATATAACCGATAAATAATTTTAAGTTGTGTAAATTGGTATTGTTTATTTGTAGTGCAACACCCTGTGTATTTTAATATACGGTTCCAAGAGGCCTCATCAATAGTACCAACGTCACCTTCCCATTTCCTCTTAATATTACCGCGGAACTCTATTTCCATTTCTCTAATCAAAAATTTATAAATAAAACTAAGTGTCTTTTTCCTTTTAGCATTTTTTTGCAAAAATTCAAACAAATCGTGTGTCCTAACATCAAAAATCTTCTTATTTTCCGTGAAATTATATGCGTGTATTAATTGATTATACCAAAATTTATGGTTATTATCCAATTCAAATTCAGATTTAAGAAGATTAAAACAGAAGGAACAGCACCTTTAAACTCAACATGGCTGTCCAAGTTGACCAGCTTCACAGTCTAATCAGTGAGATTTCTGGAGAGTTTCCTAATTCATTGAATTTTGCGGTGATGTATTATTATTGATGCACCAACTACAGTACATGACTTCCTAAAAGTCAATGCAGATATCCTTTTCCCTGAATCTGAGGTAATCTGTACTCGATTCTGTGTCCGGGTGTAGGTTTCTAAATTCAATGAACTACAAAACCACCCATTATTACAGGGGTTTTGGTTTTTTTTCTTCAATGGACCTAAATAAAAAGTAACTTGACACGTACATTTTTACTAAATAAACATTGGTCCTCCTGCTTCCATCAGATTAAACACTAAGGTAAGTGATATACACACTATATTATATATATATATATATATCTGTGTGTATATATATATATATATATATATATATATATATATATATATATACATATACACACACACACACATATCCCCATAGCCATAAGTCAATGAAAATATGAGATTTCTTCTAAGGTCCTAAATTCTGGCACATATTTTGCAAAAGAAAAATTATTCTATCATAAAGTGTTAAATAAGTTTTACAATTGCGAAATAGCAACATCTTTTGGTACATTTAAACTTAACCCCCTAAACAAACAATTTTATGTTGATGTAAAGCAAATGTAAGTCCCACATCCCTTACAAAAGATACATTATTTGATTCAATATCCTCAAGTTATTTTTGTGACTAAAAATTTTGCTTACCAAAAAAACAAACAAAAAAAAAGCCATTAATTTAGAACATGTGCAGAACTTCATTTTCATTTATTTTTTCGAGTATTTTAATCAAAAAGAAAATATTTTTTCTCACATTATATCACCATGTAATATGTAAAGATATGGTTTAAAGAAAATATATCAATTAGCCATTCACTATGGAGTTATTTGCATATACTTTCGTAATATGCGGACCGGCTTTCTGTAATCAATGGAGACAGAGAGAGGAACGTAAACAACACCAGAGTAACACCAGCAAACGCTGGCCAGCCCAGAACTCACCTAGTAATCCTTCCACTAATGTCTCTCACAGGGCGATGCTGAGGAATCGAGCAATAAATATTAGAAACTAATACACCGCGGCTTATATTACTGTGAGGTATAATACTGCACACGACTCAACGCAATGACCTGGCAGCGAAAGAGACGCTCTGGAAATTTCCACGGCTTCACATGGTAGGAGGCGGGGAATCCCCGACAGAATAATGCGCGTCTCGGCCAATCAACTACGAGCTAGTAGACGGTTCTGTTTGTAAACCCATCCCCCTAAAGTAGACGGAATTCCAATTATTTGGTTTAGGCGCTTGGCTATGGTTTGTGAGGGGCCTGTGGAAAGTTTTGACGGTGGGCGGGAAAATGTCACTCATTACCTTGGTATGATACAGAAGACGTGTTACTGTCGGTTTGTAAACCGAACCTAAACGTTTGACGTTAGTATTTACATGGTAAATATGGGGAACCATGATTTTAGCTGAAGAGCATGAATAACTAGTAGCTGTAGTTGTCATAGGTTTCAGTCAGAACCATATGTTAATTATGTGCTATGTGACTCATATGCCCTTCAGTAAAATCACACTGGTCAGGCCGGAATTAGAGGACACAGGTGAAGGGCACACACAACAAACACTAATGTTCATATTGTGCATTCTAAGCTTCTTGGAAAATTGAATGCTCCACAGTAAGGGAACACACATGTAGAATATAATATAGACACAGCCTATGTTTTTATCTAGCATGTTAGAAATATATATGAATAAAACAAATTAGATTTACACGTTTTTCTACATAGGTTCATTTGTGTGTGTTGTAACCAAAAAATAGAAAATAGTGGTGCAAGTAGATTGTTGCAAAATTTAGAGGTGTCTATTATTTGTTAATGAAAATTGTTTGTGGGTATGGTGGAGAAATTTAGACATGGAGACTATGTAGATAATTAGGCGCTAAATGCAAATATTGTCACTGATAGGTGCTAGTTGTATACTACAAAGGAGGAAATGTTTTATTTTAGAGGAGAATTAATTAAACAAGAGGTCAAAGTCTAAAACTGGAGGGTTAGAAGTTCAAATGCAAGCCAAAGAAATTTTGCGTTGCCAAGAGGGCAAGGCCATCTTTAATATTGATTGGACCCTGGGCACGCAAATCCTGTATTAAACACATGGTAACATAGTAAAAATCACAAGAAAACTCAGCACTGAAGGCATTGATCAAATAAATAATGCATACAACCCCCAAATTGCAGGTATAGATCAAAGCTCACACACACCATAGGTCAACCTTGGCACCCAGATTGTGCAGATATCACTTGCCCAGCACCCAAATTGCACACAAAGGACTTGCCCTGGATCCCATATTGCACACGTAGGACTTTGCCCCCAAACAACCTACCTGTGCCGTATTTGCCCACCAGTTTAACATCCACATCCATGCTATCACACAATTATAAATTAATACATACTCATTCACACATATTCATACTCCCATTAAAAGCAGTAGAGGCTAATACAATGAGGGAATTTAAACATGGATGGGATAGGCATAAATCTATTCTGAATTTTTACCCCCACAATTCTTGAATAAGAGTCTACATCCATTTTATCCCGTGTGACCAGTATGACACATACAGTATCAAAATCTAGACAACTCCCTTACACGTCTGAGGTGGGCGGTCAGACTTGCAAGGCTGCCTTTGCTTTGCTCCCACACAGCGGCTATTCTCTTGTTCCGCCCAGGAACCCAGCTGAGTCACGTGAATTTACGCCACTTCACCTGACTCTGCTGGGTTCCTGGGTGGAACAAGAGAAGAGATGCTGTGTGCAAGCAACACGAAGGCAGCCTTGCGGGAGTGCACAGGAAATCTGCAGATCTGGTAAGGGGGTGGGCGGGATTGACCACATATGTTGCGGGAGCAGGCGGGATTGGACACATGATGCGGGAGTGGAACACACATTGCCGGAACGGGCAGTTATGGTTAGAAATTCACCGTGAGTGGGTGGGATCGGGATTAAAGAAACAGTCCTGCGGAGGGCTCTACTTTGATTCCATAAAAATCTCACCTATGAGATTAATTCAATTATTTGTGACCCTGATGGAAGATAAATGTTGGTAGAATGCACCGTTCAAGGTCAGAGGCTACTCCTCATTCAACATACTTGAAACTTATTTTGCTTACTTAGGGGTACAGAATAAATTTTAGGTGGGGGTAAGAATGCTTTCAAAAATAGACATGTTATAGACAAAATGCAAAGTGAGCGAACAGAAATAAAATATAAATCAAGCCAATATTTTATATGACTACCCTTTACCTACAAAACAACATCAGTTCATCTAGGTATACTTCCAGAAACTCAGGGATTTTGTAGGTTTACCCCTTCAGATAATGACCAGTGACATGCCTGGTATATTGTGGCATTAAATGAGTTTAGAAAGTGATTAAAGATCGCTTTCTTGGCGCAAATGGTGTTGCTGCAATGCCTTGGATTCAGCAACACCTGCTTAAAAGGTTGCTGAAATGCATTAATATGATCGCTCAACAGAGAGAAAGTGCAATAGCGAGAGGCATGGTCTCACAAGGCATGCTTCTCACAAGATGGCTGTGCCCACTAAAAAGTAAACAAGTTCCCAGAGAGAAAGAAACTAAATAAAATCACAAAAGTTATTGATTACAATTAAAATTAAAAATTTTCTTAAATAAACTGCCTATAGGGAAACAAAAGGCTGCTGGAAATCAGTTGTGTCCACAACTGGTAGTAATCCCAACAATGTTACATTGGAACATTGTAAGTATTAAAGCATAGCTTTACTAAAAACCTGAGTGCTGTCTAACACAATTGGTTTAGACACTGTGCTGACATTTACCTACATTCACTGTGCATTCTGTGTGTCTAATATACTGCTGAACTATCTAGCTCTCTCACACTAAAACAAGATAAGCCTACTTTACAATTCCATGGTTAGCAGGGGTCACTGGCTCTGCTAAACAGTTTTAAGTTTTATGTACGTGCATGCCTTACAGGTGCCACATTTTTAAGCTCTTGTAGTCCTGTTTGTAAGCCAATTAGTTGTCTTTGTTTTCTTCAGGAGTTAGTGTATTACATGATCACGAATATTAGTTGGCCACCTTGGTGAAAGAACTATAGTGGGGCCCAAAACTTTCAAAAAATCTGGATCCATATGTTGTATGTTCCAGTGTTCATTGCAGATAGCTCTAATAGTATCCCAAGCTGCATCATATGTTCCAACACATCTGATGTAATTTTATTCAGAACAGGAGGCTCATATTATGCTTAATAATTTATTTACTATACTATACTATAGCAGCAAATATGAAAATATACAGAAATAACAGTTTATCAGAAAAAAATAAATAACACATCAACATAAGTGCCATTAACAAATCCACCAATCAGAACCTAGTCCAGATCATAACTGCCACAGAATAGAATACTCCTCCTCTTTCTTTGCTACTCTGCCTTATTTGCTATTTACCATTTTAATATTTTATTATTCTATTATTACTTTTATTAATTTGATATTTTTTCATGTTATTTTAATGTCTGGTTATTACTTGTCCAAAAGATGTTTCTGCCCTCTTCCAGTCAGCAATCAACCAGTCTCTTTATTATATTCCCAGCTCTCTGTTGCCTCCTGTGAGGTTTTCAGAGCTTTTGTGGAGCATCTTTGGCTGTATTTTTGGCAGTTTTCTTAACCGCCTGTCTCTGTCGCCATCTTTTTTCAAGGCTGAAAAATCTGTTTATATACATATATAAGAGGATTTATCCATACTTGTATGGTAATAACTAATAATGAGGAACTTATCTCAAACATTAAAGTAAAAGAACACTTGGGAAATAGTGACCATAACATTTCATTTGAGATTAAGTCCAAAAAGCAAATGGGTAACTGTTCTACCAAAACACTTAATTTCAGAAGGGCAAACTGACAGGCTCAACCATGGAATGTATAGACTGGGTTGGATTGTTCTCTGGGGTAAACACAGAGGACAAATGGAATACCTTTAAGCACACATTGTAAAGTTACACATCCCAATATATACCTATGGGAAACAAATACAAAAGTAACAAATCAAAACCAATGTGGTTTACCTGGAAAGTAAAACAGGAAATAAGGAATAAACAATTGGCATTTAAGCATTATAAAAGCAAGGGGTCGGTAGTAGGTACTGCATCCAACCATGCAAGGTCAATGGAGCCCAGCTCACTAATCAGTGTCTTAATAAAAAAATTGCATATATATATATATATATATATATATAAATCGCTTCACAAAAATTCCCGCATGGAGAGAGTTAAAATATTAGCATTATAAATGCCCTTAGGGTGCCTAGTTTAAAAAAATTTATGATTTGATGGGGTAAATTGAATTGGCCGGCTTCAAAGATGTCCCAAATATTGGACGTGGGCACAGAGTGACCAGATGTCTAAATAGCAAAAAAATACACACCTCACAAAGGTGGTCTTTTACCTCCCAAATAATCAAACAAACCCATGCATGTGGGGTATCACTGTACTCAGGAGATGTTGCAGGGACATATACGAGGTATGGTAAATTCATACCTGAGGTACAACATGTATGAAAAAAAATCTAAAAAGATTTACTACCATAAACTTTGAAAAAAAGGCTGGTGGTGGAATTAGTGCATGGGGTGTCTAGTTTTTAAAAATATATGGTTTGATGGGATAAATTTCATTGGCTGGCTTCAAAGATATCCATATAGCACATGGCGCAGAATTACCAGCTTTGGGGAAAAAATGGTTTTGAAATATCAAAACGCTACCACTACTTATTGCCCCATAACGTGCAGAAAAAAGCAAAAAAAACCATAACAACATTGGGTATTTCTAAACTCAGGACAACTAGTAGAATCTATTTAGCAGGTTTTTTCATTAGTTGTTGCAGATGAGTAAAAGTTTTTTGTTTAAAAAGTGAGAAAAGGTAATTTTTAACAAACAATCACCATATTTAATCATTTTTTTTTATAGTAAATTAGATATGATAAAAATGGTATTTAAAGAAAGCCCTGTGTATCCTGAAAAAAACAATATATAATGTGTGTGGGTGCACAAAATGAGAAAGAAGAAAATTACAGCTAAACAGCAACACTGAAAAATGTTAAAAGAGCCATTGTCCCAAAGTGTACTACGAGTAAGAAACAGTCTTGTCATTAAGGGGTTAAAGGACGGTGTTTAAGGTGCTGTGTGCAATGTTTATTTTGAAGATATAAAGAGATGTTATTGTATGTCACCGTTATAATGTATATATATTTGCCTATCCAGTCCTCAGGTGTTACGCGAATAAGTGTCATTTTGTCATTGTGTGAGTCATCCATTGTCCTTTTGTAAAGTCAGAATGTTTGCTGATAGGGAGCTCCCCCAAGGCGGGACTTCACCTTGTTAGTCCATTGTTTCTACTTATTTGTTTGCTAATTCTCCTGGAGATTCCTACAGGATGTGATTAGAGTTTTGTGTCAACTCCTCCTCATTAACTAACCATGGTCTGATGTTTGCTCCATTGTGTAATTTTTGTTTCTATTGTTCATGTGGTGACTTCCCCCTTTTTTGTATAAAAAGCTATGTTTTTGATCAATAGGGTAGTTTGACCCTCAAGAATTTAGTCTCAATTAATGTTCTCAGGGTACCTATATCGACTTCAGCGGCTGATATTCTGGTATCGACCAGGAACCAACGAAAGGCTCAGTGGTCACGGTTGGCAAAAACTAAAAAGAAATCAGGAAGGCATTATCAAGGCATTCAGCAACACAACCCCCATCCCCGATCTCCTTGTGATTGCTCCGAAGAGCAACCACGAGTGCCATCAGCGAATGGCATTGCTGCCAATGGAGCCCAGCTCATTAATCACAATGTAATTAGTAAAATAAAAGAAAAATATATAAAAAAAAATAAAAAAAATTGGTAAGGTAAGAATAATTCCCCACGGTCACCAAAAAAAAGTCCTATATATATATATATATATATATATATATATCAAATAACAGATGGAATAAGTATCTTGTGATAATACCTTTTTTTTATTGGACTAACAGAATTTTGGACTGACAAGCTTTCGGGAGCTCTTCTCCCTTACCAAACACTTACCTCTTGATGGACTGTGACCGCTCCGGAGAGCGGTCACAGCCGCAGCTGCCAGTGATCTTCGCCATCAGCAAGATGGGGGCGGCCCGGGAAAAAAAAACAATAAAGATGAAAGAGTTCGCTAGATGGTCTCCAGACCCTCTAGAGAACTCTGGCTCCACTTGCAGGTTGAATACAGGTACTGCACGCAACCATGCAAGTCAATGGAGCCCAGCTTTCTAATCACAATGTGATTAGTAAAATATTCAAAAAATAAAAAATGTGCTAACATTTAAAAATAATTATGCAGTGATGTCACTAGATGAACCATCCAGTACCAGCAAAATGTGTAAAAAAAATATAAAAAAAAGTATTTTTTTATTTTATTTTATTTTTTTAATAAAGTTTATTATTTTGAGCAAGTGCTAAAATTTCTCAAAAATCTCAACAAATAGTTAAAATAAAAGCACTTCAAATACCCAAGGGGTGTCTAATATAAAAAAAAAATGGCTGATGGGGTAAATTGGAGTGGCAGAGCTCAGAGATAGGGCATAGGTACAGACTGACCAAAATGGAGAAAAAAAGCGCACTTCCCAAATGTGGCATTTTAAATCTCAAACAACACGACAAACCCATGCATGTCAGGTATCACTGCACTCAGGAGATGTTCCTGAACACACATTGGGGTGTTGTTTGACAGTGACATATACCAGAACCTGTATATCTATAACTAAATTACAATTTGTGTGAAAAAAATAAATAAAACAAATTACTATTACAAAGTTTGACAAAGTGTAGTTGTATAATTGGTGCATGGAAAGGGTTAAAATAACAGCATTTGGAATACCCTGGGGTGTCTAGTTTTCAAAAATATATGGTTTGACGGGGTTAAATTGAGTTAACCGGCTTCAAAGATATTCCAAAGAGGAGATGGAGGCAGAATGACCAAATGACCACCTGAATTACGCATTCCCCAAAAGTAGCCTTTTACAAGCCAAACAATCTGACAAGCCCATGCATGTGGGGTATCGCTGTACTCAGGAGATGTTCCTGAACACATATTGGGGGGTTGTTTGACAGTGACATATACCAGAACCTGTATATCTATAACTAAATTACAATTTGTGTGAAAAAAAAATAAAAAAAAATTACTATTACAAAGTTTGACAAAGTGTAGTTGTATAACTGTTGCATAGAAAGGGTTAAAATAACAGCATTTGAAATACCCTGGGGTGTCTAGTTTTTAAAAATATATGGTTTGAATGGGTTAAATTGAGTTAACCGGTTTCAAAGATGTTCCAAAGAGGAGATGGAGGCAGACTGACCAGATTTTTTAAAAAAGGTTTGGAAATCATAAAACGCTGCTTGTACTTATTGCCCTATAACTTACAAAAAACATAAAAACATTGGGTATTTCTAAACTCAGGACAAGTAGTAGAATCTATTTAGCTAGTTTTTTTACTTGCTTTTTTAGGTGAGTAAAAGATTTTTCAAATAAAAGTCATAAAATTTGTTTTTTTTCAATTTTTCACCATGTTTTTTAATAAGTAAATAAGATGATATGATCAAAATAATGGTATCTGAAGAAAGCCCATCTTGTCCTGAAAAAAACAATATATAACTTATGTGGGTACACTAAATGGGTGAGGAGAAAATTACAGCTGAACACAAGCACCACAAAAGTATTAAAACAGCCTCGGTCCCACAGGGTACAAAAAGAAAAAACGAGCCCGGTCCTTAAGGGGTTAAATAATAAATTAAATAAATAATTCTTTTTATAAACTAACTTTATTTTGTTAAGAATTTCTTAAGTAAAAAGAGAGAGAGAGAGAAGGGGAGGAGAAAAATACAAGAAAATCTGTTGCCTGTTTAACTGTTTTGGAATTAATGTTTTTTAACCCCTTAAGGACGTTGGGCAGTCCCTAAACCCATTGAAAACAATGCATTTTGAGTGCGTACATGTACGGGCTTTGTCATTAAGGGGTTAAATTATACATGAAGTTCATTTCTTGTCCACCCAGTTTAAAAAAAGAAAAAAAAAATAGAAAATGTGCTGCTTTATTATTCATGCAGGGATTCTAGAACAATCTTTCTCAAATTCTCAATACAGAATTACACTTCAGAACCTAGTCACATTCAGCTACACTTCTGCCAACAGAGATATAAATATCTTGGCATTGTTGGACTCTTGCCTAATATTTTCCCTGCATGTTGCTGCATTCACATCCAAATTTGGACCACCTTATCAAGACAAATCATCCTGGATTAAGAATGCACATTGTTTAACACATGTTAATGTCAATCAGTGACTACTGCGATGTTCCAAAGAGTCACACAAATACAATTTACTGAAACAAATATAGTACAGTCTCAGAACTTTACAAATCACTGATTTCATCTTTACAAAACAAGAGAATTATCTGTTTGTGCTAAACATGGAGCCCCTTAAACCCATAAAATAGATGTACAGGGTAGAAACTGGAGAGAAAGAGTTAAAGAAATAAGACATCAGTTTCTCAATTATTTTGAAAGAGTCATATATGCCAATGAAAAACTCAATGGCAGCAAGGAGTGAAATTAAATGTAATTTAAGGAGGTTAATAAGCCATTTCTTTTCACTATTCACTATTTGGCGTTTCCCAAATATATCATTTTCTGCTTTCCAGTATAAACAGTGTGTTTAATTAATTTGACTGAATACATTTATTCAATGACAATTTACATAACTCTTAATGTGCCATAGAGAAGGCTATTGCGTTCCCTACACTAAGGTGGAGGAACTACTTCCCTTATGGGGCCACTGATGTCAACTTTATGCTTTACAACTTTATAACCGCATGTCCCAGGCGTCGGGCGATACGAATGACGCATCCCTGCGCTAAACCCTGATTATAGGGTAAGTGAGGCCTATAATCCGGCCAATTCGGTCTATTATGTTTACATATCCTTCTATGTTACATTCTCAAAGAGGACATGTTGCATCTTTCTCAAATATAATCATTAACTTTATAACACGTAACAGATACTTCTGTCACAGACGTCCTCCAGACGTTTTTCCAAGAATGGGAAAGCCAACAACACAACCAGTCTTTCTGTTCCTCAACTTCATTCATATTCCGATTTACTGCATCTTCTTTATATAATTTTAACATTATATGAAACCACATATTTTCTTAAGATTGTTTATTTGTAGTTGTCTTGCTAACAGTGGATACAGTTCATTGCTACCTGTCTTCTAGTTCATGTGGCATGTGATGCTGGGTGTGAATGCACTGGTATGGTGAACACAACAATGTATTTCTCCCCATATCCTGGAGGAATATAATATGCGAGTTAGAAGGGGAGTTATGGTTTCAACTTCCTCCCTTCACTTTTCATTATGAAGGGCCAACAATACCAATGTGAAGGGCTGTGCTGGCCCTGTATAATGCACAATACAATGCGTGAAGAGACAATTTGACTGATTGAAATAGATACCGCAAAGGGCCAGTTAAGCTCCTCTTTTTTATTGAATATTTCTTTTTCAATAAACATAATATCAATTATGTTGGTAAAGTCAGAAAGCCAATCGGCAGTACTGTGACGCAGGTACAGACATGGCACAGAAACTCACTAGGGTTGGCTCTTTGTATTGTATACTGAAGTGAAGGAGCTGAAACACAACTCTTCGACAAGCTTTTAACAGTTGGAGAGATGAGATCAGAGGTCTCCATTGTAACCACTGTAAACTTTTAACTCTGCGTTTAACCTCTAGAATGCCACCTCTGTATGTAGTTCCTAGCACCACCTTTCACCCTCTCCATCCCAACCAGTGGTTTTTAGCTGGTTCAGGCGCTACTTTATGTGTAAAGAAGACCTATCCTCTCAAAGCAGGACAGTTCTTTTGTTAAAAAAGATTGCACAATCGCTCCCATGAGAACAAATCATGCAATGTTAAATCCAAGGTGCCAGTTTACAGTGATTGCTTCCCAGCGGGCACAGGCAGCTTAGAAGTTCAGTGCAAGGGATTACCCATGTAGGGACCAGCCCTGGCACCCCCTAGCTTCATGATCACTCCTTGAGAGCTCTAACTCCTGAAGTGCTACGATCGGGTCACAGCTACAATATGCAGCTTTTATAACACAATTGCTAGTTCCTCCGGTCCCAGCAAGCCTGTAGGGACCAAGTTACAATCAAAGTGGTACTCCTATGAAGCAGCAGTTCTGGACATTATCACAGCTGCTAGATGACCCCGCCAGCGCCAACAAAACAACAAGCTCTTCCCAGTAGTGTTTAGGCACCAGGAGCCTGGGGTCTGTTAGTTTAATCTCTAAAACAAGGTTCACTCGTCTACAGGGTATTGAACATGAGTGGTGACAAGCGGAACTCAATGCTAGTATCTCGTCTTTGTCCCAATCAATTTGTGGGTTGTGTAACTGCAGCCAGGTGTACCCCAGTATCAAGGGAGCATGAGGTGATTGTATTATTTCGAACGCAATGGTTTCTTTGTGGGTTGCCCCTATGAACATCGTGAGGGGTTTGGTCTCTTGGGTAACCACTCCCGGACCCAATTGTGGGTCACAACAGAAGGAGTCCCTTTGGGACAGAGTGGCAAGCCGTGTTGTAGGGCCCAGCTTTCTTCAAGGATCACACCAGATGCTCCAGAGTCTATGAAAGCTTGGGTGACCACAGAGTGGCCATGCCACCTAAGCAAAACGGGTATCATCATGCAGTATGGAAGAGAGGTGATGGTTGTGCGTAGGGGTTCTCCTCCGTTGGTCCCTAAGCTCTTTCGTTTCCCGGACGCACAGGACATGAACGCAGTAGGTGATCCCTTCGGCCGCAATAAAAACAGAGGCCTTGACTCCTTCTTCTTGCCTTTTCGGCTTCGGTTAGGTGGCGTATAGTGCCTATCTCCATGGGTTCCTCTGGCGGGGTGCTGGGTACTGCCGGCGGAGACCGTTGTATGTTGTGGGAAGGGAACGGTCGAGACCGTCTACTTTTGTCCTTCTCCATCTGTCTCTCTTGTATGCGCTTGTCCACAAGTAAACAGAGGGCAATGAATCCCTCTACATCAGACGGAGGGTCATGGTACAAAAGAGCCTCCTTAATTTTTTCATTGAGTCCTTTCCGGTAGGCTGCTCTCAGGACGCCCTGATCCCATTGGAGTTCGCAAGCCAGCGTACGGAATTCCACGGTGTACTGGGCCAGGGTCTTAGGGCCTTGTTGCAACTCTAACAAGGTGGATTCAGCCGTTTCTTTGCGGCCAGGCATGTCGAAGACCGACTGTAGGGCTTCCATGAAGGCAGGAACGTCGTCCAGGAGTGCGGATTCCTGCTCGATCAGGGGGAGACCCAGAGCAGCGCCTCTCCTTTCAACAACGAAATGATGAACGACACCCGTTTTGAGGCAGAACGAAAAACACGAAGATGATTGTGAAAATGGAGCATACATTGGTTCAGAAACCCTCTGCATTCTTTGGGATCACCTGCGTATTTATCAGGGAGCGGTAACCGAGCGGTGGCACAGGCAGAAGCAGTAACGGTCGTTGGCAACCACCCGATCGCCGCAGACATGCCGCGGCAGCTCAACCAGAGCTGTCGCTGTTAGGTGACCGTGCCCTGTTGCCGCGCTCGCCCCTCCGTGTACGTGCTGAGCGCACAACAGTGCACGGAGGGGACGCGCAAGTGATTTTAATGACAATATCGTATTTTACACATGCAACTCGATTGTGCTTAAGAAAAGCGCTTCCCTTTGAAATAAAAGGGAGAGGTTCTTAATTATTCCAAGGTAGTCCAGGAGAAAATTGTGCATATGAACAAATTTAAAATCTGTGAGTTTTCTCAACAAACCATGGGCAACTACAGAAACACTGTCTTTTTCTGCAGTAACACTTTCAAGGTGGACTGTCACACATTTCCAGTCTTTGACAAGTGCAGAGAGAGCACTGACTTTGCTGGCCACCCATCTCACGTTATGCAAGTATAGAGAATTTTATTCTGGAGATTCTCAACCACCTGCTTCAGTTGTCGCATTCTCTTGGGTAAGTACTGGTAAAACTGGTACAGTTCATTTAAAACAGAGTCCGAGGTCATCAATGAATTTTGAATGTTTAACTGAGCTTAACACGCTTAAATGTAATCTATTGTGGCAGGATGGCCCGATTACAGACAAGAAACTCCAAACACCAGCAGAATAAAAGCAAAATGGGGTTTATTGTAGCTTTCTGTAAGGTCCACAGTGTTGCGCTTCACAGTATAAATAAACAAAACAAAAACAAATCCTACTCCATCTTGGAGACTATCTATACAAAATTCTTATCTCACTAACCAACTGGCCAGCTAATCCAGTCCCAGTCATCAAAGTAGTAGCAGCACAACACTAGTTTGTTTGGACCATACCTTTTGTTAGAAAGTCTGAGGGCCTCTGGCTTGACTGCCTCTCTCCCTGTTTTCAGACAACTAATGCCTCTAACGGCCGCCCTTTAACCCTTCAATCCCAGGGTTTTTGGTACCTCACAAGCCCAGAGCAATTTTGCCATTTTTGGGGTATGTCGGTTTAGCGATGATTCTCTTTTCCTGTGAATAGTGTACCCATATAAACTATATATTGTTTTTTCAAGGAGAGATAGAGCTTTCATTTGATACCATAGTTGGATGATTAGCTGAAAATTTAGAATGAGAAATTTAGTAAAAACTAATTTTTTTTTACATTTTCCCTCTGAATCCTCACAAAATTAGGTAAAGTGATGGAAAATCCCCTCCAAGTTTATCAATTCAGGTGTCCTGAATACCTAATTTATATAGACTTTCCAGACTTTCCCAGCGCCAGGGAGCATACTATAAGGTGTACAATTTTGTATCGTTTTTATGCCTATGGCTTAATGGGTTTGGGGGTTGTGAACGGGGGCAGAAGGGTTATACTGGCTAGATGTTATGTGCTAGGGCAATGGGAAGTAAGGTTTTTTAATAATTTTTTTTATTATCTTTTTTTATATATTTTTTTTTAATTTTTTATTTTTTTTATTTTTTATATATTATTTTTACACAGAAATGGTTAGAGGTCCTCCTAGGGACCTCCTGAACATGCCAGTGATGTCACAATGACATCACAGCTCACATTATAAATTTTTTTTGTATTATATATATTATTATTTTAATGATTTATTTAATATTATTTTTTAAATGAATTAACTTTTTTTTTCTGCTTTTCTCTTTCAGGACGGGAGGGGGAGTGAGAGAGATGGTTTCTCACTCCCCTCCCCACGATCCCCCCTGCACCGATCACACTGTGATCTCTATGCAGGTCCTCACAGACCTGCATAGAGATCGCAGCGTCTCTGTGCCTCATCGGAGGGCAGGATATCCCCGCAGGGGATATCCTGTCCTCCGATGACCTTCTGGGTTACGTCAGCAGTGACGTAACCCGGAAGGGAATGCCCGATCGCGCGTTTGCAACTGCACGATCGCGCAATCGGGCACTTTCAACCGTAACAGCTTACCGGCTTTCATGCCGGAAGCTGTTACGGGAGATCGGGCAGCAGAAAGCCGGCGATGCCGGCTTCTGCTGCCAGGGGGGAGTCCAGGCTGTCAAACAGCCTGGTCTCCCGTGCAGCGGCAGGGATGTGTCCCTGACGCTGCACGAAGGGCTGGACGTACCGGGACGTCCATAGGGGTTTCTTTGTGGGCGTTTTTTGGACGTCCCGGTACGTCTATAGGGGATTGAAGGGGTTAAACACCTCAGTGCAGGTTAATTGGATCCACCTGCTGACTTCCCAGCAATTTAACCCCCCTCATGCTGGGAATATTGAGCATTCCATCCTGCCATTGATAGAGACAGACTCTGTTACCTTGCCACACTGTGTAGAACACAGTGAATGCCAATTAAGTGGGTCAGATTGTGGCGTGTTTTCTGCACAAGTCCATTTTCAGCTCCAATCATGCTGGCAGCACCATCTGTACCAATGCCATTCAGGGTGGCTTGAAGAAAGCCAGTCTAGGAGACCATGCATCTTCAGATCTTTAGTAATAGTTTCTAAGTACCCATCTGCAGTAGCCATATCAAAATTTCTTTGACCCCATTGTTCTTGATATATACCTGACATACAATATTAGTTTCTCTACTCCTGCTTTGTCAGTTGATCCATCTAGCATCAAATTTTAGCTCACAGGTGAGTTTTTCCTGATTAAAGCTGCAATATGTGAGATGAATTCTTTGCATCTCTTATCATTTGCATACTCCTCTCTCACAGAAACTCGTAATTTCCCTGTCAGCTCTAACAATCCTTAAAGGTCTGTGAATGGCCTGTTGTTCTTTGCAATATACCGTATTTGCTCGATTATAAGACGACCCTGATTATAAGACGACCCCCCAAAATCTGAATATTATAGGAAAAAAAAGAAAAAGCCTGAATATAAGACGACCCTAAAGGAAAAAAGTTTTACCATTAAATGTTAATTCATGTAAACTATTTTTTTTTAATAAAAGCTATGATTGAGAAAAATATTTTTTTTGTTTTTATTTCCTTGTATTTTCCAACCTGTCCCCCAGTTACGCACATCTGCCCCCAGGCTTGCCACACCAATATGGCACTGTGGCCCATGATATGCCTTTTAACCCTCTATATGCCACTGTGGCCCATGGTATGCCTTTTGACCCCCTATGTGCCACTCTGGCTCCAGAAATGCCTTATACCCCTATATCCCATTCTGGCATTTAGGGGGTTAAAATGCATATTATGGGGCAGAGTGGCATATAGGGAGGTATAAGGCATTCCAGGAGGCAGAGTGCTCTATTAAATGCCCCCTTAACGCCACTCTGCCTTCCTGAAATGCCTTATACCTCCCTATATGCCACTCTGCCCCATAATATGCCTTTTAACCCCCTAAGTGCCAGAGTGGCATATAGGGGTATAAGGCATTCCAGAAATGCCCTATGCCCCCATTTAACACACACACGCACACACACACACACACACACGCACACACACACACACACTTACCGGTGCTTCCAATTTCCTGCTGTATTGCCGGGGCAGCGGGTTGACGTCTCCCGGCTGTCAGAGATCAGAGTTCCCCGCACCGGTGCGGGGAACTCTGATCTCTGACAGTCGGGGAAGGTATCCGCGACGGACGCAGACAACCCCCGCTGCCAGCCACACCTCCTTCCGGCTGCAGCGGACGTTGTCTACGCGGATTACGTAGACGTCAACCCGCTGCCCCGGCAATACAGCAGGAAGCACCGGTAAGTGGGGTGGGGGGGGAGACAGGAGGATCCAGGTCGCCTGCAGCGGTGCGGGGGATCTGGATCTTAGTCTCATAATCAGACCTCTATTTGAGGTCTGATTAGAAGACGACCCCGATTAGAAGACGAGGGTATTTTTCAGAGTATTTGCTCTGAAAAAAACCTTGTCTTATAATCGAGCAAATACGGTAATAGGCAACATTAAATAAAACCTTCATATGTATTGAACATGACTTTGTCCATTTTCTTCACGCATGCAGCCAATGGTTGTAGCTTCTGGAGCCAACAATGCATGTTTGCCCTGTAAACATTTTTCATGCTGGAGAAACTTCTCATGCTTTTTGAAGGTCTCAAGTTTAAAAGGCCCTGAAAACTCTTTCACAGTCTTAGATGTTTGGTCAGCAATGCCAGGGAAGGCGGTGGTTTGGTCAAATTTAAGCCATGTGAGCTCCTTTGTTTGACAGGCTGACAAACATCTAGGTGCCATCACGAGCCCTGAGCTAAATAGAGTGCCACTGTGTATGGGATACATGATTGGTCTCCTGGGCCCTCTTTGATAATTATTATTATTATTATTATTATCCTTTATTTATGTAGCGCCCAACAGTTTACGCAGTGCTTAATACAATACATAAATTCAAGGGATATGACAAGACAAGAATTGACAGACTAAGACAAACCGATACATTTGGTGGAGAGAGCCTGCTCGCAAGCTTACAATCTAGAGGGAAATGGGGTGACAAACATAAGGCATAGAGAAAGGGTGAGAGGTATTGTGGTGGTTGTATCGATGACAAGGAAGTTCTAGCAGCTAAGATGGTATGCTTCTCTGAAGAAGTGGGTTTTTAGATGTTTCTTGAATGTTGGGAGGGAGGGAGAATGCTGAAGGTTCCTTGGGAGTAGATTCCAGAGATATGGGGCAGCTCGAGTGAAATCTTGTAGACGGGAAAAGGAAGAGGTGATGAGTGAGGAGGAGAGCCTTAGCCCATGGGAGGAACGTAGGGATCGAGTAGGAGAGTATTTGCTAATGAGGTCAGAAATGTACGGAGGAGCAGTATTATGGATGGCCTTATATGTCAGTACCAGGATCTTAAATTTAAGGTAATTGGGAGCCAGTGGAGGGTTTCACAGAGGGGGGGAGCAGAAGAGGAGCGACGTGCAAGGAAGATGAGCCTAGCAGCCGCATTAAGGATAGACTGTAGAGGAGAGAGTCGAGACAGTGGAGTGCCAACCAGAAGAGTGTTGCAGTAGTCAAGACGGGAAATGATAAGGGAATGAACCAGGGTTTTTGTGGATTCTTGGGTGAGGAATGGGCGGATACGAGAGATGTTTTTTAGGTGCAAGCGGCAGGATCTGGCGAGGGACTGAATGTGAGGGATGAAGGAAAGGTTTGAGTCAAGGATGACCCCAAGGCATCGGGCCTGGTTAGTAGGAGAGATAGTCGTGTTGTTAATGGTGATAGAGAATTCAGGTAGTGGAGTGGAGATGGAGGGAGGGAAGATAATGAGTTCAGTTTTAGAAAGATTAAGTTTCAGGTAGTGTTGTGACATCCATGAAGAAATAGCAGACAAGCAATTGGTAATACGGGACAGGAGAGATGGAGAGAGATCAGGAGAAGACAGGTAGATTTGGGTATCATCTGCATATAGGTGATACTGGAGGCCAAATGAGTTGATTAGTTAATTAGTTAATTAGGATAACCAGTTATCCCATATGTGGTTGGCATTGAAAGTGAAAGTTGTAGGTTTATGTTTTACAATGTTTGCGAAAGTGGACAGGCTATGCCTCCTTTGCAATATAAAACAATGGGGATGGTAAAAGCGCTAGACAGGACTTTCTGAAGGTAATTCTTTGTTAAAAATGTATTAAACAAATTCTTGAAAATCCTTAAAGTTCATAAAATAGAGCAGCAGCCCACTTGCCAAGGTTTCCTCTTCTTGGCTTGATTGATAGTAGAAATTCACAAAGGGGTAGTGGTTGCGCTTCAACAATAAAAAATAGAAAAGTAGCAAAAATGGTGTAGTATGTTTATATTCCAGGTATACATAAAAATAAGAAAAAAATGAGGTACTCACAATTTTTTTGGAGCTATCCTAGCTCCAAAATGCACGTATGGGCGATACAATCCTTGCCTAAGGATGAAATAGCAGCAATGGTGTGATACTCAGTTGTATAAATAAATAACCTTTTTACATTCCTCCTGGGATAATTTTCTTTTTTTCAAGAAAGATCTGCTGCTAAGGTCTTGGTGCCAGATACCACAGAACACCTTCCGAGGTCTAGTGAAGTCCATGCCTCGACGAGTCACGGCTTTTTTGGCGGCAAAAGGGAGACCTACACAATATTAGGCAGGTGGTCATAATGTTATGTGAGGTATTTCCAAAATCAAGCGCCTTAAATAATATATCTTTATTTGTCAAATAGTTTAGTAAGAATTATCATAGGCATACTATGAAAAATAGTTTTTGTTTTCTTTATTCATATTACCGTATTTCCTCGATTATAAGACAAGGTTTTTTTCAGAGCAAATGCTCTGAAAAATATCCCTCGTCCTATAATCCGGGTCGTCAAATAGGTCTAACTATGAGACGACTAAGATCCAGATCCCCTGCAGCTGCTGGGGACCTGGATCCTCCTGTCTCCCCCCCCCCTGCCCCGCTTACCGGTACTTCTGAGTCCCCGGTGTGTACCTGGGGCAGTGTGTAAATGTCTACGCAATTCCGGGATGGACGCAGACAACCCCCGCTGCTAGCCACGCCTCCTTCCGGCTGCAGCGTAATTGCGTGGGATCTACACGCTGCCCCGGCTGCATGACAGGGAAGTCAGAAGCACCAGTAAGTTTGGGGGGGGGGCGGGGGAGTGTTAAATGGGGGACATAAGACATTTCTGGAGGCAGAGTGCTCTGTGAAATGCCTTTTAACCCCCTTAATGCCACTCTGCCTCCAGAAATGCCTTTTTAACCCTCTATATGCCACTCTGCCTCCTGAATGCCTTAAACCTCCCTATATGCCACTCTTCCCCCATAATATGCCTTTTAACCCTCTAAATGCCAGAGTGGCATATAGGGGTATAAGGCATTTCTGGAGGCAGAGTGGCACATAGGGGGTCAAAAGGCATATCATGGGGCACAGTGGCATATAGGGTTAGAAGGCATATCATGGGGCACAGTGGCATTTAGAGGGTTAAAAGGCATATCATGGGGCACAGTGGCATATAGGGGGTATAAGGCATTTCTGGGGGAGATGTGCATAACTGGGGTGCAGATTGGAAAATAGAAGGAAATAAAACCAAAAAATGTTTCTCAATCATAGCTTTTATTTAAAAAAAATAGTTTAGATGAATTAACGTTTACTGGTAAAACTTTTTTTCCTATAGGGTCGTCTTATATTCAGGCTTTTTCTTTTTTTCCTAAATTAATATTCAGATTTGGGGGGTTGTTTTATAATCAGGGTTGTCTTTTAACGAGCAAATACGCTATTTTCTATAATAAATTATTTCTTATTATATATTTTGTGTGGGTACACTAGACATTTAAAATGGCATCATGGTTGAATAGACACATGAAAATGTTAACATAAGAAAATATAACTTTCAAATATTTATTGCAGCCAAATAAAAAATGTACATAGTTAACCTAGTCATTTTACATTAATTGTAATATTTTTAAATATTATCAATATTTAAAAACAAGAGGGGACAAATGCATGACAAAACAGTGATACATCAAGATTTATTTTAAAGGGACAGCAATGCAAAATAAGTACAGCTTATATCAGAGTCTATATTTTTAGCATTTTAAATGTGTTAATATAATTTATTTCTGTGTGCAAAACCAAAACACAGAAATTATCTTTTTGTAACCAAATAAATTTTAAAGGAACATAGAGTATATATTTGGCTGCACATTGTTTTGTTTTGTATATAACATATTAACACAACATATAGGCAGCTTCCTAAAGGGATGCCCCATCCGGCATATGAATCACAATAACTGTGTCACATTTTCCCCACACAAATGCATGTGGAGAGTCATCAAATCCCTTTTAATGCATTCCTCTCTACCCTTCACCCCACCATCTTGGCTATAAGAAGATGTGAATGCATATCCTGCGAATTTCATGCATGATATACTCAATACCAGCTCTGTCTCAAGCCGGAGTTCTGGGGACTCTGAGACCCCATGCACAGGAAGCAAGCAGTGCTTTCTTTCCATAGATTGGCTGTTTTATGCAGGCATAACTGGTGCAAATAGTGGGTCATTGTGCTACAGTCTTATATACAATTAAGTGTGTGTCTGTGTTTCTTTCCTTTACAGGATAATAAGGTACTAAAATAACCATTCTTCATTGGTGGGGCTATATGGAGTCCTAGTGCTTTCTGTGTAGCAAAACCCTTTTAGGCAAACCCCATCACTTTATTTTAAGGAGATTAAAAAAACAGCCAATATACATTAAGGTAGGGTCCATGGCTGATAAAGCATGACAAACATTGGAGTCTTATATCAGCTAAAAGCTTGTCAATGCAAATTAGAATAGATTGCAACACCCAGTAAAGACAGGGCAATTGAAGGTTTTGCTTTAAGTAACAATCTCTGCTGACAATACAGATGAGCCACTTTAGTGAGCAACAACATTGCCCTTGAACCAATTACATCATTACACTTTAGGGGCGACCAAAGTCAGTAAAGGTAGCTATTGACTTGCTGAGTCTGATAGTTGTTGGGTTTTTAGAAAAGCTAGAGCACTGTCCTCACAGACCTGGAACCAAGAACCTTAAAAGACAGGTAGGCTTCAGTTCCTCTGGTCAGAGATCTATGGTGAGGATATAAAACCTTTGGAAATCTACAATTGTGGACTTGTAGTTAAAAGCACCTTAGGTGTTAATCTATATGTATAACGGTATAGACATTTCATTGATAAAATACTAAACAAAAACACTGTCATTTTCAGTGAATTTGCCTCTTTAAAACAAAAACCATAAGAAAAAAATCTAGAAAATAAAGCATTTGGCATCAGCTAAATGTAACGGTTCATACTGTAACACATTGCATAGCTTTATACAAAGCACAACTTAAAATACTCTGCTAGTAAGAGTTTTTTCTTCAGACAGCTGCAGAACAGTCCCTGTGCCAGCAGGTGGCGATCATGTACAGTTTCACAGAGCAAGTGGTCTGGGTCACAGCATATCTCTTGAGTTCCGAATAGCACAACAAAGAACCATGCTGAATATCATACCAAAAATCTGTTAAAAATAAAAAACACAGGTTACATGATTTTTTTGAGCTACTTAGCATTAAGTGATAAATTACATATTTCAAATTATGGGAAAAAAAATGAAAGTGGACAATCCAAATTATTTATTTACACCTGCATTTTAAGAATATGACACTGATATATAATACATATATTATGGGATATACCAAACTAATTTAGAAAAAAAGTATCCACACAATGCTCGAGCAGCTAGACAAAATAATTATTATAATTACAATTTTAATGTAAGCATTCTGTACCTTTCGTTTAACAAAATCTTGCATACAACTTCTTTCACATGACATGAGATACACTGGTTATTATGCTTCTGTAGAACACGTTTCAGATTTACCTTTGCTTTGCGCTCTTTTCATTACATTTTCATTTTAATGTAATCTTAATTTCTATATAATTTTTAGTAAGACTTTAGGGAGTGTATCAGATAAAGTATTGTTTGACAGTTGAATTTTACTTCTTCCAGCAATAGTTGGATTGTGACCTCTATTGATAAACTGTGTACCCCCTTTTCTATTCTGTACCCCATTTCTACCAAGGTCAGATCTCCTTGGCCATCCCTAGGAAAAGAGGAAAGGGGACCAAAAGGCTATCACAACTTCCCCACCAAAAAGATCTTGCCTTGGCCTTTGTATCCTAAGATTACCCGATACTTGACCTTTGCCCCTGACCCCTCTCGTGTCTCCTGATCTGATCTACCATTGCTGACCTTCGAACCCTCGACCTCCCCAATCTCCAGCATCCCAAACCTGGCTTTACTCCACGCTGATCTGACCTCCCCAATCCGGACATCAGCACGCATACTGACCATCCTCTTCTCTCAGTACTAGTGGCTGTGTGTCCAACTCCTGCATTCACACATTTGCTAGCAATATTGCATATCAGAATCCTCGCCTGATTGCTAACGTGACACAGGCTGATCAATAGACACAAAGACATGCCATAAATGTCTATTAAGGGAGGCCTCCCCCTAAAGACATTCATGCAGGCTAAAGGACTGTGCTGCTGCAGACACCGCCACAGAGCATCAGGGCAGAGGAGACTTCACTTGCAGTGTGTTTGAACAGGCTTTAAATGGCTTAGAATATATATATACACACACACATATATATATATACACACAGATATATATATATATTTACTCACAGAGTCCATTGCACACCATTCCAAATATTCCAAGCCCGGTGCTAGTAACCAGCAGTTTCCATGTATGTCCTGATGAAAGTCAGTAATGACTGAAACGTCGACTTGACTTTGAATAAAATGAAATTGTCTATTTAAAGACCTGGAGTGCTGACCATCTTTTTGAAAGTGTTTTATATATATATATACACACATATATATATATATATATATTACACACATATATATATATATATATATATATATATATATATACATATACACACACATATATATATATACACACATATATATATATACACACATATATATATATATATATATACACACATATATATATACACACACATATATATATACACACATATATATATACACACATATATATACACACGCATATATATATACACACATATATATACACACATATATATACACACACATATATATATATATACACACATATATATACATATATATATATACATATATATATATATATATACACACACACATATATATATACATATATATATACATATATATACACATATACGGTATATACATATATATACACATATGCTGGAACCTGGGCATCATATTAATGTGATTACAGCCTCCCTATGCCATGCTATTCCCCCCCCCTTACACATCCATGCCATCACACACACACTCATTCACAAACATTCAGCATAAAACCCATCACTCTCACACACTTACTAATCCACTCTCACTTAATGTTTTCCTACCTTTCCTCTGTTAGTTACTTTTCCTCCTCCTCTTCGTTCTTCCTCTTGACTCTTCTTCTTCTTCTGTGTCCTGTCCTTCCGGTGCAGTAAAGAAGGTGGGCGTGGCTTCAGTGCTGTGTGCCGGGATCTGACATCAAATCCCGACGCACAGCATCAGTTGCCGCGCGCATAGCAAGGGAGCAGGATCGGAGGTCTGTATTAACAGACCTCCCGCTCCCTTGATTGATTTTAAGCTGGTTGGGGTGAGATTTTTGATCTCCCCAACCGAGCTTGCTCCTCCAGCGGTGGACATTAATGTCCGTATCTGGAGGAGTGCCAGCGTCACCCTGGACGGACTGCCCACCCCCCCCCCCAGCTCCCCGTTAGGTACTGTGCGCACAATGTTAGGACGTGTGCGCTCCCTCGAAAAGTTATGTGTGCGCGCACAAGCGCACAGCTTAGAGGGAACACTGGCTGCGTGTTGAGTTATTTTAAAGGGAAAGCAAATTTACTCTGTTATACAGGCTGTACACTCACTACTTTACATTGTAGCAGAGTGTCATTTCTTCAGTGTTATCACAAGAAAAGAAATAATAAAATATTTACAAAAATGTGAGCAGTGTACTCACTTTTGTGAGATACTGTATGTCATTATTTAAAGATAAACTTAATTGAGTCACTTGTATTATAGCAGGTATATTAACCATAATACACTTGTAGCAAAATAACTAAATGAGAGTCATATATAAATATGATCACAGCAGTATAGAATATGAAGAAGTTGGCTGTGACCCTGAAATTTGCCTCTTTACCCTGACACCCTGTGATTGGGGTAAAAAACCTCACATTCAGGCTCAAACCCTGAGAGTTCTCAGGCGTGCCTACAATTGCTGCTCTCTTAATCTTCAGAAATGCTCAGCCAATTTACTCTCCTTCCTATTTCCCATCTCAAACATGGCATGTCTTAACCTTGCTACCTCTCTCTCTCTATAACTTCACCTCACACCTGCTCTACTAAGGCTTACCGTATTTCCCCATGTATAAGATGCTCCCATGTAAAAGACACACCTTAATTTTGAGGCCAAAAAATTACACTTCTATCATGCCCCGGTTCCAGGATGAGTGTGATGTTAGCTGTGCTGGAATCTGGGTATGCCTGGGCATGATAGGAGTGTTATTGCTGTTAGCAATCATGTATATTTAATATAGCAATCACACTCCTATCATGCACAAGCAGCCAACACATGCACATCACTTTGAGTCTCCCTGTGCCCTGCCCCCCCCACTTACACATCCATGCTATCACACACATATTCATTCAATCCCCCATTCACGCAGACTAATACACCCTCCCCGACCCTTACCTGAACTGTAGATCTTCCGGTACCACTCGCAGACTTGCTCAAACTCTGAGTGAACTTCTCTTGTCCCGGCCAGGGGAGCAGGTCCAGGAACGGAGTCATGTGATGTACATTCATGTGACTCCACTGGATTCCTGTGTCTCCTCGACGGAACAAGAGAAGCTGCTGAGCAAGCGGTGGTAAAAAACAAAATCTACAACCACTGTATATGACGCACACTGTTTTTACACCAAATTTACACCAATTTTTTTCTAAAAAAAGGTGCGTCTTATACATGGGGAAATACAATACATTTCCAACCCCAGCACGCAACACTACCCCACACCTTTGTCGCTGTTACGCACTGCTGAACATAGTTGGCAGAAGTCTCTATGATTTCCTGCACTATAAATTCATGCTACGTTCCCACTACTCTGCTCTCAACTTTGCTAAGTAAACCTACTTATCCTTTCCCTGTCTCGTAACCCTAAACACCTCTTCAATTTCCTTCTTCACTCTATCACAACTACTAACTAACCTTACTGCTCCTGACGTTGCTACATACAATTGTGATCAAAAGTGTGCACACATTTCTTTTATTTCTTATGAGATTCATATAACAGAATGGCACAACCAAAACACGGCAACAAAGAAAAAAATGAAACGGCCCCTGTTCAAAAGTCTGCATACCCTTAGTTCTTAATATTGTGTATTGCCCCCTTTAGCATCAATGACAGCGTGCAGTCTTTTGTAATAATTGTCTATGAGGCCCCACATTTTTGCTGGTATAGCTGCCCATTTTTCGTGGAAAAATGCCTTCTGGTCATGCAAAGTCCTTGGTCGTCTTGCACGTTTGAGATCTCCCCAGAGTGGCTTGATGATATTAAGGTCAGGAGACTGTGATGGCCACTCCAAAATCTTCACCTTTTACTGTTGTAACCATTGGAGGGTCAACTTGGCCTTGTGCTTAGGGTAATTGTCGTGCTGGAAAGTCTAAGAGCGCCCCATGACCAGCTTTTGTGTGAAAGAACGCAAATTGTCTGCCGGTATGTTTCTGATAACATGCTGCATTCATCTTCCCATCAATTTTTTTACCTTGTTAGGCAGACTGTCAGCCAGTCGCAGGGGATACAAGGGGTTCTGTCTGTACCCCACGATGCATGACAGGTAGTGGGATGGTACAGACAGGCGGAATGAAACACAGCACAGGCAGAATACTTTGAAAGGCACTGTATTAATGAAGGTGACAGGAACAGCAAGTACAGGCAGTAAGTCTCTAGGCAGGATGACCACTGGCAGGGCGGACAGCAGGAAGCCCACTGGCAGGGCGGACGGCAGGAAGCCCACTGGCAGGGCGGACGGCATGATGCCCACTGGCAGGGCAGACGGCAGGATCAACACGGGGTCAGGTACATGGCCAGGGCCAGGGCCAGGGCCAGGGCCAAAGCAGAGCGGTCCAAACACTTTAATGCAAAGGCCCTGACTGAAGGGCAGGGCAGGTCTTTTAAAGGCAGGGCTTCACTCAGGTAATAAGGCTCAGCTGTACCTGGTAAGGAGGGTGGCCACTAGTGGTAGCAGATGGACATGACAGCAAGATAATTATGCATGGTCCGGGCTAGCAGGGTGGAATCCTGACACAGACTTATCTTCCTCACCCACAGCTTGAATTGTAGGTTGAATTGTTATGTACTAATTTTTATGTCATGTTTACCCAGTGTTGAAAGCTATGGAATGCGATTGTGCTATATAAAACAATAATAATAAAATATTTGCGACCAAACATTCGAAACGTATGGAATTAAATCCAGGCTCGCTGTCCGGTGTTTCAAAATTTGCATGCAGCATGTGTTGAAGGTTTAAAGTTATCTGTCATCCCTAAATGTGTAACTGACAAGTGCGTGCAACGTATATGACACGTAACAGAATTGTGTACCTGACATGTATATCTCACATCTGAGGTTACTGTTACACGAAATATGTAGTATCTGTCCAAATAAACACACTTCTGCTTATTAATGGCTTGTTTTGTAACAAACATGTAGTTCCTCAAAAACTACAATTAATCACTTTCTCACACAGAGATGCAGTTAATGACAAAGCAGTGTAGAAAATACATTTTCTATGCTTCAGTGTAGCAGAGCCTGTCCTGGTGTGTGTTTGGGTGTCGGTTTGGCACAGCCTGTCCTGGTGTGTGTGTGTTTGGGTCTCGGTGTGACAGAGCCTGTCCTGGTGTGTGTTTTGGTGTCGGTGTGGCAGAGCCTGTCCTGGTATGTGTGTTTGGGTGTCGGTGTGGCAGAGCCTATACTGGTGTGTGTGTCTTTGGGGGTCGGTGTGGCAGAGCCTGTCCTGGTATGTTTTTGGTCATCTGTTTCCTGGCACTTTATTTTCTGAAGGAATAAATTGAACTATTTAATTTTTACTAATCCAGAGATAAAATGCCCTCCTGAATTTGTAGTCACTTCAGTGGACAAAACATTCTAGGCCCAGAAATCAGTGAGAGGAAAAGTGAAGGTTTTGTGTTATTTACTCTATTTCAATCTGCATATTTTATTGAAAAGGATTAGTGGCGCTAAATTGTGGCTTCGGGTGTATCATGACTTTTTTAGTGTACTGATGTACTGCCAATCCCATCACACATCTGCCTAGCACTGATGTCATCTTTATCCAGTACACATGGATGCAGAGGAGTTAACATTCTGTCTATTCCCAGGTACTTATTAGGGTCTTTTAACACTTTTGGTTCCTGAAATTTTGATAATAATGTGATATTCTGTTGTTGTAAAAGAACAATTTAATATAGTTTTAAAAATAATGATTTATAGCTATTTGGATGGTAAATAGCGTGGCTCAGATAGGCGTGTGTAAAGGGTGTGGCATGTGGGCACTAGAGCTCGACCACACGATACAATACATGGGGCTGGTGTCCAAATATTTCCAGGGCTGCTTTTCATTCCCAGTCCGGCCCTGATTACAAATACTACAGGGAAGCACTTTATAGGTGGTGGTCAGCAACATATAAAAATGACAAGGCTGGAAAGTGTCGCTTGAACCTTTATGGAATAACAGCTTTGTAAGCAAGGTACTTAGAAGATACCTGTAAGATACATTGAAACTAAAGAACACATACGACAAGATGCAGGGGGTTGAGGCACAACACATAACATAGAAATAAGCCTAGTGTATCTTTTTTCACACAAAGTAATTGATATTTAGGTTACAGAGTCCCTTTTATTATGAGCGGTTGCATCTCCAGGAAGTGAATGCATTCTTTACTGTCCATTAGCTGGTGAGATCATGCTTTTCTTTTATTATTCACTATTTCTGCTGCAAAGGTAAAATACTTACAGTTATACCAGCTGTGGTGATTGCGAGAATTCCCACTATCTGGAAACCGTGGTTAAACTGTTTGTCAATCTCTTGTAAGCAGTCCTATAACATGCCAAAAATAAGGTATTTTAGTTGGATGAGGTAGGGGTGCACAAAATCAAATATACACCTGGTGATCAGGATCAGTAAGATCTGGGCCCCAGGTCTGGTAGACTGTGATATATCCAATGTCTCAAGAGACTGGAGACATTCATTGAATTTAATATACTGTGATTGTATTCTTTTTGGTTTTCAGACAGGTGTAGGGACTTAAAAATCCCTTGATGATCACACAAGGCTCTGTGGACTACATAGCACTTTACATAGGCCTACAAGGCTCTGTGGACTACATAGGTACTTTATTCAATTTAGTGTCTTTAAATAGACACTGCTTTTCATTAGTGTCTCCACCTGACTTGCAGACCTTACATCCTGCTTTTATACTTGTCTGCCATACAACCTACAGGCCAATCTAAACATATGTTAAGAACAATAAGGATGTGGAATTTTCTGCCTGCAGAGTCTGTACAGATGTTTAAATAGCAACTGGATGAATACTTACAAAAACATAATATTCAGGGATATAATTGTTAAATTATGCAGAAATAGCTTCTGGATCCAAGCGAGACCTGACTGCCATTCTAGGGTGAAGAAGGAATTTTTTCCCCCCTAGTTTGTGGCAAAATTGTAAAGAGCTACAAACTGGGTTTTTTGCCTTCTTTTGGATCAACAGCAACAGCAAATAACAGAATTGGAAAACCTGGACTTGATGGACGCATATAGACATCTTGAGCAACTTACAGGTATATTCAGTTTGGCAAATTAGGCTCATAAATTACATACCTTGTGTTCTTGGTGGTCAGGATGACACAAGCTGCCCACATGCTTAACACTTTCAGGGTCTTGATTTCCGCAGCATTGCATCTTAAAAACAGAATAGAAATATAGTTTGTATCTTGGGTTCTTATCATTATAATACCTAAAATGAATAACATAAAAGATTGCAACTCATTGCCTCTTTATCACTATTATATTAGTATGGTTTAACTTCTCACATGTCAAAGAGAGGAGTAATGCATTGTTTTTATCCCTTGTAGGGCTTTGGACTTTGACCAACCTACCACTTGTCTGTTTAATTTATTCTCTGTACGATAAATCTAGAGTGTGGGATTTTGTTAGCACAATTTCCTTCCTTAGCAATGCTTAATAATGAAATGGTAACAAACCTTGTGCCCTTATTTCCGTGTCTCTGCCTAAAAGCTAAAAAACACAACATAGCACATACACGATCAACAATGATGATCTAGCACATACTATGTCATAGTGGCCTCCTCTACTCCAATGATACTCATACAGTGTAATAATACAGTTTTGTGATAGTACATTTTGTATTATTCAAGCATTATGTCTTTGCCTAGAATTCTTAAAGTGCATTGTATTTGTAGACATGTCCTTTATTTTTATCCTGTGTCTCTTTGTGAGCGCCAATGTGTGATGGATAGTATATTGACTTTGACTGGGTGGCTATGTTAAAAAGAGCAAGTCATCTTAAAAGGCACATGTACCAAAACAGCTAGGTAAACTGATATCCAAAATCTGATTGTTACACCTGGCCCTTTGAAACTTACCACAAACCATAACAGAAAAAGCAACCTATTCTTTTTCAGAAATTTCAATGGAATACCTTATTTTACGCATTATAAGATCCTTAATATATGTGACTCTCCAGAGGTTCTTAGCCAGAGGAATGATGTAAAGACATTTGACACTAACAACATTATCTGCTATTCCTCTTATTGGAAGCATTAAGATGCTAAAATGAGATCTTTGAAAAAAAGATGAGTTGCAGGCTAATTTTAATTTACTTCTTCATTTTGTAGTTATTTGGGATTTTGCTTTTGCATAAACAGTTCCTGGTTTAGGCAACCAATGTGGCTAACCTCTCTCTCTCTCTCTCAACTTCTTATTTCTGGCTCTGTTGCTTGTGTATGTACTGGAAATTTTATAAGGGTTTTTGTTAATTTTTACATGACATTTCTGTAGTAAATGAGCATTCCGAATAGTTTCAGCAACGATAACATGATGGATTTTCTCAGACAAAACAAAACATAAAGAACTGATTTACAATAATGATCTAGAGATGGTATGTGGGAAGCCTTATTATATTAGGCATTATTAAAGCTTTATTATATTATCATATGCTTTGTGTGGCAAAACCTGCAAACTCTTCACGTTGTTACACAGCAGCAGCAAAATGGACAATATTTTTCTGTAAGCACATATGTTATTATATTACTAAATTACACTTTATATTCCATAGCACTCATATTATTTGGTTATGCGTATGGGCCCTTCCAATACCACTAATGTTAAGTTTAAAAAAGCATGAACTATTTAGTCCTCTATTTAGACATCTAATCACTTTTTGTTTTCTGCACTAAGCATCCGTAAAAAGTTGAGAAAAAAAAATAATATAATTATATAAATAAGACCTAAATGAATGGATTTCTTGAGTGAGGCAGGTTCTGCATACTGCTCCACCGCTGACATCTTCAGGAACTACCATGACAAACAAGGTATTATGATGTATGTGTTGGCATTTGTTTCAGTTTTCTGGAAATTTTCTGTGAAAAATTCAGGTGATTGTTTTGATCAACAGAAAATATTTATATATATGTAAATTATAGATATACCAACCAATAACACAGCTGCAACCCACAAAAGACTCTCCAATATCTAACTACAAATTCAACCAAAAAGCGGGTCGCTTGTGTAAAACTAGAAAGAGTAGTAATTTGGGGTCATTTATTTTTTTAAATTGAGGAAATATTAATAGGATTAGTGAGCTTCTGTCTCCTCATCTCATCCTTACTAAGGCTGCCTAAGAATACGTTTTATTAAGCTTTATTTCCCTTGATTCGTTATTCAAGCTATTTAACCCTTAATACATAGGCAGAATAGTCATAAAATACTATAGTAATTGTTTTTTTTTTTATTCTGAGTAACACAATTATCAGTCATTATGATGGAAGATAATTGTCTAGCCTGTGCAACATCACCATATTGTGCCTGCATGATAGATCCTGTCATCATACGCATTGGTTTTAAACCGAATTACAAAGATATTCCATTGACAGTTGAATACATGTATAAGAATGTCTTGTTATTAGGGACTAATAAAGAGGAGTCCTCTACCTCCCCCCTGGGATGATGCAGCTGCCACCCTGTTGAATTATACAGTACAACCACATAGCCTCCTGGTAGCATCCTTTCATTACTTAAAGCTATTAAGGTTGACTTGTTTGAAGCCCGCAATAAAGATAAATATGATGTACCGTATGTAGTAATATAGGGCAAAAACATAGACAGTGTAATACATTTAGTACAGTAATTCTTGTGTATGGCAACATATAGAGGAATATTGGCTACTCAGTTCAGTGAAAAGCTTTTTCTTGACTCAATGTAAAAAGTATTTGTCAAGGACAGAGGTAGAGATGCGCAAGCTGACTGTGCTGTATTCACTCGCAACAGGAAAAGAAAAATACTGAAGCTTGCGCGGACTAAATTGCTGACCAAGAGGAGAAATAGGAGCCGGTTCAGCTCCAGCTCACTCTGGTCCTTTCCTTATAAATTGTGGCTGAATAAGATGTCAGGATTGAGCTGAGCTTTGTCCAACGGCAGGTGGTCCAGTTATAAGCCCATTACTTACTTCACGATGAAAAGAAGACAGAGTTGAATTTGCTTCTTGATTGTTTGGAAAGTTGTTGTAAGCTTTAGAGTAGGATTCTTTTAAGGCTTCTATAGTCTGGAACAAAAATCAAATATAGGCATTGAAATGTATTTATTCTATAATTGCATTGGGGGAAAGGGAAGAATACCTTATGTGATTCATGTTACAGAGTTATTGGAACTTGAAGCATTAGGTGTTTTTTTTCCCTTATCTACCCATATATTACCTTAAATACAACAGAACAAAAGCCACTCAGTTTTGCTAATGCTCCACACCTGATGCCCTGTCCACAAAACAAATATACACCGATCAGCCACCTGCCTAATATTGTGTAGGTCCCCCTTCTGCTGCCAAAAAAGAACTGACCCATCGAGGCATGAAGGTGTGCTGTGGTATCTGGCACCAATACATTAGCAGCAGATCCCTTAAGCCCTGTAAATTGTGAGGTGGGGCCTCCATGGATCGGACTTGTTTGTCCAGCACATCCCACAGATGCTCGATTGGATTGAGATCTGTGGAATTTGGAAGCCTAGTCCACACCTTGAACTTGTTGTTGTGTTCCTCAAAACATTGCTGAACCATTTTTGTTATGTGGCAGGGCGCATTATCCTGCTGAAAGAGGCCAATGCCATCAGGGAATATCGTGTCCCTTGAAAGGGTGTAGATGGTCTGCAACAATGCTTAGGTGGTACGTATCAAAGTAACATCCACATGAAAGTCGCTCAGATCCTTACGCTGGCCCATTCTTCCTGCTTCTAACACTTTGTGGATGAAATATCCACTTGCTAACTGATATATCCCACCCGCTAACAGGTGCCATGATAACAAGATTATCAGTGTTATTTAATTCGCCTGTCAGTGGTCATAATGTTATGGCTGGTCAGTGTATGTAGGATTGTAAAAGCACAAGATGAAACTGTGTCTAGAGACAAAATGAATGACAAAAAGTCACAATTGTTAGACATCTTACCGAGGTTTTACCAAGAAATGCAAAAACTCCAGCAGCTACTTCTGCAGCAAAAATGACCAGTAGGCAGGCAAAGAACTAAAACAGAGAAGAGAGATTTTTTAAAATGACAAACTAGATAACATTAGACCACTATACATAATGGTTTTGAAGATACTTGGCTAGGGAAAGGAAAGGATGTTAAAATCAGTCCTGACACTTTAAGGCTAGCAGTTGAGAAATGATGTACATATTGCCTCCTGTTGGATACACGGCTGCATGCTATGCTTACACGTTTGTAGTGTGCAGCTGTATGTATGCACGCTAGGGACTGGGACTGCTGTTGAATAGTAGTAAGGGTGCATGGGAGGAGTATTTGCCTGCTTTGTCTAATGGCTAGTATGGGCCCGATCTGGTCTATTTAAAGAGACTCTGTCATTATCCCGGCTACTGCAGATGTTCAGACATGTGGTGAAAAATGACAAAAACAGTGTAACAATTAATTTCATGCTCTTCCATTTTTTCCCTGCTAGCAGCCAGATCAACTGCCACCCAAACAAAGGAATAGCTTAACAAAAGCAACTCTATGGCATAATGGGGAGGAATAATCATGCAAACCGTAAGAACATAAACTTAAACTCCCTATGATATACACAACATTTAAGAAATTTTAAGGCAACATTGTATGAGATTATTATGTTTACTGACCTATAAAATGTAGGTTTGGTAATGCTACAGATGCTCTATAAATATAGGCCTGCTGGGGTGCAGCCACCATTATAATGGTAAAGGATGCCCAGATAAAATGTGTATGTAAGACACACTGGCATTCATACTAGAGCACCCCCTTCTATAAAAGCTTTTGCTTTTGTATATTTCGAGCTTTCCTTACCGCTCCAAGCAAACACTGAGATTCACGGGCAGCTCCACAGCAACCAAAGAACCCGATTATCATCATCAACACTCCAGCTCCTATCAAAACATATAACCCTGTACAAGAAGGAAAGAGTAACACATTAACCACAGCTTATTGCCCTAAAATCTCAAGATAATCAATACTTTTTAGTTTGCGCTAGAATAAAGAGGAATTGGGGAGCTATTTTATTAAGGCGTGAGAATTGCGACCAGAATCAGAGGAGTCTCTTTGGACCATGGATCCTGAAAAGCAAACACAAGGCATTTTGGAAAATGTAATGAACCGAGCTATAAAGTTCTTCTGTGCTAAATATTCATTCAAGGCTCTTGAGACAATAGTAAATATCCGAGCTATACTTAAACTAACTTGATTTTTAGCATAGTGACAACAGGAAAAACATTTGAAGAAAGTCTTTGTCTTTCCATCAAAATTAAAAGTAATATAGCCGAAGAGAGACCTCTAAGGGTCCCAAAAGCTATTGTTTTTCAAAATCGAATAGTCTAATAAGATTTAAACACTCCAAATAGATGAACGTCAGCTGTACACCAAGAGCCACGTGCATAAAACAAAAAACAAAGGATAGATCACACAATGCAATTTGACTACCTATAACAGATTGATACAGAAAACAGACAAGAGTTCTACTTATAGAATATCTTCTGGATATAATAGAGATAGGGTGACTCCATAGAGACTCAAGTAAGAGACACTTCACCTATTAAATCAAGAAGATATTCCATGAGTGGATCTCTTGTCTGTTTGCTGTCTCATGGTATTGGGAACTGCAGAACCCATAGAAGAGTTCTTTTTTAAGGAGAGTATTGCTTTGCTGTATAGCTCGGTAATAAGTAACACACACAAAAAAAACAAAACAGAAGACAGATGTATCTGGTCAGGCCCGGACTGGCCATCGGGCACACCGGGCGTTTCCCAGTGGGCCGGGCCACGGCAGGGCCGCATTGACTTAGGGGCTGATGGAGCTGCAGCTCCAGGCCCCTACCCTACCTACGGCCGCATTAACGCAGGGCATAAGGGGCACCTGCCCCTTAAGCCCGCCGCAACTGCGACCGGGTCCGCCACTCTAAGGGGCCGGGAAGTCCCCACCAAGGCCGGCCTTACGGGTCTGCGGCCGCACAGGGTTTAAATTAAAACATCGGGGGTTTTTTAACTTTATTTAACATCCTCCATGTTAAATAAAGTTTTTTTTAACTTTATTTAACATGGAGGATGTTAAATAAAGTTGAAAAAAAACCCCGATGTTTTAATTTAAACCCTGTGCGGCCGCAGACCCGTAAGGCCGGCCTTGGTGGGGGCTTCCCGGCCCCTTAGAGCAGGACCGGCCTTTGGGGTGTGCGACCGCACAGGGTGTCACACTCTAGGGGGCGGTCCGCACCGGGTGCCGCTCATCAGGGGGTGCCAACTTGCGGCACCCGGCACCCCTCCAGAGACGGACAGTAATGTCCGCCGCTGGAGGAGCAGGCTCGCAAGGGAGCGGTATCGGAGGTCTTTAACAGACCTCCGGTTCCCTTGAGTGATTTTAAGCCGGGTTCAACCCGGCTTAAAATCACTCAAGGGAGCCGGAGGTCTGCTAAAGACCTCCGATACCGCTCCCTTGTGATCCGCGCGGCAACAGCTGCTGTGCGCCGGGGTTTGTTGTTAGATCCCGGCGCACAACACTGAAGCCGCGCCCACCGCTGTCCGTGGCCTCTGAACCGGAAGAAGACAGAGAAGACAGAAGAACAGAAGAAGAGGAGCGAAGAGGAGGAAAAGGAGCTGTAAGGAGAAAAGAGGAAAGGTAGGAAAATATTCAGTGAGAGTGGATTAGTATATATGTGTGGATTGGTATATATGTGTGGATTGGTATATATGTGTGGATTGGTATATATGTGTGGATTGGTGTATGTGTGGATTGGTATATACGTGTGGATTGGTATATACGTGTGGATTGGTATATACGTGTGGATTGGTATATATGTGTGGATTGGTATATATGTGTGGATTGGTAAGTGTGTGAGAGTGATGGGTGTTATGCTGTACCATTTCCAATGTCTTTTTCATGATCTAATTATGCTCTAAAAGTACATCATAACTCCCATCACTCTATACTGTTCCATACAGTGGCAGAGCTGGGAGGCAGAGGCCTTGCACCCTCACCGCAGGACTCCTGAAAGGTAAGTGAACTTCAAAGAGGGAGAGGGTAGATAGTTAGGAGGGGGTAGATAGGGAGAAGGGCGTGAGACGGGGGAAAGGGGGTAGATAGGGGGAAAGGGGGTAGAAGGGGAGAAGGGAGTGAGAAGGGGTAGATGGGGCAGAAGGGAGTGAGAAGGGGTAGATAGGGCAATCATACTCCTATCATGCCAAGTCTGCGAGTACATCCTGGAATCTGGGTATGCCTGGGCATGATAGGAATGTGATTGCTGTTAACAATCATATATATATACATATAATATTGTTTTTTAATTGTTTTGTCCTATTTTGGTGTGTTACTTACTTTAAATAAAAGGGTTTTTTTTATGGTGTGGGGAGGTCATATTCGGTTTCGGACAGGTAAATGCTGCATTTTCGGTTTCAGTCCAGAATTCGTTTCGGTGCATCCCTACTACTAAGCCAGACAATGAAGTGGTAGGCCTACACCACAACAATGTTTGGCGTAGTATATAGTGATTGGGGTTATGCTGCACAATTGTCAATGTCTGGCTCAATGTATAGTGATAGGGATTACGCTGTACCACTGTCAATGTGTGCCTCAGTATATAGTGATAGGTGTTATGCTGTACCACCGTCATTGTCTGCCTCAGTATATAGTGGTAGGTGTTATGCTGTACCACCGTCAATTTCTGCCTCAGTATATAGTGATAAGTATTATGCTGTACCACCGTCAATGTCTGCCTCAGTATATAATGATAACAGTGAGAAGAGGCAGAGGTGGTAGATAGTGATACAGGGGATAGATTGCGAAAGGGGAGTTTTGTTACAAGTTTTTATTCCTT
Source organism: Sceloporus occidentalis (assembly GCA_023333645.1). NCBI lineage: Eukaryota > Metazoa > Chordata > Lepidosauria > Squamata > Phrynosomatidae > Sceloporus > Sceloporus occidentalis. The sequence goes on from JALMGF010000033.1 coordinate 1,163,674, forward strand.
TCTTTTTTTGGGATGGGGGGGCACCAGAGGAGTAGTCCGCGCAGGGCGCCAGAACACCTAAGGCCGGCTCTGCCTTAGAGTGGCGGACCCGGTTGCAGTTGCGGCAGGCTTAAGGGGCTCTGCCTTAATGCGGCCATATAGGCCCAGTCAGTCCGGTCCTGACTGGGCCTATTTTAAGGTAGGAGCCTGGAGCTGCAGCTCCATCAGCCCCTAAGTCAATCCTGCCCTGCCACAGGCGCGGTCGCAGTTGCTGCTTGCTCTGGCAACAAGGTAAATAGGGTGAGGGAAGGGGCTGCAGTGAGAAGGGGCAGATAAGATGATGAGAGGGGGTAGTGTGAATGCGTATGAGAATGAATGAATAAATGTGTGGATGAATTGTGTGAATGTGTATGACAATTAATGAATTCATGTGTGGATGAATTGCTTGAATGATTTGTGAGACTGCATTAATGAATGTGTTAATGATTTGTGTGAATGATTAAATGCAAAGATGGTACATGAAGGGTGGGCTTTAACAATAAATAAATAAATAAATATGGGCTGCTCAGGCTTAAATGCCCGGGCCTATTTTTTGTCCCAGTCCGGGCCTGTATCTGGTATAAGATACTAGAACCCCCATACTCCCCAGCAAGTTACTGGTTATAGACTATAATACATAATTGTGTTGCTACCCAACAACTGGTAGCTGGCCCGTGTGTCCAACTTTGCAAACCTCACGACAAGTACTAGCCAAACTTTCCTGGCTAGAATATTCAGATGGAGTTGGATCAAATAAGTAAACCAGATTATTAAAGCTACTTATTCAACTCAGTTCAATGGAAATTTTCTCGCTGTATCAGACATCATAAAATTAATGATGTAATACAACAGATGTTGGTTTTTCAGGCAGGCTGGGACCATACAAAAACCTTTTTAAGTTGCCAGTTGGACAATGCTTTAGGTAATAAAAGGACTTGTAGAAAAGAACACCACAAAGGAGTAAATGCTAAAATCAGTTTACACTTTTTTTTTTTATCTGTGCTCTTTTTTTTTTAGTAGCTTTTAGTACTTTAGTAGCTTTTTGACGATTGTTTCTTACTTGTGGCTTTAGAATGCTCTCTCAAAAAATATTTGTGAGACTTCTGCATACCTATTACCAAACTAAAATCCCACCCCCTTTGTGTAATTGAACTTTGAATAATTGTCTTTTTCTTTGCAGTGGTATTATGTTATTGTTTTTTATTACCGGTATTAACCTCCTTTTTGCTCTGCCCTGATATATATATATATATTACAACTTACGTTGTAAGTAGCTAGCAATGCAATCAATCTCTAGGGTTTCCCTGAGAATTGATGGCATGTTCACACCCTCCTCCTTCTAATTATACTTTGAAGCAGAATTCTATTTTTGCCATTCAGTGAGTAGGGGATTTAATGTTGCCTGCGCTGGCGTCTGCAGTATTTCTGTATCATCTTACAGACAGCATATTTGTCATAAAACGCCTTCAATGTAAAAAATGAAGTCATGTGTTTTGATGGAACTTTCCCTGTGGTATAATTTAACACCGTGTGCGCCAAAGGGTTGTGGTGCACCACTCTTCACAACATGTAAACATGTAATGCTATCTGCTTCGACACTCACTTTTTTTTCCTGCAGTGCAAATTGTAGTACTGACAATGAACAAAAAATATACATGTAATCCTCAAGCAAGTACTGCCCAGAGGGGTTGCACAAATATTTCCAAATTCAATATGAAAAATATAACAATTTAACCCCTTAATGACAAAGCCTGTACATGTACGGGCTCAAAATGCATTGTTTTCAGGCTTTTTCTTTTTTTCCTAAATTAATATTCAGATTTGGGGGGTCGTCTTATAATCAGGGTCGTCTTATAATCGAGCAAATACGGTATATATATATATATATATATAGATATATATCTTTTTATATATATATATATATATATATATAGATAGATATATATATATATATCTTTAATTATAAACTGTTTATTGAATATTGTTTAACCTAACTATAACTATAGCTAAGCTACAGAAAAAAGTGTCTCGGCCCCCAGTGCACAGCAGGTTAAATTCCCTCACTGTATCAACTTCTACCACTTCTGTTCATCAACCATTTTTTCCACAACAACTTAAGATATTTATAGACACCTAGTTTATATCAAATACTGCATGCAATCACAAGAGATAATGCTAATAATAAAAAAGCAATATGTAATAATACATGTCAAGCTAAATAGTAAAGTAACTAAAACTAGAAAATTTACTTTACAACCTTCACTCCTCTTAGTAAATGTGTCATATATATATGTAGTGGTACAAATATGTAGACTGCACCCAAAGAGCATGTAGGTGATTGTACATTATATATTGCAGGGTAGGCTAGGGATGCTACCTACCAGGGCCGGCCCAAGACAAAATGCCGCCTGGGGCGAACTTTAAAATGCCGCGCCCCCCCCATTATCTACCCTTCCTCTCCCTGCCCCCCCCCCCCCATTATCTACCCTCCCCCCCCGTACTTACCTTTCAGCACTCCTGCGATGAGTCTCCCTGCTCGGTGCCGGCTTGTAATGCTGAGCGCTAGAAATTACATCATCTTCCGGCGCTCAACATTACAAGCTGGCACCGAGACCGAGCTACAGGGCTCGCAGAGGGGAGAGAGGGGCGCCGAGCGGGTACTGACAACTTGGTAAGCGAAAACCACTCGGCGCCCTCTCTCTCTCTTCTCGGCTTTAAAAAAAAAAAAAAAAAAAAGGGCTTGCCCCACTCGGCTCCATTGTCGGGCCGGCCCTGCTACCTACTCAGGTTTTACCTGGATTGTCTTGGACAAAACAGGTAAGTCCTGTGTCCCTATCTTACCTTTTTATGTTCTGGGGATGGAAGGACAGCGTTTAAAAAGTTTAAGTGAGAGCGTTCATGTGTTGGAAAATCTACAGTTTCAAGGTTTTAATGAGCTGTAGATGTTTAGGCTGCGGAGGTGACCTTCACTTCTCTTTCCTTCTCTCCTCTCCCACTTTTCTGTCTCTGCTTTTACAGATCCTTTATTTTCTCTCCTTTCTCTAATTTCATATTTTCTCTTCTTCTCCTTTCTCTTTTCTCTCCTATATCTCTTCCATATTTTATCTTTTATTAATTATCATCTGGCTGAGGGCGATGAAATCTGTGGTCCACACAGAAGCTCATTGTCACAGTAGGTATAGTAATCAGGATGAGGATCTGCCATGCAAAGTTGATATCACCTGGTACGCAGAACAGGAATAACAGAATCGTAGCCAAGGCAGGCTTAGGTCAAGTATACTGGAGCAGGACTCAGGGTGTCAAAATTCAGGGATAAGGCAAGAACAAAGGCCAATGTTAAGCACAGGTATGGTACTTTTTTTAGTTAAAAATACATTTATTTAAAAAAAATTAACTTAAGCCCCGTACATGTTGCCGTACGGGGCTGCCGTGCGACATGTTAACGACAAAGTAAAATTTTTTATTTAAAAAAAAATATATATTGTTCAAAAATGTAAAAAAATTTTTTTTTTTTAAAATATGGTAACATGCAAAAATCCCCACTGTCACCAAAAAAAAAAAGTTTTTAATAAGCAAGTCCTAAAATTCTTTATCTTTACAAAAATTCCAGCATGGAAAGAGTTAAAATATTGGCATTACAAATGCCCATAGGGTGTCTCGTATTAAAAAATGCATGAGTTGATGGGGTAATGGGACATGGGGGCAGTAGGATCAGATGTCTAAATGGCATAAAAATACACACCTCACAAAGGCGGCCTTTGACCTCCCAAATAACCCTACAAATCACTGCGCTCAGGAGATGTTACTGAACACATATTGGGGTGTTGTTTGACACGGACATATACCATGAGCGATAAATTTATACCTAAAGTGTGAAAAAAATACAAAAAAAATGTACTACCATAAAGTTTCACAAAGGCTGGTGGTAAAATTAGTGCATGGAAAAGGTTAAAATACCAGCATTTCAAGTACCTTGGGGTGTCTATTTTTTAAAAATATATTATTTGATGGGGTAAATTGCATTGGCTGGCTTCAAAGATACCCAAAATGGCACATGGGGGGAAGAATTACCAGATTTGGAAAAAATGGTTTTGAAATAGCAAAACGCTACCTGTACTTATTGCCCCATAACGTGCAGAAAAAATGCAAAAATACATAAAAACATTGGGTATTTCTAAACTCAGGACAAATAGTAGAATCTTTTTAGCAAGTTTTTTCATTAGTTTTTGCAGATGAGTAAAAGTTTTTTGTTTAAAAAGTTAGAAAAAGTAATTTTTTAACAAAAAAATACCCATATTTTATCTTTTATTTTATAGTAAATTAGATGATATGATAAAATTAATGGTATCTAAAGAAAGCCCTGTTTGTCCTGAAAAAAACCCCAATATATAATATGTGTGGGAGCATGAAATGAGACAGAAGAAAACCACAGCTAAACAGTAACACTGAAAATTTTTAAAAGAGCCATTGTCCCACAATATACTACGGGTAAGAACCCCTATTGTCCTTAAGGGGTTAATGTATATACCGTATTGGCTCGGATATAGGCCGCCCCCGTATATAGGCCGCACCCTAAAAGTTTGGTGCTTTTTTAAAGAAAAAGTTTTTTTTCTTTAAAAAAGCACCAAAAAAACATGCTGCCACTCTCCCCCCCGAGATATGCTGCCACTGTCCACCCCCCCGAGATATGCTGCCACTCCCCCCCCGAGATATGCTGCCACTGTCCTCCCCCCCCGAGATATGCTGCCACTGTCCTTCTCCCCCCCGAGATATACTGCCACTGTCCTCCTCCCCCCCGAGATATGCTGCCACTGTCCTCCCCCCCCGAGATATACTGCCACTGTCCCCCCCCCGAGATATGCTGCCACTCTGCCCCCCCCGACTTACCAGAGCAGACTCCGCGGATGTGCCCGCACCGGAAGTTGTATACGCGTATTGCGTAGATGTCCCCCGCCGGCCCCGCAAGACACCCGGGAGTCTGCTCTGGTAAGTCTTGGGGGCAGAGTTAAAACGCATCGTGCGGACGGTCATCGGCTGCGGCGATGCGGGTAAACAACCTCCGCAGCCGGTGACCGTCCGCACGATGCGCTTAGACAACCTCCCGTGCCGGCACCCCCCCAGTGGAAAGTGCTGGCAGGGGAGGCTGTCTGAGCGTATCGGAGAGTAGGATGCAGGTCCCCTGCACCGCTGCGGGGGATCTGTATCCTAACCCCGCTGCCTGCCCAGCGCCCGGGACTGTATGTCCCGGGCGTCGGGTGCTAGACCCCGAATATAGGCCGCACCCCCACTTTAAAGACTTAAAGTGGGGGGAAAAAGTGCGGCCTATATTCGAGCCAATACGGTATGTGTTTTTTTTAATTATTGGTTGGGAGGTTTCTGTTAGGGGCACCTATCACGTTACAATCACTGATGATGCTGGGATTGGGCTTTTTAACTAGCTACCTGCTTTAGCAACAAAAGTTTTAAACCCAATGATTTCCCTGTCCTCTGGTATGGAAAATGTTTATGTGCTGGATTGCTTCAATGAAAGGTTCAAGGACTGGAATGCACAGCAAGGATTTTTCCATAGCTTCAAGCATTATGATTTTTTAAACTATGCTCATTTATCTTGTGTAGCCCTGAGCAAAAGATTCACATAGTCCCAAACATTAAATACTGTACTAGTCAACATGAAGATCTGAAATTAAGGATTATCCTATCTGACAATCATTGCCATACTTATAAAACTAATATTTTTTACTACTTTGCGTTTTTCCATTGGTCAATAGTTTGGAAGTACTGCTTTGAAATCTGAAAGGTAATGTTACCAAATATGCCTTTTTCATGGAGCAGTACCCTGTTAGGAGTTATTTTACTAGCATATATTCCTCCATGGAAAGTTCTATTCAAAATCACTCCACAAAATATTTTTCTCCTTGAGCATAAAATGCACCACAGTATACAGTAATGTTGATTACTACTTTTTTTAGAAACTAGTTTTTGCTTATTTTGTTCTAATAAACTAATTTTATCTGTAGATGAGGAAGCTGCCATTGTTGTCAGTCATGTGATATTTTCGGTAACTTTCACCTACTCAGATACCCCCTTGTGCACATTTTCACCCCTTTCGCCATACATGGTGTGTATGTTATAGTAGTAAGAGCGTGAGAGTAACTAAGCCACTTTATTGTTTACCACAGGCAGTAAGGAGCCAGAGTGGTTTTGTCCTATTGGGCATATTGGGCTAAGATAAGACCAGTTACAAATGGCTAATGTGAAGCCACCTGACAACTTTATATTGTCAGAAAGAAAAACTAGAACTGTTTTCACAAAACAAAACAGCACAATATTTTTAAAAACATATTTTTAATCTTAGTAATAAAAATATTGGTGGGTGTTCCCCATTGAATAATGTAACACAAGGGACATTTCAAACTGCAATAGTCCCCGATGTATCGCTCTATCTTTCCATAGGGGAATGAATCATAAATCGGGGGTTGTTTGTGATTGAGTATATCAGCCAATCCTCTGTAACTCATGGAGACAAAAGTTGTAAAACTGAGTAAACAAATCCAAGAGGTTTTGATGTATAGTAACATTCAGATGTTGTAATACATGGGTGCAACGTCATGTCCTGCCCATATTATACGCATAGTGACTTGATGTAATGGATGTTCCATCTGTTTTTCCAAATATACAATTTGAACAATGTTACATTTGATACAGTTTATTCAAGGACAGTACTTACATTACATTCAAGGCTAACTGGGACACATTGCAGAACAGAAACATCAGCAACTTTACCAAGTATATACAGGTACAGCATTTGTGTACAGTCAATAATAAAAACAGTGTTCTTGAGAAAATAACTAATGCAAGACACATAGAAGCAACCGTATTCATGACATACAGCAAAAGCATTTTCCAGGGGAACAAAATAGTGGTATTGCCACAGAAATTGCACCTGAAGATCTGGTGAAGATATGACAGATGCCCAAGAGCTGAGGGGACCAAGAGAGTGAGGATTGGAAATCAATCATCCTTCTCAAGGTAAACTGTAGGCTGGAGTCACAGATGGGTGACACAGGATGCGAGGAGTTAATGCAGAATGGATGATCAGACACTGCTGGGTTCGATACACAGGTAGGACAATACAGGATCACAATCGCTACGCAGAAGAGTGGCAAGCCAAGTGTCAGTAACAGCAAACACAATCTTCAACCCAGCAAATGAAATAGCAGGACCACAACAGGGTGTCTGCTCTTAACAGTTCCAGATTTTTAAATCCGTGCCCAGCTACCCTCGCATCCATCCACGTGTCACAGCGCGCCTCCTGTTGCACGTCACGTGATGGCATGTACTCTCTCCGAGCGGCTGCGCAGCTTGGGACCTCAGCCACGTGACAACAAGTAGAAGTGAGACATGGAGATCCCCACAGAGCCATTTGATGTGTCTTTTAGAGTCCACAATTTGGACACTGTACATGCAGAGTTTCCAGCAGTCCTGATTACTGGGATACTTGCTGGGACCCTTAATTCCTTGGACATAACTCAAATTGCTAGGTCTATCCCATTTCAAGTTATGCCATGGGAATTCTTTATTCTTTGGGGGCCTTATTCTTTAAAGTCTTAAATATGTCCTATATAGAAGCTAAACATTCATATCTGAAGTACTGTTCTGTAGTTCAAATGTTAGAAAAAACCCACGTATGCTTTTCCCATGAAAATACACAGCCTCATGGGAAAAACTGTAAACGCTTTAAAACAATTATTTTCATTTCAAACAAAGCCCTCTAAATTTGACTAAAAGGCTAATGTCACATCACATTTAAATCATAGGAATGAAAAAGATGGCAATTCAAAGAAACTGTTTTGTTAAATTGAACTTTAAGATTATCCTCAGATAGTTACTACACATCATCACACTATAACTTTAACCCTTTAAGAGAATAAATGGGGGAATAACATTTTACTAAGATGTAATATATATATATATATATATATATATATATATATATATATATATTACAACTGTATATATTATATATTAACAGTCATTTGAAAAAGAAAGTACATCCCCTTTGAATTCTATGGATTTACATATTAGGATATAATAAAAATCAACTGCTCCTTAGCAGGTAAATACAACCTCAGATGAACAAAAACACTTACACTAACATATTACATTGTGTTATGGTTTATTTAACAAAAAGAAAAAATGGAGAAGCTGTGCGTGAAAAACTAAATACACTTATGATTCAAAAGCTTGTAAAACAAACTTCAGGAGCACAAACCTGAAGTAATCGTTTTATTATGACTTTACCAGTCTCTCACATCATTGTGGAGGAACTTTGGTCCACTCGTCTTTGATTATGTACAGCTCTCTTAAGATCCCGCCACAGCATTTCAGTTGGGTTGAATTTTACTGGGCCATTGCATCACCTTGATTCTTTTCTTTTCCAGCCATTCTGTTGTAGATTTCCTGGTTTCCTTGGTATCATTGTCCTGTTGCATGATTCAATTTCAGCCAAGCTTTAGCTGTCGGACAGATGACTCTAGAATACTTTGGCATTAGGAGGAGTTCATGGTCGACTCAATGACTGCAAGGTTCCCAGGTCTTGTGGAAGCAAAACAAGCCCAAATCATAACCCCCTCCTCTCCAAGTGCTTGACAATTGTCATGAGGTGCTGATATGCTGTGTGGCACTGCACATTATGGGCAAAAAATTCCACTTTGATCCAAAGGACATTGTTCCAGAAGTCTTGTGGTTTGTTCAGATGCAACTTTGGAAACCTAAGCCATGCTGCCATGTTCTTTTTAGAAAGACAAGGCTTTATCCTGGCAACCCTTCCAAATAAATCAAACATACAGTCTTTATCTAATTGTACTTTTGCAGTTTCTCTGAGCTTTGCATGGTCTGACCTTGGGAAGATTGTTAATTGTGCTGAATGTTTTCCACTTTTGAATAATCTGTCACTGTAGAATGATGGACAATGAATTGTTTGGAAATGGCCTTGTAACGCTTTCCAGATTGATGGGCAGCAACAATTGATTTTTTAAGATCACTGCTGATGTCTTAGAAGTGATCACACTGATGATCAATTAATCAAGGGCATTTGATTAGCAGCACATGTCTTAATTCCTATGGAAGCAGTAAAGGTTTCCACACATAGTTTCTCCATTTTGGCTTTATTTTTGTTGGATAGGTATTGGCAGTAGCGTACCTAGCGGGGGGCGGTCCGCACCGGGTGCCGCTCATCATGGGGGTGCCAACTTGCCGGCACCGGGCACCCCTCCAGAGACGGACAATAATGTCCGCCGCTGGAGGAGCAGGCTCGGTTGGGGAGATCAAGGATCTCCCTTTAACCGGCTTAAAATCACTCAAGGGAGCCGGAGGTCTGTTAAAGACCTCCGATACCGCTCCCTTGCGACGTGCGCGGCAACTGCTGCTGTGCGCCTGTGTTTGTTGTTAGATCCCGGCGCACAACACTGAAGCCGCGCCCACCGCCGTCCGTGCCCTCTGAACCAGAAGAAGACGGAAGAAAACAGAAGAAGAAGAGGGAAAGGAGCTGAATGCTGAAAGGAGAAAAGAAACAGAGGAAAGGTAGGAAAGCATTCAGTTAAAGGGAGGGGGAGGGGGTAGAAAGTATATTGGAATAAATAAACAGTGAGAATGAGTGAGAGAATAAATGAATGTGTGAATGCATTGTGAGAATGAGTGAGAGAATGGATGAATTGTCTGAATGAGGGATATAATGAGTTTGTGAGAATGCATTAATGTTAGCAATCATACTCCTATCATGCCAAGTCAGCTAGTACATGCTGGAATCTGGGTATGCCTGGGCATAATAGGAGTGTGATTGCTGTTAACAATCATATATATATATTAATATTGTTATTTAATTTTTTTGTCCTATTTTGGTGTTTTACTTACCTTAAATAAAAGTGTGAGATTTTTTTTTTATGGTCGAGAGTCATATTCGGTTTCGGACAGGTAAATGCTGCATTTTCAGTTTCAGTCCAGAATTCGTTTTGGTGCATCCCTACTACTAAGCCAGACAGTGAAGTGGTAGGCCTACACCACATCAATGTTTGGCTTAGTATATAGTGATAGGAGTTATGCTGCACTATTGTTAATGTCTGGCTCAATGTATAGTGATAGGGATTATGCTGTACCACCGCCAATGTCTGCCTCTGTATATAGTGATAGGTGTTATGCTGTACCGCCGTCATTGTCTGCTTCAGTATTTAGTGGTAAGTGTTATGCTGTACAACCGTCAATGTCTGCCTCAGTATATAGTGATAGGTGTTATGCTGTACCACCGTCAATGTCTGCCTCAGTATATAGTGATAGGTGTTATGCTGTACCACCTTCAGTGTAATGTGTTGTCGTTCATTTGAAGTTGTATTTACCTAATTTTTAGATCTGCTAAGGAAAAGATGAATGTTATTATGTCCTGATATATAAAACCATAGAATTCAAAGAAGGTGTATTTTCCTTTTCTCATGTCTGTATGTATATATATATATATATATATAAGATCTTATTACATCAATAAAGTGCTATTCCCCCATTCATTTTATCAAAGTTATAGTGTGATGACGGTGCACACATTTACCCAATTTCTTCTAGAAGTGGACTTCTAGAAAGCAGAATTCATGGTTCCATCAATTATGGGTATGGGAAGTTGCCCAGGTCCTAAAGCAGCAAGGTATCCCTAGACCATCACACTGCCACCATCGTGTTTGACTGTTGGTATGATATTCTTATTGCAGAATGCTGTGTTAGCTTTATGCCAGATGTAATGGGACCTTATCAGTCCACAGAAAGTCAGTCCACTAAAAAGTATTGGGGTCATCAAGCTGCTTTTTTGGCAAATGTAGACGAGCCTTTGTGTTATTTTTGGTCAGTAGTTGGTTTTGTCTTGCAACTCTCCCATGAATGCCATTTTCGCATGTCTTTTTTTTTAATTATAGAATCATGAACACTGACCTTAATTGTGGCAAGTGAGGCCTGCAGTTGTTTACGTGTTAAACTGGGTTATTTTGTGGCCTGCTGCAATCTTGATGGAATTTAGGCCAGCCACTCCTGGGAAGGTTCACCATTGTTCCATGTTTTCTCTATTTATATGGTTTGCTGGCATCCCAAAGCTAGACAAGTTGTATTTCTTTGATGTCTAGATTCAACGAGGCTGGCAGTTAGCATGCCTGCGTGTGTCTAGTTAAATTTAACCGGATTATTAATTTAATTTGGTTTATTTGTTTGGTAACTAAGAAAGCAATGACTTTTTCACACAGGGCCAGGTAGGGTTGGTTAGCTTTTTTCTCTCTATACATGAAATCATCATTTAAAAATGGCATTCTGTGGTTACTCGGGTTATCTTTGTCTAATATTGGTTTGATGATCTGAAACATATACACGTGTGAAAAATATGCAAATATATAATAAATTGGGAAGGGCCAAAAAAACGCAGTGAAGTTACCATAAATTTAAATGTATCTTTTCAAATAAATCTGTTAACAATAAAAAAAATAGTATTGATAACAAAATGCCCGTCTTAAGCAGTTGACCTCCTTAGAATGATGAAGGTTGTTTTAAATCACAAATTCTTTCTTCCACTCACCCACCCCTGAAACGTAAAAGCAGCAAAGCCATGTTAATCCTCAACACTACGGGGTTCCCCAAACGCCCAAACAAAATATATCTGTCCTGTCTCACTGTACATACTGTATGTTCTGGCTTTGACTGTGATACTGTGACATTTAAAAGGTATTGAAACTATTTGGACTATGACATGATACTATTTTAGTCACTTTATCAGTACCCAGTAAAATTCTGCTTTCAACTTTGTACAACCAGTACTTGTTCTGTAGTTAAAATATTTTACAGCTGACCTAGAATTATTTTCAGATTCTAGAATTATCTTTTCCGTTTCTTATTTGCATGTCAAACTCTACTTTATGAAATCAGTTATTATATCCTTGAAATGTGTCACTTGGTGAAGAAAAAAGATTTCCAGTCCCAATGTGATTTTAGTGTTAACCAAGGGATCCTTGTATACATACATATACGTATTTGAAACCCACTTAACGCAAATCTGCCACTTTTTCAAATCTTATATGTTACAGTTTAGCATCTAATAAAATATATACATACATCCATACATGTATTTACCTCACACGGGGCAGCACAGAAGAAAACTGAGAAGGACTGTGCCGACTTGGCATAGCTCTCCATAGTGTTAATGTTATATATATATATATATATATATATATATATATATATATATTATACCTATTATCTGTATTTGAATGAGTAATCCTAACCACTACGTTAGTTATGCTGTTTTGTTACGTTATTGTTTGTTACGTTAATCTCACATGCTGCGTGGCCCACAGTTTCCTTAAATATGTAGTAACTGAATGAAGATTCTGCATGATATAAATTAGACAAGCTGAAAACTGCGATCCAAAACTAATGTTTACAAGACTTCATAACATTTCAGGTTCCTACATTAGGGAGGCTGTTTAGCAAATTCCGTAGATGAAATTTGTGAATCTCTATTATAGCTCTCCAAGGAGTAACAGGAACAATCACAGGGAATGGCACTTCCGTTGTTGGTACTTATGTTCCCAGGACGTTATTGTATCATGTTTATGTTAAAGTAAAACAATGTACTTCTTAAGCTGGGCTGTGTTCATATGATACATTCAAGCACATCTGGCACTTTAGCTACCATTTTGAACACTGAACACGGACAGTGGTGTATGCGGCGTGGTGCATGGATGGGATTTAGTGGAGGGTCTGTCACAAAGCTTACTTCCTTCACAAAGCAGACATCATTATGATGAAAATAAAGGAATTTATGAATCTATATCTGACTAAATGCCCCTGGCCAACAGCGCCAAACTCTCTGGGTGCTGCAGGGTGTGAGTATGCCCAGCTGCATTCTAGTATAAAAAAAACATATCATGAGGTCACAAATATATAGCTGTTGGCAACACGTATGTCATCAGGGGGCAACTGGCAGGGCTGCCCTGTCATCGCCAGTCTAGCCCTGCTGTGCGTAGTGCAAGTTCTTGTGTAACTTGCATGAGCCTGTGAATTGTGTGTCTTTCTGAGATTGTTGTGTGCTATATTATTTTTATTTTTTATTTATGTATTTTTTTTTCTGGGGGAAAAATCCTCTGATTGGGTGCCGTAAGTGACCAACTAACTTTCATACTCTTTCCCTCTTTGAAGACACTGGATCTAGGCTGTAAAGCACACAAAAAAATATTTCCCTGAGTTCTTTATTTATGTAGCTTTGACGATGATCAACTTTTAGATGTTGAAACTACGGTATGTTGTAAGTCTGTATGTTACACAGCACAGTGCAGTTATTATAATAATAATACTAATGCTAATATTTGTTTATGTAATATTCATACTACAACATTTACATAAAAAAGTACATATAGGGTCAGGATAAAAAAATACTAATATTTTAAAGTTGGCTCTTGGGCAGTGTTCCATCTAATTTTTCTTAGTTGGCATGCGCAAAAAATTTCTCTTGTGCAAAAATTTTCACAGAGCAAAAATTTTGTGCGCACAATATCTGCGCCACATAAAGTTTCCAAAGAAATTTTTTTTTCTTTTTTTGGGAACTGTTGTGCGCACAATTTTTGGATGTGTGCACTCTCTAAAAAAGCTATGTGCACGCGCACAAGCGCACAGCTTCTGAACACTGCTCTTGGGACTCATCAAATGAACGACTAAGTGAATGAGTGAGTGAATGTTATAAGTGTTTAGGGGCAGAAAAGGGAACAGCCAGGCTGTTAGGGGAGCAGAGTTGGCACAGGTATACTACTTAAGGAGCAGGGGTGGCACAGGCAGACTACTTAAGGGGCAGGAGTGGGACAGCTAGGCTACTTAAGGGCCAGAGTTGGGACAGGCAAACTACTTAAGTGGCAGGGTTGGCACAGAGAGGCTACTTAAGGGGCAGAGTTGTGACAGACAGGCTGCTTCAGGAGCAGAGGGGACACAGGCAGGCTGCTTCAGGGGCAGAGGGAGCACAGGCAGGCTGCTTCAGGGGCAGAGGGGACACAGGCAGGCTGCTTCAGGGGCAGAGGGGACACAGGCAGGCTGCTTCACGGGCAGAGGGGACACAGGCAGGCTGCCTCAGAGCCAGAGGGAGCACAGGCAGGCTGCTTCAGGAGCAGAGGGAGCACAGGCAGGCTGCCTCAGGGCCAGAGGGAGCACAGGCAGGCTGCTTCAGGGGCAGAGGTGGCAGAGGTGATACAGGCAGGCTGCTTCAGGGGCAGAAGTAGCACAAGCAGGCTGCTTCAGACAGGCTGCTGAAGCGCCTACACTAACATACCAAAAGACAAATGTTTACATACTAACATAGCCAGACACACACGCTAACATACCCAAAGACACATGTTCACACACAAACATACCCAGACAAAGACACATGTTCACACACTGACATATCCCCCCCCACACATGCATACTAATATTGGCAGACACACACACACTAACATACCCACACACATACCTACGTAGACAGACACACATACATACCCAGACACACACACAAGAAACTCAATTACCCAATGAACATTCAGCTCATCTTGTAGGTGGGAAAAGGGGTGAATGCATATGGGGAGATTATGCAAAATTTCCCAAGCATTCGCACAAAGGACACTACGGAAATGTAAAGGAGTCACACAGCTACCATAATGATTTACTTACATTTTCAGTATAATGAACCAAATTTTAATGTTTTTAAACATGATTACATCTTTGCCCGTATCTCCGGTCTTTTTACAATTCGTTACATGGTTACAGATTTTTGTTGGGAGTATTAATATTTCAATGAGAACCAACTGCTTTTAAATTAACTACTTCCAATTTACTAATTATGAGAGTAATGAGACCCCAGGATTTTTTATTTGAAAGCAGATACAAATCTTGTGCCTTAGTGTCTTTCAACTGAGAAGAAAAGGCATTTTAGCACAGATTTTCCATAAGACGTCACAGTTGTAGTTCAGAAACCTCTAAAAAGCTACCTGTGTGCCTGGTTGTGATCCTGTAGACGTGGGAAAAGAAGGAGAATGAAACTCAATGAAACCTCACAAAGCTGTAAATAGGGCTCTTGGCATCTGGGACAGGGTCAGAGGTCCTGCTCCACACTGACATAACATCTGCATTTGGAAGCGGAAGGATGCGCAGGAACACTGCTACAGGGCACATCATAGTTCATAACATAGTTCATAAGGTTGAAAAAAGACCAAAGTCCATCAAGTTCAACCTAACATCCTTAATCTGCATCACCTGGGGTATCTGCCCTCTTGCCCTATGGAAGTCACTGTCTGATTTAGAAGACACATGGCCATCTACATCCATAATCTAAAAATCATAATATGTAAATTTGTACACAATTTGGAAGGACTAAGTTAGATATGTGACAGTTGAAGCTGGGTGATGTTGTTGTAATATCTGAAGATTCTTCACCGAGCCGAGGGATTATAAAATGGTATAATATAAGACATTTAACAGTTTCAGCAATGGTAATGAACTGACAGTAACAAGTTTTTTAATCTAAGCATCTGCAGTCTTGCAGGTCCATATGGCAGTGAAAAGGTTAATCTGATTTACAGCCCCTGTTTCCTGGAAAATGACCAAATACATACTTGTGGCGCCAGCTCTCCTTGCTACCAGCTGAACACAGTGTGCCTGTTTAAGGTCACCCTGATTTTACAGTAAAACAGACACTGAAATTAGCACGGAGATGCTCTTGCGGTTTGTCTGTACAAGACACACCTTTCAGATTTTAATTGGAAGAGAAACGTGTTCTGTTTAGCGAGAGGACATTATAAAATAGTGTTTTTCATTTGTAGCAATTAGAATAAGGATTTTATATAATTTTTAGTTAAAAAACAAATCCTGCCAACTCTGAGAAGGAGTGTTTGAAAGCATCATTTTTGGTGCTTAGGTTATCTCCTCTTTTACTGGGGTAAAGGGAATTCATGCAGCGGGGATTAAGATCGGCCTTGGCACTTTAAGGCCAGTGGATTATAAACAACATATGTACGTACCTGGGAACTCTCCAGGTTTGACCTGGAGAACTCCCGGAGATGTACCGGGTCAACACTCGTATCCTCCACGTCCTGACACGCCCTGCCCATTTCCCTTTTAAATGGGGGTGTTTCCCGCGATGTCAGCAGAAACGGCCACTGACATCAGCGGGAACGGCCACTGACATCAGCGGGACTGCCCCAAAGTCAGTAGTACCACCCCCCCCAACGTCATTAGTCGTCCTGGCCGCGTTCTGCAAGCGTAGGTTCTAGGTAGCCGGAGCCCCGAAGTTCCCAGGTATGCATACATGTGGCTGCATGTTGGATATGCTCTTCTACTTTTACCTTATGCGTCCTTGTGTATTTAGCCGGCTAATGTACACTAAATAAAAAGATTTGTCACACAAACTGCAATAAAGGTACATGGCACTGCCGCACGGGCATTTTTTTTGCGGGTTGCTCAATGGCCAGTTTGAGGCGATTCATGCTTATAACCGAAAAAGTGAAACAGCAAAGGAGGGACATGTTTAGAGGGTGTAGTTAGAGGCGTGGCTAGGCATTTATTTATATTTTTTGATGTTAATTATGCACATTATTGCAACATTTTAAAAACACTAGGATACACTAATACAAACCAAATATTATGAGCTTCTTGAAAAGAGGAACATCAGAGGAGAAAAAAA
Source organism: Sceloporus occidentalis (assembly GCA_023333645.1). NCBI lineage: Eukaryota > Metazoa > Chordata > Lepidosauria > Squamata > Phrynosomatidae > Sceloporus > Sceloporus occidentalis. Next base: position 1,180,415 of record JALMGF010000033.1, read on the forward strand.
AGAAAAGCGGAATTTGAGTCTCAAAAGAGGAAAAATTGGGAAGTGTACTCATTCTACCCGTGTGATTAAAATTATACTATTATTATTATCCAGGAAGGTTGAGATGATTGATCTGGAGCTCATCCAGATTTCACTAATCAAGGACCCCTGATCAGTTTGTGATACGTGATATATTAGTTTGGTTTCAATTAAATTATCATTTTTTTTACCAATATGTCAGACACAAAAGAAATCAGAAAAGCTTCAGGCCCAAGTCAGAGCTGTTAGAAGAATATAAACTACTTCCACAGACATTTTCATGACCTAAGATGATACTGGCTAAACTATAATGGCACTTTTTTCCCACGCATAATTACATAGTTAGTACGGCTGAGGAAAGACAGGATATCGCAACTAAAGTACACCAATCCAGATGAAAGCAAGAAAAGAAGAAAAAAAAAAAAAGCTTAAAAACACTTTACAATTTGTAAAAGGTAAAAAATATCTTCACAAATCCGTAGGCAACCCTTACAGTCAAACTAAAGAAAGGCTTTCTTGTACAAGTTAGCCTTAGGGACAGTGTAATTGACAAAAGTAAAAAAAAATGTAAAAGCAGAAACATAATCAAGGCCAGTGTCTGCTTTGTAACTGTTAAACATTAAGGGCTCTGTTGAGACAAAATCACCATATATATATAAATGAATATTATACTCAACATTATTATATTAAGCAGAGTCAAGGTCTTTACAGATTGTTAGGCTCTATGGCTTACAGCAGTGTAATTCACTTAAGAGTTTTCCATAAACCCTTCCGTAAATGAACTGGAGGGTTGCTACAATTTAGTCTGATAAAAAACTGATAGTCAAGAGGAAAATGGACGTTGGTTATGTTAAAGGGGACTTTCACCACCCTTCCCAATATTTTGTTGGTTTTAAATAAAACCTTAAGTAGGTAAATAGTAAATAAATACTTAATTAATTTTACTTACCTTGATGTTTAACACAAATGCTCATCCACCCATGTTCTTCTGAAGCTCTCCTATTTCTGCCTTTACAACCTAGAAGCCCCCTGGAGCTTGGAACACTGCAGTGTGATTATATTGCAACCGACATAGTGTACAACATCATGCAGTAAGTACTGAGGCTGCAAATAGCATCCGATATCCCATATGGAAGGTGCATATTTCCAAAAATTGCACATTTTGTGGCAATACACAGCCTCCCACAGGTATTCTGGATGGGAGAGCTGAGAAAACAGAAGAAACGGCAGCTTGTGCACATTGAGGGAACCAGCAAGCAGGACACCCATGGAAAATTAAGTAAGTATTCCAGCACACACCTGACTTCACCTAACTAAGCACACAACACTAACACTAAGTATCCTACCGTCTACACCACAAAAATGTAGGGGGTCCCATTTTAATGCGATTAACCTAATTTCCTCTTCATGTTGTCCCCTGTAATTTTCATTAAGTAAAAGGTTTTTTTTTGTTCTGCCAGTTATTTTACAGAAAGATAGAAGAGCATACCATGCGCACCAGGGCTCCTTATGGATGATCTTGTATTAGACTTGCGCATTCGTCTTCGGGCGAACATGAAAACGAGCACGAAGAGGCCGTTTTTTGTTCGTTCCGAAGACACGCCGAAGAGAATACAGTGCCGGCAAAACGTAGGAGAAGACGAAGACTCACAACCACGAAGAATCGAAGATTCTTCGTGATCGTCTTCGTTTTTGCCGCGCAGCCGCCAAAATTTCAAACAGGAGTGAGCTGATCTCGTCTGTCCAATCAGCTCACTCTTGTGACGTCACGCTAAGGGTCTCGTCCAATGCCTGTGCTGCTGTTTTTTGAATTCTGAAGGCGCCTTTATAAGACCAGAGCTTGCCTGAGAGATCCATTCATTTTTCGCTGTGACTGCTTTGGCAACACTGCTGTGCTGCATCCGAGCATTACAGAGAGAGATTGTTCTGTTCTGTGTGAGACTGGTAAGCCTTAGCCTGCCATTTCTCACAGTGTACTTCATCCTCACTTCAGTGCTACTTAATATAATTAATAATAATAATTTGATTAATTTAATTTTTTTTATTTAATTTGTCATCAACTGTAGTGTAAGTGCTGTTGAGTTGACAGTGCCCCCAGTGCCTCAGTGGCACTGGGGTGCCCTTGCCCTGGGCTGGCACTAGTGCCTATTGCCTGTCCTGCTTAAATAAATTAAATAGAATTTATAAATAATAATTTAATAGAATCTATAATTTAATAGTTCATTATTATATATATATATATTTGTCAGTCATATATATATATATATATTCTATAGTATACTAGTGTAGAGTGTACTGTAGACATTCATCTACTAGTGTCTAATTTAAAATCAGTAATATTAATTAATATAATTAATAATTGAATTCATTATAAAATTATATATATATTTGTCAGTTATAGTTAGTAATAGTATACTAGTGTAGAGTGTACTGTAGACATTCAAGACATCTACTAGTGTCTAATCTAAAATCAGTAATATCAATAATTCTATAATTCTTTCTTGTCTTAATAGTTAATTAAATTAGCTATAAATAAAAGTAATAATATTAAATAATTACTACTAGCGTATAGTTCAGCTAATCTTATTAGTACTGGTGCTGCAGCTCTATAGTTTGTGCTTTGTTTTAGCAACAGCAAGAGACCAAGTCAATTTTTCTTAATTAATCTTTCATTTTATTTCATTTGTTTTGCTCACCTCAGTCCATCAGTGAAGTGAACTTGTTGGGCTAGTGAGTGCAGCCGCATAAGTGCTGTGTTTTTTTTTGATCAGCAAGCAGTGACGTTAACTGTTTTGCAAAGATTTTCTCATTTATTTTACATTTTATTTCAATTTTATTAAAAGTACCCTTAGTGTTTTGCTCACCTCAGTCCATCAGTGAAGTGAACTTGTTGGGCTAGTGAGTGCAGCCAGCAGTGAAGCTAACTGTTTTGCTGTGACATTTTATTTTATTTCTAATTCTTTTCAAGAAAAATTGACTGTGACGAGCTGTACTAAGCAAAGCTTCAAGCTACTAGCTGTAGTACTAAAATAATTCTAATCTTCTTTAATCTTAATCTATAATATATTATAAATAATATATAACAATATAAATTCTAATTCATAATCTATAATATAAGTAATTCTAATTCTAAATTCTAATTCATAATCTATATTCTTCTATCTATAATACATAATATATAAGTAAATTATTTCTAATCTATTAATATTATATAACTTAATATTAATTAATAAATCATATACTGAATCTGATTTAACCTCACTTTAGCTTAGTGGGTTTGAGAGCGTCTGCCTAGAGGTAGACTTATAGTAAGGAAATATAGCTTTAGGCTAGCATAGTAGTAGGCTAAGATCTTAGGCCCGTGTAAATTCAAATTAAAAATAAAATACTGCTAGTTATTAAATAGTTAATCTTGAGTTAATAATTTAAATAACTTTAGCACTTTGGCAGATTGCACACAGCACAGTGCAGTAGTGCATAGTTTTACTTTTTAAGCAGTAGCACTGAAGAGAACTTCCTCTAATTTTTTGTCTTTAATTCGTTTTTCCTTTTTTTTTATTTTTATTTTTTTTTATTTTTTTGATAGTTTTTTAAACACTACACTACACTACACACACAACACAAAATTTGAAATGGATCCTCCTTTTGGGACTAAGGAGGGACAAGCTCCATCTACCACCGCCACCACCAGCACCACCACCAGCACCACCACCAGTTCTAAGATGCAGCCTTTGCGTCAGTCTAGTCGGCCAAGTAGGCCAAGCTCTCGCTTATCATTTGGGGAAGCATTGCTTGAAGGATCATCAAGTAAAGGAAAGGCACCAAAAGCAGGCAGTAGTAGTGCGGCTAGGCCCACAAGCTCTATGGTTTTTTACGGAAAGCCTAAAGCACGTTCAAAGTTAAAGGGTAGCACAAGTAGTACCAGCCCAGTGACTAAAAAGAAGTGCCTTTTGCCCCAAGCAGCATCTTCCCCATCCACCAGCAGCATGCAAGGTACCAAGCAGAGCCAAATTAGCAGCAAGACTCAGAGGGGTCCCAAACCAAAGCGATCTCATTCCTTTGTAGGGAAAACCACCACCACCACCCCCACCTCTACCGCCTCTACCACCACTAGTGCTGCGCCTACTGTTCCCACTGGTACCGCCACGCCATGTCCTCCTAGTACCTCTAGCAAGCCACCAAGTCCTTACAAAATTTTTGTAAAGACAGTTAGAGAGAGGGCTACACATAGTGGAACTCCACCTAGCGAGGTAGCAGAGGAGCCTGAGACTGAGAGGCCAAGTGCAGAGTCTATTCTTCCTGCTCGCACTACTACTAGTCACGAGTCTCACGACGATATCAGTCTTAGCTCCAGCCTAGCAGGAATTCCATTCGATCTGGCTAATGAAGAGCTAGACTATGAGCCAGAGGAAGTAGAGGAGATGAGTGGTCAGGAATCAGATTCCTCAGGGAGCAGTGTCCAAATGACTAGTGCACAATTTTCCCCTGAGCCTCCACCTTCTCCGCTACGATCATCACCACCACCACCACCACCAGCAGCAGCAGCAGCAAAACCTAGCAAATCTAAAGCAATTAGCAGTCCCACTATGGCCAGTACTGTTACCACCAGTCCCACCACCACTAGTTCTGCCTCTGTTCATCCACCCCGAGCAGTAGGAGCAGCACCCAAGGCACACTCCAAGGCTATGCGCGCCCCAATTTGGGAGCACTTTGAAAATGTTGAAGAAGGGCGCTATGGAAAGTGCAAACATTGTGGGAAGCTAATAAGCAGAGGGAAAGTGTCTGGCCATTTTACCAGTGCTAGCATGAAGCATCACCTCAGCACTCAACACAACGCTGTGCTATTGGGGAAAGATGCAGAGGGAAAACTTAGTGCAGGCAGCATAGCTGGTGGCCGTGGAAAAACCCCAACAGCTTCTTCTTCTGAGCCAATAGCAGCAGCAGCAGCAGCAGCAGCAGCAACTAGTGCTGGCAGCCAGAGACCAAGGCAGGTTGGAGCACTGCATGTCCAGCCCACCCTGGAACAATTTGTGGCATTCCAATCCAAAAGGTCAATGCCCAAACAGCAGGCCAATAAAGTAACGCGACTGATTGGTCAGTTCATTGCTGTTGGAGGGGCATCCTTCTCTATGATCGAAGGGGAGCCTTTCAAACAATTGATGGCGGCTGTGGCTCCACAATATACAGTTCCGTCACGTTCCACTTTCAGCAGGAACATTGTCCCCTCATTGTATCGGTCCTGTGTTGCAGCAGTGAAAGAGGAGCTTTCCAAGGCTGCTGATCAGTCTGTTCATTTCACTACAGATTTGTGGAGTGCACCTAGCGGCCAGCATGCCTTTCTTTCTTTGACAGCACACTGGTGGCAGCCCGGTGTGTCTAAGGAAGCTGCTGCAGCAGGCTACCGATCTTTCCTTCTCCATGCAGAAGTGATGGATGAAAAGCACACTTCCCAAAACATTCTGCATGCGATGAGGAAAATGTTTAGCCTTTGGGTGGGAGCAGAGGCGGGCACCAATGTTGAAGTTGGTTTTGTGGTAACTGACGAAGGTGCCAATATGGTGAAATCGCTGCGAGATGGTCATATTGTTGGTGTGCGCTGTGCAGCCCACATCATCCATCTTGTAGTGAAGGCAGCAATGTCAGAAGGAACTAATGTGGCAGCAGTAGTTCTGTCCCGCTGCAGAAAGATCGCTGGGCACTTTCACCATAGTGTTAAGGCTAGCCAACTTTTGAGGGAAGAGCAAGAGAGGTCAGGTCTTCCCGTACACTGCCTACGTCAGGATGTCAGTACACGGTGGAACTCCACGTTAGACATGCTCGAGAGGATTTTGGAGCAGCAGAGGGCAATCCATAATCTTGCCTCAGAGCACAATATTGGGATTACCTCTCCATTGAATAGGGAGGATTGGACAGTGATCGCCCAGCTAGTGGCAGTCCTTAAACCATTCAGGGATGCCACAGAAAATTTAAGCTCAAACACTGCCAGTCTGGCCCAGGTAATCCCAGTGTTCTCCCATCTAGGCAGCAAGATGGATGTGTTCCTTGGAAACCGTGAGGCTGTTCAAGGTGGCACTCTACATCCTGACATAGCAGCCATAGTCAGGAAGCTGAAGGATCTGCTAAAAGTACACCTTCGCAAACGAAATGATGCTAGCGTGCCTTTGCGATCCAAGAATTAAGGGAAAGCTAGCTTTGAAATTTAATGTTCTCAGTAGCTACCGGGAGCAATTGGTCAACAAGGTACGTGACTGGCAGCGTAAAATGGGAATGCTGTCCGAGGAGGGAGAGGTGCAGGAGGAGGAAGAGATGATGTGGTCTGCTACTCCTAGCAGCAGCATCAGCAGCAGTGCCACAAGCAGCACAACACAGCTGAGTGGAGCAGCTGCGTTTTGGGAAGAGGCACTTGGGAGTATAGTTGGACCATCTGACAGAGCTAGCAGCAGAAAGGAGAGTAGTGCTGCTGAAATGGTCAAACTTTACCTCTGTGAAGTTCCTTCTGCGCCTAATGTTGATCCTCTTAGCTACTGGGATGAAAAGAAGAGTGTGTGGCCTGCACTCTCATGGGTTGCGCAGCAGCTACTATCATGTCCGCCAACCACTGTTCAAAGTGAGCGCGTGTTTTCTATGACTGGAAACATACTGAGTCCACAGCGCTCACGCATGGCACCTCATCTGATGGAGCAGATTGCCTTCCTTAAATTCAATCTGCCCAAGTTGGGTTACCCAGCTCTTAGCTTGGAAAGTTAATTTTTTTTATCTGTAATGTTTAAGGTAGTTTCTCCCCCTGGTTGCACGTGTTTGCGGTGTGGCAACGTCTGCTACCTCCGCCGGTGTAGCCAATTTACGCTAGGGCCTAGTGTCTGAGTTCTGGAAGTCCGCTCCCAAACGCCATGGACCGACAGACTTTCATGCTTTGCCCTGGGGTGAAACAGGTGAGCGGGTCGTCAATTGCCCACTCATTCACCTTTTTCCTTTTCCAACGGTGCTGCTGGTGGTGGTGCCAGCATCTTTTGCCAGTTCGCTTCCTGGCTGAAATCATGCCTCAAATGTCCCTAATGGAGAGGGTAGTTTCTCCCCCTGGTTGCACTTGCTGCGGTGTGGCAATGCCTGCTACCTCCGCCGGTGTAGCCAATTTACGCTAGGGCCTAGTGTCTGAGTTCTGGAAGTCTGCTCCCAAACGCCAAGGACTGACAGTCTTTGGATGCTTTGCCCTGGGGTGAAACAGGTGAGCGGGTCGTCAATTGCCCACTCATTCGCCTTTTCCAATGCTGCTGCTGCTGCTGCTGGTGGTGCCAGCGTCTCTTCTCTGCCAGTTCGCTTTCTGGCTAGTGTCATGCCTTAAATGTCCCTAATGGAAAGGGTAGTTTCTCCCCCCCTGGTTGCACTTGCTGCGGTGTGGCAACGCCTGCTACCTCCGCCAATGTAGCCAGCTTACGCTAGGGCGTTGTGTCTGAGTTCTGGAAGTCTGCTCCCAAACGCCAAGGACTGACAGTTTTTGGATGCTTTGCCCTGGGGTGAAACAGGTGAGCGGGTCGTCAATTGCCCACTCATTCGCCTTTTCCAATGCTGCTGCTGCTGCTGGTGGTGGTGCCAGCGTCTCTTCGATGCCAGTTCGCTTCCTGGCTAGTGTTATGCCTTAAATGTCCCTAATGGAGAGGGTAGTTTCTCCCCCCCTGGTTGCACTTGCTGCGGTGTGGCAACGCCTGCTACCTCCGCCAATGTAGCCAGCTTACGCTAGGGCCTAGTGTCTGAGCTCTGGAAGTCTGCTGCCAAACGTCTAGGACTGACAGTGTTTGGATGCTTTGCTCTGGGGTGGAACAGGTGAGCGGGTCGCCAATTGCCCACTCATTCGCCTTACCCAATTCTGCTGCTGCTGCTGCTGCTGGTGGTGGTGCCAGCGTCTCTTCTCTGCCAGTTCGCTTCCTGGCTAGTGTCATGCCTTAAATGTCCCTAATGGTAAGGGCAGTTTCTCCCCCCTGGCTGCGTCTGTTTGCGGTGTGGCAACGCCTGCTACCTCCGCCGGAGTGGCCAGCTTACGCTAGGGCCTAGTGTCTGAGCTCTGGAAGTCTGCTGCCAAACGTCTAGGACTGACAGTGTTTGGGTGCTTTGCCCTGGGGTGAAACAGGTGAGTGGGTCGCCAATTGCCCACTCATTCGCCTTTCCCAATTCTGCTGCTGCTGCTGCTGGTGGTGGTGCCAGCGTCTCTTCGATGCCAGTTCGCTTCCTGGCTAGTGTCATGCCTCAAATGTCCCTAATGGTAAGGGCAGTTTCTCCCCCCTGGCTGCCTCTGTCTGCGGTGTGGCAACGCCTGCTACCTCCGCCGGAGTGGCCAGCTTACGCTAGGGCCTTGTGTCTGAGCTCTGGAAGTCCGCTGCCAAACGTCTAGGACTGACAGTGTTTGGGTGCTTTGCCCTGGGGTGAAACAGGTGAGTGGGTCGCCAATTGCCCACTCATTCGCCTTTCCCATTTTTCAATGCTGCTGCTGGTGGTGGTGGTGCCAGCATCTCTTCTCTGCCAGTTCGCTTCCTGGCTAGAGTCATGCCCAAAATGTCCCTAGTGGTAAGGGCAGTTTCTCCCCTCTGGCTGCGTCTGTTTGCGGTGTGGCAACGCCTGCTACCTCCGCCGGAGTGGCCAGCTTACGCTAGGGCCTTGTGTCTGAGCTCTGGAAGTCCGCTGCCAAACGTCTAGGACTGACAGTGTTTGGGTGCTTTGCCCTGGGGTGAAACAGGTGAGTGGGTCGCCAATTGCCCACTCATCCGCCTTTCCCAATTCTGCTGCTGCTGCTGGTGGTGGTGCCAGCGTCTCTTCGATGCCAGTTCGCTTCCTGGCTAGTGTCATGCCTCAAATGTCCCTAATGGTAAGGGCAGTTTCTCCCCCCTGGCTGCGTCTGTTTGCGGTGTGGCAACGCCTGCTACCTCCGCCGGAGTGGCCAGCTTACGCTAGGGCCTTGTGTCTGAGCTCTGGAAGTCCGCTGCCAAACGTCTAGGACTGACAGTGTTTGGATGCTTTGCTCTGGGGTGAAACAGGTGAGTGGGTCGCCAATTGCCCACTCATTCGCCTTTCCCATTTCCTTTTCCATTTCCATTTCATTATTTTCCTTCTGATACACAACCAACCAAACATAACACACACAATAACACAAATAACACAGTGACATAACACATATAACACAGTGACAAGTGACAACACACATAACACACATAACACATACACGTACAATGCAAAAATCACAAGGACCTTTCCTCTTGTTATTTGTCCTGGCCTTCATTTCTACACTCACTAGCATTAACGCTATAACTCACACTTCATACTATAACATTTTTCCATCCACATACCTACCAACAGACCCAACTTTTTCAGGGACAGTCCTGCTTTTTTCCAGTCCTGTCCCATCTAATTTAGCTAAACTAGGTATGCAAATACACGTTGGTAGTTATAGCTCGGTAGGTAGCACTAGTATAAACATTAAATAAATATAATAAAGTACTAAATAATAAATCTAACTTTAAAATACATTTAAATAAACCCCTAATTTTTTTTTAAAACCCATTAAAATTCAATTATTATTTAGACATAATACATCTTTAACCAAAGCAGTGCACTGCTACTAATCTTAAACATAACCGTACATTAACCCTAAGCTATTTTTTAGTTCTTGTCCAACATTTTTCCATCCGCATACCTGCCAACACACCCAAGATTTTGGTGGACAGTCCTGCTTTTTTCCAGTCCTGTCCAGTAAAAGTTGGGTTGTTGCAAAGTATGCCATTGTAAATAGGTAGCAAATGTTAGGCATGTATTACAAGTGGTCCAAAATCAATTTAAAAATGTAAAATAATCCCTATTCTTTTATTAAACATCTATGGATGTGTGATTGTGTATGATAAACGGAGGCCAAGTTCCTTGGAGCATTTGTCTCTAGGTCATTTTGTGTACAGTACACCTCAGTACGTGTGTGCAACTCTATTGGTCGTTTCGGCAGGGGGCTGGCCTGCCATCAACGAATGAAGTGCGTTCTGCAATTCACTAGTTGATGCCAGACCAGCCCCCTGCCGAAACGACCAATAGAGTTGCACACACGTTCCTTCACGGCAGCTGCTGCTGCTCCGATGTGTTGTTAACCCCGTATTAACCCCTGCAAGGCAACCGGGAAGGAAACGAAGATTAAACGAGCACGAAGAATGTCCGCGAATATTCGCCCGAAGAGAAGACAGGAACGGGCGAATATTCGCGGAATACGAAGGTTTTTTCCCCCCCGAAGACGAGCATGAAGACGAACACGAAGAGCCCCCTGGTGCCCAAGTCTATCTTGTATCTGCCTGACATTTTTAGAATTCTGTGTAATCTGGGTTTATACTGTATTTGCTCGATTATAAGACAAGGTTTTTTTCAGAGCAAATGCTCTGAAAAATAACCATCGTCTTATATTAGGTTGTCTTCTAATCAGACCTCAAATAGAGGGGGACCTGGATCCTCCTCTCCAGCAGCCGGTAGGCGTCTGCAACCTCCAGATGGGGGCAAGTTGGAGTAAAAGGAGATAAAACAAAAAATGCATTTTACTCAATCATAGTTTTTATTAAATATGAAAACATTGTTTACATGTGAATTAATATTTACTAGTAAAACTTTTTTCTTATAGTGTAGTCTCATATTCAGGCTTTTTCTTTTTCCCCGAAATGAATATTAAAATTTTGGGGGGTCGTCTTATAATGAGGGTTGTCTTATAATCGAGCAAATAAGGTAATATGTGTATGTGGGATCCTAGGTTTTAACTACAGCATTCGTAAAATGAAACATGGTCTACTCTTTTTTGGAGAAGTAATAGTAACTTTTTGGAGAAGAAATAGATTTAGAAATCCCTATTGGCATAGCCCAAATACCCTCAATTACCAATTTGTTTTTCTCTAAATTCTTGTTTGTAACACCTTGGTGCATTGCATATACAGATTAATTTTTGACATTTCAAAAACTATGGTTGTGATAGATGTGCGGGTCAAAAAACTAAACAAAAACATTTTACAAGAAGCACAGAAACCAAGAAATTGGATAGACACAGTGTTCCCTCTGTGTCTATGCAAGGCACAATAAGTGCTTCATTAACTGTGGATTGGATATGCTTCTTGTCTCGGAGCTATAAAAGAAACAAGACTTAATGACCCAATATAACATAATCTATACAGCAAACAGTAACAATTTGCAATAGAAGTTTTAAACTTATGAAACTTTGTTGTAATTAATGGAGGTAATGTAGATGTTGTCTGTTTCACTTATTAGCAGACATATTCCATTAAGGGTTACTGGTGTCTGCCCCCCCATCCCTTTTAAGACACAGACACTTACACACATACTAGCATGGATACATATACACGCAAGCTCGCTTTTAAAATAGGCTGACTATAATAAACAATTAACGTGATAGTCTGTACAATATTCTGTACAGCAAAAGCTTAAGTACAGTACAAGTTTTCGGTCATTTGTAAAACTGTTAAATTGCAGAACGAGAGTTAACAAAGAGACACAATTTGCATGGTCAAACATTTGTTTCACATTAACATTGAACAGTTAATGTCAGCTTAGATTTTGATTTTAACCAAATTTAACCAATTTTTAAGGTGACAGGTTTATTCAATAAAGTAGAAATTGGCAGGAGAGTTTGCAGTACAGTAACAGTTTCAACATACTGACTTCATTATACATTATGAAGGCTTAATTTCAATGACCTGATGCTGCAGAGAAAGCATGGATGGCCCTGTATAATGCATAACTAAATTAGCAAAACTTCTTGAAAGCAGCCATACTGATTGAACTATGCATTGCGCAAGGCCATCTTAGTCCTTCTTGTAGGTACAAAATCAGAGGGATGGCCCTTCAGTGCGTGTGTTAATTTAGTAAGTTGAAATCACCACTCTCCCGCTATCTCTCATGTTGGTAAATAAACCCCAATGTTGTACAAGCACAATGGCAGAGGGGTTACTGCAAGGACAGCTCCTTAGTCTGTAAAAGGAGCAGAGCCAGAATTGCTTGAATCTTAAGAAAAGTCCTTCTGGGCATACATATGGATACTTATAAGGACCAAAACAGTAAATGACAGGAGAGATTTGAGTTGGATTGGCACTATTGGGATTGTGAAGGTGTTACTATCCTAAAAACTACATTAAGACTTTTTCAGCTTATATCTGCTAGAAAAACATTCTTACTTTGCCGATTTATCCATTTTAAGTTATAACTTTATAATTAATATGATTTATTTCTTTTTTATTTTAGTTGTTGATTAGTAGGTAATAAAAACACCACTTTTATGAGGTCATCCAGAATTTCTAGTGTATGCTTAAACCAAGTATACTGAGAAGTGTTCTTTAACCTAATGGATATATTGTTTGTTCTTTCGTAAATGAGGACTACTAGATGATGTTTTGAACAAAAGCCAAAAAGGAAAGGCTTTCCTTTTGTAAGAAAAAAAACTAACAGTAAACAATGGAAAGTAAGCAGCCCCTGATTTCACTGAGAGGGGACTCAGAGGAAGCCAACTAACTGAACACACATATTTGCCATGACAAAAAAAGGTCAAACAATCAAGTAAGGTGAGGCTCAATCAAAAATAATATTGAAATTGTCTATCAAACACAATCTACAATGGCTGTGTATTTAATAACATAATAAATCTTGCATTATTTACATTACAATATCTTGTTAAGCATATCTAGAACGCTTTCTTTTTTTTATGCAAATAAATGGTTTAAGATTTCCTCAGCGAGGACAGACAGCTTAAAAGCCTGTCCTCTTGTGTCATTAAAGAGAAAATATCTCCATTGACATATCAGTTAGATCCCCCTGCAAAGGCAGCCCAGAACCAAAGAGCAAATTTCCTCTGCATGAGGGAACCAACAACCCCAGATACACATTCCTGCCTTCATAAGCCTCATCAGTAGGGCCCAGTTGGTATCAAGCCACTTAATTGCCTACGGTGCATCACCACTGGGGTGCGTCTTATATTTTAGCCCTCTTGTGCCAATGTAGAGAAAAATCTTCATCTACATCTGTCTGATCCTGCATCTCTCCATCGACATCAGTCTGATCCTGCTGCAATGGCAACCCAGATCAAAAATGAGAGGCCAACAACCCCAGACATGCATTATGGCCTTCACAGGCATCATCAGTGGGGGAGGGCTGGTATCCCTCTAGGCACAAGTGAGTAAGGAGGTTCACGTCTGGACATTTCCACAGCTAACTCTTTAGATGCTCCTGAGCAAGAATGCACTGCAGGACAGGCTATTAAGTGGCTGCCCATCATCTGTAAGGCCCTTTTGGGGCCTACCTTAAGTGGAAAGGTGAATCTAGACATGGACCTCCTGGCTATAGTCTCTGCTGACCAGGACTATCAAGGGTGAGCGCTAACATTTGAGGTGCTCCGAAGTGGATACACTGTAGGAAAGGCTCTTAAGTGACTGTTTGTCTCACTGGAAACAAAGGGACTTCGTTCTGTCAAATATTGTCTTGGCATTGTCATGTGCTACTTGATGGATGTATATGATTTACTTTGTGATATCGAGGCACCACTGTATGTATACCTGTACGATATTTTAAGTAATATTGCTTACTATATGTCAAATTTGTACCATTCTTTAATAAACTGAGAATTGACAAAAAAGTGACTGTTTGTCCTGAGTGAGTGAACCTCATTCTTTTTTGTTTATGTTTTATGTATGTCAATAATTTTGAAAGAAGTCCCTACCTGTCCTGAAAAAAACAATGTCTATATTTTGTGCATGGGAAAGGGGAACATTTTTTGTAATAGACACAAACATATGGTAAAAATGACAAGAAACCTCTGGTAATTAGCGTAGGAAAAACTCCTCTGTCCTGACGGGATTAAGATCATTTTGGTCCCATTGCATCTGACACACTGTTACGCATTGTTATTATGCTGAAGGTAAGTCACCGATGTAGTGGAATAACTTATATCCATGTTTTGCCCACATTACCTAATTAAAATGGTGGACAACTATGTTAAAATGTGTACTTCTTCTCGAAATCAGTATCACTAATCAATGTATCCTATAAAATGTTGGCAAAGATTTACATAATTATGTTGATTATGGTAAATACATTTTATAAAATGTAAACCAAAAGCTAAATAAAGCAAGTTAACAGGTTAGTTTATATGCAATTACAGCAAATATATTCTATGTAATTTCTATATATTCTACAATTTCTATTTCTATAAGTTCAAATGTTCTTGTCCAAATTATGTACATGATACTTGGATCAAATCGCATGACCATAGGTGACAGAATTAAAGGTGGGCAGGGACCATCCGTGGCAAAAAGTCATGTGGCATCAATATGAAACAAAATGTCATTCTATACTACATAAGTGTATGTTAAAAGGGTCAGTAGTGTCTTAATATAAAGCTGTAAAATGGCATATTGAATGCTCAAGTAAACATTATGAGACTTTATTTTTCCTACTTTTATTCCAGAAACCTTGCATTTTGGGGAAAGTAGGTACCAAGAGGGGTTAACAACAAAATAAACAAAATGCTACATCACAGCTCAAATTTTTTTTCTGATTGGTTGAAAATATCAGGAAGCCAATCAGAAGCCAGCTACAATTCAAATAATTTTAAAAATAATCATGAGAATGAGTCACCCTGCATCTTCATAATACAACAAAAATAGTACCAAGTAATAAATGTTATTAATATTTTTGATACAGGGTTATATTGCAATTATGTCAATGTCTATAAATTGGTTATGTATAAATGACTGATTAAATTAAAGAATAAAATAAAAAAGACAAAGTATCCACCCAGATTACATTTTCTATCAAATACTAATAAAATAAGCTTTGTATGAAAAAATGTCCATGTGAGAGTAAACATTTTCTAATAACATTATACAGTATATATTCGAGTTTACAAATGAGTTTCCGGGTTACTGCCTTTAGAAAAATGTATACTTTATGAACTGCATTGCGTTTGAGCCTTCCACTAGCGTTAAATTATACTGTATTCATGTCCCTGTTTGCAATAAAGTAGCAAGGGATTAGAGTGTTGTATAATTTATCGCAAATAGACATTGACATCCATTCAGCCTGTAGGCAATTAGTACCTCATTTCCTGATTTGCTTTATTTTCCTTAGCACTGCTTACACGCTGCATCTAGAGATGGAAAGTATGACAGAGCTTCTCTGAGCTACAAACTGTACCGAGTATAAAAAGTGGATAAAGGGCATTCTGTGTGGTACGGTGCATAGAAAGAGCTCTTATTCTTCCTCTTGGATGAAGCTTTCAGCTAAACTTGACAGACTACAATATGCAACATTCCACACACGGCCGACAGTAGCCCTGTGTAACATTTTAAGGTGTCATAAAACAAGAAACTATACATAAAATACAGCCTAGATATTACGTGTGAGTTGATAGGATATCTAAATTAGGACAGGGATTTTCCTTTTGTATTTATACTTACTTACACATATGTGCTTAGAACAGAATGTCCCAGGTCTGAATTTGTCACATGATGTGGGACTGAGTCTTAGCTTAGAGGTGTAAACCGACCCAGAATCCTCTCCAGGATTCTTGGCTTGAAGACCCACTTAGCTGTATGGTAGAAAGCGAAAAAACAACTTGCTTCTCAATCAATGAGATATCCCTTACAATACATTCATTACAGATAGGGAAATCTTAAGGTAAATGTCAAAAGAGATGATATGTGAAATGTAAAAAAGATTTGCCTTGCTTGCCTCTGGGATGCAAGTTAGCTTAGAATATCATAAAATTCTTGTTTATCTTTTCAATTTAGAACCGCAGTAATAAGACAACATCACTGTCATGGTAGAATGCCTGTAACCACTACCAGTACCTTGTTGTTTCATCTACAGTAGTTCCTGTTATGACCTTGCTTGCTTTCCGCAGCTCCTTATTTCTGTCATCCTGGATTTAGCATTCATTTATCTCCTAACCTGACCTTTTGGCTCATCAGTAAGTCCTATGGTTGCTTTAACCCAAGAGCTTAACCTGAGTGAGTACGGGTTGAAGGGTGAAAAACTCCACTTTGGTTGAAACTCTGATCAAAGAATCCGCTTTCACAAGCTCAGCATAACAATCACAACTTTAATTATATGCTTCACTTCAAATGGGTGAAAATTACTTTAAGCAGGGTGTGTCCACATAAAAAGCAAAAAATAATTAAAATATTAGTGGTACTGGGTATTAAAAAATGAGTGAATTGTGTTCAAATTTATTCTGTCAAGCAGGGATGTATTGTAGGACAGGCTATTAAACAACCTGTCCTTAGTGAGATCATCTTGAACCTTCTTGTATGGTATTTTGCTCTTTGGGAATCTTTTCGAGCTCACACAAGTGGGAAGGTAAGTCCAGACATGGACGTCCTTGTTTTTTCCCCCTCAAAGGCTACCAACAGGAACCCACTGACAAGGCTTATGAATGCCAAAACGTACATATGGGGTTGTTGTGCAGAGAACATTTGCCTCATCTACAACTGGAGATTCTATCAAGTGGGGGATGCACTGTAGGGTAGGCCTTTTTTGTATGGTAACATTTTCTCCTAGGCTAACATAGCTATATCCATTTTTCTTGATACAAATTATTGAGCGCAGCATGAGAGCACTCGTCATTACATTTTCTTTATAAAGGGCCAGCAGAATCGGTAGCATTATTACAGTCAGCCATGAATAGGCCTGGAGCAGGAGGGGGGGCACTGCTCAATGGGCAGTTTTCAAGGAATATCTCTTATCTCGCTAAATTGCAGATTCACGCTACGGAAGACTGCAGCCGCAGCATGCTGTCCCCAGATTCATGCTGTCCAAAGATGAATAAGTCGCTGATTACAGTGAATGGGAAAATACCAGTTTAACAATAACATCAAATCAACAATACCAGCCAAAGGTATTTGCATGCTTTAGAAGAGGAAATCAACTGTCGCACGGGAGGATTTCAAAGCTTTAAGCATACAGATGTCACCCCTGAAGCACTGAAATACACAGGGCTCTCCAGCTTCTGACATATCCAGAAGGACGTTAACATTTTCCTGTCTGATACATAAAATACATTAAAGCATTGTCCATAGAATGCGTCTTGTAATTCATATCACACAGTATATTATTCACGTTTAACCCCCACGCATACACACACACACCACTTACAGATGAGTTATATCCTGTTTGAAACCTGCATAGTGACAGCTGTTTGTACCAAAACATATTAAATTCTTCAAATATCTGGGCACTGTTGCTTCAATGTTTTTTTCATACCTTATCGTCCAAGCAGTGGCAGAGCTATGTACTTTACCATCTGGATTAATATAAAAGGCTCACTTCAAGGATGTCTGTAAAATGCATTATATCACGTTGCCCAGTCCAGTATGCCATTATTATAAAAGCAGACATTTTCCCCTGAACATTGGTACGGATTTAATATTCCTTGAGAGACTGTACCCAGTGGGTACATAGAAGGAACCACATCAGAACATTATGATTATTAACTCCTTTCTCTGTAATGGACTGTTATATGTTCAGTTTAATGTCTACTTACTGCCAAGGCATGGGATGTTGCATAGGAAATTATAAAGAGCTTAGCAACACTTAATTTATATCCCTTGAGGCTATTGTAATATCAAATCGACCTAAACAGCTCAAATTTGCTAGGCGAGACAGAACCTTATTAGTTGCTTAACAATAAATTAATATAAAAAAATAATGGTCTCCTGTAAGAAGCTATGCAATTAATGTACCACCCAGAAACTGTGAAAGAAAACTGACAATATAAATTTCATGTGTTATATTTTTATCTCATTGTTTTCTTAATACATTTGCACTGGTGTTACAACTAACAATTATTATGGCATTCATGCCATTCTTGCCCACATAGTTATGCACGCTACTGTCTTTTATAGTAAAGTGTTAGCAATGTCACTGCCATAAAAGACTTAATATTATCTCTGAGTGCGCTTGTTACTGTAAGTAACTGTTGCTATCTGTTATCGTTATTATCTTTTATTTATATAGAGCCAACAATTACGCAGCGCTTCTTACAACACATATATATTTAAAACTAGAATTGATACACTAAGACAAACTGATACATTAGATAAGTATGATAGCTGTATCCCCAATATATTAGCATTTTAACCTAATAAATGCATGGGGGAATTCACCAGAATCCCCCCCCCCATGCATTTGCACCTCTTTCCCCACTCCTCATCTCCCTGGCTTGCAGGAGATGCATTAAGCCAAAGACGTCTACTAATTACTAGGGCACACGTACGCTACACTCGTCACAGGCCAGCTCCAGCGCTGACTTGCATGAGTTTTCAAAGGGGTCTAACAAGCATGAGCAGAACATTTTCCAATTTATTTAATGGGGGCACTTTCCTGCCAGTGATTGGTTGCAAGCAGCTAAAACTGGAACAAAAATCGTTAAAACAAGAGCTGCCTGTCCTTGGAAGTTCCCAAATATTCTGATGGGACATTGGAGTGTCCCTTTAAAACAACAGTGTAGATTATAAAAAAAATTAAACAAACAAAAAACAAACAACGACTTTCTGGTTTCCGTCAAGGCCAGTTTTATTAAAAGCTACAACGATACACATGAACATGTAACAAATAAAGTGACAGTTCTGTATGATTCTCCTCTGTAAGCAAACCAACATCTGTTAACATTATCTGTGTAGTTGCCTCGGTAACAATTTCATCAGTCCTTATCAGTGGATGGATTTTTCTAGCAGAATAAACAGAAGCCTGATTATCAGGGGAAAATAACATTTCTCACCTCATTATTGTTATCTTAGACAGTGTCAGGATTCCACCCTACTAGCCCGGACCATGGATGATTTATTGTGCTGTAGTCCTGCTGCTACCACTAGTGGCCACCTTCCCCCTCCCTCTGGAGTGCTCAGGATCAGATTACCAGGTCAGCTGAGTCTGATCACCTGAGTAGAACCTGCCTTTATTAACCTGCCCTGCCCTTTAGTCGGGGCCTTTGCATTGGAGTGTTTAGACTGCTCTGTTTTGGCCTTGAACCAGTGCCTGTACCTGGACTACCTGCCTGTACCTGGACTACCTGCCTGTACCTGCATTCCTGCCGCCTGCCCTGCCAGTGCGCTACTTGCCGTCAGCCCTGTCAGTGGGCCTCCGTACTCGTCAGCCCTGCCAGTGGGCTTCCTGCCGTCAGCCCATCCCGTGGGCCTCCGTACCCGTCTGCCCTGCCAGTGGGCTTCCTGCCGTCAGCCCATCCCGTGGGCCTCCGTATCCGTCAGCCCTGCCAGTGGGCATCCTGCCTAGAGACTTACTGCCTTTACTTGCTGGTCCTATCACCTTCATCAATACAGTACCTTTCCAAGTATCCTGTTTGTGCTGTGTTTCATTGCGCCTGTCCGTACCATCCCACTTACCGTCATGCATCGTGGGGTACAAACGGAACCCCTTGTGTCCCCTGCTACTGGGCTCCTACCCGACCTGCTTACCTGGGTCCTGACAGACAGGAGTAATGCAAAGTAGTATGTCCTGTATATCCCACATGACATAGATCTCTCGTTATGTCATATGACTCTATTCTTACCTTACATTTTGTTCTTTAAGGAAAGAAATATTTCACAATTTATTTTTGGTTTACAGTCGATAAAAGTAGATCTGCCACTGACTGTACACGGTTTGCAAAGCTTTTATGGTTATGAGAAATTAGCAAAATGAAAAATAAAACCAGGCATTAAAATTAGGAACCCTTGAGAGGTGTGAACAAACTGGGTTCGTTCAATTCTGAAAAGCACTAGAAGTATAGATACTAGATGCTGACTTGAACAGGCAACTACTAGCTAAAAGGGATCTCCCAATATTGTCACATTAAAAACACATTTTTACAAATATTAAGTTATATTCTGATTGCACATGCTGCATATTACTGATGTGTATATGTTCTGGTTCTGTTAGCCGAATCTATCTGTTACTTAACTGCCCTGTGGTAAACAACAGAATGGCTTAATCTTAATCACCCACTGACTCTGGGAAGTCTACAAAGGAAATTACCTAGTCTGCAGATAAAGCACATTTATTGGTATACTTTTTCTTTATGCTTATGCTAAACCTTATAAGCGTTTATAACACGTATTTAATGTTAAAAAAATATGTATTCTTTTTTTCATAGGACTTCCCTGGTTTTTAGATCAGCAAATCAGTGATAATCTATAAATTACTGCTGATTTCTCAAAAGCATACTAGGCATGCCTGTCCCATCACAAATAAGGTTTTTGTGTAACATTTATTGTACACTGCCTCATATTTTAACCTATTATGTAATATGATGCTGCACAACTAGATTGTGGTATAAATCAATATTGGCCAAAGATTACTTAATTTGGTTCTGCTGAACTTCGGTTTTCAATATATGTATGGAAAATGGAACTCAGGAAATCCCTGATGTTATTTAGCTTTTTTTTTCTTGGTCTTCAAAACCCTGATTGGTAAACCAAATAAAAAACTTTAATACTGTTTCCTTTATTTTGATGATGTGATAGATCTTGAAACCTCTCTCCCCAGGAGTTTGTTTCTGCACGTTTTGTGTCACTCACAGAAGCTGGCAGTCTTTCCATTGGCTTCAATAAGCCAGTTTTCCAGACCTGTCTTCCATCCTTAATCCCAAGGACATCCATGGGGCCAAAATAACATTAATGTCATTAACAGCCTTGAAGGTGAAAATAACCATGCTAGCTGTTCCTATGACACAACATAGGAAGTGACTGGCCTCCCTCAATATTCCCTTTTGCTGCAATTTTCAAGCTTTTATACATGATTAAGCACTCAATCATGCACAAAAATTCACTTTATTAGAAATCACCCAGATTTCTCTTTCATAAACACAAAAATACTTAGCCATCACTATTCCAACAATCCCCATGTGGTCCACGGGTCACCAACTGTGTACCAGAGCAGTATTGATCTGCTACACACCTACTCTGATATTCCATCATATTATCCAGTGGTTTGGGAAGTTCTATTGCTTGAGGCCCAACATCACAGGCTGCTTCTCTTAGAGTTCTCCTTGTCTGCTGATGTAAAATATATCACTACCAATGTGAAAGTCCACTGCTCACCTGGTCAGCACATGCATGTTACCCTTGCTGTACATACAATTAGAGTCCTAGTTCCATAGTTGTTTGTTCATTTAGACTTCTTTTATGCACAATACAAAACTTACAATGCATGATGATAGTTGTCCCTTCTATAAAGGATCTATAGGTAGCCTAAGATAGTATCAACAATAAAAATAAAGTAATGATATTTGGTTGAATGAGTAAGGGAGGGCTGTGGAATAGATGATGCATGCAAAGCCACTATTTTTATCCTGTAAACCAGAAGTGGCTTATACCATGGTATTTGCAAGATTTGTTTTCCAGTAATCTACAATTTCATCATTGTTTTGTTTTATATACCATTATTAACAATATAAAAATGAAAGAAAGTCAATACTGTTGACTGTCAATTTACTATGCTGATTGTTTTTTTTTTTATTAAATAGAACATATGTGA
Organism: Sceloporus occidentalis; assembly: GCA_023333645.1. Taxonomy (NCBI): domain Eukaryota; kingdom Metazoa; phylum Chordata; class Lepidosauria; order Squamata; family Phrynosomatidae; genus Sceloporus; species Sceloporus occidentalis. The sequence continues at coordinate 1,201,976 of JALMGF010000033.1, forward strand.
TTATAGAATATTAAAAAATTCCACCCCTAAAATCCACTTCAGCAGCTTTGTAAATACCCTTTAGAGATATTTTGTGTACATCTTTTTGTATTAATAGTGACTTTTAGAAACGCTGCATAAAACTGATTCATATGTTGGAACTTTAGGTTCCATTAGGTAAATGGTGATCTTAATCTGATTATGCAACAAGAATGTCCATGGAGTTCAAGGTTCTGGATCTCTATAGGAAAACGCTAAACTCAAGTATGTTGTGAGGGACTTTAGCTCCAGTTTAGTCCTGATCCTATTTTTGTGATTACCCCTAATTTAATACTTAACAATACTAAACACTAAGCTTTATGGCAAAATGTATAATTAAATGTTATAATTATTTTAACAATACTTAAATAGGGTATCACAGTTGCAACACTTGGACCTAGGGATGAATAAAAAAACAACATTTTGATATGAATATATCTTGTACATTGAAAGCTCATTTGAGCAGCCCTCCTCAGCTTTTCTTTGTATAGGTCCAAATTTCCATGTGATCCAGTATATCATGTTTACCTATTATATAAAAAAAGACAAAACCAGCTATGGAATTTGTTTACTTAGATAGATAGATATTTCTTTTCATCTGAGTAGAGGCAGAACTTGTCAGGTGGCTCAATGGATTTCACCTTGTGCTACCAAATAAGCAGTATCAAAGGGCAACTCAGCCTATTGAGTCCTCTGGTAAAACAGCACTGTGTACTTTCCCTGGGTAAAAGTTTAGAAGCTCATACTGGAGCTTCAAGAAGACTAAGCAGCTTGGGTTAAGTTTCTCTTACGTGCATGTTACTGCACTGTTAATGACGTGACATAAAAATTGCATGTACTCATTATTCACCATGTAGCTAGGTAAACTATCTGGGATGTACTAATTAACCCATGGATTATCAAGAGCATTGAATACGTTTCATCTCATTGACTTTTCAACCTATTAAGAGGGTCCAACTTCTAGTGAGTACCTCCTATAAAAAGGGCTGAACAAGCCATGTATAAGGCATATATTGTGTGGGGGACTTGCCTCACTGATTTAACTGTTATACAGCATGAAATGACAGAAAAAGCAAGCAAGGTGGTGGGTTGTCTAGCTAGATACATAAATAGTAGGACTAGGGAGGTGTCTACATCTGTTAACAGATCACTGGTCAGATTTAACCTATTGTGTACAGTTCTGGAGACCCCATCTCCAAAAGGATACTGACATATTGGCAAGAGTTCAGGAAAATACTAAAATGGTTAATGGCTTGTAGGATAAAATTATGATGGATAGCTTGGAGGAAAGAAGAAAGAGAGGAGATGTGATGAGGAGGAATGTTAGACAAGAGGTCATAATCTAAAACCAGAGGCTCGGAGGTTTACTGAGATGGTGGTATATAAGTGTAACAGCCTCTCAGCAGACGTAGCAGAGGCTAATACAGCAAGGGAATTTAAACATGCATGATATAGGCATAAAGCTATCCTGAATGTAAGAGGCAACCAAGGACTGATTGAGAAAAAATGGGCAGACTAGATGGGCCCAATATTTTTTATCTGCTGTTAACTTTTTTGTTTCTATTCTTTATGCTGGGCAAACAAAGTCCTTGTTGGATAAGCTCACATGGCCATTTAAAGGTGCTGTTCCACCTACTCACTTGAACACTCTTGTAACTTAATACAGAATTGGGAACATCATTACAGGTACTGTTAAAGGTTTCAAACCTTCCCAGATATAATTCGTTATTAAAGTAAAATTTTGTCGTATTCATCTTTTTCCTGGGAACACTTAACACGTGATATAAAAGAAAGCACTGACAGGTTGTTGCCATAGAAGATAAACAGATTTTTTAAAAGTTTCTGTGTTGATTAAACTTTCAGAGGGAAAATTTAAAAGACAGATCTGCTGAAGTTTTATTTATTTACCACACTGAAGCGTGCAATAAATGGTTTATCTAAGTGGAACAAAATCCTTAAAATGCAAAATAAAGTCTGTAAGCTGAATTGTTTGGCTTTACTTGAGTCTAATGAGATTGTCACAGACATACATAGTGTATCAAAAATGTGTGAACCCTCACATATTTTTTTATTTTATGTCCTCTAAAGTAGGGAAAGCACAGCTCTCTAAAGTATTATTGCTTTATTATTGCAATATGATTTAGATGGCAAGTCTCCAGCGTAATATATGTTTATTTTGGATACGGTTTGTTGTCCCACAAGAAAAAGTAAACATATAAATAAAAACTGTTTTACTGCACTTACCCATGAAAAAAGCTCCAAAGAATTCTTTGTTGTCATTAAAATGTACATTTAGGTCTTCTATTTTCCAATTGAATCGAAGCCACAGCCCAATAGCAATTACAGCAGTTCCAGCCAGCTATCAAAAAAAGTACAAATTCTTATTTCATAATAAACTTTATCAGTGAATACATCCAACAGGTATATTGGTAAATGCTAAACCACTAGTACAATGTATGAAATGACTGTTTTTACATCATCCACAACGAAAGCATATTTTACAGAAAACGGGAAGTTCACATTCTTGGCTCATTTAAGGGTTAAATGTCAGCGCTATTTTGTGCAGCAGTTTCCCTAGTGACAGTAACATTGGTTAAATTTAAGAGTTTTCTTTCCATACAACTTATCCCATATTCACAAATTCCAGTATCATTAGCGCATCCTATAATTACGAGGCTGCACCACGCCTTAAGTTCAGTGGCTGGGATATAAAAGATGTTCCGGCAATTTGTAGGGTTTCCACCAGTTTCTGCCAGACTTTCCAACCTCAGAAGGATGTTTGAAATATTGGTTCAATATTGTAGCTTTGTCTTCTATAGGCCTTGAGAGGTACAAGGAGCTACACATATAGCTTAGGGTTTTAGGATTATCTAATCATTGCTTTGTTTTTAAAAGACCCTAATGTCCACCCTTCCCATAGGTAGACAATTTAGTAAATTTCCCTGATAACAAAAATTACCGTTTGACTCAATATTGATGAAAAGTCTTATGTTAGTTTCCGGTTTACCTCTCTGTCAATCTGTTCAAAGTCCTTGGTTCTCTTAAGGTTGGCTCGTCAGGCCATTGTACTTTATTAGGCATTGTAGTACGTACATCTTGGATGTGGATCTGGATTTGCCTCCATGTGTAAAAGGCCATCCGAGATCTTTGGCCCTCTGTAGTGGTCTTTGTATCTCCACGCGGGAGAAAACAAAAAGTGCTTGACCCTGCTCTCTCCCTTCCAGATTTAGTTTATTATTTGTAGTTAGTCGATCCCTTTTATCCCAGTATGAGAGAACTGACGATCACATCTTGAAAGTTCCCAGGTTGGTTTGTGTCTCACTAACTTTTTAATTAAATGTGAAACTATCATAACTTGCTGACAATAAATCGTCCACTGCCTAGTTGTTCATTTCAATATTTCACATATTTCTTAATGCACAAAGAAAAACATCATAAAAACAGGAAGTACTGATATATGCTTATCTTGACCTTACGAAAGTGAACATTTACTTAATACGTGAACAATGATAAAATGTTCAGCTTGCACTTTTCCTGGAACCTTGTGAAAACAAAACAGGAAATGAAGTAGTGATACCCTTGCGCTATGTGTTTATCGGCTGTTTTGAGTTTTACTTCTATTGTTAATGTGAAGCTGTGAAAATCATTTTGAATTATGTGAAACCAGAAGACCGGAAGTGACATTTAAAAGGCTTTTACAAACGACAGCAAATGCGTATCTTGCAGCTTTTACAAGAAAAGGAAAAACGTGTCTCCCATAAGCACTGAATGCATGTAGTGTGGGACACATTCTTAAAAAGATAAAAAAAATGATTTTTCCTATGACCTAGTGCACTAATATCACATCCACTCATGACTTTATTTGTCTGCTTTTAAGACATGGTGGGTAGCTTTCAAGCCAGTTACTTTCATGTCAAAATATACATGGATAAAATAGTAATAAATAAATTAATTAATTTACAGAACAAATCAAGGGGAAATTATAAGAGACCTTTTATACAATTTCAAGTATGTTTTTGGCCCTATAATAATGTTTCCCTATGCTTTCCGAAGTAATGGCCAAAGACCCTGACAATATAAATCTTCCCACTAACACCTTTCTTTTAAAACAGAGTCCGTATCAGGTTCTGCATAGCCAGACAACCAAATAATAAAAGTCAGACGTTACACACACACTATATGGTAATAAATATATTCCACATAGATCTTGGCCAATCAGCCTACAACTATGACTCGCATTCACCATTTAATGTATCAAGGATATCATTGTGGTTTATATTTTCATCCAAGAGTAAAAAAATGCAGGAGCTACAAAGAATGACTTCTTTATTAGTAAAATATCCTAATGTAATGTATTCTAGACCAGACTAATGAGAAACATAAACCATATTATAAACAATATGCCATACTAATATATTTATATATCTGTTGAATTCATATCCATGGCTGGAAGATAAAATAGTATAGACACTAATAGATAAAATAATGCTTCACATTTATACTTTTAAATATATCCTCACATTTTTATAATTTTATGGTGAAATTTGCAACAATTCCTCCTGGTGAAGCCTAACAAGCCACTGAAAGTTTTGCACTCTGGTTGTACAGATTGAATTGGCTTCCCAGAATCATTAATTACAATAACTGATATTGTTCATCCCTTTAACATGCACATTATTGTAGTAATATATAAATAACAAAGCCTAGCAGGCCAAGAACATTTATCTATTCATGTCCGATGTTGGACACATACCACCCAATAGACGTCTCCCAGCATATTCATGATTCTCATAGAAGAAAAAACTTTCGTGAATTCCTTTCACAATTTTACAAGGAGAAGGAAATTTTGAACAGCAGCAACTTCTGTTCTAAAAATCAATGAATGTTTTCTTAACATTGTATTTTACCAGGCAGTGCTTCTTACTGGTCATCCAATATAACTGCCAGTAAAGAATTCTTTGCAAGCTTGTCCAAAATATGGAACGTAAGGCAGTTCTGTGCTATTTATTCGGAAACTATGGCAACCTTCAGAGCATAAAGGGGAGTTTTAACACTGCTTTAGTTAACTGCTTGTATCTTATTATTTATTTATAGAGGAATTTGCCACATCACCAATAAAATTAACTGTTTGGCTTGTGTATAACTGAAGAATTACTTGAGGTTCTGCCAAATCTAAACACAAGCCTTTTATAACGAAATAAACCAAAGAGAACAATAAAAATATGTTATTCCGTAAGAGTAACATTAACAGCTTTAAATATATGTGGATTAGTTTTCAGCCTAATCAAAAATTTCAATAATATAAACACAGAGAAGAAGACTAAAACTGGGCCAGGAACAGCAGACAGCTCGAGCCTTGAAGAACCAAATTCTCGATGATGCCTGGGGAAAGACTAAAGGACCTCAACTTTTATAGCATGGATGAGAGAAAAGAGAGAGGGGATACACCATTAACATTTAAAAAAAGGAGATTCAACAAAGTACAAGAGGAAGAGAAATATTACATCAAGAATTTATGGTTCTAAAAATTAAAGGGTCTAAAAGATCAAATGTTTAGATGTTATGTAAGGACATTTTACTGTTGATAGATAACTGGAACAGCTTTCCAGCAGAAGTAGTAGAGGTTTATACAGTTAAACAGTAAGAAAAATTAATGGGATAGGCATAATGTTGTCCTGACCATAAAAAGCAGCAGCAACAAGTTCCCAGAACATAAGGAACAAAAAAAACAAAACCAAGGAACACATAAAGTTTGAGTTTTTTTCACAGCCGGAAGATCCATGTTTCTATGTTAGCTCAAATTGCCTAGAATAGGTATGACTCTATCCTAAATGCCACGTAACATTGATGCTTGTAAAAAATACGTTGCACACTAAATGGACTAAAAACTCTTAATATTCCATCAAATCCTACATGTAGGCCAATGCTTTTACAATCTGTTTCCAACCTGGTACTACTACCTGGTCAGGTTCCCCCATTTATCAACCCATATAAACAGGTACTTGTAATAATAACAATACTTATTATTATTACGGTATTTCATGCCCCACCAAATAAGAACACATATTACAGTACTTTATAAGTACTTTTCAGGAACAAAGATATAGGGGACACTCCTTGAGGACCAGTGAAGTATTCCTAATGTCATGGTCTTTTTTTTGCACTGCCAGGGCTGGTCTCCCTTTTGAGAAATGAAGCCAAAATTTGTGATCCTGAGCTGCGGAATTGAATGTGACATCATTCTAACTGAGCAACATTACATTTAAATGGGCATTTCCAGAGGGTTCCCATAGGATTCTTCTAATTGAGCACCACGGGGAATCCTCCGTGGTACAGGGGACTGCTCTACTGTACAGGAGAACCATACTGGGAAGGAAAATCTTAGACATATAGGATGGTTTCCGAATCAGGACAAGTTAATTAATATACTTTGTATTTTTCCCCTTATTCATATAAAAAAAACTTTGTCTTACATATATGACTATATTTTCAGAATTGTGCTGAATACATTGTCTGTGTGAGTACACCTATTAAGCAACAGGAAAATTACAATTGACATAGTTGACAGAGACATACAGCTGACAGAGACATAGTAAAAACATGAAAGTTGCTCTGGTCTAGTAGTGTGAAATAGCCCTGGTCCTGAAGACTTAAACCTGTAGAGGGGGAAAAAAACATCCCTAATGAGAAGCAGCAGCTCCAGAGCTGCAGTGTATTAGTGGTCCTACCTTTCAGGTCAGTCTTGTAAGTGAAAGCACTTCCATTAAAATCAATGGGGGGGGGGGTTCATGCATGGGCATGGGGGTCAATAATAAGACCCCCTGGAACTCTTGTTCAAGCCAACACAGGAGCTGGAGTATACCAACCATGCACAGCAGTAAGCAAGATATGTATTTGGTGAATAAATCTCATTAAATATGCAACTGATTGGGGGGAGTGAATCACTACATACATTTGCATGCAGGATAAAGCAGTAATCTACAGGGGATAATTGGCCATCACATGCATTAAAGTATGTATGTTGGCTGTGGTGCACAATTAAGTTCTGGTAATTAAACAGATATTGAAGCGCCACTAACAGCTAAATATATTAAAAGTATCCCACAAGTATATGAAGCACAGATTGAAGAAGGAGGGTATATAATGTACAGATATGTTTGTAGAGAAATCTAATGCTAACGTCTTATGTTAATACTTCTCAGATGACTAGAACAATTTGCCCTTATCAAGTCTGGGCTTGGCATGTAACCCAATAAAAATCATTGGTTTATACAAGCGCCTTCCGCATGGTGACAGAATTTAAAAACCACAAAAGCCCTCCATTTTCCAGGCACTTAACAATCCATTTAGTATTATTTTCCATTTATAATGAACAAGTATATCTGCAATACTGCATGACAGATCTTATATTAATACATGTTTATACAAAATGGAAAACAAAAAAAAAAACTAACAATAAGCTTAATGTTTGCTATAATGTCCTTGCTAACTTCCACTGTCTGTTTGAATAGTCTATTACTATAACACTTTATTTGTACATTTTTCCATTGTGGACACAGCTTGGAGAGGAACTGTAAATACTAAAGTCCAATTATATAGTAAATGATATTTAAATATGGAATAATAATAATATAATGTATTACTCATGGTACAATATCAATTATTTTTCACTTGTGAGATATCCAGCCCTTTTAATATTTGTCCTCATACTTCTCTTTAAAATAATATTTGTTTATTGGTGGTGGAGAGATACAGCTGCTACTTGAGCCTTCCATACAGATGAATTTTAACCCCTTTAGGACAGAGCTGTTGTTTTTATTTGAGTACCCTTTGTGACAATGGCTGTTTTAACATTTCAGTGGTGCTCATGTTTAGCTGTAATTTTCTTCTCTTGCATTCAATGTACCAATAAAATTTTATATAATTTTTTTTTCAGTACAGCGATACCACTCATGCATAAGTTTGCCGTGTTGTTTGGAGGCTAAAATGTCAGATTTGGAAGGTGCACAATTTTAAAACTGGCCAATTCAATTTACCCCATTAAATCACATTTTTGGAAAAAAGACACCCAGGGTATTTCAGCTGCTGGTACTTGGGATTTTTGTGAAGATACAGCGTCAATTTTAGTACTTGCTCATAAAAGTATTTTTTTACATTTTTGTACATTATTTTGACATATTTTGAAGCACTGCCCTTTTGCGAGCACGTTCAGAGTGAAGACTGAAAACGTAGGGATAAGCAGAAGACAGCGGATACGGTAGGGAGACATTAAGAGAAAGAGTGAAAGAGAGCGTGAGGGAGTGTGTTGAAAATTACTATTACTATTTAGCTTTCTAGTAATGTTTTTTTTTTATTACATTTCCTTTAAATGAATATCAAACTTCAGGCCTATATTGGGGACTGAACAGACTTCTAGGGTAGGAAGAACGCCAATTTAATGTAATTGTCTTAAAGGCAGTGTGGCACTTCCCCTGCTCACAAGTGACTCCCCCTGGCTCTAGGCTAGGGTGACCACATGTTGTTTCTGCCTTTCAGGGACAGACTATGAAGCAGATGAGATTGCACACACAGGTGAATATTATATTTGCAGTAGGGGTAAAACGTGCACACAACGCCCAGTGGATCTGAACAGATGTAAAACATGAACGAAATGCCCAGTGGGTCTGGATAGTTTCCTAGACCCCGAAATGCACCCTTTAGGTAGGTAGGAAAGGGCTCTACCTCACAGGAAGGAGAAGGAAGAGGGATAAGAAAGAGAGAATATAGTAACTGAGGGGACAACAGAGAGTTGATTCACATATACTATTATATATTAATTATTAGAAAGCCTTGGAAACCATTTTGATTTCAGATTTAATATTATACATCCAACCAGGCATGGGCAAATTCAGAGAATTACCGGGCACACACAGTCACACAAACAAACACTGTGACAAACAGACAAACACAGTCACATACATATAGTCAAACACACATACCTGGTACTGGCTGCAGATTACACAGAACTTGGTATCAGGAAAGTCTTCTGAACTCCTTCACTTCAGAAGACTCTCCTTCACTTCAGACTTCTCATTGAGGCTGCCCATGACCCCAGGACTTAAAGTCCCATTGCGGGGCTCTCCCGGGCAATCCAGGACATGTGGTCACCCTACTCTAGGCTTAGCCTGCTCTTTGAAAGCCTTTAATAGGTCACAAGTGCTTCGCTATTGGGGCATTTCAGAAAGACCAGCTGAGCAAAGGAAACGATTGTTGAACGCTTCCTAAGCTCTTTCCAACAGCAGGGCGCTACCATATATGAAAGGCATCCTTATGCATTCATCCCTTTGTTCACCCCGGCTATTTCAAATGCAGACATAAACATATGTCTTATTTACCATAAGTTGCAGTTTCTTTCTAATGTCAATTGTATAGATGGAATATTATTTGTCTTCTGAATCCATCACTCACACACAGACAACAGATCACAACGTTCTATAAAAATCTTAAGAAAGCTCCTCTAACCACATCCCTCTTTGGCTATTTGAGATATTGAGGGTTGTGCCTAGAACATGTAACAAATATGTGCAAGTCATCTATTTATCATTTTATAGGTTGTGAGCAACATTACCAGCATCCTGGGGTCCCACAAAGTACTCTGAGACATGAGTTATACCCCTGTTTATTTGTGTATTCATCTAAGTGATTTGAAAACAAGAATTGCAAAGCTGTCTTTTTTCTGTTTCTTTCCAAAGCATTCATAACCAGGCATTTATTCAAACACAATAAATCTGTAAAAACAGACAATATAAAACAGGATCATTGATCATCTTTGGATTTCGCTTAGCTCAAGTGACATGGTTATAAAAATCTTATTCAAGGAATATGCGTTTTACAATAACACTGTCTAGCTCTAAAAGGGAAGGATTAGCACTGTTCCATCAGAGACGAGGAAGTCATATACAGTCAGCTTCCAAAATTACAGTCCAAAAAGAAAATAAAAAAGGATCCCAGGGCAGCTAAAGCTTTGCAGAGACCTGAAAATGTCAAAACAGATGAGTGTTTGAGCTACACCAGAGGAGGTGAAAGACAGTGCACTGAAGGGTCAGTACCTTCCCTGTACTGTTATGCAAATCTTAAAATAAGCAATATATATTGTATGTATTAGAACCCCACCAGATTTTGGCTTCCTACAGGCAGGCTTTCCTCCCAGCTGTCCCAGGGAATATAGCATTTATCGGGACCGTTGCTAGCTTACCATGTACAATGAGGAATGAGGAAAAGTGATAGGAGACATGGCAATCTGTGGGTGGAAAGTCCCCAATGGCATTTCTTGCAGTCGGGTTGCACTTGAAATTACACACAATCAAGCGCCCTGTCAGGGGACACTGGCAACTCGCTTTCCACAGATGAAAGCCCTTCTTGGCTTTATCCACCATACTTTCTCTGTGTCCGTGATGCTTATTATGGCTTTCAAAACATTCAATTATTGTGAGCCTTAAAGGCTTGCTCAAAAAGAAACTGAAGTCGTATCCTGTCTGAAGTCGTATCTTGTGAGAAGTGATGCATTCATTTTTCATATGTATTTTGTATGTGTTTTGTTCTTCATACAAACAACATTACAGATTTCAACGTCAACCCTAATCCCGTGAGTAAACAAATAACTGAAAAATTATACATGTAGATGAAAATCTAGATGTAAATGTTGAAAATATTAGAGCAAATCAGATTGGTTAAAGGTGATGGATTACAGGGATTGAATGCACCTTTTGGCCCAGGGGCAGGCAAAGCCAAGTGGCTCCATCGGCCTCTTGCCCTCCCCCTCTGTAACATACACACTAGCACACATTTTACACACTAACACACACACATAAACACTCATGCTACAAACATACATACACAAACACGCATTCATAAATGGAACACCCTTCCATTAGAAGTGGTAGAGGCTAATACAGTAGGGGGATTTAAACATGCATGGGATAGACATTAAGCTATACTGACTCGAAGACCAAAGATTGATTAAGATCTGAGTCACCATATTAGGGAACATGGGCAGACTATATGGGCCAGCTGGTCCTTTTCTGAATGTTTCTATGTAAAATAATTTTTTGTCATTCAGGTACATTTTCTGCATTATATATGATTCCCAAATGCTTGTAAAAGTGTATCAGAATGAAAAACCAAAAGGTTGGTGTGGTTTGTTAAGAATCACGTTGCGGCAAACAAATTTTCTTTATAGAAACTTATAGCTCTAGAATTCTACTCCACCACATTTCGAGCATTGGTTGTAAATTCATAATTTGAAAGAGAAAGAAAAAACAAAGCTGTACATATAAATGCTACATTTTATAAATGCTACATTTTATATACTACAAGGCCCGTCATTAAACAAAAAATTTATGAGTTACTCCTCCCCATTAAGTTTAATTCAGTGCGAGTCTCCGCCAAGGGTACATACAATACACAGCAGAACATGTCTCAATAGCAACATTTCAACCAAGCCATATCTCAGTCCCTCAGAGGCTTACACAGCTGTGTCTGTGGGCAACGGATTAAACACTAATAGCAAGTAATTGTTGGCTTCACTTCTTAATTCAAGAACCATGAGGACGTCTGGTAAGGAAAATAAGGAAGATGGGTCTGGTTAAACTAAATTAGAAAGTTGATGTGATTGGCACTAATGAAATATGTCTTGATGTTAATATGGTAAAGAAAGATTGGCAACATACATTTACTTTCTAGAATAAGACTTTATTTAAAGAAAAAAAAAAAAATATATATATATATATATATATATATATATACCTGTTGATAAAATTCTATATGTGGTTGAATATTCTGTATGTGGTTGAATAAACATGTGGACAGATATTTTGACAAATGGCGTGTTCTAAACCACAAACCATTGAGAGCCTGATGCAAAGCATACTTTGTATTACTTGTTAGTATAGTTGTTAAAACAACCACATTATTACTAATCTACCTTTCACTGAAGAGGAAGTAGAAATACAAGAAGCAATTGAAGAGGAATAATTAGATTGCAAATACTAAATATGTGAAAGAAAAATTAGCCCACGAAATGCCAGTATTTCAGTGTGTGCTATATAATGGTAGAAAATGAATAATAATAATAATAATAATAACAAACAATAATAACAAATAAATATATCAATACAAAACAATAATTCCTATAAGGGAGGAGAAAGTAGCCAAATAGGCTCTGCAAGTATGTAGCCCCTAATATAGTATTGAAAGGTAGGAAGCAGCTAGTCTTAAAAATGATATATAATCCTAAAAGAAAGGATACAATTTGAGGAAAAACAAGACAGCTCTCACAATAATAACCAGAAAACACCTCTGTAAGCAATATATATTTTTCAAAAATGTTTCACAAAAATAAACCAAAACAATAAATAACATGTAACAAAAATACAAAATATATTTTGCAACCAATCAAATAAAAACTATAATTGTCCCCAAATGAAATAAAATGGGCCCATGTTACACCCCTGCTCCAACAGTTATGTTATACAGGTGTACGTATTAAGCTGGAGAACAGAACACTGCGGTTAGTCTAAAAGCACGGGCACCACTATTCTAGATTACCATATGTCTCTAAGCATTACATAGATGTTTTCGTGTTGGTCCATGGTGCTGACACAAATTAAAGAATTGAGGGGCATAATATTCCTTGGAAGCAGCATGTTCATTACATCTACATTTTATGGTAATATCTGTGTATTTCGGCCATGTCTCACTTATTTTTGTACTCACTGTAACGCAATGTATTAAAATAGAATATTTTGACTGGAAAGAATTGTTTATTTTATATTAACAGTCATTAGTCCTAAGCTATAAAAGAACTTTAGACAGAACACTAAAGTGATGCTCACCAACTGTCTGTCATCTTAGCACCACTTTAAGGAACATAATACCTTATTTGCTCGATTATAAGACAAGGTTTCTTTCAGAGCAAATAGTCTTATATTCGGGGTTGTCTTATAATCAGACCTCAAATAGGTCTGACTATGAGACGACTAAGATCCTCCTGTCTCCCCCCCGCCCCACTTACCGGTGCTTCTGAGTCCCCGGCTGCAGCAGGAAGGAGGCGTGGCTACCAGCGGGGGTTGTCAGAGATCAGAGCTCCCCGGCTGTCAGAGATCAGAGTTCTCTGATGACAGTCGGGGAAGGTCTGCACGATGGACACAGACAACCCCCACTGCTAGCCACACCTCCTTCCGGCTGCAGCGTAAGTTGTCTACGCGAATCGCGTAGACATCTACACGCTGCCCCGGCTGCATGACAGGGGAGTCAGAAGCACCGGTAAGTTTGGGGAGGGGGTGTTAAATGGGGGGGATAAGGCATTTCTGGAGGCAGAGTGTTCTATGAAATGCCTTTTAACCCCCTTAATGCCACTCTACCTCCAAAATTGCCTTTTTAACTCTCTATACGCCACTCTGCCTCCTGAATTGCCTTAAACCTCCCTATATGCCACTCTGCCCCATAATATGCCTTTTAACCCCCTTAATGCCAGAGTGACATATAGGGGTATAAGGCATTTCTGGAGGCAGAGTGGCACATAGGGTTAAAAGGCATATCATGGGGCACAGTGGCATATAGGGGGTATAAGGCATTTCTGGGGCAGAAGTGCATAACACAGGGGGCAGGTTGGAAAATAGAAGGAAATAAAACCAAAATATTTTTCTCAATCATAGCTTTTATTAAAGAAAATAGTTTGCATGAATTAACATTTACTGGTAAAACACTTATTTCCTATAGGGTCGTCTTATATTCAGGCTTTTTCTTTTTTTTTTTCCTAAATTAATATTCAGATTTGGGGTGTCGTCTTATAATCGAGCAAATACGGTATTTGGATGTTTTGTCAAAGAAAAAATTTCTGTTAAGAAATCTTTCAGTGTTTGTATGCTGTATTTATGTAAACTTCACATGACAGTTGCACTTACGGCTCTATAAAATATCCTGATGTTCATCAGCTAAACAAGAGGTAAGAGATAAATAGATCAGGATCACACAGTTGTGAAGCTAGGGTTATATATTAGCCACTTTTGCTAAGACAAATACACATTTCAAATATTGCTGACGCGGAGGGGTAAAATACTACCCTGTAGTGTGTGGGATACATAAACTGGTTTCCTTGGGGTTTCCCACGTACATCAGGATAGCATTTTATATGTGCAGATCAGCAACGTGTGAAAAATGTATATGTCCTGAAAAAAGTGGGTAAAATATACAGTGAGGTCCATACATATTTGGACAGTGACAGAATTTTCATAATTTCTGCTCTGTATGCCACCACAATGACTGAGAAGCTGTTTCATTGCCAGGTCTGGGCTGTTCCCTCATTATGTTATTAATAATTAAGTAGTTAAAGGTCCGGAGTGGATTCCAGATGTGGAATTTGCATTTGTTGCTGTGAACTCTGAATATGAGGTACACAGAGAGGCCATCATTTGGCTGAAAAACAAACCCATCAGAGCGATGGCAGAAACATTAGCAGTGGATAAATCAACAATTTAGTACATTCAGAAAAAGATGTAATGCATTGGTGAGCTCATCCACATCAAAATGCCTGGACAACCATGGAAGCCAACTGTAGTGGATTGAACTAGCCATGTCAATAACAGTCTCCAGGAGGTAGGTGTATCATTGTCATTCAAGAAAAGATTTCATGGAAGTAAATACAGAGGGGTCACCAAAAGGTGCAAACTAATGGTAAACTTCAAGAATAGGAATCCAGATTAGATTTTGCCAAAAAAAGCATATAAAAATGCCTGCCCGGTTCTGGAACAATATTCGTTGGATGGATGAAACTAAAAGCAATGATGATATGACTGCTGAAAGGACGGAGCCGGATGAATTCTAAACTGTATAGGGCTATCCAGCTCAGATTCAAAGCCGAGAGGACTCAAATCACATATGGACCCAAAACATTGTCTGTAAGCAAAGAGCTTTTCAAGGTAAAGGAGTGGAATATTCTTCAGTGGCTGAAGATAAAACTAAAGGCAGAAAGACCCACAAACAACAAGCAGCAACTTAAGACAACTACATGAAAGTGCTGCCAAAGACTCACTGGGGAGGAAACCCAGAATGTAGTGATGTCCATGGGTTTCATAGTTTATATGATAGTTTTTGTTAAAGCTTAAAGTCTGCACTTCAATCACACCTTTATTGCTTTATTTGAATCTATAGTGGTGGCCTACAGGGCCAAAATTATGAAACTTCTGTCACTGTCCAAATACTCATGGACCCGGCAATACATTTGAAGCTGTATTCAACATATACATGAACAGATCTTTTGCCTAAGCACAGCACATACATGCTTTGGTGTGATGACCCATGTCTACTGGCCACTAAACTACCTAACTGCATGCCACTATTTTACATTATTTTCTCTTGACTACAGCTCTGCCTGTCAGGTAAATTCTATGCCTTCCTGAAACAGAGCTTTGCCAACCGTACAATAGCAATTTGGCTGCCATCTTGCTGTACCTCTGTTAATAAATCAGTAAGCAGCCTTGCTGGTGAACTTCAATTATATTTTCTGACTGTACAGCCTTATTACAAATAAAATGTATGTGAAAAGTATAAAGCTCAACATTTAACAAAAAATAATAAAGTAGCATATGATATCACACAGAGTCCAAGTATATATATCACCACAAGTAGCCAAGGTGGTGTTTGCACATAAGTGGCTTTTAATTTTCAATAAAACCTAAACCCCTATTCTATGTAAAGGTGATAAGCCACAAAAAAATGCAGAATGAGTGATTCAAACATTTATTAAGAGATTGTAGCAGCCATATGTTTGCTATATCCAGCAGAATACCCATTTAATCCATATTTTATTATTACCTCAGCTTTGCCTTACATTATTTTTTAATTTCTATTAGTACAAATAGTCCTTTTTTAAAGGATGGCTTATATTGTTTTGGAAAGGTACAGAACATCAACTAAGAGAATTTCATAAATTTGTTAATGTCTAATTTGGACTACTAAAGTTATTGGATATGGCAGTATATGGGTCAAATGATATGCTTCCCACCAAACTTTATTATAAACCAATGAGTGTTAACAACAATTCATGATAACCAAGTTAACATGAAGTCAATTTAAAGTAAATTATAGCTAGGAACTCTCCATCTTTGTCCAGCAGTCTAAAAGTGTCCTTCTTTAAGAGACGCAGTCAGTCTTTGGGACCCAAGTCCTTCTGTCCGTTTTGTTGGAGCTCAGAATGTTTGATGGGATGTGACAACAATGTGTATATAACCAACAGTAACCATGTTTATACATTGAAACGCATAAAAAAAACCCACACAAAAAACCTTAGCAAGCTCCTGCCTCACAGCCACGTCTCTAAGCACTTTACCTCTTTAGGGTTTAATCAGTAGATCCCTAAGTGATAACACTAATGAAAAAAAAATGCATCAATGTAAAGGCTTGCCGATATTTTAATGCTGAAATACAAAATTGTGGTTGTGTGTTGTTACCTAAACTATGTCATACTGTTCACGCTAACTGAAACTTCCTCTTAAAAGATAATAGCAAATGTAAATCTTCAGTTTCACTTTAACCGCCTAACAGTTGCTTTAAACTATAAGGCAAATATGTTAATCGCTTGTATAGCACATAGTTTGTGGTTTCCATTTCCTATTTTAGGAAGCTACAGGATTGAATTTAAATACATTATTTTTTAACAAAGTTTACTGTTTTGTCATTTCAAGTTCACTTGCCAGAAATGTGTCTTTTATATACATAGCCCCACCAATTTACACATTAACGGGATACTCTAGCATACTCTTAATGCATAACTGTGTGGTCTCTTTAAACTTTCTCGTGGTCCATTTTGGAAATGCATGGGGGGATTCTACATTTACTTTTTCACACCCCTCAGCTAAATTCACCTTCATGGGTTGTGTTTGGCCGGACACATCTCTCTGTACATGATATACTCGCCCCAGTCTAAATGCAGCATTGGGTGAACAAACATGCAGGGATCTCTTCAGATCCCAGTGCACATGACTGGAAAGTGCTGCTGCTGATTTCAATGGAAGCAGCCAATCAGTGGCAAGAACAGTTTGATCACGGGGGGGGGGGGAGGTAGCTGCTGCTTCAGGACACCTCTTCTGTGTCAGGTAAGAGCTTTCATTTTGGAAGAATATATTTCAAGTACTCACAGAGCATTCTTCTTTAGAGAAGGTGCCAGAACCATGCTTGCAAGCTTACACGCTAGACATTGTTATTTATGTCATTTTATTAATCATTTCACATTTTGCAGTGGGATATTTGATAAATAGCAGGAAACTGTAGAAAATAACTATTTTGCGCATACATTTCAAGAATTAATCTTTTGGAAATATATACCTGGATATGTCTTACATTTTCCTAAGTCTATCATACATAAAACAAAAAGGCAGCTCACTCTTGTACAAAATAAATGTAGATTAAATCAGTGTGTGGCCTATTTTACAGCCATTACTGTATATTTATATTACTGTTAAAAAAAATCATTATTTGTGTAATACAGACAGAAGCATCTTATCTGAAATCAAGCACTTATAGAGAAACAAATAGTTAAGCACGGCTCCAGAAGAGGGGTTGGCCCACTTCATAATGGACAAACTGTTCTCTCATGCACTCACATATAAAAGCCTATTATTGGCCATTTACAACTCGCTTCTCTGCAATGAATCTCCATTGCTGGACGCCATTATGCTCTGCAGCTGTAACCTGTGCCAGAAGCTGGAATTTGGCTGTAATATTTTAAAAAGGAATAAAACATAAATATAACATAAAATAAATTATAAGGGCAGAGTAAAACAAGAAAAAGATGGCCAAGAATTAATTTCATAGATATGATTCTAGAAAATAATTATTATAAAGTTATCTTTATAAGTGAGTGGCATTTGTCCACACCCACTTCCTGTCTCCTACCAATCAGCTAAAGGCTGCATGGGACTAGCCCCCCCTACACTTGCAAGCCCCTCCCTACTGAACCCACTATCCCAGAAGAGGGAGAGCTCTGGGTAGCCTACACTCGGAAGTTCCCAGTTAGGGTCATCCTTTACGAAAAAATTACTGCAGTTTTTCTGAAGTAATACTGCTGTTTTTTGGACATGAAAAAACTGCAATACTGCACTTTTACTGCAGTATTACTGCACATTTACTGCAGTGTTACTGCATTTGTACTTCACTGTACTGCAGTTTTACTGCAGTTATTTTTGTACGGAACTACAAATGCAATAAAGCTGCAGTACATTGAAGTACAACTGTAGGTTTGCAGTATAAAAAAAAAAGTGCACTACATGTGCAGTAATACTGCAGTACAACTGCAGTACAGTGAATCAATCTGAGCAACTATCAGTGCTGCTGGAGTCTTCAAGCCATAACACTATGGAACCTATGGTAAAAATGTTCATTCTAGCTCCAACATCTTTATACATATATGGCTTGTTATAAAAACAGCTGCATGCTTAGGTAATTGTTTTCATTAATCAAAAGCTTTTTACTTGGGAAAACCCATTATTCCCATAATATAGTTCAAGTCTTCCTGTCTCATAATTATAACCGCAAGCAACTGCATTTTGCAAACCTAATTTCCCATGTCAAACGAGCGTGCTCATTCATCTGGTAAATGAAGACTGTACCACGGAGGCTATAGGCGCATCTTGGAACACCATGGAAACATATACCCCAATGAAACCTAATAGGGTTGTGGCAGTTCTCTCTAAAACAACACGTGTGCCTTTAACCCCTTTCTCCCCATTAACAGACTGGGCCCTCCATTGTCCTACACACTTGACCTGCATGGTAGTGCATGTAAAGAAGCACAGTAGTACCCCACATTAAAGCACTTCGCTAATAAAGCAAATAATAATTATAATAATTATTATTTTACATTTGATTATGTTGGGCACTTTCTCTGGATTTAAATTGTTTTTTTTAATTGCCATAAGCAAAAGGGCAAAAATATTTAAATGTAAGCAGTACAGCACATACTATTTAATCATTAATTTTACTTTTTCAGCTTTTTTTATATTCCTAGCTTTTTTGCACACTTAATAAATGCTAGTGCAAGCATATTTTTAGGCTTTTTATACGCACTAGCAGAAAAAAAGCTTTACGTTAGGAAAAAAAACTTTCTTGGCACCTATGGACTTACAAAACTTCTAAGTGGTTGGGCCACAGTAGAAACCTCATCCCAAATCTTCTACTTCTGGAGCTGCACTCCCTACATGGGTGATATGCAGCCATTCCTTCTCTTGTAGACTGACACCTAAGGTACCAGATATCTGGTAATGAGCCACTTATGTCCATGTTAACTGGGAGCATATGAACAGGTTTAACCCAGCTAATGTGCCAGTGGCTAGAAAGTACTGGGCTTAGTAGCCATGCAGAATGTTTCACATAAAAAAACAATCCAGACTAAAGGGAGGACCCATATTTTTAAAAAATAAATACACATGCCATATTTTGGAAATGTTGTTTCTGTTGTAGAATTGTAGAAAAATACATATCAGTATGAAAATTTAAATAAAAGACTTACCTGACCCAGATGCTGCAGCCCTACTACATCAGCTGGACTGCTCTTCTGCATTACAACATTAATTGCCACGTATGGGCTGCTTGATAGTAAAGCAATCCCATTGAAATCCATTGCTGAAGCTGACTGGAGGTAAGTATATCACATGTAAAGTGATTTTTTGACCAAACACATTTCCTGCATGCAAAATGGTAAGGGGGAAGAGGGTAAATGTGTATAGGATGATCATGTGGATATTGTATTCAATAAAATGCATATGATGGCTGGAGTGTCCTTTAAAGGAAAACTTGTACTAGAGTGTAAAACTTTACTGCACATGCCACAGAAGAAGAGAATAAACCAGGGCTTGACAAATCCCAGGCACCATGTCACCATGTCAACCAGAAACTAGGGTTTTGCAGGGCTACCATTTTGAATCCGGTACCCTCTGCTTTGCTGCGGGGGCACCTGCGAGACTATGCCCCTGCAGGAAAAAGTACAGTGCCGGATTCACAATGACAGAAGACAGGCAGTGATGTGGCTGGTCTCTATGAGGTGAGGGGGGTGAGAGAGAAGGAGGAAGAGTAGCGTATTGTGAGTGTGTGTATACTATAGTGTCAGATTCAGTGTGTATATGAATAGTGCTAGAGCCAATGTGTTTGTGTGTATATGTATAGTGCTGGAGTCAGTGTGTGTGTATGTATTCTGTAGTACCAGAGTCAGTATGCCTAAGGTATTGTAGTGCCCAATTCAGTGTGTACAGTATCTCACAAAAGTGAGTACACCCCTCACATTTTTGTAAATATTTTATTATATCTTTTGACAACACTGAAGAAATGACACTCTGCTACAATGTAAAGTAGTGAGTTTACAGCCTGTATAACAGTGTAAATCTGGTCTAAACCTTGGCAACAAAAGTGAGTCGACTCGTAAGTGGAAATGTCCAAATTGGGCCCAATTAGCCATTTCCCCTCCCGGTGTCATGTGACTTGTTAGTGTTACAAGGTCTCAGGTGTGAATGGGGAGCAGGTGTGTTAAATTTGCTGTTATCGCTCTGACACTCTCTCATACTGGTCACTGGAAGTTCAACATGGCACCTCATGGCAAAGAACTCTCTGAGGATCTGAAAAAAGAATTGTTGCTCTACATAAAGATGGCCTCGGCTATAAGAAGATTGCCAAGACCCTGAAACTGAGCTGCAGCACGATGGGCAAGACCATACAGCGGTTTCACAGGACAGGTTCCACTCAGAACAGGCCTCGTCATGGTCAACCAAACAAGTTGAGTGCACGTGCTCAGCGTCATATCCAGAGGTTGTCTTTGGGAAATAGACGTATGAGTGCTGCCAGCATAGCTGCAGCGGTTGAAGGGGTGGGTGGTCAGCCTTTGGTGCATTTTCTAAAGATGATGCACAAGACAAGCAGACTAAGGACATGGATTACTGGAACCATGTCCTGTGGTCCAATGAGACCAAGATAAATATATTTAGTTCAGATGGTGTCAAGCATGTGGCGGCAACCAGGTGAGGAATACAAAGACAAGTGTGTGTTGCCTATAGTCAAGCATGGTGGTGGGAATGCCATGGTCTGGGCCTGCATGAGTGCTGCCGACACTGGGGATCTACAGTTCAATTTGAACATTTCCACTTAGGGGTGTACTCAATTTTGTTGCCAAGGTTTAGACATTAATGGCTGTGTGTTGAGTTTTGATGGGAAAACCAAATTTACACTGTATACTGTTGTACACTCACTACTTTACATCGTAGCAGAGTGTCATTTCTTCAAATATTTACAAAAATGTGAGGGGTGTACTCGCTTTTGTGAGATACTGTATGTGTCCATTGTGTTATGTAATTATATATATATATTGTTAGCCAGTGTGTGTGCATGTGTATAAGAATGTGGTGCTAGCATGTATTGTGTTTATGTTACAGTATGGCATTAGCATGAGTGTGTATGTCAAAATATAGTGTTAGAGTGTGTGTGTGTATTAGTGTTTGATGTTAGCAAGTATGTTCATGAGCGTAGGGTGTAAGGTGTTAGTGTTTGTGAGCATAAGATGTTAGCATGTCTGTTACTGTATGGTATTAGAGTGTGTAAATGTATGTTAGTGTATGGCAAGGCTCAACAAACCCCTGAGAGCCAGAAAAAAAAAAAAACATGATTGGGGAAGAAAAAAAAGCTGGCTCCTAAATTTATTTGGCTGGCTCCTAGATTCAAACAACTTTGTCGACCACTGGAATAAACACACAATACTTAAAATAGGGCTGTGAGGACTTTAATATGCATTTTTCCCAAACAAAGGTAAAATACAAATATAGCATTTATCTGAACCTAGAAGTTGCAGTCCTACTGCAGAAGCTTCCCTCTTTGTCCAGGGTCTGACATTTTTTTGCATTGTGGAAAAGGACAAATGCATATAAGGGGATTCTGCAGACACAGAGCAATGCAATCAAGGGCTTACAATTGTTTTATCCACCTGATAAAATCTAAATACAGGTTTTCAATGTCCAGCAATGTCAAGGTTAGCAGGAGCCACTCAATGAAAGTTATGGATAAGAATCCATACAGTTCCCAGCAAATGTATCGCTATTAACCCGAGACTTAAAATCACACACTTTTTGCTACTGGATATTACACACTGTTTAAATTGCTAAATTATGCATATAATATATAGGCCTTCTCTGATGACACATATTGATGTCTCTATTTGCTATTGTGCTATAATATGTAATGGGTTATAAATATTAAATGATAATATATCATAAATAAAGCAGTAATATGATATCTGTACACATCTACACTCCAACTTGCAAAGTTTATAAAATATTACATTTACAACATCATACTGTGCTTTAAAGCACATTGTAGATGGCGCCTAGCCTAAGACTGGCACCCTGATGTTTTCAACATCAACTCTAAAACGCTTGGAATGATGTGGGAACCACTGCTTAAAGGATCTATTTGTGGAAACACTCAAGTCACCACATGTTGTTTCTCAAGTTGTTCATTCTCAACTGGTAAAAATATGACCCTTGGGTATTAAGTACATGGAACTTGGCATTAACTCTATTGGACCAACTAAATTAACATGAGTAGATTCCTCGTGACATCAGGAGACCCGAAAAAACTAGATTTCTACTTTGTTGAGTACCCTATTATTTCAAAACTGACTGCTAACACTTTGAACGGAACTCAGTAACTGTGAATTCCTACCTAATTTAGACTGAACCCTCCATAGACTTAAACATGAATGTGGCATTGCTGTACTTGAAGACAGATTCAGCTATGTTTATTTCCAAGTCCAGAAACGTTGTATCCTATCGCTTTTTAGTATACTGGCATCTTGGATATTTACTTCAGTTGCACAGTAGCCATCTGTATGTAATCTGGGAAGACTAGATGGGCCTAATGGTTCTTTTTTTTTCCATTAAACTGATTTCTTCTGTGTATTATAGCTCTGTTCATTTAGATTAATCTACTATACAAACACCCCAACTTTCCATGGTAACTGATAGAATGACTCTGACTAATGAAAGTCTACAGAGGAAAGGACTTCATTACCATTGCCATAAAAAAACAGCTCAGTGTGGTGCTTGAGCAGGGAAAGTCAACTAAGGTATCACATGACTGACAACAACAGCAGCCTCTAGGTCTGCAGATAAAAGAGGTTTAGTGGAACAAAACAAGATAAAGCAAGGTTCTTGTCAATGCTAACCCTACATTGCTAACAGTAATTTATAGCAGACTTTTTCAAGGAGACAGCTGTCCCAACCACTGGCATGACTACTTTGACTACAAATACTCTTTCCCATAAAATAGACTTTAGGGGAGAGTTTTAAGAAATCCCCCACAATACCTGCACATTACACGGGGCCAACTCAGACTATCTTGCAGGAGAAGCTCACTCGGGTTTGTCCTTCATAATGTACAGTAATAATTAAGTCATAAAATGTTCATTTATCCTGCAAACACCTTCTTAATAGAACAGAGCCCATTGTGCATTAACCATGAAATGAATGGACTAAAGTTTAATGTTATAGCCATCTATGGCAACACAGGTTACGGTACCAGAGCCAGCCATTTATGCCCAGGACCGGAGTGGCAATGTCAAGGCCAGCCGCACACTAGGTTTTTATGCTCACATTGGCAGATCGATGAGTGTGTGGTACTGTTGGCCCGGCATTTGCCTGGTGTGCCAGATGGCCAGTCAGGGCCTGTATATGTCCTTTAAATGATAAAGAAGGCGATGGCAAGTAAGCATTATTTCCTAAACATTTTCAGACTCACTGAACTCTAGAACTGCTTGCAGTGTTCGGCACCTGTCAGAAAACAGGGCAAAATCTGCGAAACTAATTAGCTCAAAAGCATACTGCAAGCTTCATATAATCAATGAGCAAGGAGATGAAAGTAGCACTGAAAATCACTGGAAAAACTATTGTACACAAATATAGTTCCTGGCCTGTCTTCTCAGTTCTCAACATTTATCTTTCTGCACAAGTTCTTCTGTTTCTATATTTATCCTGTGTCTGCTGATATTTTGTCGCTTGACACTATATTCATCCATATCCCAGCCGCCACTCCCATTTTCATATTTTCATTGCTCTTGTCCGGGGATTCCCCTCTGACCTCAGCTGTCCCTCGAATCTCCTGCTCTCAGCTGTCTCTCTCCTCCTTCCCTAATAAGGAATCTTTGATCACTGATGCATACAAGCATAGCCTTGTGTATAAAGGTATAACTTTCTTTTTTTTTATTTTTACAAAAAAAGCCTGCATTTAAAATTGATGATAGATCAATTGTAACTTCAGTTTGTCAAAATGTCAAATCCTTTATACATCTATAACTGTTGTACTTTAACTAGGGAGGCGTAACTCAAAGAAAGAAAAAAACTTGATGTCTATATAGAACAATTATATCAAAAAACATTTTACACAATACACTTGACTCTAGTATCCTCTATAATTTTAGCCTAACACCACATTTCCTTATTTTCTAAAACTCCAGCTATAGATATAATTTCTTTCCACATTTCAAGAGCAAAGGTGTCCAACTGCCAGACTGTTGGCCATGTCAAGTCCTTGATGTTTCATCATGGGCCAGGTTTTTCTATAGAAACTTTCCAGGAGCCAGACTCCTACAAACCAGCTCCATAACTCAGTTGGTGATGCTGGAACAGCCTTTAATCCATAGATCCAGTTGAATTTAGCTTCCAGGTGGGCCCAGATTAATTTTTAATTCCCTAAAATAATATTCCTTTTAAAGAAGGCCTTGGGTGTGTGCCGGCTCAGAATTTTAGAATCTTTGTAGCTAATTTTGTATTACATCCTTGACTTGGGCACACTTCTAAGTATTCTCCTTGGTCCTCTGTGCTTCCCTGCTATTTTATTAAATTTTTCCTTTTCAAGATGTTTTTTTTATTACTTTCTACAAACCAATTTTGGTTCATATATATTATTACAGTTTAGATCATCAGCAATCACTATGAATTCAGAAACAACAAAAAGTATGAGACGGCGCAATAGGTTGATGGTTGTAGTTCAGCTACTGGTTTTGCGAACTAAAATGATTCGCAATCTCCTGCAGTCCTTCCAAATGGTCTCTCTCTGCCAAAACCTTGATAATCTCATTAAACTTCCCCGTCACCTTCCCTCAACATATATTCAACATCTTTCTACACTCACTTTTTCACTTTCACTATTCTCACTTTCATCAACCTCTCTTACAACCTTCATTACATCTTCCTTTCTAAACGCTTTGTTCTCATCGTGATCAAACATCTTCTTTCAAACCTTACACTCGCTCTTCTCACATTATCCCCAACCCCACATTATTTCCGCTCTAACAGTATCACCCACACTATCACCAGCATCTTCATTCTGTTACACCCTTTTCACAAATCTTACCCAAGCATTTTCACTCTGCATCTGCCTTCCACCTCATTCATCCTACTCGCACCATAACCCCACACACCCTGCTTAGTACTCACTCACCCCAAACTTTTCTTACTCTGCTTCTTACTTATTATGCACTTCCTAACACAACTCACACTATTCACCTCCATCAATACATCACTCTTCTTATCCTATCCCCTTCATACACCTTGTTGCCCTCTTGTAATATCCTCTACTCTAGTGTTACACTCTCTTCTGATCGCTTTCCCTCCAAGTCAGCTTTGACACGCTAAGCCTTCATTCACCCTGAGGTGCCACTCACTTGTCATCTCATTCTTGCACTTTGAAATACTACATTTATATATATATATATACTCCCCACCGTGAATATTCTCATTTAGTCCCCGCCATGTCTTTGGAGCCCTTACCAGGAATATGAGGTTAAATGTCAGCAGCAGGTACTTGACACAGCGCAGGGCTCCGGTAAGTCTCCCCATCCTGGCTCCGAACTACTCGGCAGTGAGCAGCTGTCAGATCGGAGCAGCACTCCCTTCACCAGCTAGCGTTCTGCAGCATGACCGCGCCCACTCGTAGTAAGACACGCCCATATGTCGGTTTTTCTCGCTAAACAGATAAAACCCCGCCCCATTCCTCAACAAGAGCCCTTTCACTCCTCGCATAAGAGCTGTAGCCGCGCCCCTTTATTGTAAACGATGCGGCGGTAAAGAAAACCTGAGGCTTTCAACGCCTCCCTTTTGGGGGATGGCCACGCCCATGGGCTGCTCCTTTTGTACTCGATTACAGAATCCGTGTTGTGCGAGTTCGTGTTCGTGTTCGTCTGACCGTTGGAATAGGCTGCGAGTTCTGCTCGTTGCTATTACCGTTTGGTTCTTGACGTTAATAAGTCACGGAGACTTATGCTTTGTGTAATTTAAATGAAGCAGTACATATGGCTCAGGTCACAGTATGACAATAAAAAAGGGATGTTTGGGTGGATGTATTACACGTGTAGTGCTGTAGAAATGTTGGAGTATTATTATTATTATTATTTATTTTATATAGCACCATCATATTCCGTAGCACTGTACAATGGGTATTGTTTAGGTGCCATTAGGTAAGTAATAGTAAAGTAGGTGGCTTTCCTAAGCCAAAGGCTATGAATAATATGCTTGATTCAGAGATCAGGATAGTCTAGAAAAGTTAGCCAATAAAAGTATCATCTTTACCAGATTTGCTGTTTTTCTTTTCTATGGCTAAAGCGGTACCTATTAGTGTAATATGAACATATTAAGATATCTATATATAGATAAGTATTAATTTCTATTTCTGTATTAACTGAAAACAATGTATTTTATTTACAGAATGAAACCTTTTCTGCTGTGTATATATACTTTATTGTGATTTTGGAGAACACTGGGGCACATTCTGAGCCCCTAGATAAGAGAGATGCCAGGGGAGGAAATGGTGCAAAAGGTATGTGTTAAAGTTTTTCCTGCAGTGGGCCACTTCATCAGAAATGTATGTGTGCGTGGGCCGCACTAATTTTTCACTGAGAGAAAATATGGCCTTTCAGCTTTATAATGCATATTAATACAGGGTTAATTTGGCAAAATGGCGAAACCAAAAAAAACCCCCACCGAAAATAATCATCCGCAGGGGCCCTGCCGCTTCCCTCTATGTTGCTCAGCAGCGTCTCTTGCTCCGTCGAGGGGACGCAGTAACCCAGCGGAGTCACCTCACGTGACTCCGCTCAATTCCTGTTGCCCTGGGCAGGTCAAGAGAAGTTCACACTACGTGCAACGCAGATGGAGACAGCTGCCCCTGCGTAAGTCTGCGAGCGGCACCGGAAGATATGCAGTTCAGGTAAGGGTGGGGAAGGGTGAATGAATGAGTATCCGTGAATGAGGGAATGAATGTTTGTGATGAATGAATATGCATGTGATAGCAAGGATGTGTAAGTTAGGGGGGGAGGGCACAGGGAGGCTGTAGGTTATGTGCATGATAGTCGCATTGATATGTTAACCTCTTAATGACAAAGCCCATACATGTACGGGCTCAAAATGCATTGTTTTCAATGGGTTTAGTGATCGCCCATTGTCCTTAAGGGGTTAAATATATATGATTACTAACAGCAATCACACTCCTATCATGCCCAGGCATACCCAGATTCCAGCATGTACTGGCTGATTTGGCATGATAGGAGTGTGATTGCTAACAGCCCCCTCAAACGTCACGTGTTCAAATATATGTATGTTTGTATATATGTATGTATAGATGTGAGCATGGATGTGTACTTGTGTGTTAGCATGGACGTGTAAGTGGGTTGAGATGGAGTGTGTGTTAGTGGGTATGAGTAAGTGTGTGTAATTTGTGTAAGTGTGTTTACATTTGAAGTATGTTGGAAGGTGGGGGGGGCAAGGGACAAATAAGGCACAGACAAGTTGTTTGGAGACAATGATGGCACAGACTAGCTGTTGTAGTTGTGAGGCCCTGGGACAATTTTCACACCAGGGCTCCGTGGTTTCTAGTTACACCCCTAGGTTCAACCCCTTTTTTGGTTTGTAAGATTAAATATTAAATCACTCACAGAGTAACATGCAAAACATTAATTGCGCTTAATCAATTAGTTGAATTCTTTAGTATGTTAAATAAATAAACTTTTATAGATCTGTAATAATTTTTTTTCTTGTACGAGTAAACAAAGCTTCTTTTTTTATGGTAAAAAACATTTCACTGCCTTTCAACAATGGAAAATAGCTGTTCTTGGGTATAATTGAAGGAGGCAAAATTAGATTATTATGGAACAGGTTTTAGCACTCATCAGGCATAGGTGCAACAGTACTTTTACTTTAGACTAGAAGAAAGTGGGAAAAGAAAAGAGGAGATGTGCACGTTGAGTGCGAGTTTTAACATGACAAGCCCATGGTATAACATGACCATTTGTTATTTTTTTAAAGTGCTGTACAAACTACTATGGTATCCTAGAAAAGGTGACTGCTGGGAATGTTTGCTGCTTTGTGAATGTTTAAAATGGCCCAATACAGGGAATTGAACTGATCTATATGTGCATGCAGCTGGCATTCTTTGGCTGACTGGCTTTAGTGAATTAACCTGTGACATCTGGAGGTACTTACCAGGTGGTAAGTAAACACTGCTAATATGGCAGAGGATTAGTGACGGTCTGCTTCATTAATCCATATAAAACGCCCATGACTGATCTTTGAAACCATACTCGACATTATGGACTTATCAAGTGGCAGGGGAGGGCTGGCAGCCTAAGGCCTGGGGGGCAAGTCTAGTCAAGTGGCCCATTGCGCCACCAAAGCGGCTGCGAGCAGTCACTCCACCGGTGCCTAATGAAATTAAAGCAGCCGGCGTGCACGCACCGCGCCGCCCAATAGCCGTGCCTCAGCTCTTTATCCCACCCCTTTTAAGACGTGGGACGTAGAGCTGAGGAATGGCCATTGGGTCTGACTGCTGTATGATGCAGGGGCGTACCTAGAGTATTTGGCACCTGTGACAGATCCTGTATGTGGCACCCCCACACACACACTTGAAAACTGCATAGTTTCTATGGTTAGGCAAACATTGACAGGGGTACAGCAAAATTGTTATCATTATATACTGAGGCACACATTGACGGTGGTACAGCATAACTGTTATCATTATATACTTAGGGATTACGCTGTACCACTGTCAATGTGTGCCTATACATTGAGCCAGACACTGACAATACTGCAGTACAACCCCTATAACTATATACTAAGCCAAACATTGATGTGGTGTAGGCCTACCACTTCAGTGACTGGCTTAGTATATAGTAGGGATGCACCGAAATTAAAATTCTGGACCTAAACTGCAAATTCAGCATTAATTTGGCCAAAACCGAAAAAAAAAAACCGTTTAAAATACTTTATTAAAAGTAACACACCAAAATTAGACAAAAAAAATAAAATCAATAACAATATTAATATATATATATACATATAATTAACAGCAATCACAATCCTATCATGCCCAGGTTCTAGCATGTACTGGCTGACTGGCTGATTGCTGTTTGCAACAATATATATCTATTAATACTGTTATTGAATTATAGGACGCAAAAAAAAATAATTGATAACAGCAATCACACTCCTATCATGCCTAGACAGCCTCCCTATGCCATGCTATCCCCCCACACTTCCATGCAATCTGAAACCCTCATTCACAAACATTCATCATAAACTATAGCATAACACCCATCACTCTCACACACTTACTAATATTTTCCTACCTTTGCTCTGGCACTGTCACTTTTCCTCCTCCTCTTCATTCTTCCTCTTCTGTGTCCTGTCCTTCCGGAAGACGGTGGGCGTGGCTTCAGTGTTGTGCACCGGGATTTGACATCAAGTTTCCGCGCGCATCATTTTCAGAGGCACCCCTCAGTGAGCGGCACTCCAGGCGGACCGCCCCCCACCAGGTACGCTACCAGCACGGCGGCCAGTCCCGGTGGCAGCCGCTTAGTTTTTAACTTTGCGGCTGCCATGAATGGTCGTCTGCCGGCCGCCCGGCCAGCCTGCCGGCCTGGATTCAGGGCGGCCCGGGGGGCAATTTCCCCCCGGCCCAGACCGCCCCTGTCAAGTGGTCTTATCACCATTAGAACCAATAGAAGTGTTCAGCCAGCAGGACATTTCCGCTAGATGGAGTTATGCATGTCACTCACTAAATGGAGAAGCCTATAGAACTACGCTGGACTGAAGAGCTTTGCAAATAGTTAGGGAAGAGCTAATGCAGGTGTCATGGGTACAAGCAACCTGGTAATTGAGCCACCCTGTGGCTGTAGGGCGGCAGCTTACTTGGCACCTCATACAGTAAGCTGCAGTGAAGACAAGTCTCCGCATCAGGTAAGCAAGAGGGAAAAACCATGTGAGCTGCATGGATGATGGGAGTGTGTGTATGTATGTGTGGTGTGTAAATTTGTTTATGTCTAGAGGTAGAGTATATGGGGTTTTGTGTTACTGTATGGCAGTACAGTGTGCATGTGTTAAGGCCTGGTTTTAGCATATGTGCTAGTATAATACATTAGCATTTGTGTGTGGACATGTAGTGTTAGCATGTGCAAGATGATGCTATCAGCATATGTAAAGTCTGTATATTAGTATATACTAATAGCATGAGTGTGTGTTTGTGTTGTTATTTGCTGGTAGCATGTATGTGAGAAGAGTGTGTGTGTCAGCATACAGTCTTAGACTGTGCATGTATTAGTGTATGGTGTTAGAGTGAGAGTTTATCAGTATATGGTACTAGAGTGTCGTGAGCCAGGGGTTAGGGGTGTGAGGGAGAGAGAGGAGGAAGATATTGTGTGTATTTATGTGAAGGTTTATGGTGTTAGAGCGAGTTTATGTTTTGGTATGTGCATATGTTGTGTAACGGGGGGGGGGGGGGGGACAGAGAAATACAGCACCCAGGCACCAGCCCTAGGTTTACATTATTACAAACATCACAGTAACATCGATCTAGCTATAAACAAAAAAGATCAGATGTATTTCTACTTGCTTTATATTTATAGAACTTCATACTGTTGGATCTAAAGAGGCAAATTTGGAAAAAAGCAGAAGCCTGGATGATGCAGGACAGAATAAATAATTAATATGTTATAATGAAGCTCTTGCCAGGAAAGGGATTAACAGTAAATTTCAGCAGACAATGCAATGTGAAAGATACACTTAGAGTGTATTCATAGCTCTTCTGTCTAGATCTTTTTTTTTTTTAGCACATTTACACCTTTACAATAGATACAAATGCTGCAGCATGTGTACAAGCTACACACAGTGTATATAATGTTTTGTTGCAATATGTGAAATGTCAATGTTTTTAAAAAAATGTCTAAGCATTGAATTATTGACTGATATCTAGACAAACTAAGTTAACCGCTTCATAACCATGGGAATTTTGCATCTTAAAGGCAGATCAAGTTTTCTTTTTTGCAATTTTAAAAATACCGCATATTTGTTTAACCATAACTTCCCTTTTTTGTTGTTAGTGTGCACGCACAAATCTGTTATGACAAATAAGGATGCCTTTTGATACATTTTGTTGTTTATTACATCAATCATTTAGTATGAATAATATATTTAAAATAGAAAACATTAAGAGAAAAAAAATTAACTCAGGGTTACTAAATAAAATTGATTTTCTTTCCAAATCTCTGTGGAATTGTCATTTTGTGCACAGAATTTGCCCCTGTTATTTTCTGTGTACAGAAAAGGCACCAATTGCTTTCAAAGGGACTGCTTTCCTGATACTAATTGGCTGCACGGCACAAGGGAAGAGATACTAGAGCTCGAGCCACCTGCACTGGACCTGCCCCAGCACGCTTTAGGCCTCGAATGGTTAACCCACTGGTTACCCACACTCTGAGTAGAAACATTGTACATTATATGTAAACCTGTGACCTCATGTTTTAGACTATAGCTCCTTATTCCAAGATTTCTCCTCTTAAATAAAACTTTCCTTGTGTACTTTGTTAAATCTATTTAAGTATGTTCCTATCACATCACCTTTTAAGTTAAAAACACTGTGTACTGGAATGGATGCTCATACTTCTATGTCACATCCTTTGAACCACCTCATCAGGCTTTAACTTGTAACTGATGGTATAACCATAATTTTAAATTCTCTGATGTTTGGTTAAGATCACAGGGGGCACCTGGAGTTAAACCAGGGAGCCACAGAGTTGCGGTAAGTTGGGCACATGGCACCTAGTCACCGTAGCATCCAGCATGGTCACGTAACATGAATTACGTGACACTGCGGTATTAGAGACATAAGCTCCACTGTCTCTCCAGGCATACTGCTAGGCCGGTGCTTCAGGCTTCATGTCCAACATACCGAGTCTGGGTGCCAGGGTAAGATAGCGTGTGAGGACCTTGGGGGAGCAGAACAGCTGGCACCACCCTACTTCCTCCTGAGCCGACAAAGGTAGGTTGTGTATGTGTAAGTATGTTACTCTAAGTGTGTATGTTAGTATGTGTGTGGAAGTAAGGATGCTAGTCTGTACATATGTCAGTATTTGTAAGTATGTTACTGTGGATGTGTATAAATGATACTGTGTGTATAGGTATATTAGGTTACTGTGTGTAATTAGTTCATCTCTGTGTTAGTATGTGTAAGTATGTTAGTATGTGTGTGTATAAGTAGGTTACTGTGTGTAATTAGTAGGAGCTTGGGGGTCCCAGTCATAAGTCACGCAGGAGGTTCCCGGCATTTTTTTGTTATGCTACCGAGTAGAAAGGCAGCAGTGTGACAGCTAGCACAGAGAATGCAAACTACATAGGAGACAGGACTCAAGGTAAGGTTGGGGCGTTATAGTGTGCGTTTGTATATGTGTGTAATACACACACTGATTGTAACCCTATACAAATACAGTTGTTCACAAAAGTTTCCATACCCTGGCAGAAATTGTAAAATGTTGGCATTGATTTTGAAAATATGACTGGTTATGCAAAAAAGTGTTTTTCTTTAAGGTGATCATATAAAGCCATTAAAAGCTCCTTTTTAAATCATAATGATCAGATATCACCCAAATGGCCCTCATCAATGACCCTTGAATGTTTGGCCTTGTTACAGACACACTAGGTGACACACATAGGTTAAAATTACAATTAAAGGTTAATTTCCCACACCAGTGATTTCTTAAATTGCAATTAGTGTCTGTGTATAAATAGTCAATGAGTTTGTTAGCTCTCACGTGGATGCACTAAGGAGGCTAGATACTGAGTCATGGGGAGCAGAAAAGAACTGTCAAAAGACAAGACATGTGTAACAAGGTAATGGAACTTTATAAAGATGGAAAAGGATATAAAAAGATCCATAGCCTTGAAAATGCCAGTCAGTACTCTTCAATCACTTATCAAGAAGTGGAAAATTCAGGGATCTCTTGATACCAAGCCAGGGTCAAGTAGACCAAGAAAGATTTCAGCCACAACTGCCTGAGGAATACAAAGAAAACCCCACAGGTAACCTCAGGAGAAATACAGAAAGCTCTGGAAAAAGACTGGTTGTTTCAAGGGACACAATACAATGATACTTGAAAAAAAATGAACTGCGTGGTCGAGTTGCAAGAAAGAAGCCTTTACTGTGCTAATGCCACAAAAAAGCCTGGTTACAATTTGCTTGACAACACCTTGACACGCCTCACATCTTCTAGCGCACACTGTAATTTGAAGTGATAAGACCAAAAGAGAATAGTCACTATGTTTGGAGGGGGGTCAACAAGGCCTATAGCGAAAAGAATACAGTCCCCACTGAGAAGCATGGTGGTGTCTCATTGATGTTTAGGGATAGTGTGAGCTCTAAAGACACAGGGAATCTTGTGAAAATGTTATCAGAAAATACTGGCAGACAATTTGCATTCTTCCGCACAAAAGCTGTGCATGGGATGCTCTTGGACTTTCCAGCCAAACAATGACCCTTAGCACAAGGCCAAGTTGACCCTCCAGTGGTTACAGCAGAAAAAGGTGAAGGTTCTGGAGTGGCCATCACAGTCTCTAGACCTTAATATCATCGAACCAGTCTGGGGAGATCTCAAACGTGTGGTTCATGCAAGACACCCAAAGACTTTGCATGACCTGGAGGCATTTTGGGATGACAAATGTGCAGCTATACCACCTGCAGAAATTTGTGGCCTCACAGAAAACTATTACAAAAGACTGTACGCTGTCATCCATGATGAATCCACAAATCCACAGCACTTAGTTTAAAGTGCAAACGCCATCAGTGGCGCACACCACAGTCCTGTTAGTGGATTCTGATAGGTAAGGTTGAATGTTAGGGTTAGAGTACAGTACTGTATAGTGTTAGTAACAGGGATGATGATCAGATTAGGTCGCTGGCTATTGATCATTAGACTGACCAATGATTAGCGACCTAAAGGGTCACTAATCAGTGGTCACATAGCATTTTATTAGGTCAAATATATATTGTAAAACAAATAAAAAATGTATCGCTATCAGCTCATTCATCAGTGACACCAGGAGTGTAAGTAGAAACCACAGGGCCCCGGTGCAAAAAATGCCTCAGGGCCCCCAACTTCACCAAGCAATATGTGCCACTTTTGCCCCCAAACAGCTTGTGAATGCCACCCTTGCCCCAAACACCTTGCGAGTGCCACCTTTGCCCCCAAGCAGCTTATCAGTGCAATCCTAACCCCCAAACAGCTTGTCTGTGCCATCATTGCCCCTTCTCTCCTCCAACATTCACTCTGGCACACATTTATAAACACACAAATTTACACATGCTAACACACATGTACACACACATGTGCTGCCTCTGTCCCTGAAACAGCCTGCATCCCCCCTCCCCATATGCTACCTGGATTTGGGGACAGAGCCAAAAGCATCCTGCGTCAGGATGAAGACATTTCGGGCAGTGGGAATCAGCCGACATGTGCACTAGTTTCCATAGCTTTTAGGCCCTATGTAACAATTTCAAAAAGATTTCGGAATAGGATTTAGAGACTAATTCAGGGCCGCCATTTAGCAAGGCCCTGAGTCGAGGTCTCAAGATCAATCAACAGGCGAATTAAACTGTACAGTCGGGAGACAGAGGTAGGACCAGTCTGCAAGAGTAGGGTCTGTTTATCTAGTCTATTGTTAATGTCAGATGGAGAAAGGCGGGAGAGAATTTTAGAAGCGTAACTGGAGATTTGTAGGAAATGCAACCTATGAATAGGAATGGGGTAGAATTTAGTCAGAAGTCCTTCGTAGGAAAGTAATGCCCCGGTACCATCAGTTAAGAAATGGGTCAGGAGCCTGCCCCCCTTAGCATATAAGTGGAAAAACAAAGCATCAGCCCTGCCGTCATGGAAATCAGGATTGCGGAGAAAAGGCAGGAACAAGGAGACATTCGGGCTAAGGCCTTGGGCCCTACGCACCAACCTCCAGCCCTTGACAGGGGTAACAAGTAGGGGGTTGTAAGGTGTCTTTCTTATGACCATAGCGCATCTACTGTCCCACTTCAAATCCTTCTTTACCAGACTGTCAGGAATGTGCTTGATTTTTATTTTGTCTTTCATAACAGGCTTTCATTCAATTTATTTATTTATTTATTTATTATTTTGTTTTCTCTTCTTCTTTTTCTTCTTAATTATATTGACATTTGAACAGGATCAATTGTCAATATTTGTTAATGAACATAGTACTCATACTTAATTTCCTTATTTGTACAAAGTAAAGAATATGATAGTTTGGGATTGGGAATATATAATGGAAATAAAAAATTAAAGAGGCATTAAAGTATGCACCCATCCTAATAAATGGGAGATTTGAACAAGTCAAGTATCTATTACATTCTTGAAAGGTCTTTATCGATTGGTAATTGCTATAATATATGCAGGCAAGCCACAATGTTACAAAAAAATAAACATTTGATACTTTAGGGAACATTCATTAAATTCAAAACTGGATCAATGGGCATTTGAAGTAACACATTTATGTGTAACCCATACCCTATCACGGTCTCTTCATTATTTAAAAGTAATTGAGAATTGAGTGTATTTGGAGAAGAAGCTAAATATGCTATATAAGAGCTAGAAGAAAGAGTGAAAGAGAAGAAGAATGGAAACATAACAAAAATAACAGGGAACTGAATGAATAATCTTAGAATGGCGAACAGAGATCATGAGAATCTGGTGTGTTACATATATATATATATATACAGAACCCACCCTTGCATTTGCAAAATAGACCGCATGAAAATTTAAAGAGACATCACAGCTATCATATGAATTAAAGGGCATATAATGCCTTGAGTGTTCATTTAACAAAAGCAAAAGAGCATAGCAACTTAAGTTCTTCTGCATCTGAAAAAATTGACAGTGTCAGAATAACTGAAACAGAATATATTTTCAAACAAGATCCACATGCTGCATAACCTTTAACTACTCTTGGTTTCCTAATCAGAATACATTATCTTGTCTATTTTGCCTTCAGTCGTTTCTTCCCTCTAGAGATTGATTCTTTTGTCCCAAAGGAAAATTTCAGTGAGAAATAAATGCAATCAAGACAGTCTGCTGATGGAAAAAGTAAATCACGTGGCTTAGAGTTTCATAGCAACCCACCTGCAGTAATACTCAAGGCACTAATAATAATCTCATGTCTTCATTTAACAATATGAAAACTAGAGCTGCAGCCAACTTGAAGCTGTTTTCCTCTTAAGCTGAGAGTACTAGCTGGCTACTGAACTGAGGGCATCTCACACAGCTTTTGGGTCAGTTTCCTTAGTTTCTAACAATTATTTTCGTAAACTAAAATCAAGCGCAGTCTAAAACTGTTGTTTATAGTATATTTAATATGTAATTCAGAAATTGTGACGATGATAGTCAGTAAAAAAATAAGAAAAGATATAAGAGGGAAAAAAAATGAATCAATGCAAAACGGCTATATCACTAATTCAGCAAGTTCAACATCCAGCTTATTGATATATTAAAACTACAATTAGGATCGCCTCATGATGTGGAAAGGTTCATTCTATAGGCATTAAAAAAACATACACATTTCTGAGTACTATAACAACTGAAATGCAAAATTAATCATAACTCCAATTATATAATTAGATAGGAATGGAATTATAGAAACATAGAAAGTGATGGCAGATAAGAACCATTTGGACCATCTAGTCTGCCCAACCTCTTAATATTTTCCTTAGTCCCTGGCCTTATCTTATATCTAGCTTATATCCCATGCTTGCCTAAACGCCTTGACTGTATTAACATCTACCACTTCTGCTGAAATTTTATGAAACCTGTAGCATATCTTCTTGTTGTGGGAGTATTTCTTCTTTAAAATAGACTCTCTTCCTTTATCATGTTGACTCCCTTTAAGCATTTAAATGTTTCTATCATATCCCCCCTGTCACATCTTTCTTCCAGGCTATATATATGTTAAGATCCTTTAACCTTTCCTGGTAAGTTTTATCCTGTAATCTGTGAACCATTTTTGTAGCCCTTCTTTCGCTCTCCAATATATCTATATCCTTCTGGAGAAGAAGTACTGTACGAGGTCTCACCATTGCTTTTACAACAGCATGACCACTTCCCTCTTTCTACTGCTAATACCTCTCCCTATTGAAACAGTTTCTGGCTTACCTTGGTTTCTCTTACATCTCTTGTAGCACTAATTGTTGTGGTACACAAACTGAGCACTGGCGAGTCATCTGAACAACGCAAGCCCTTTCTGTGAGCAAATTCTGTGAGTGTAGCCACTTGCTTTATACAGATCAACACAATTTTTATTATATGTGACCTTTTATATAATATAACAATAACGGGAAGTTGTTATGCCCTGAATGCTTAAGAAAGAGAAGGGAGGAACCATTTTCAAAACATTTATATCTTCATTTCTGTCTCATGGGAGACTCTCATTTGCTAGACTCACACTGTATTATTTACACATCTTGTCTCTCCTGGGCTTTGTCATTTTTCTGACAGGTTGTCATATCAGTTTGAGAAGCTCTTGTTAGGGTAACTGATTGCATACCTTCCAACATTTTAAATAGCCAAACAGAGCCATAGCAAGAATGGAAAATTATGCCCCTCAGCCATTTTTGTTACAGAGGTTGTTTTATTTACACTGCCCTTACACACACCTGCCGATTAACATGCATATACACATACACTGCACTTACACATGACTGCCCATAAACACACAGATACACATATACTGCCCTTACACATGACTGCCCATAAACACACAGATACACATATACTGCCCTTACACGACTGTCCTAACCCACACCCGCCCAGTAATATGCATATACACATACACTGCCCTTACACAGGACTGCCTTTCCACACATATACACAAACACCAGCTTGCAAACATACAACTACCTACACTGCCCTTACACACACACTGCTCATACACACACCAGCTTACAAACACACACATATATACACATACACTGCCCTTACACAAGCCTGTCCATACACACGTGTATACACATTCACTACCCTCACACTCCCCTGCCTTTACAGACACATAAACACGCACACTGCCCATACACGCACACACGCACGTTGCCCATGCACACACACCATCTTACAAACACACACACATATATACACAGCCCTTACACACACACCAGCTTACAAACACACACATATATACACAGCCCTTACACACACACACACTGTCACTCCAGGCCTGTGCTTTAGTGCTCCCTCATCACTCTGTGCCGCTATTGATGCAGAGCACTGGGTTGATGTCATATCCTGGCGCTCTGCATCATTTGCCGGCACGTAGTGATTAGGGAGAACGGAAGGTGAGGTCTGAAGTGACAGACCTCGCGCTCCCTATTGTTGGTCGGTTAGAGGGGGGGATTGTGATATCCCCAACCAGACCTGCTCATCGGACACCTCCTCCCCAGACCAGCACTGATGGTGCCTGGGTGTGCACTGCCCACGGGGGAGCCTGATGACAAGGGGTGATTGGGGAGAGCACAATCGTGCCGCTTCCTCGGCAGTCCCCTGAAGACCGGCCCAAGGGAAGCCAGCCTTTCCACTTGCCCCTTCCCCTATAGAATTTTTTAGGGGCTTCGTGGTGAATCACATTGCTGGCAGCAATATGATTCACTATGGGGCCCTGTTAAGCTGGTTAGCGAGATCCGTTGTCTCCCCAACCAGTCCTGGAGGCTGCAGCTGCTGATCGGGCAGCTGTGCGCCCTCCTCGCAGCTCTACCCGAGGCGAGTTCCTCACTCGCCTCACCCTTCCTATGGCCCTGTAGCCAAAGAGGGATGATTTTTAGTGGCATTTAGAAGAAGAAGAATATAGCCCTCTCACAATTTGATATACACTGATCAGTCATAACATGATCACTTGCTTAACACTGTGTAAGTCCCCCTTTTGCTGCCAAAACAACCCTAACCCTTCAAGGAATGGACTCCACTAGACCTCTGAAGGTGTGCTGTGGTATCTGGCACCAAGACGTTATCAGCAGATCGAGAACACATCACCAAAGCTGCAGTTTTGTAGAAACTCTGACCCAGTCGTCTAACCATCACAATTTGGTCCTTGTCAAAGTGGCGCAGATCCTTATGCTTGCCCATTTTTCCTGTTTCTAATATAGCAACTTTGAGAGTGAAATGTTCACTTGCTAATACATCCCACCTGCTCACAGGTATCATGATAACAAGATTATCAGTGTTATTCCCTTCACCTGTCAGTGATCATAATGTTATGGCTGATCGGTGTATATTTCCATTTATCAGACTGCTCACTTCATGCCCTGTTTTCCGCTCAACCCTGGTAAGCCCTGTCTACTCATTTCTAGCCAAACCTCCTGCAGCTTAACGTGGCTGCCTCCATATAATAAGGGTTACTTTTCACGACTTATGGCAACACTACAGTGAAATTGCCAGGTATGCATATATATGTATATATATATATATATATATATATATATTATATACACATAGATCTGTTTAATACACATAGGTCATGCTTAAATATTAATATTTTAATATCATGGAAGAGGTTGTTATAGCTCATTATAACCCTAATCAATCAGGTCACCACACATGTAATTTTATGAATTTTATGAATTCAAGAAAATTTATCTGGATTGAAGACTTAAGCTTTGCCCCTGAAATAGTTTTAGGTATTAAAGTACTTACACCTGAGGGGAAGTTTGTTAGCCAACATTATATTATATTGGTCTCTGCTGATTTGTTCAGCTGAGGTTTTGCTTATATTGGACGCAGACATCCATTTTTCCAAAGAGATCCCCAGTGGTAGGTTTAACACATGGCTATTCATTCATGTTTTTAATACATGAAATTAGTTATGCTCCTGGCATTATGAAGGCAAATCTGTACTAGGGAGTGGTAAGGAGGAAGATATCAATGCTGCATTATAGTTTTCACTTCCTGAGACCAAATGTTGCCAGGACTTGAACACTGGCTGCAATAGACATAGTGTTCAAAAATACATGATTTCTTTATATTGATACACAACAGTAAGACATTAGAAGGGATCCATTTCAATAAAAAAAAAGCTTTGCTGTACTATTTATTTTTATCATTAGGGTTGTTATATTTTATATTTCTGTTTAGTTTAAAAACTACTTTTTCTTATAAAACTTTGAGAGAAAAAAAAAATAAGATAATAAGAACTTTCAAAAAAAGAATAAAGTACATTTATTCAAAGCATTAGAACATGCCTTAACCTTAAATGCACTTGAATAACTACGAGATATGCATTCTTTGTTGGTGGGCCTGCATGGGATTCTGCAGAATCCCTTTAAACTGCCAGAGAGCTAATGGGTTAGGCAATTGTTGGTTGTGTTCATTTGAGGTGATCCCAATGCACTGGAGGTTCCCACTAGTTTCTAAAGTTCAGGCTTGTGTATTTCAACTTGAATCAATTCATCTTTCTTGAAAGAGATGGGAAAAAAGGAGCTCAAGCATGAACCACAAGGTTTTCCTAAGTGGTTACTGAGGCAACGAAGGTGATGATGTGGTCTCGCCTCGTACGTCATCGCTAATAGATATCTGTGCCAGAAAAGCACAGATCTCTGTCTCCTGCAAGGCTGCCATGGGGGAGCCCCCTCCACAAGCTGCAAGGGGAATTCAGATTAGGATATGGCATGGGGATGTTTTTGGAGGCCTTACTACTAGCTTGTGACATTAAGATAGAATATGTCGGCAGATAAGGACCTTCCGGACCATCCAATCTGACATTGAAAGAGTGATGGACAAGGAGGTGCAGGTGGCCATAGTAATGATCCCAGCCTATTTTAATTATACTCGCCCTGCTGAGAGACGATACGATTTGGAAAGTTATTGAGTTTAAGTAAACTACAAAACTAATTGTGGCCATGATGGGAGGAGATTCATGGTGACATGGAGTTAATTGGTGATAAACTGTAGTAATTAAAAAGGAGCAGTGGAGCAAGTTTGTATAGGGATCAGAGACCACAAAGGCGAAATGATTTCTTTATATTAATACAAAAATGTAACCAACTGGATGGGGTCTATTTCAGCAAACTAAAGTGATACAAAAAGTGGGGCAATGTTGTTTAAAGATTAGACACAACATGGAAGCAATGCAACAAATCGTATAATGAGCAAGGGTGACACATGATAAGAAAAGTACATCAAGTTCAACCCTTCTACAGATTACAATAATTCTGCTGTCATTGTTAAAATGCCATTCATTTAATTATACATTTTGCAATAAAAAGCACTCTTTGTATTTGTTTTTTCAATGGGATGAACAATCTCCTTAACATGGCCTTTTACTGGCCTTATGATATTTTTGTACATTGAAATAAGTTCATTTTTAGGAGTTTCTATTTTCCAGAGGTATTAAACCCAGTTTGTCTTGATGTTCTTTGTATTAGTTTTTTTTCCCTTTCTTTCGATGTATTTTGTAGAACTTCTTTGTAATCTGTGGGATTCCATAATAAATTTCAACTAATTGGTCTCTACATCTTTGCTTCACAAGTACAGCCACATCTTCTGCCATTAAGGATGCCGCTAGTCTAATTCCTTTTACTTAATAGGTTTCATACAAGCCTTTGCTTCCCACATTTCGAATACCAATTTGAAATAATCACAAGCAATAAATAAACTTTTTGCAATGTACTCTTACAGCAGACAAGAGCAGAGGGAATGATCTTCTGTGTTCTGTTTTTTATATTACTTAACATGTTTCTGTTTTGCTCCCTTAATGGCACTAATGATATCATTGGGGATTACTAATTCTATAGGAGTAGAGAGAATGACAGCCCCTCCCCCAACTATGTTAAGTACCACCATCATATTATGATACTATTTGATCCATTTCACAAATTTACTAGCCAATATTGAAGATATATTTTGCTATATAGGTGTATTGGAACAGCTAGATGTTTATTTACAAAGGCCAAATAGCAGGGTCAGCTGCCAATATACATGGCAATGGTATCACTTACCATACTGCTGATTACTTCCTTCCACCTGCTTTCTTTCTCCGACATTACAGGCGCCGTCAATGTCCAAAAGCACATCTGTGGTTTATCATTCAAGAGTTTAAAATAGCATACCCCTGGCATAAGTGGGAATCTACTCCAAACTGAAATGACGCACCAGTCAAAAATATAATATTATGAAATTTGCTTAAAAAGGTATTAATGCGAAAGAAACAGCAAGTACTTCAATCCCAACTTGAATTAAAAGACATAATTTAGTGTACCTAAAGATGTGTTTAGTGACATGTTTCCTAAAACCTTTACTGCCAGTTTAATGTGAACCTGTCATAACTTAGCAAATTTGCTCAAAAATAATTTATCACTAAATGCCATCTAAAGACTAGGATATTTCTCAGTTTATCCCCTGTAGTTTCACTTCATGTCATTAAGTTGTTACAACATGACTATTTTCTTTCCATGATTTTAAAAGGATAAAGCAGTTAAATTATATGAAAAATGATGTGTCAAAATATTTAGTGCTGGAACAACATGTGGTGCTTATTTTTAGAACTGTGTATAATATAAGCAAGGATAAATCAGGTAAAAATCATAAAACAAGCTACAGGGGTAATCCCATCAGCCACAGGGTCAATATTACATTGTGTGTTCTCTAGTATTCTGCAAATCTATATATCAATCAAATATATATATATATATATATATATATTTATACACTCACAAGTGTCCATCAGGAGACGCAATCCTTTATTTGGAGCCAAGCCACTCAGTTCATCTCCGCTCCCTTAATATCCCTCTTCCCTAGGCACTGACAAAGGTATGACTGTATGACATTACATAGTTACATAGTACAACATAGGTTGAAAAAAGTCCATCAAGTTCAACCCTTCTACCTAACCTTCCTACTCTTGATCCAAAAGAATTAAGCTACTTCGAATAATGTATTTGATAACACTACCTTTCTTCGCAGTGAATTCCATACCTTTATTGTTCTTACTGTAAAGAATCTCTTCCTTTGTAGCTCTTCTAGCCTCAGAGGGTGGCCTCTTGTTCTTTGTACATTTCTGTTAATGAATAGGTCACTGAAGAGCTCTTTATATTGGCCCGGCATATATTTATATAATTTTATCATATAAAATATGATCAATTTAATGTCTGGAATAAATATATGCATTGAATAAACAGGTATTGATAGGTCACAGTTAGGTTTACTCAGTGGCGTACCTAGAGTATTTGGCACCTGGGTGTCACGAACCGGGTACACAGGTAGAGAAGGAGCCCAGGTGTAGGGGATACTACAGATGAGCGGAAAGAAACGAACCACAGACTGATGATACTGATAATACTTGTATTGTAAAGGATGGTACAACATATGAACAAGGAAAGTCTCTTGGCTGGAAGCCCTCGGGATGGGGCACACACGGCAGGAAGCCCTCGGGATGGGGCACACACGGCAGGAAGCCCTCGGGATGGGGCACACACGGCAGGAAGCCCTCGGGATGGGGCACACACGGCAGGAAGCCCTCGGGATGGGGCACACACACGGCAGTAGGCC
Source organism: Sceloporus occidentalis (assembly GCA_023333645.1). Taxonomy (NCBI): domain Eukaryota; kingdom Metazoa; phylum Chordata; class Lepidosauria; order Squamata; family Phrynosomatidae; genus Sceloporus; species Sceloporus occidentalis. The sequence continues at coordinate 1,245,906 of JALMGF010000033.1, forward strand.
CTCTGGATGGGGCACACTCGGCAGTAGGCCCTCTGGATGGGGCACACTCGGCAGGAAGCCCTCTGGATGGAGATGGACATGAAAGCGAAATAATTATGCATGGTCCGGGCTAGCAGGGTGGAATCATGACACTGGGACGGATCCTGTATGTGGCACCCCCCCAGACACTGCATAGCTTCTATTGTTAGACAGACATTGACAGTGGTACAGCATAACACCTATTACTATATACTGAGGCACACATTGACTGGAATACAGCATAACACCTATCACTATATGCTGAGGCAGACATTGACGGTGTTACAGCATAACTGCTATCATTATATACTAAGGCAAACATTGACGGTGGTACAGCATAACTGCTATCATTATATACTGAGGCAAACATTGACGGTGGTATATGATTACTGCTATCGCTATTTACTGAGGCAAACATTGATGGTGGTACAGCATAACTACCATTTTATACTGAGGCAAACATTGAGGGGATACAGCATAACACCTATAGCTATATACTGAGGCACACATTGATGGTGGTACAGCATAACACCTATCACTATACATTGAGCCAGACATTGACAATAATGCAGGATAACCCCTATCACTATACACTAAGCCAAACATTGATGTAGATTAGGGATGCACCGAAATAAAAATTCTGGACCCAAACTGAAAATCCAGCATTCACTTGACCGAAACCAAAATGACTTTTATTAAAAGTAAGTAACACACCAAAATTAGACAAAAAAATCAATAACAATATTATTATATATAATATATATATATGCCCAGGTTCTAGCATGTACTAGTTGCCTGGGCATGATAGGAGTGTGATTGCTATTAGCAATCAAATATATATATTAATATTGTTAATGAATTTTTCTGTCCTATTTTGGTGTGTTACTTACTTTTAATGCAAGTGTTGTTAACACACCAAAATTGGACAAAAAAAATCAACAGCAATCACACTCCTATCATGCCCAGGCAGCCAGTACATGGCGGAACCTGGGCATGATAGGAATGTTATTACAGCCTTCCTATGCCATGCTATTCCACCCCCTCCCAACTTACACATCCATGCTATCACACACACTCATTTACAAACATGTTTTCCTACCTTTCCTCTGTCATTGTCACTTTTCCTCCTCCTCCTTCCTCTTGGCTCTTCTGTGCACTGTCCTTCCGGTGCCATGAGTGCGGAAGGTGGTGGACGCAGCTTCAGTGTTGTGCACCGGGATATGACATCAAATCCCAATGCACAGCATCAGTTGCCGTGCACATCGCAAGGGATCAGGATCGGAGGTCTGCATTAACAGACTTCCCGCTCCCTTGATTGTCTTTAAGCTGGTTAGAGGGAGATCCTTGATCTCCCCAACCGAGCCTACTCCTCTAGCGGCGACATTACTGTCCGTCTCTGGAGGGGTGCCTGCATGGTGGCAGCCCCCTGATAAGCGGCACCAGGGGCCCCCCCGCTAAGTATGCTACTGGATTTACTCACTAAAATGAAAGCATGTGTGAACTGACAAAAAATGCAGGTTTGTATTACTAAAGTATCACTTGCAAATTTACTAATGCCAACTCACTTGAAGGTGAGTTAAGTGGTTGCCTAGAGTCCTGTCACGAACCGAGGACACAGGTTGATAAGGAGCCCAGGTGCAGGGGATACGAGGGGCTCTGTCTGTACCCCACGATGATTTATGGTCTGGGGTTGTTACAGACAGGCGCAGGAATAAACCACAGACAACAGATCTGGATCAAGAGTTGTATTGAATGAGGTGGTACAACAATATATATAAAGAGTCACGCGACTTGGCAGGAAGCCCACTTGCGGGGCACACGGCAGATAAGCCCACTTGCGGGGCACACGGCAGATAAGCCCACTTGCGGGGCACACGGCAGATAAGCCCACTTGCGGGGCACACGGCAGATAAGCCCACTTGCGGGGCACATGACTTGAAGCCCTCTTCCGGGGCACACGGCAGGTTGCCCACTTGCAGGGCACTCAACCAGGGTCGTCCGCTAGTGGGCAGTCATCCTGGGAGTCGCGATGCAGGGCACTCCTCTTGGGAGTCCACTTAGTGGGGCGCAGGCCGCAACTCAGGAACACGGCAGGTAATGGAACAAGGCAGGTACTGGAACAAGGCACATGGCAGATAAGCCCACTTGCGGGGCACACGGCAGGTTGCCCACTTGCAGGGCACACGGCAGGTTGCCCACTTGCAGGGCACACGGCAGGTTGCCCACTTGCAGGGCACTCAACCAGGGTAGTCCGCTAGTGGGCAGTCATCCTGGGAGTCGCGATGCAGGGCACTCCTATTGGGAGTCCACTTAGTGGGGCGCTGGCCGCAACTCAGGAACACGGCAGGTACTGGAACAAGGCAGGTACTGGAACAAGGCAGGTACTGGAACAAGGCAGGTTCTGACAGGTTCTGAAACAAGGCAGGTACTGGAACAAGGCACATGGCAGATAAGCCCACTTGCGGGGCACACGGCTTGTAGCCCTCTTCCAGGGCACTCGGCAGGTTGCCCACTTGCAGGGCACACGGCAGGTTGCCCACTTGCAGGGCACTCAACCAGGGTAGTCCGCTAGTGGGCAGTCATCCTGGGAGTCGCGATGCAGGGCACTCCTATTGGGAGTCCACTTAGTGGGGCGCTGGCCGCAACTCAGGAACACGGCAGGTACTGGAACAAGGCAGGTTCTGGAACAAGGCAGGTTCTGGAACAAGGCAGGTTCTGGAACAAGGCAGGTTCTGGAACAAGGCAGGTACAGGAACAAGGCAGGTACAGGAACAAGGCAGGAACCAAACAGGTAGTCCTCCAACTTCAATGTCAAGGCCCAGACTGCAGGGCTGGGCAGGTTTATCAAGGCTGACTTGATCAGGTAAGCCACTGCAGCTGGACCTGATAATCAGTCTGAGATGTCCTGATTGGCTAGGGCGGCCACTAGTGGCAGGAAACGTGAAATGAAAATGGAAAGTTTGAACAAGTCCAGCTAGCGCATGGTGAAACGTGACATACCCCCACTGCAAGGAGCAGCCTCCGGATGCTTGCGGACCTGTGGTCTCTTTGTGTCTGGGTCTTCGTGTTCACCACCGATTCCCGTGCTGCAGGTATCCCCGCGAACTCCTTGTGTTGGCCTTGACATTCTGTCACGAACCGAGGACACAGGTTGATAAGGAGCCCAGGTGCAGGGGATACGAGGGGCTCTGTCTGTACCCCACGATGATTTATGGTCTGGGGTTGTTACAGACAGGCGCAGGAATAAACCACAGACAACAGATCTGGATCAAGAGTTGTATTGAATGAGGTGGTACAACAATATATATAAAGAGTCACGCGACTTGGCAGGAAGCCCACTTGCGGGGCACACGGCAGATAAGCCCACTTGCGGGGCACACGGCAGATAAGCCCACTTGCGGGGCACACGGCAGATAAGCCCACTTGCGGGGCACACGGCAGATAAGCCCACTTGCGGGGCACACGGCAGGTTGCCCACTTGCGGGGCACACGGCAGGTTGCCCACTTGCGGGGCACTCAACCAGGGTCGTCCGCTAGTGGGCAGTCATCCTGGGAGTCGCGATGCAGGGCACTCCTCTTGGGAGTCCACTTAGTGGGGCGCAGGCCGCAACTCAGGAACACGGCAGGTAATGGAACAAGGCAGGTACTGGAACAAGGCAGGTACTGGAACAAGGCAGGTACTGGAACAAGGCAGGTACTGGAACAAGGCACATGGCAGATAAGCCCACTTGCGGGGCACACGGCTTGTAGCCCTCTTCCAGGGCACACGGCAGGTTGCCCACTTGCAGGGCACACGGCAGGTTGCCCACTTGCAGGGCACTCAACCAGGGTAGTCCGCTAGTGGGCAGTCATCCTGGGAGTCGCGATGCAGGGCACTCCTATTGGGAGTCCACTTAGTGGGGCGCTGGCCGCAACTCAGGAACACGGCAGGTACTGGAACAAGGCAGGTTCTGGAACAAGGCAGGTTCTGGAACAAGGCAGGTTCTGGAACAAGGCAGGTTCTGGAACAAGGCAGGTTCTGGAACAAGGCAGGTTCTGACAGGTTCTGGAACAAGGCAGGTACTGGAACAAGGCACATGGCAGATAAGCCCACTTGCGGGGCACACGGCTTGTAGCCCTCTTCCAGGGCACTCGGCAGGTTGCCCACTTGCAGGGCACACGGCAGGTTGCCCACTTGCAGGGCACTCAACCAGGGTAGTCCGCTAGTGGGCAGTCATCCTGGGAGTCCACTTAGTGGGGCGCTGGCCGCAACTCAGGAACACGGCAGGTACTGGAACAAGGCAGGTACTGGAACAAGGCAGGTACAGGAACAAGGCAGGTACAGGAACAAGGCAGGTACAGGAACAAGGCAGGTACAGGAACAAGGCAGGTTCTGAAACAAGGCAGGTTCTGAAACAAGGCAGGTTCTGAAACAAGGCAGGTTCTGAAACAAGGCAGGTTCTGAAACAAGGCAGGTTCTGAAACAAGGCAGGTTCTGAAACAAGGCAGGTTCTGAAACAAGGCAGGTTCTGAAACAAGGCAGGTTCTGAAACAAGGCAGGTTCTGAAACAAGGCAGGTTCTGAAACAAGGCAGGTTCTGAAACAAGGCAGGTTCTGAAACAAGGCAGGTACTGAAACAAGGCAGGTACTGGAACAAGGCAGGTACTGGAACAAGGCAGGTACTGGAACAAGGCAGGTACTGGAACAAGGCAGGTACTGGAACAAGGCAGGTACTGGAACAAGGCAGGTTCTGACAGGTTCTGAAACAAGGCAGGTACAGGAACAAGGCAGGTACAGGAACAAGGCAGGTACAGGAACAAGGCAGGTACAGGAACAAGGCAGGTACAGGAACAAGGCAGGTACAGGAACAAGGCAGGTACAGGAACAAGGCAGGTACAGGAACAAGGCAGGTACAGGAACAAGGCAGGTACAGGAACAAGGCAGGTACAGGAACAAGGCAGGTACAGGAACAAGGCAGGTACAGGAACAAGGCAGGTACAGGAACAAGGCAGGTACAGGAACAAGGCAGGAACCAAACAGGTAGTCCTCCAACTTCAATGTCAAGGCCCAGACTGCAGGGCTGGGCAGGTTTATCAAGGCTGACTTGATCAGGTAAGCCACTGCAGCTGGACCTGATAATCAGTCTGAGATGTCCTGATTGGCTAGGGCGGCCACTAGTGGCAGGAAACGTGAAATGAAAATGGAAAGTTTGAACAAGTCCAGCTAGCGCATGGTGAAACGTGACAAGTCCTCACCTTCTGCCTTGGAAAGGGGACATGAAAGACAAATAATTACATAAAAAACTCAGAGCTATAAAATAAAAACATGAAAAAAATGTATCCATTACATGCACAATGCCAGCAGATGGTTGCACGGGAGAGTGTACTTTGTCCTCCAGCATGAAGGATGGATTTTTTTTCATTATATTTTATTCTGTGTCTGTCTTTTGTATTTTTCTTTTTTGACCAGCCCCTTTCCTTTGGCCAACAGTGAGATCTGTTGCTTTGTTTACCTGTGAAGGAGCATTGTACTCTAAGAAAAAAAAAAACTCTCACAGGTAGCCTCCTTTCAGTGCCAACAAGGTAGAATGATTTTCTACAACTATCATCAAATCATTGCATGTAATGCACTATTCTAAACATTTGAGCAGGGCCATCCTTACCTTTTGCGTCTCTAAATCAAAATTATTATGTTATGCACTAATCCAGTATATCCATTGCACAGTGCTGTGTAATTTGATGGCACTATACAGATTAATAAATAATAATACACAATAAATATACTGGTTTTCATATTAAAATAACCTATGTGCATATACTGTGAATTAACCTTATGTTAATCTGTGCTAAGACAAAGCCTTGACAATATAGTCATCACATGAATGTTATTTTGTTTACTCACTAAACAGTTTTAGATCATTTATATGTTTTGACTATGTAGAGTAGAAAACTCTTTATCTCCCTGAGTAATTTGCTACCTTCAAGTTTCATCACATTTATTGTTCTGTGAGCGCCCTCTACTGGTTATATTGAATATGGTAACCATAGGTATTGTAAGGGACAGACTACAGACACCAGACAAGCCAGAAGGTTTGTTTTTTCCCTCAGAAATCTCACGGTGTTGCCACGACTGCAAGGGATTCTGAGTAGGCGAATGCAAACAAGGTCAACAATACCTCATCACAAGTACAAACTAACAAGCAAATGTGCTCTAATAACCACTCACTCTAGCAATATACACTCTGACACATACAAAGACTAACACCATATACTCATTACAAACACACTAACACCATACATTAACACATACACTCTACCACCATATAGTAAGACACTTACTCTCACTGTACACTTACATATACACACTCTCTTCCTCATGTTAACCATGCAACACTGTTTTCCTTCCCTGTCTTCACTGCAGCTTGCTCTCTCTGTGCAAACAGGTTTGCTGCTGCCACTCTACTACTGTGGGTAGATGTAACGCTTGTTATGTGACTCTGCTGGGAACCTCAGTTACGGACGTAAAAGAAGGAAAGTGTTGTTGATTATAATGGTAGAGCTGGTTCTGTTCATTTGCATATTGAAAAATGTATACTGTAAAATCTTTTGGGCCTAATCCATTCTAATCGATTGTACCCCATTCATAATATCTGTGGGACTACTGTATTTATGAAATAACTGCAATTATTGTACATCTCTTTTATTAAACTGGAAAGGGCTAAAAGCATCTGTTAGCACTAAATACAGTGAAGGAAACAATTATTTGATCCCCTGCTGATTTTGTACATTTGTCCACTGACAAAAACATGATCAGTCTATAACTAAAATAACTAACAACAACAAAACAATCCAGACTAACGCATTTCAAATACGGTATAAATAAGTGTCAGGACCCGGGCGAGCAGGTCTGGTAGGAGTCCATGTGCAGGGGATACGGGGGACTCTGTCTGTACCCCTTTATGCATGGTGACAGAGAGATAGGTACAGACAGAGTAGCAGAACTGGAAAGGCAGAGAGACGGGAGCTGAGGCAGGTACAGGCTCGGGAGCTGAGGCAGAGAGACGGGAGCTGAGGCAGGTACAGGCTCGGGAGCTGAGGCAGAGAGACGGGAGCTGAGGCAGGTACAGGCTCGGGAGCTGAGGCAGGCAGAGAGACGGGAGCTGAGGCAGGTACAGGCTCGGGAGCTGAGGCAGGCAGAGAGACGGGAGCTGAGGCAGGTACAGGCTCGGGAGCTGAGGCAGGCAGAGAGACGGGAGCTGAGGCAGGTACAGGCTCGGGAGCTGAGGCAGGCAGAGAGACGGGAGCTGAGGCAGGTACAGGCTCGGGAGCTGAGGCAGGCAGAGAGACGGGAGCTGAGGCAGGTACAGGCTCGGGAGCTGAGGCAGGCAGAGAGACGGGAGCTGAGGCAGGTACAGGCTCGGGAGCTGAGGCAGGCAGAGAGACGGGAGCTGAGGCAGGTACAGGCTCGGGAGCTGAGGCAGGCAGAGAGACGGGAGCTGAGGCAGGTACAGGCTCGGGAGCTGAGGCAGGCAGAGAGACGGGAGCTGAGGCAGGTACAGGCTCGGGAGCTGAGGCAGGCAGAGAGACGGGAGCTGAGGCAGGTACAGGCTCGGGAGCTGAGGCAGGCAGAGAGACGGGAGCTGAGGCAGGTACAGGCTCGGGAGCTGAGGCAGGCAGAGAGACGGGAGCTGAGGCAGGTACAGGCTCGGGAGCTGAGGCAGGCAGAGAGACGGGAGCTGAGGCAGGTACAGGCTCGGGAGCTGAGGCAGAGAGACGGGAGCTGAGGCAGGTACAGGCTCGGGAGCTGAGGCAGGTACAGGCTCGGGAGCTGAGGCAGGTACAGGCTCGGGAGCTGAGGCAGGTACAGGCTCGGGAGAGAGAGAGAGAGAGAGAGAGAGAGAGAGAGAGAGAGAGAGAGAGAGAGAGAGAGAGAGAGAGAGAGAGAGAGACGGGAGCTGAGGCAGGTACAGGTCTGGGGCTCCATGCAACAACTCACGTCATGGAGATTCAATGATCATGAGATCGGTGAGGAATCAGCCCAGAACTACACAGGAGGATCTTGTCAATGATTTCAAGGCAGCTGGGACCATAGTCACCAAGAAAACAATTGGTAACACACTACCATGAAGGACTGAAATCCTGTAGAGCCGGCAGGGTCTCACACGTGTACAGGCCCATCTGAAGTTTGCCAATGAACATCCGAATGATTCAGAGGAGAACTGGGTGAAAGTGTTGTCAGATGAGAACCAAAATTGGGCTATTTGGCATCAACTCAACTCGCCGTGTTTGGAGGAGGAATGCTGCCTATATAAAAAAAAAAGTGCACTAAATGTGCAGTAATACTGCAGTACAACTGCAGTACAGTGGAGTACAAATGCAGTAAAACTGCAGTAAAAGTAAGGGTTAATCCCATAGAAAATCTGTGGAGGGAGCTGAAGGGTCGAGTGGCCATAAAAACCTTAATGACTTGGAGAGGATTTGCAAAGAGGAGTGGAACAAAGTACCTCCTGAGATGTGTGCAAACCTGGTGGCCAACTACAAGAAACGTCATGTTTTGCAAAGGGGTCAAACACTTATTTCACCGCGTAAAATGCGAATCAATTAATTACTTTTTTGAAATGCGTTATTCTGGATTTTTTGTTGTTATTCTGTGTCTCACTGTTCAAATTAACCTACCATTAAAATTATAGACTGATCATGGCCTCTAATCCATTCCAATCTATTGTGGTGAAGGACCCACAATTTTGTTTTTCTTGTTCATTGCAAATCAGACTGGCCATCAGACAAACCTGGCAAAGGTCCGGAAGGCTGGTTCCCTCCCATGCATCTTTATTGCTGGTTGTGTACCATCCATTATTGTGCAGCGTTGTCTATCGAGCATGTGGCCGCAGATATCTCACGTATTGTCAGCTGGCCTTAAAGTGCCAGGGTCATTGTTAATCCATAGTCTGTGCTTGTTTTAAATTGCTTAAAAGTACCTAGTGATGGATGAATAATATACACAGTCAAGTTGAAAGGTATGGGTTGTTAATTATGTTTTCCATCGTCTTGCATATACCACCATCAGGAATGCATTAATTCACATGACAACAGGGGTAGCAACCAAGGACCTCATCAACCCTCTTGGACCAACCGCTCATTGACAGTCACAGAAAAATAGGGGAGGGGTGGGGAATGGTGTTATATTATTATTATTATTATTATTATTATCCTTTATTTATATAGCGCCAACAGTTTACGCAGCGCTTAATACAATACATAAATTCAAGGGATATGACAAGACAAGAATTGACAGACTAAGACAAACCGATACATTTGGTGGAGAGAGCCCTGCTCGCAAGCTTACAATCTAGATATTATGCAACCTGCCATAAAAAACAGCTCCCAGGTTGTGCAATCAGTTTCATAGGGGCCTCATCAGAAGTTTGACCATCAATCCCATGCAAGACACATGCGTGTAGATTATAGTTGCTAATTATTTATGAATTACATCACTACAGTGTTACGTATGTTTTTTTTCAAGTCAATGTCTGTTATGAATACCAGATCTAGAAATAAATCCGTAGCACCCAATCTCAAGTCATACCTAGTCTGGTATATTTCTGTTCTTTCAATGGGAAGCATACGCAGGTTTAAGACTCTTAACAAGTACCAGAGGTAATAAAATATAAGGAACAACCTGACAAGGATAAAGTTCACAGAAGATGAAAGGCTATGAAGTTTAGGATCATCTTGTAAAAATATACCGTCTGTAGACAACCTTTCAGCTCACACACATTGTAGATCCCTTTTGATTAAAGTATATATACACCTTATTTTTGGTCTTCCAACTAGCACAAAGTACAAACGAACAACATTGGAATTTTAAGCCAATACAACATCTGAATTCAAAGCTTCTCTCTTGCATTTTATTTCCTGTATCAGCTGCTATTTCAAGTACAGTAATTTGCAAATTAAGTCACATGTGTTACTTCTTTTAAGATCAAGGAAAGAGGCATACCATGATGCCATTAACCTCCCAGCAGGTAGATTTAATTAACAAATTATAATCTATCTTGACTATTTTATCCATTTAAATGCACGTTAGTGTTATTGAACATTTAAGAGTCAAATTTATATTTCTTTAAATTTGTTATTGATCTTAGATCACTTCTTAGTGATTAAGGTCTACCAATTATAACATTTTGTGTCAAATTTAAAAAACCAAGAGAAATGAATACTGTTTTCATTTAATAAACTATAACTTAATATTTTAAAATAGTATAGACTGCACAACCACAAGTCTTCATGGATTTACAGTATGTGGCTTTCTTCAGAGATAGCTAGAATATACCTGTGTAAATTTTATATGCTAAATTGCATATATTTTTAAACAAATGTAAACTGCACATGTTACTTTTTACACAAATAGTTCCGCTCTGTTGAATATGAGCCCCAGAATAATTTTTTTCATTTATGGAGGAGCTTTGAGTAAGCATTGTCTTTAATTCCATATATGCTGAATTCGGATATGCAGAGGAGTAACTAGAAAAGGTTCCATTGTCGGTAGTTCCATCTGTTGAGTAAAAAGTCAAGTGGCCATTTGTCTGTACCAAGACTTGGAAGTGTCAGCTGTCACTCCAAATAATGCCCCAGTGTACAGAAGTAGGTCTGGCTCCCACTTGGGGTGCATTAGAAGCCTCTGAAATATGTGGGAGTTATATGCGTAGAATGCTATACTATGCATGTTTGGGGGGTTGAATATAAATTTTCCCTGCTGACTGACTAGAGATCTGTCAGAAACAATATTACATCAAAATGTACATGTATTCACAATGTTAGATGCACGTATCAGTCCTTGTACGTATCTCTAAGAGATCTATTCTACAAAAGTCTGTAAAATTAAAAATCCTGAAAAGCCTTAATTCAATACAAACAATATAAATTCAAATGCTAAAAATTCAGTGTCAAAAACCCGCAAGAAGAATAAAATACACAATAAAAGCAACAAAATTACTAAGTATCAAGATAAAGTCATCGTATCTTCCTGCAGGTCATAATGGTGGGTTCTCGCCACATAAGAAAAATTATTTCTTATAACATCTGGGAATATGGGGGGAAACCAGAATATTAGAGATCATTTAAAAGAGACAATACTATTTATTAAAATAATAATAAAACATGTTTTTCACTCTAAAACGAACTTGTCAGCAGAATAAGTCTTTTTGAAAGTGTTAGTTGTGGATTAATGTCTCCCGTGGCCAGTTATGTGCAAGTGATAATAGGCCCACACCCTGAGTTTATTTCTTGGATCTAGGGAATTCTCAGCCTGTCTTCACTGTGGAGGTCAGATTTCAAATTCTTGTCAGCTGTAAACTGTGGATACAGGGACTGATAACAGATGCCAAATTTCTGAATCTTCAATCAAAATTAATGTTCCATTTCTTTTCATTAGCTTGAATTCATCTAATTCAAAGCATTGACTTAATTAATTGGAAACAAGCACACTTTTAAATGCTCTGTAAGATCCAGAACAAATATTCTTAGCTAATCTCTACTTTCATACAGAATGAAAGAAAGGATGAGAATACATAAAGGTATCTGAATGAGATATAATGGATTGTTCTTCATACATTGTAAGCAAGTTAAACAGCTGCTTTGGGTTCACATTGCTTTATGTGATCCCCATCACAGCATGGAGCTCCCCTTTGAGAGCTAATGATCTGTTGGATTAGATCAAGATTAAAAATACGTCCTGGTACCAATTGTACTACAAAGACAGTGCAGAGTTCCATAAACTTACAAACTAATGCCGAGTGTTGTAACGTGACATCGTATCCTGGCTCTGATCATGACCATTGGTGGAAAAGGATGACTAGGGTAGGTATGGAGGGGTTGGCTGGGGGCACTGGCCTGGATCATGCCTATGGGCGAGACCTCCATAAAGACAAGGAAGAAAAAAACATAGCTGCAGAGAAAATAGCACTTGTGGTAGAAGTGACTCTACATCTTGCCCTATATTGGCCCACTAAAAGGCATTTCATTTGATGTATCCCATAACATGGCATGTTTTTTTAAATATATTATACACTAGTGGATGATGGACTAAGAGTCAGACACATCCTCAAGCATCTAAAGAGAAGAAATGTTCTAACAACCACGCTTTATCAAACTTTAAACAGTTAGTCAGTGTAACTAATGTGTAGCCATTTCTGTAATGGTCTAAGAAGGCACAGCTGTCATACTACTGGAAGGGCACATCAATGTTAACAAAATACAATACAAAAGCCTCGTGTTTAATGAGGTCCTTGCAAGCTTGGTAGTGAGCATTGAGTGTTTTTTATCTTTTATATCAGCCAACTGTAAACTGTCATTGTGCAACGTGAAATATTACAGAAACATCTTTATTTCTGTCCATTTTAACTAAGGGATTATATATGAATGCGCTACATTTTGGGAGGTCAAAAAGCCAACAAAGCCAATAGATGTTAATTTTCTAATGAAGCCCTACACATTTCTTTGGCACTCAAACTCTCAGGTCATTTTCAGGTTATTTAAGTCGTTACGCCTTCAACACAGCTATTTTCAATCAGATGTTACTTAGGTTGCTTTGGCAAAATAAGAATCCAGTGGGGTCAAGAAAAGCTCAGGTCTGAAGCCCACACAAGATAACTTGCCAAAAAAACTCAATTATACTCCAACAACACTACAAAGGATGGAATTACCCCAGAATAAACACCATCCTCATCCCTTTTGACTTTTTTGTATATGAGGTTTGGATTGATCCCAGAAAAAATAATTTGAAAGTTTAAATGGACAATAAGCCCAAATTTCTCCCAGAAGACAATATGATATTCTATGCCAATACACCAAATGATAGTATGAATTTACAATGAGGCTAGATACAGATGAAGATCTAAGGTATGGAAAGTAGCATACATACTGTGTAAAGGAACTTTAACTGGTGAACATCAACTATGTACTGTATGTTGAAGTTCTTGCTTTGTACAGCGAAGTAAATGTAAAGGAAGCTGTGAAGCTTTTGGTTTAAAATTGACTAAATGGAATTGTTTATACAAAGAGATTTTAGACATATAGGTAGATGCAGACGGTGCTGTGGCTGCTGTTATAGATGCAGGGAGCGTTGTGACAGCTGTTACTTATAAAAAAAGTAATTCTGGTGCTAAATTGGAAAACTTGTATATGTCACCGTAATCCTGTTTGTTTTGTTATTACGTGAAAGCAACCTTGGAGTGTTAGAGAACATAGAAGTCTGTCTGCATGCCTTTTCTTTGCTTTGAAAAATTCAGTTTCCTTTTAATCTGTTATTGATTTCTGCTGCTATTGTTTTATCACTTAATTTATGGATGTATTGTTTAATTTGATTAAAGATCATTCCCCTGATTTTATTCAGAGTTTAATTTGGTCCAAAACTTTAATTGTGTAGGCATCATTTAATATTATGATGATCTAGAGTATTCCTTGAACTCTACAAAGGAATGTCTAAGTAAATTAAAAGTTAATGTTCTTGACAGCCCTTCATAACTTCCAGACGTTTGAAGCTTAAACTCACAAAAGCAGTTAACAAACATAAACAAAAAAATCTGGATGAAATCGACATTTTTTTTCCTGTAGAAAACTATGTTTTGATCATCCTCCCTCTAGAAAAAGATATGCAACATTTAATGGGCCGAGGTCTGAAGCAGATGAACTGCTATAAAGTGCTTCAAATAAAGAATACATCTAACTTGAAGACAGGTGAGTTACTCTGTTTAAATTCATTTCATTGGCTCACCTGTACTCAAGGATTGGTATCCTTAAACCCTGGCCTGTTTGTAGTTCTGGGCTAGTGTCTTTTGAAAAATTCATATGTTCAGAAATATGTAACTAACATAAATAAATGAATTGAACTACAATCAATGCAAAACAATTAGCAGGTTATCCATAATACTCCAAAAATTGGTACTGTATGTCACTTAATAAACCCAAATAAACCCAACAAATATAAATAGCATAAATGTATCAATAAATTGCAATAATCAATGTAATACTATTTGTATTGGTTTATAATATTCATGTTTTTTTCATGTAAGGAAGAAGAGGTCAGTGTAATTTATAGTTTTTCGAGTGACAACCCAGGCCTGTTTTAAATGTTTGTGCAACTATTAAACAGAACAGGCTATGGAGGTTTTTTTTTCTTTACATCCAAAAAAGGAATCATTTTAACAGAAGTGTTACGTAAAATAATATGTTTGGCAAATATTGCCATGATCCTTAGAAATAGTATGTTCAAAATGATTTATGTTCCCAATTATACACAAACAATATTCTGCCAAATTAACTCTCTATTCACATTATGTTGCTTGAACCAGCATAATGGCTGAGAATTTGGAAGCCTATGGGAGCTTTAAAACAACACCGATTTACATAGCATGGGTGCAGAATAAGCATAATAAAAGTATTTGAACAACATTCATCTTTGTGATTTAAGTAAGACATAATCCCCCATACAATTAGGGTAAAGCAGTCATTAATCTTTTTTTAATGAATGTTTAAAGCAGATCTGTGATTCTTCCCAATTTTCCAAAATACCACTATGTAAATTGTACATAGCTATTTAAAAAATACTGTTTGTCACTCTTTGTCATCATATATATACCATTTGAGTTGTCTTAACTTCCACTTCTCAGAATTGGCAGGTCATGCTCCCTTTGTTACATGGTACTTGGTGGCGACTTATTGGTTAAATTCCACATTTAGAATTTCTAACCTCTAGCAGTTAAATAGATAAAGTTGAATAGTTTAGATGAAAAAAATCTATGTTTATTGATTCACCTGTTAGCTTTCCAATTAGAAAAACAAAACAAGAAAGAAAAACATCTAAATTAGAAAAACAAAGACAAACAATGTCAGTTGATTGGTTCTTGATGGAAAGTCTTCTAGATGTTCGAAACAAATTAATTCAAGTATTAAACAGGAACAGTTCTCCAGAAATATGTTGTTGTCTATTAGGAATATCAGCTTTACTCAAATATTAACTAGAGTATGCCTTGAACTGTATAAAAGAATGTCTCATTAAATTCAAAGCTAATGACAGCCGACCATAACTTCCAGACTTTGCAGCCTGAACGCATGAAAGCAGTTAACAAATCTAAACATAACAATCTGGATTAAATTGACACTTTCTCCCTGTAGAAAAATACAAAAATCTTTAAGGAGAAATGTCAGAACCTTCTTAGACAGACAACCTTGGAAAGGTCAACGCTGTGTCCAGAGGGAAAGTTTTGGGTGCAAATTTCCCCAGTGTCCCAGGTTAGAAGGTTCTCCTTTGAAAATTAAATTCATCTTTTTCCTCGCCTAATGTTCTCCTTTTCCAGAAGCTCAGAATGTTTGTTGGATATGAAGGTCAGAGTGTATTGCAGCCCCCCCCAAAAAAAACCCCCACAATAATGTATATACAAACAGCAAAACATGCTTATTTACACCATTTAATTTAAATGCCTTTTTTTATTAATAAACATAATTAAACAAAATATGTTCATGTTGGATTTATTTCAGAAAAAAACATCACAGTCAGGGGTATTTTCTGTTAGATGTTTTTTTTAGACACCAAGTTTACATTATGAAGCAAAAACTGATTGTACTGTATAAAAGCCGGGTGGTAATTCACTCACATCGTAGTGATGTGTTCATGTGCTTTGGGAAAGAACATATTAGTTCTGCTCTGATCATGACCCTTGTAAGGCTAGGCAAAAGTCTGTGCATAAAGATGGAGAGTGCCAAGCATTATATACCTTTTTATTTGAATATGAAATACCATGCAGAAATTGTCAACTGCTACACAGTATTGTTTGGAGCTTGATTTCCCAAAAATGTGCCATCACTGATGTACCATTATGGAATATGGTCAGACATGGTAGGCATCAAAATATAGTGTTGCTCTTCAACTGGTGAAAGGCTTCCACCAATCCTTGTAAGGGGTGCCATACTTAATTAGACTGTAGATAGAGGTATGTTAAGAATGGTGATGCATACACAGCTACTCTATGGCAATCATAAATACAGAATTGCATGCATTCTAAGATCATCATTTTCCCTTAAAATATGTACATGGTTTTGGTCTGTTTCTCCAACTCTGCTATGGAGCAGACCCTTTGTATACAGTTAATTGTCTCTCCTCTTACACATTTAGTACCTCCCACACATTATATACTGTTTTTTGGGGGTTTTGTTTTGAAACAATATTCATATGTAATTTGTAAGTTTGTACAATGTATAAGTTTCTAAGTTTGTGCAATGTGTAGCTTACTGAAAATGTTTGTAAATACATTGAAGTACTTGTCCTGATTTTGGAAACAATTTATGACTGTAGATTCCACGTACAGGGCGAATATTACAAAATACAAATCCCGAAGACCTAGAAGCAGCCTATTATAGAGTCCATACCAACTGCAGATGACAGCTACACCTTTGTTGAGAGGATGGAGATTCTAAGCTAGACTGGTCAGAGTAAAGATGTCACGTATAGAAATGATCAACTATGATAACCTAATGTTCTTACAAATTTTGTTAAAGTCTATATAATGTAGAATATGGATGACCTTTTAGATTCTGCAATAT